>CM073310.1:21148661-22348661 GCA_037043255.1 Diadegma fenestrale
AAAAACACGACAGAATTACGGTTGAAAAATCGATTTCAAGCCATTACCATATGATCTCACTTTGATGGATCCTCAATACGTGAAACCCTTAAAAACATCGATTACGTGTGAGAAAAATCGTGCAATTCGTTGCACAACTTCGATGCAGTTTTGCTGGAGAGCTCATTGGACTTTTCAATTTTATTTTCCACACGCAAATAAAATCTTCCTACTTGACAATTCGTCACATGTATTTGTTGACGATATTTTTGAAACTTGATCATAAAAATCATCATTATTTCAGCTTCATTGCAAACAAAATTTTGTATAATTTGGCAACGTCGATTCCTCAGTTTTTCACGCTTCCAGAAAAAAATCAACACACTAAACGATTTTTTTACTTCAATTGTTTGTGTGTTGCCAGAAACGGGCACTTTTCGAACAAAACCGGTGGCCCATTTTACGAGCGGTTGCCGGACAATGAAGTGCGAAAACACGGTGGTTTTTACTCGAAGGAAACCAACTTTGCGAGCGGCTCTGCCGAGAAGAATGAAAGTTTAGGATACGTTGATAAGTACGAAAATAAACACACAATCTATTCGAAATGACTATGAAGTTTACTCTGCAATAAACTTCAGGAGCAATTGAATTATTTTTTTAACAGCATTTACAGGGAAAGATTCGTCAGGCATTTGCACAAACGGGAAACGGTGGATCCGCGGAAAACTACTTGCATGCTTTATTTACAAGCGGATCATCAATTTTTCGCGAGATATGGAACTGAAGAAGCTTGCATCGAAGTAATGACCAGGCACGTGCAGAGGGTTAATTCGATCTACAAGCATACCGGTGAGTCAAATTCAGTATCTTCCTCAATAAATATTCTCAACCTGATCGTTCCTATTTTTTCTCATGATAATTGACGACGTTACAAGTTTCTTGTCGTTCTAAGGGACCACGAGTTTTTTTTCTTCTTAAGTTCAAGTCCGGTGACTTGATCAATCGATGATCAATCGATCGTAACGTGGTTTATTGAACATATTTTGAGGAAATTCCATCATTCTTCTTCCAATTTGAATACGTCATGACTCTGAAGTTTGCATCGTTGGAATGCAACGAAATTCTTTTTAGTCTTTGTCAAAAATAATTATTTACATGCAGAATGTAATCACGATGATAAAATGATCGATTTTCGCCACCCGAAAAGCATATCGGTCCGAAAAATTTGGTTGACATTGAAAATTGAACGAATTATCAATAAAATAAAATATTTTTCGTTACATTCCAACGTTGCAAACTTCAGCATCATGAATACGTCAGCGTGACAGGAAAGCAGCTGCACTTGCCGGGGCTCTTAAAAACGAAACCGCGACTTTACAAGAATCTCCCTCGCTTCGTTCAACGTCTTTAAATTCGAAAAAAAAACTACGAAAGAATTGTGAATATGTAATTGACTGATGGACTATCACAATCGGACCCATACTCGTGAAACTAGAAACGCAAAAAGTTGACAAAAAGAGTAAAAATGTAAATTTGCAGTATGGGAGGTCAAAGGAATAAAGTTTTATGAAATATTTTGCAAAAAGAAGGAGAGCCACTGTGGGTATTATCCGCGGCTTTTAATTTCATTTTTATAACGACCAGCTGAATTCGCTCTTAACCCAGACTATCTCGCTCTCCGGCAATCGCCCCTCTTTCTGCACCTCGCAGCTGTAAAAACGGAAAATGAAAAAGAAGGAATATGGAGAGAGAAAAAAAAAGAGCATCGATATAGTGAGTTCGGTACTTGATGCCGTTGCACAACGTCGTTTCGCGCTCTATCGAACCGGCATTTCATTCGGCCGATAGAACTCTCAGACTCTGGGAATCCCGCACCAATTCGGCCATCGAGAGGGTTACGAGAAATAAAAATGTTCAAAATGGAGAATCCATTGCATTGATGTACTTGGACAAGTGGGCGCTCGATTCGATTGACCAATAAAATGGGATATTCACGAGAATTCTTTTACACATACAGGCGCAAGACAGAAACAGAGCGAGAGAGAAAGAACTAAAGCGGGCAACTTTTAATTGGTTCAATGTTGGTTTTCCGAGGTCCGAGCTAAAGCGAGACCGTTTTCTTCGCTCCATTCGATAAAAGAGTTTCTTCGTTCGGCCGTGTGCCAAACTCCGATAATTCCTGTTTTCGATTTTTACGAAGCTATACAAAATTAAGATGTACGCAAGGTTATTCTAGACCGGAAAACATATCGCTTGACCCCGGCGAGTAACGATTTTCTTCATTCAGGTCACAAAAAAAAACAATTCTTCCCTCGTCACGGAGGAATTTATTCATTTTATCCATCTTGCTGAAGATTCTGAAACGTTTCAATGTTTCTTATCATTCTGGATGTCATTTTTCACTTTACTATACAAATAAAATCTCTCAAAAGTATCGAATGCTTCTTGAGGCACATCGAAAAAATCTAATTCCCCGTTGAAATGATACAAGTCCGACTTTATAGTTCGTTCAACGATGCTGAAGTTTGCAACGTTGGAATGCAGCGAAGAATATTTCATTTTATTGATAATTCCTTCAATTTTCAATGTCAACCAAGTTTTTGGAACCGATATGCTTTTCGGGTGGCGAAAATCGATCATTTTATCATCGTGATTACATTCTGCATTGAAATAATTATTTTTGCCAAAGACTAAAAAGAATTTCGTTGCATTCCAACGATGCAAACTTCAGAGTCATTTCGTTCAGTCACAATACACTCCTCCCCATATTTATTTATTTATTTTTCCATTTAATTATCTATTTATTTATCCACTTATTCAAATATTCATTTATCTATTTGTCCATCTATTTGTTCATTTATTAATTCATCAAAGTATCCAGATCACGCAGCCTTTGCCATTCGGCCTAAATATTTCGCGAATTTTTTTTTGCAGATTTCAACCAAGACGGGCGACCCGATAATATCAGTTTCATGATAAAGAGGGTCAAGGTTCACAGCGGGGAAGCTTTGAGAGATCCGAACTACCGATTCCCCGGCAACTACGGGGTCGAGAAGTTTCTCGAGCTTTTTTCCGGTAAGCTTTTGTCATCTCTCTCCGTTTTCCATTTTTCTGTTGCTTTGTGCATTTTTTATACTGTGTATACCGCGGGTGAGTTGCACCGGAGAGCGCTCGCGTATGAGAAAGTGAGTCGTAGAATCTGAAGAATTACTATCGCGATGAATCAGGGATGTTGTAGGGAACGAGACCAAAAACTCGACATTTCGAAGAGAAATAGTGAAGCACGCGGCTCGCTATCCACTCTCGACCATTAAGACGACAAGACGGTCCATGCAAATTGTCTTAATACTTCTCACAATGGTGCAGGCTCCAAAAAAAGCGAATTGCTGTAACATTTTTCATGCCACTGGAGAAACTCACTCCGGGTCCAGATCTAGGTCGTTTGTGCTCAAATTTCATAGATCACTCGTTTGTGCGATTGGATTAAAAAATGAATAAATTTGGCACACGTTCGATAATAGATTAAATTAAATTTGTTTTCGATTAAATTTGATGATCATGGGGCACCCTGTATACGAGAACCATTTTCTTGACACTATAACCGAATGTGCTGTGTATTCAGGAGTTCCGATTCCTTGCTGTCCTTGCAAAATTATAAGTTCCTTGCCAGCTCTACGAGCTCAGCATCGTTGAGCATTTTTGAATTATTTTTCACCGGACTGCGTCCATGCTCAGTAAAAATGCTCGATGTACACGAAAAATAGGTGAATAAAAAAGATACTGGAGAGTAAAAGGAATGTGACGAGAAACGCATACAAACTTTCCAGCCGCATCTTCGATTCTGGGACTTTTATTTCATCTCTTTTTCGATCTTGTATTCACTACTCATTTTTTCTTTTCTTTTAGAATCTTTTCTCTCGAGTTATGTGCTCGGAATATGATCCAAAAGCTTTCCGGGCATCGACGACTATGAAATATCGGCCCGGCCTCTCGTTCCCATCCACCACATCATTTTACTACCCCTTTGCCTCTCATATTCTTCTCTCCCCCGCCTTCCCTATCTCTCACTCTCCTCCGAACGGAAAAAGAGGTTTCCTCGGGACAGGGGGTAATCGAAGTTCTCCAGACACCTCGATAAACTCCCGTTGCACCTTGCTTCGACCACTCTGAGGTTTCCGCGTGATTTATGTCAGGAAAACATGGTCCACCACATACACTTCCCTACATAGCACGTCGCCGTTCCCAAGATCTCGTTTTCTAAACAAAGATGTTTGCAGCTTCGGTGAATTTTCGATTTCATGGTTTTTGGACGAGAGCACTTGGAACTACGTGGACTCGTATGAAATGTTTATGTGTTTACGTTTCACCTGTTCGCAACGACAGCTAATCGATGCGTGCACCAGTGACCTCGAGCACTGACCGCACATTGGGGCAACGAAAAACAAATGACATTCAACTGGTCGAGACAGAAATGTGGCCAGACCTCAGCGAAAACGAGCAAACTAAGTTTTTGATTGACTTTGATTAGCTTTCTCAATGAAATCTTTTGGCAAACTGGTGCGAAATGATTTTCCCAGGTATAAAGTGGTTAATGAGATTTTCGTCGACGAGGCTTTTTAAATGGACTTTTGATGATGTTTTTCAAGAATTTTTGTTTCTGCTACCAGTTGAGTTAGGAAACTCGAGAATGTTGCTTTTTAAATCGTTTGCTTCGTGCTCGACTCGGCATAGCATGACGAAGACTTTCTTCGTATAATCCGAGGTGAGCCCGAGTTGGAAGGGAAGCACGATGCTCACTGGGTTCGCTTGTTTCTGGAGGTTTCGGGTTCAGTTTTCAGCAGTCTCTTGGTCCGTTGTTGCAGTCGAGCGAAGGGATTGTCGAAGCAGTTTAAGGACGGGGTAGTAACAGGAGGATTGTATTAAGAACGTGATGGGAATACCCGTACGGCCGAAATGGAACCCCACTTGGCTGTTTCGGACTCGGCCTTTTGCTCCAATTCTCTCATCCCTCTCTCCCTTTTCCGCTTCCTGTCCTCTCTGGCCATCGTTCTCTCTCGCAACTCCCACATTTCACTCGCGATCTTGCCCTCCGATCCTCGAATACCGGGCTCGCCTCACAAACCAACCCCATACCTACCAGTAAACCATCTCCTGCTCGGATGTGCTCTCTGTAGGGGGTCCGCGCACTTCTCATTATTGACGGCTGACCTACCCTCCAGCCAACAAAACGTCGAGACCTGCCCCTCTACACAATCTCTCTTCATCCCTTCAACCTCTCCCCCCCCCTCTCTCTCTCTCTCTGTCGCTCTCGTTCTCCCCCACTCCCTCAGCATCATGGAACTTTCTAAAGGAATAAGTTTCCGGCTTTCGGACGAAAGCTCTCTATCCCGATCTTGCTGCGGATGGTTACGCTCGAAACTTTCACCCCCGTGCTTTATGAACGTGCAAATATAAACATATATGTCGGCTGATGTTGAACCACAGATGGTCAATACCGTAATTCACGTTCCGCGGTTAAAGTCTAAATTACGAAAAGTGTAATTTCATTTTTTTTCTCTCCAGATTCTGCTGTTACTAAACCTCAATTATGAAATTCCGGTTGGTTCTATGATTTCTTGCATATTTGATCGATCCACTGAATATTCAATTTTGTCAAAAAAAGTCGATATTTTGGGACGATTTCAAAATTTTCGTTATTTCGACAATATTTTTCATTGTAACGGAACTTTCGGCAAAATTTACCATTGGAACGACAAAAATTTACTTTCCGAAAAGTTTTTCCAGAATGTTTTTTTGCTGGAATGACAAAATTTTCGTCATTTTTCGAAAAAACGTTTAGTTGAACGTATCCAACTAAATATCCATCTTTTTCAACAAAATTTTCTTTTCAGTCTTCAAGCACAATAGGGGAGGATGATGGAAAGATTATAAATCGTTCTCAATTGAATCGAGACTCAGTCATCGCTACTCCGATTTTGGAAAAGAAAAGTTTTCGAGACCGCTCGGCAAATTTGGATTAAAAATTCAATTAGGAATTTGCAGCCATTTCTCAGCTACATTCGCCATTAATATTCTTCGTCTTGAAATATTTGCAAACTCGTTCAACGAGCTCAGCTTGAAAATGATATAAAAAATTATCTTCGTTTTTAATCACACGAATTTATATGAAGTTTGTACTTTCTTAATAACGCGAATAAATGTCGGTAAATTATCGCGTGTTTCTCGAAAGATTGGGAATGGAGGAAAAAAGTGAATAACAAAATTCGTGACTGAAGGATAATTAATTACTGAGAGGATATTTTTTTTTCACCGGCAGGTAAATGACCCCTGGTCACGCATGTGTTGAGGATTTTCATGTGAGTTGGAATAAGACGTTATTGTCGGAGAATTGCGAAAGTAGCAAAACGAGAAATGAGGATGAAGATATAGAAAAGCATAAAAGTCAGCGTGCTGGCTCTTTTAGCGAGGAATTAACAAGCCTCGAGAATGCTGGAGCATTAGAGTTAATTAAACAAATCTCGGACGTCAAGGGGTCGCGAAAAAAGAAGCGAGCAAGGAATGAAAAATGTTTCCGAGTCATTTCAAACACGGAACATTAGCCAGAGACTTTTTCTTCCTTCTTTTTCGACATGATAAATTTATAAGTCGCGGAAATGGCGAGTCATAAGTTTGCTCTTAATGGTCCTATGACGGAACGAGGTGTAATGCCCAGCGATAACAATCGATCTCTATCCAGTCGATAAATTGCCCAAGTACACCACGAACAGACCCAAGTTAACGGAAAACGAAGAGAAAAAAAAAGGAAGATTAAAAAGTAAAGTTTTTATGAAACTTGGAAGAATAATCAACTCCCTTCGTTTAGTAACTTTGCCATTAAATTATCTCCAGACGGTTCTTTGCGTAATGGATCAAGCATTTTTTTCAAACCGTTTTACAGAGGAAGATTACGATGCCTTCTGTCTTGCCTACATGTTCACATATCGCGACTTTGAGATGGGAACCCTCGGTCTTGCCTGGACCGGTGACCTCAAAAACGCTGGGGGTGTGTGCGAGAAGAACGGGGTAAGTTTGATATGCACTCATTACTCATCATCACAGAAACTCAGAAAAAAAATAAACAAACAAACGTCGAACATTCTGGCATTTTTTGATTGAAATGATTGGAAAACTTTTTAATTAAAAGTTTGCTTGATTTGTTTTCGTATGGAATGTGTTTCGTGTTTTCTCGAAATGGAATATAATTGAAAAAATGTGTTGCCGTGACTCCCAGGACCAAGACTCAAGGGAATTCCTCGCTGGCGATTCCTTTTTATCGTTTTAATACACTCTCGGTACGAAGTCTCTCGACCGTGTTATTTATGATATAAATTTCACGGCTAAATCAAGCTTTTTTGTCTCATTGGCTACTCAGCATTTTCTACTAATTATCGTTTTCCATGCAAAGGACGTTCGTGAAAAAGTATTTCGGCCGAAAATCCAGGAGGCAGAAAGTTCTTGGTTCCTCTGCACACATCGCGCTCGCGTGCATATTCTGCATGTAGAATCGTGTGCATCGTGATCTCTTTTTGTCGAATCGAGGCGCGTTACGAGAACGTTCCGGAAAGCACGGTGACGCTTCGGTAAAGGAGCAGAAAATGCCATGCACCGTTGCCAAAGAATGTTGCCAGAGGATATTAAATATTGATCGTAAACAAATCCGCTTGTGACGCGCGTGTACAGAGCGAACGCGATGAGTCTTAACGCCTGAAATATTTTTCGGAATATGCTTTGTGCGAAAAAACATTTCACATCTCCCTCGAAATACCAAAATTTGCTGTACACGCTTCGTAACATTCAGCCAATTGTTATATTTTTTCCGGTGAACGGAAGGTCGAGTCGATTTATTTAAACAAACGCCATGATTAGTAAATAATTGTTTTTTTAAATCGTCGTAGTTTCAGCCGGGATGTAACGGAAGCTTTGAAAAGTCCAATTTGCATTGAAAAGACGAATCAAGTGCTACATCGAATAAATGCAATCAAGCTTCACTCTATTTTCTATCAGAATATAAAATAATAAAAAAATGTCATGTGTACGAATAAAAAATATCGTGGCATCGGAAATAAAAGGTCCATGTGAGTTTCCTCATATGTAAATATTTGTGTAAAAATAAAAAATATACGTATATTCGGCATCGGCATCGACACATTTGAAACTAGAGTGAAGTCACGTTTTGCTCTGTTGTGCTGAACTCGTTCTATAGAGTACTCGAATCGCGAGAGCCCTAACGAAGTTTACGCCCGGCCTGAGTCCATTTGGATAATTGAATTCGCGTTTTCGATCGATCCAACGCGAATGAGGGTCGAACGCGTTCACCCCGATGAACACATGGCAATCGAGGCAAGGGAATTGGCAAGGGGAAGGAATCGTTACGCTACCGTTGAGATGGTAGCAATCCCAAGGATGGGAAGTAATTTCCTCGGTGCTCGTCGGGCTTTTAAAATAAATGTGCATATACTCTACGAGGGCTCGCTTCGTACATAATCTTTCCATGTATACATATTTTATATGTATTCGCCTATACACGCACATGAATATTTCTTGGTATACAATGTTTAGACCTTTCAGAAAAGCTTTCCGAACCCACCGACATTTCTCTGATAAGGAACTTGTGGTTTACAGGGTTTGCGTGCCACGAGAAGTCGCCAAAATCTCATTGTACCCTGTACGATGTTTTTCGAATTTTCTTCCAAATGAAAAACAAATTCCTTATCCGTTTATCGGGCATTCCATGACAAATTTATCGATCAAGTACTGAAAACATGTCCTCGCGAAATTTGACTCGTACTCGAGTCAAATAATTCGTTTATGCTTACACCTGTTTTGTATATTCGTAGCTCAGTCTTAATTGGCAATTTCATGCTTTCCAGCACTATCGAGGCAGCATGAAATCCCTCAATACCGGAATCGTGACACTCCTCAATTATGGAAAACACGTGCCTCCTGCTGTCTCACACGTCACTCTTGCCCATGAGATTGGACACAATTTTGGTTCTCCTGTAAGTATTTCGATTCTGGAAAATGACTCTTGCAAGAGTGCGACAACAAATAATTCATTTCTTTTATTTTTTCTGTGTAATATTGAAACTTTTGGTGCTGATTTTGTTTATTCAATAATTATTACTCGCTACTGTCGTTTCAATTCGACGGCAATGTCCAGCTCCCATTCGATCCTTCGAAATCGATTTATAAACGTATACGTTCGAGCTATATCTCCAGTGAACATGGAATATACCAGGCATTCAGGTTCGTGCCAATACCTGGAGGGGAAAAAAAAAATTCGATAACACTTTTTTTTTGTATCCCTGTTGATGCGCCTAGGCGACCCAGACCATTTTCCTCCAAAATTGGTTTGGCCGATTGCTCCACTATGCCTTTGTGTTCATAAATAAATATATAACGAATAGAGTAGAAGTTTCAATTTCCTCAGAAAGTTCTCCTTTTTTGACGAAACGACGAAATGAAAAGGACGAAAAAGTTTCAGTGACGGACAATTAAGTTATTTAAACGGATTTTTTTGTTTTTTATTTTTTTCATGTACAGCACGATCCTGAACAATGCACTCCAGGCGGTGAGAATGGGAATTTCATAATGTTCGCACGTGCAACAAGCGGAGACAAGAGAAATAACAACCGATTTAGTCCCTGCAGTCTCAACTCCATTAATCCTGTTCTCAACACGAAAGCTCGATCTCCGAAAGGCTGTTTCACTGGTCAGTTGGATTCTCAACGATTTAATAACAATTTCGATTTTTATTGTTGTTGGAGATTTCGCAAAACAAACATTTGAGCATCGGAAACGAAGAAAATTAAATTAAATCTACCGCGGAGCTTCTTTTTGTTTGTTTCATTCGTGAATCTCTTTGAACCCTTGGCATTTCTCAAATCAAAACGTACTGAAGAATCGCGTTGAATACTTTGAATCCGATTTTAACAACCGACCCATCACTGAGAAAGAATGTTTGTTATTTTCTCGGTTCTGTGCTGCTCGAATGTGCATGAAAATAGAGCCCCAAGCTTCGCTCTGCGGAAATGGCGTTGTCGAAGAAGGCGAGGAGTGTGATTGCGGATGGGAAGAAGATTGTCGGGATTCGTGTTGCTTTCCTCAGCGTCGTTATCCACCTGCCGAGGAGACGCCGTGCACTTTGACACCCGGTTCAATTTGCAGCCCGAGCCAGGTACGAACTAACGACGAAGTCTTCTCGTTTGCTTTTCTCCCAAATCAACAACTTTTCAATAATAAAGACAACGTTTTAATCGGATTAACTAAAGCCACAATGATAACTCGAGCTTAACTTTTCGATCGATCGTCCATCGGTAAACATGACGAATGCTCGATTTATTCAGTCGAAATTGCCATCACAGCTCTGAGCCAAACTCTTCCTTTTTGTCTTGGCAAACAGGGTCCTTGTTGTACGACCGAATGCAAGCTCAGATTTGGGGACAAATGCAGGGACGACAATGGTTGTAGAGACGCCAGTTTCTGCGACGGCAGAGCCCCCTATTGTCCCCCATCGATCAACAAACCCAACAAAACTATTTGCAACCAGGAGCTCGTTTGCTTCATGGGGGTGAGTACGACGTTATTTCAGCACAAACAAGAATAAAGAGCATCGCAATATGGGTCAAAAAATTTAACGAAAAACAACCCGAAAAACATTGGCAATATGAACTTTTTTAACTAAAAAAAAAAAAAAAACAACAACAACAAAGATAATGGACTAGGAAAATTACTATTCCTATCAGCACGCACCACGTGCATTTTACATGTAAATATCATGAGATACACATGGACTATACATGAACGCCGGCGAGACAGACTTGCGTGTTGGCAAACAAGAGCAAAGTATCAAACAACCAAAGTTCATTCATCATCTGCACTTTGTACACTCGCTCCACGAAACTATGCCTCGTCAGGCCTCACTTTATCGCCTTCGTATTAACATAATTATTTGTAGGCAACTTTTCAGACTAAATCGACACTTGAGTGATTTTCAACTTTTTTTTCACCGCGAATCGGGAGATCGAAACGATTATTTATTTTAAAAATGCACAATTCTACATTATTTTCATTTAAATCCTATAAAAATCAAACGGGAACGATCGAGATAAAAAAAATTTGAGGAATATCATTGGACAACGGTCCAGACCGAATTTCCCAAAAACTAAACGATAAACGAAAAAAAACGTGAAAAAAATTGCGTGACATTCGAGTTTGTAACATTTTTTACTGTTACAATTTATGGACGAAATTTTCAAAGGATCAAACTGACCGTGGCCGGGTCGATTTGTCCCAGAAAGCTCGCCGTTACCCGAATAAAAGAGTCCATCGAAAATGCGCACAGATCGATAAGAGCACGCGGCTGTCGTTCCCTTTGAAAATGTGATTTTTCTACACTCCTTTATCCAGACTAGAAAACATTCGCTTTTTTTTGTCCCACCAATTTTCTCCCTTTTTATTTTCCTTTTTACCTCTTTGTGCGAAATTTCAGGAGTGTACGGGCAGCATTTGTCTGGCTTACGGACTCGAGTCCTGTCAATGTATTCCCGGACCAAACGACCTACAGACCAAAGCCTGCGAGCTGTGCTGTCGTCTACCTGGTGAAAATCAACCGTGCCTGTACGTTTTTTATTTTATTTCATTATGTCCCAATCAATTTTCATTTATCACCCGATCAAGCTCATTAACCCTCGAATAATTAATTACAATTTGATCAAGAATACACGTCAATTCGTTTTTTTCTTATTGTTGATAAATTCGTCTCCCTTTTTTTATTTTTTTTTCTGCCTGGTGAAAATCAACCGTGCCTGTACGTTTTTTATTTTATTTCATTATTTCCTAATTCATTTTCATTTATCACCCGATAAAGCTCATTAAACCTCGAATAATTCATTACAATTTGATCAAAAATGCACGATAATTCGTTTTTTTCTTATTGTTGATAAATTCGTCTCCCTTTTTTTTTATGACTTTTTTTTTTGTTAATCGCAAACGTCAATTCGTAGATCGTCGTTCGATTGGAATGCGCCACCTTACGACATACCTGACATGTTCTCGAAGCCTGGGACTCCTTGCAACGATTACAACGGCTATTGTGACGTCTTTCAAAAGTGTCGAGAGGTAAGAAGAATTGTTTGCAATTATGATATTTCGAAGATTCCGTGAATGAGAAGAAAGGAATACAGGGAGAGCGGAAATCTCGATTCTAAGTGAATTCGTCGAGAGAATTTATGTAAGTAGTTGCCTTCTTATTGTTAATTTCGTTTTCATAACCCAAGGTCGATCCGAGCGGGCCGCTGGCAACTTTGAGAAAGTTGTTGCTCTCGGACGAGAGTCTTGCAACTTTTAGGCGATGGGTATCCGATCACTGGTACGCTGTGGCGCTCATAGTTCTCGGGGCAGTTTCGTTATTGGTATGTAAACGTGAATTAATATTCACGCTTTATTATAATTGAGTTGGTCGAAACTTTGAGAAACTCAAGACTCAAGGAAATCTTGTGAAACGGAAAAGATTTTAAAAAAATTTGATTTCTCTGTCATCGCGTTCAATTTGATTGAAGATCAAGGAGATATTTGAAAAAAATTGTTACCTTTTGCGCATGGTTGTAGAAAGGAGGGAGGAATAATCCGAAAGCCAATGTTTGCGATAAATGTGAGTTTTTCAATACCCTTAGACAATGAAATATTCAAGGCGCAGTTCCCGAGTATCGCTAGAATATTTAGCTTGATTGAATTTTCGTTTGACACTAAATATTCAACTCCGATCAAGCTAAAAGGACAAATATGGCAATAAAGATGTTGCTCTCGCCAGCAGATCCTCGTACGAATTTCATGATTAAGCCCTGTGGAGTTTGTCGGAGCGAAAGATGGAAAATCATCTTTTAACTCTCAGTTCAGGTTGTTTTGACTCGGAATATTCTTATCAGGTGGCGAGCATTCGGTTCCTGGGCAAGCGGCCGGACCTGAAGCTCAAATCGGTCACGATAATCCACAGCTCAACAACGGAAACGGTGCGTCTACCCCCAGAGGGAACAGAGGGAGTGACAGTTCATCCCCCAGCTGTGAGGGCCAAGTTGCCTCTGAGCCGGAAAGTCAGGGAGAAGAGACGACATCGAAAGCATAAAGACACGATCATCACAGTTGGTAACAACAATGACAAGTCGACAAAGGTAAATTTCAATGTATGCAACTATCTCTACGTATGTATAACAACGTCAAAGTTCAACATCTTCATAGTAATACGAGAGTTTGAACGTGAGATTGGCTCGAATTGGTTTTCCCCGGAAGACGATCCCGAAATAAATAAAAAACAAAGCTCAAAATCACTGGGAAATGTTATGAACGGATAAAGTCACGTTTCAACTCCTCGGCTACGTTCGAGCAGAAAAACCCTCAGTTTTTCAACCGCTTTGAAAATTCTCCGATATACGCTTCATCCTCTCAACAATCCCCTTTCAACCCTCGACATTAATGGAATTTCGCTGTATATTCTCGTGCCTCTCTAACGCTTTGGCTCCTCCATTTCCTCAGCAAGAATCGCCACCTTCCTTTGTGTCACGCGACCTCGCCTCCGAACCTCCTCTCCCCCTTTGCTCTCTCTCTCTCTCTCTGTCTCTCGCTTTTCGTCCTCGTTCTGCTTTTTTTTTTGTTACATTCCACAATCGTGCGCATCACTTTTCTGTCCTTGATCGTGCAACCTATTGACTTTCGCTATTTTCTCTCTCGGGTGACAACCTTTTGTATTTAATTACGTTGAAAAGGTTGTGAAGAAAAAGAAGAAACGAGTGGCGCCGGTTTCCGTGGACGAGCAACCAGCCAGAAAACGAATCGCCGAAATTACGAACCTCTCAACGGGTGCCCAAGATGCGAACATCGTTTTGAGCAAGAAGACGACAAAGGAAACACCGACGAATGAAATTGCGGCCGTTGGGACGGTCCTCGGAGCTGGACAAACGGGAGCCGTGAGTGTTGGCTTGATCGGGATCGTTGGCGGATCCGGAGGAGTTGCTGCATCGAAGAAAAAACGAAAAAAGAAGGAGGTGATCGATTATTCGGCGACGCAGACGGAGAACGAGAATTCAGGTGTTCCAGGGAGTGCAGTCGTTGGCGGCGGCGACAACGCAGATCCAAAGAGCAAAGTTCGCTCCTGGCTGCTGGCGTCACAGTGCCGGACCGAGCGGACGTCATCCAGTGGCTTGCCAAAGAGCAAATCGACTCCGGTCGGTTTGACCAGCACAAGAGTTCCCGGCAGTCGCGGCGTCGTCGGAGCAGCGGGAAGAGTTCGGCAAGTGACACTCAGAAGACTGACCGATCCAAAAGCACGAAGCGCCGGATCGCTAACGCGAAACGACGTCAAAAACGATCGTGTTCGGCTCCAAGTCGTTTACAAGCCGCCCTTCAAGTTCAGTGTCAAACTCCGCAAAGCCGACAAAGTTGGTCAAATGCCGGGCAATCACGGGCCCCCTGCAAACAGAAACAATACACAAATGCCTAGAACGGGAGTCCTCGTAAGAACAAACGGTTGCAAAAAGAGCAAAGAACGCGCTCGTACCAATCACGGAAAACCGATCATCATTCCTGGCAATGGTAGATCCAACAGTGCAATTATTCAAGAACCTGCCAATTCGGACGTACACACTGTACCCTCCGATCTTGAAGTATTGCTTTCGGAGAGTGAATTCCTATTTTCAGATGCGTGACCCAGGCGAGCTAAATCTGTTTTTGCGCTTCTCGCCCGATGAGCAATCCCTCAAGAGACATTCAATTCTCAATTCATTTTTTTCTCCATTATTCATGCCACTGAAGTTTGCAACGTTCAGGTGCAACGAAAAATACGTTTTTCTATTAATTCTTTGTTTCAATAAAAAAAACCACGAAAATTTTCGTCCTGTCTTTGGATCCTAAAAAAAAGTCTTTGTACTGTCCTACAAAATATTGAATGAGAATCACGAGCTCTGCTCAAGGAAAAACTGCATTTCGTTGCATTCCAACGATGCAAACTTCAGCATCGTCACTATTCTCTAACCATATGACAAAATCTTTGGGGAAAATCTTCACTAATTGAACAACCTCGATGCGTCAAAGTGTTCAGGACGACTCGAGTGACTTTTCGAACGAGTTCAGCTAATTCGTTGGGAAATAGTCCGACTAGTCTTTCGCGACTCCGTCTATATCGACCTGAATCACAAAGATCGAACACTTTTTACACGCTTTCTTTTCGTTTTCCATCGCCAAAATCATTCCGTGTCTTTTTTACGATTTTTTTTTCGAGTTTTCTTCGATTTGCCAATCGCTGATCGATTTCTCTGCTCCATGGGAAAAAGGACGACGAATTGACGGGGTCGCGAGATACGTGATACAACATTGTACATATACCGTTTACTGTGATTATTTCTTCCAACGTGGTTAAGTCCCGAGCCGCATTGTGTTGCGTTTGTATCGAATGCATGAGTTTTCGCAACGAAAGATAACAATACGAGTGAGATTGCGAGAGAATGATGTTACACGTCTTCCGATTAGCGTCTAATCGGTATTCGCTTGGGACACCGGGAACAAATTAGTTAGCGACACATTAAAGTGTCATTAACTGTACTTAATTCGTATTTACTGTTAATTATGTTACAATTTCCGGACGAGTAACAATCAATGTTTGTCCAGGTGAGAGAGACTGCGAGTTCATTATGTGACTTGCTTGTTTTTTTTTCTCATATTTTTTAATACTTAAATGACGAGCATGAGCTACTTTGAAAAATCAGAACAATCTCCTAGAAAATTATACAAAATTTATCAATTTCTCGACAGTTTTTTATTTTTCTCAGACTTTTGATTCGAATTTCACTTCCTTAATCCGTTCGAATGCTCCTCCTGCCATTATCAAGTGTGCTCCAATATTGGCAAGTATTACGAAGTGAAATAAAAGCAGCGAATTCAGTCGTAAGTACGAGGGTTGAATAAAACTTGTTGGTTGTGAATAAAAGTCGAATTTTTCTTCGGTCAACGCATTTCCAAGTTTCTCCGGAGCTGTGAAATAACGTCACACAGTGAACTGTGGCGAGCTTGTTTCACCGAACAATAATAATAAAATGAAACACATGAAAAATAATGGTCAACCGTTTATTCATTGTGTTACGTGTGCCAATTCACAAACACGTGCTACGTGGTAGTGATTACGAGAAAAAAGTGCAAAAATTATTGCTCACTGCCCGGATAAAAGAAAAAATCTCGACTGGCGCTGAAATGATGGAGAGTTAATTACTAAAAACATGAGTATTTCCTGATCGAATTCTACGCATTCGCATAAAAATCAACTTGTCCGTCTTGTCAATTATTCATTCAAATGTTTCCTCTGAATCAGGCCAGTTGATGAAAATCCGAATACCAATAAAATCAAGCACGTGATTGACATCGTGGACGAGCTCGATCTGACTGCAACGATGCGAGAAACGAAAGAATGAATGTTCTGTTTGTTTGTTTGATTAATTTTTAATTTTAGTCAAGTCGCGAGTGAACTCGTATCGAATTTCCTAAACGGTATTGAGCTCGAGACGTTAATTATCTACCTCTCTGATGATTATCGAGTCATAACGAGCTCCGTATCAATCCGCGGTTCCTGTATAGCTGAGGAAACTTACGTCGAACGAAGTTACTTATATTTTTTATGATCTTGTAAATATACGAGCAACGAGGTGATTTTAAAAATAATATTAACTATAACAAAAATAACAATAATAATAATAATCATTCAAATAAATAATATGAATAATAATAATTAGTTAGATAACAGTAACAATTGAGTACGAAATCATAATCTCGAGATGCTGTCTTTGAACTTTGTCGCATAATATGAAGGATTATAGTAACGACGCCAATCCCTGAGCGACGGGCAATCGAAGCCGCGAGCGTTATTGTAAAGTTTCGAATAATTATCATGTAAGAACGTTTGGCCATGTATAATGCTACAAAGTAAAAATAAGAACGACGACGAGCCTCGATCTTGAAAAAAAAAGAAAATGGAAAAAAAAAATAAAAGAAAATACGGCGATTAAAATTGCCAGGTTGCTGATGTATTTTTGCACGGACTTTGTATAAATAACAACTCTAACGAAGGCTGTATTCGTGTTTACTGTGTATATAACGACGTACTAATAAACCATAGAGATAATTGAAAATATTTCATGCGATTATTCATTTTTATCGATAAATCCCAAACGATCTGACATTAAAGTTACAGTCGCATGTAAATTCTGTTTTTATTGGAAATATTTCGATCCCCTCGGGCCTCCTGCTTCGTTAGCCGATCAACTCGATTATCCTCGTATATGGAGAATCGATCGATTATCGAATAATTTCTATTCATACTTATTCTAGTTAACACCCAACGTTTCAAAGTGTTCCATATAATCCCCTTACACAAATGAGATCGAATCGCTGCCCACCGATTCGCACGAGATACTACGTAAGATTAGACGCCCAATACAACCGGGATAAAGGCTTTGTCGAGCCGCTCAGCCAACTCGCACAATGCAATTTTAATATGCGCCAACAATTTTCGTCCATTCATTATCGTTAGTATCAAATTGGATATTGCAATCTTGAAAATAACTAACTTTTTAGACGTTTTTATCATGTTGCATTTATATTTGCATCGTTGTACGCAGTCAATCGCGAATGGATCAAAAAAATTGCGTTCAAACGATTCTTCAGGGCTTGGCAATCATCCTGGGAATAATAAGTTCTGATTCCTTCGTGTAATTTTCACATTCCTTTGACCCTAGAAAAGTGAGCTTTTTTTCACCTATTCCGATAACTTGAGATAAAAAATGACCCCAATTTAGAAAAATGCATATCTCCGGTAAAATTCAACGGAAAGGGTTCACCTTAGGCTCATTCTTTTCGTTTTTTAATGCAGGATCATCGTGAGCCTGCGGCGACTTATCTTGAAGTCAAAAAAATGGTCAAAAATTCGGTAAAACGATACAAAACACGGCGCGGAATTTAAAGTCGTCTTTTTTGAAGTTAATTAATTAATTAATCATTAAAGGAATTTGAAGGTCAACGCTTTAGGGTTCTGTAAGGAAAGAGCCTCGCCAAAACATTTTGCTGGAATTTTTTTCTCCCATTTTCGAGACACTTGGTCCGCTTTTATAAAATTACTGGACAATTCCACAGAATGATTCTCCGGGTATGCAAGATATTGACAATGGAAAATCTTTTGCCTTTAAACGCGACGAAGTTTGCTGGGAAAAAAATGAAGAATTTGCACAGTTTAATTTTGGAGTAATGTGAACTATATAAGGTCCATGCATTAAATTTACGGAGTTGTGTCGTTACTCGAACTTCAAAGGTCATTACAAACATTTTTTTACCAAACTTCACAGGTTTCCACAATTCCGTGAAATATAACATCAACGTTGTTACATTCTTTCGCTCGTTACGCCCAAGTTTTTTGAAAAACGCCGGAAAAGTTGACTTTTTAACGAAACTGTGGAGCGAGACTTTTACCTTAGTTTATTTTTTAATTGGAGGAATGCAGTTTTCTTGTTTCGTGTGTTTTATTCGTCAACGAAGAATGAGAACACTTTTTTGTTTGGGTTTGTTGAGTGACCAAATTTATTGTTGGTCCGGTATCCAGTGTTAATAAAACAGAAAAAAAACTGGAGCGAAAGCGAAAGTTGGCAGTTTTTTTTCTCAATATATTACGAATATGAATACACATTGGAAAAATGTATAAAATTTAAAGAAAAAAATCAACTGCATGTGCCCGTGGTCGTGTCTGATGCAATGAGGGAGGCGGGCTTTAAAAATGTTGGGCTTGTGACGGTGGTATTCGAGGATACGAAAGTTTCGCAGGGTACACGATGGCGATAGCGACTCCTACAAGCCTAGAACGTCCCCAGTCATAAATTATCAAAAGTTTTCGTTGTCTCTTGGAAATAAGTGTGCCGCAAGAAGGTTGAAGGTAGAATGCGACGAGGGAGGAGGACGAAAGGATGAAGAGAAGCGAGCTTGGCCTCGCGAGAGTTGTGCCAGGTTCCTTCTATATATTCTCTTCTTTTTCACTCTATTTTCTCTCGCCAACTTTTGTGGCCGTCAAGCGGTGGTTCCCCCCGGATCGGCTTTTCTAGACGATCTCTCAATAGCGCCCTCTGACACACAATATTTGCATACAAACGGCGAGGCCTCTTGTTGTCCCTCGCGACGCAGCTTGGTCGTCCAATAAATCGGAAACTACGTTGACTGCTTCTTGGTGCATGTGCAATTTCATAATCTACCCCGATCTGTCAAATCTTATCGATGACACGACAGCAAAGATTTAAAAAAAAAGGGCCTGACCATTTCGCAATGCTTCTTGGTCATCCGAACCAATTGAAGAAAACATGAAAATATGCAGATCAAAAAAGTCTTGACTTTTTCCACTGACTAGTTCAAAAGCATTCGTTAATTGAATTCGTCAAAGTCTTTCCGATGAGTACCAATTGGATTCGTGACAATAGTATCTCAATCACGTGACCTGATTCGTAACTAAATAAATGAATTTACTGAATGGACCTGGTACAGAATAAAACGAAAAGACACTTTTGCCTCGATGTAAAACGGAAATGAGAGGCATGCGGAAAGTCTTGAAGAAGGTAAGTAGCCTCATTGTATTATGATTTCTTTACGACGAATATAAACGTGAACGAGGTCCATAAAAAAAAAAAAAAATAGGTTGCTCAGGATCGCTGTTTTTTTTTTATTTTATTTTTTTTTCTTGTCGAAGCGGATAAATATCATCGATATATCCGTCGATGGTTCAGCACCTGGTATATCCGAAGGAAATGATGGGGGGAGGCGAGGATACTGAAAACAATCAGAAATCGATGGCATGATGAAAACTCGGCTTCTTTGTAGGATATTTTTACAAGGGATCCAAAAGTCTCTCAGGCATCGCGTCTACAGGACAAAATGTGTAGTACGGGGCAAGTTGAGAGTCCGTAACAAAGCGCAGTTGGCAAAAGTGTGCTGGCAATAAAAAAACTTCAACCCTAGGGTTGAAGAGGTGAAGAAAAGAAAAAGGCTCGCGTAAAAAGTTACATTACGTCACGTATAACGTTTATATATATATATATATATAATCTGCTTTATAACTCCTTTCCTTTGAGCTTGCTACTTAAATCTTGGCGACAGTCTTAACGACTATTCCATGAAGAAAAAGTAGATATGGGGCTGTTCTTATGTCCTACTTCGTCCTTTTTTGGTTAAGAAATAATTGCAGCTTCTACAGATTATATTTAAACATCTAAAGGAGTTAAACGTTTAATTAATTGTTTCTAATGACAACTTTTTAAACTATCCCAAATGAAGCATGATTTTTAAAGTAAAATACCAGCCAAATGAACCTCGAACTTTTGCAATAACTGCTAAAATTCACTATCTAAAATTTAACTATGCTTTAACTGATCAAACAATGCAAAGAGCGATCTTCAAAGATCTAGAAAAATTTTAATATCGAAGATTTGCAGAGCCTTTGACAGGTGAACGCAAAATTTGACGATATTACGTTTTCATGGATATTTTTGGCTAGTGACTCGGTATTTTGAGGCTCATTTCATTTTCCAAGGGATTTTCTCGAAATGAGCTCGAGGGGCTCGGATATGCCTTTGAAAAAATATCAATTTCATGGACAAATTTATAACAATACTTTTCATTAAAACGTGCATCGATTCAGTGGCTTCCAAGAGCAGGGATGTCGTTATATTGTTCGTTAAATGGCTTTCGAGCTTGTGGAGAGAAGTATGAAGATAATTGAAGGCAATATGCTGACTTATCTGACCTCTTGCCATCCCCCAACAGCGGAGTTTCTTGTTAGCATGCCTCAAGAACAACGGACTGTTTCCTCAACATCTGCAGATTATGTTGGTTCAGTCGGTTCATTTTGCGTTTTACAACAACTATTCAAGGGGTTTAGATAAGCCCGAAGAGAACGGTTAACAGTCAAGCAACTTTAGCATGGAGTTCAAGAGGCTAAATACACCCCAAAACGAAGCTTTAGATTGAGTGAAACTTTCTTGTCATCAAAGAGCAAGTTTCAGGCTCGTTCATTGTCTTGCCCAGGCGAAAGATAAATAATTGTCAAAAATCACCGAAAGCCCACATTTTACGCACTTTACTTTTATTATCTTTACTACGCTATACAGACTATGAATCAGTCGACCACTTAATCCATCTCTTGCAGCAGAAGGAAAACCGAGTAAGCTTTATTCATAATCTGCATTTAAAAAAAATAATCAAATTAAATCTCATCGTTGGCACGACACTGTTTATTTAATTCCTTATCATTTTTGGTGTAAAAATTAATTAGCCAATAAATTACCACTGCCAAGGTCGGAATTATCAAATCAACTGTTCGGTACGCTGTCAATTTACACTCCATGTGATTGCTCAACTCGATCGTGAAGAATACTTTCTTCACTTTTTTATTGTTTCTATGCCAATTTTCATGGAACGCGTCTTCGGTCACTGTCGTGCTCTGTAGAAAGAAAAACAGCCCAATTACAACTCTGAGAGCATCTCCAAATTGATTTTACGTTCTCATTTCAATCATCGATATATTTAATCCAAAAAACTCTCTTAATGCGGAAAAAATGATTTTTCTGTCGGTTATAGAAAGCAAAATTACTGCATCCAGCAATTGTTGAGCGGCCAAGCAAAGAATGAAAACTTGTGCGAAAACGCCCATGCCATATAAGACGAACACAAACTGGTATACGTAGAATCCACGAAACTGCAATGATAGGCGTCAATTTATGATTTTATCTCGAAACTACGAACTCTGTGTGTTACGGTGAAAAAATTAAAATATTAATATTATCTCAAGACTTACTGCAACGACGGCGAAGCTCACGAAACAAAATCTGAATATCGAACCTATGTATGTCAGACCCACATTAATAGCGACTATTTTCATAAAGTCTCGAGAAATTCTATGAAAAAAAAAAAACGAAACAATGCAAAGTATGACAAGCGTAAATAAAACTGGAATAATGAATATCATGAAGAACGAATTATTACGATTAATTGTTTCTCATAAACTCTGAAATACAGTAAAAATAATTAAAAAAAAAAAAAAATTCAGTGGCGATGGCCAAAAATGAATGATAAAAATCGCAAAAAATATTCCTTAAATACGTTATTTCGCAATGTTACACACTGTAAAAGACGAATCAATAGTTTTGGGTTGTATTTTTTGTTTAAATTGTCGATTATAAGAAAATTGCAACTATACGAATTCGTGCAGTTTTTTTTTGTTTATAATAAATGAGCGGTTAAAGAGTCGCGATACGTACTGAATGACGGCGCAATGATGCTCGACACATTTTTTCAAAGCGTCGATAACCGATTGTTCGTCTCTATCAGTTTCGATTTCCTTGTGGAGAGCTTTGGCCAATTGCTCGCGAACGTATTTGTATTGCGTTGTCAAGAGTGTTACGAAGTAACTTACGTAAATATCGATACTGAGTTTCTTGAGGACGAGGTAACAACCACCAAAGACTTGAAATAAAACACCGCAGGCAAAAGCAGTGGGACCGAAAGGTTCTCCGGGCATGTAAGCGGTCATGGTCCAATCCCCATAAGTGAATTGATCTCTGCTGAATACTTGAAAAATGGGGGTGACAGCCCACAATACGGTTGAGCCGAATGCCATAACTGTGTACATTTTCAAGTACGTTACGTTCGGATTAACATTTTTGGACAAGCATCGTTTAAAATCATCGGAATCAACGAGAATTTCGTTGAGTCGGCGTATCAAATCTCGCAAATCTCCACGATGTACGTTCAGATGAATCGTGAGAATAATCAATTCGACAGCGAGAATCCAGGATGCCGAGGCTTCCTGAAAAGCCACAGCTATCGGGTTGTATCTCGCGTTACCGATGATCCAAGAAGTGATGTAAGTCAATTCTACGATCCAAACAAACGTTCCCCAAAATGTAGAAGGGAAATGAAATTTCGTTTTTTCCCCATGGATTGGCAAGAAATTCCCGGAAACGGCGTTAGCCAAAACGTTATATTTGTTCAAGGTACGAAAATCCATCGTCCGGATGAATTTCTGATCGTTTTTTTAGTCAAATACTTTTTTTATTTGCTTTGCCAATCTTTTCTCGAATTTTTCTTTACGTATCAACTCACTGACGATTCTTACGCGTCAAGAATAACCGTATCGCAATATTTTCAACTGCGCCCGGCGCTGAATACTTTTAGAATGAGTTCCGCAGCGCGCCGAACGAACTCGATGTCCTGCGATTAAACATTCCGTCTGTAAAAACTCTTAAAAAGTCGATAAAAATATGCGGATATTAAATATGCGAAAAGGGAAGAGAAAAAATAAAGTACACTGGAAAATCGACAGGTACGGAGAGCAACCGAATTATTTTTTTCTTTGACAAGGAAAAAGTCTGTAATTAAAACTTTTATTTCCATTCAGTCACAACGTTTTTTTTTCTCTTCAAATCCTCGATTTCCCTCGCACGCTATTTTAATTTCTTTTTTTTTCTTCTCTGGATTCCGTCGTTGTTCTTTGAAGTTTACGACGATATATTGTCTCTAATGACTTTTAATCGCTATTCCCCACGATGCTTCCCTCGTATGCAGGAAAACGAAATGACGAGTGGAGAACGAGACGACTGAAGAGCGGGGAAACTTAGGGGCAGGAGGCACATCGATTTTCATTCAGTATGTGCGTGATCGTCAAACAGTAAACACTTCTTCAAGAACGTGCTGCGTGTTTTTTTTCTAAAGAAACTTTTCCATTTTTCGCCTTTTTTTGTTGCAATTTTGACATTTTTACAATTGTGAACGAGTTTGTTTCTGTTTCTTGAGAAATCGTAAGTACTGTCAGATGGTTAAATTAATTTAATCGTCGAAAAGTTTGCTATTCATGATGGTAATTAGCAGGAGCATCGCTCATTAAAGGGATTGACAGAATTGTGCGACAACGTCAGCACGTCAGTGATGATCAAAGACTCTCAGAACACGGCGGTCACATATATTCAAATTTGGAAGCAGTAAAATCCTCGAACAAGATGAGTTTTTAAAAATGAAAATCGCTTGGAAAACTTTTGCGAATTAGTAAGAATTTCCTCGTTCTTTCACGTTCAAGGAGTTCCCGCGAACCGGTCTCTCGCCTTTAAGAACTTCTCTGGTACAACTTTTTATACAACAAAAGAAAACTCTGGAATTTTGAATTTTCTGTGCAAAGTCATCCGTTACTAACTTTTCGTCGTTTTGAACAAATCATGTGGTGATCCAACTGTAAGTCTCGTTAAACGTGTTAAAATTCATATCTCCAAACTTGAGCTTTCAGAGAAAAATAGTTTCGATATTGATGGAGCTTTTTTTCTCAATTTTTCATGATAATTTGGTATTTATTTTGTTTTTGCAAACAACGTATCATTGATGCCAAAAAAATGTACGAAATTTGAGAATATGAATAAAAATTATTTTGCAAACGAATTCGATACGAAAAGTGTAATTAATTCTTTTCGTTTGGTCAATGATTTCTTGTTATCGTGAGGAAAGCATGGAGATAAATCGACATATCGTCGAAATAGGTATTTCAACTAGGATACAGGATAAATTTAGCAGTGCAAAAGCATAGGAGCTAGTATAGGGCACTTCGAGTAGAGTAGGATACGTCTCGAAATGCAGATTTAATCCGTACGAGGAGGATCAACCAGGCTGTTGCCACATGAATAATACATAACGAGGACGTTGGAAATTGGTATATAGAGAGAGCGAGAGAGAGAGAGAGAGAGAGAGAGGAGAGCAGACAGAAGGGAACTTTTGCTCGAATCTCTGTATAGACAGAGTTAAGCAAAAGGATGCACCATTGGAGAGCTTTCGATGCGACGCTCTCGCAATTCGCTTGCGTAGGGCATGTCATGTTGCAAATCTCGTTGGTGAACTTGTTTTCGTCATTGTCGAGTACACGTATGCATGCACCATCCCACGACGAATCAGCTTTAGCCTGCGATATTTGACAGGATCGATCATGTAACCCAAACTTTGTTATACAAATAAAATCTGCTTATTCAGTCGCTATGTAGGTTAACGCAAAGAGAGCCGCAACGATCTATAAACACGTATTACGCGCAACTCCATAAAGTCTGGATGCTCCGCATAGAGCGAGAAAACTAAAACAAATTGCATTGATAACGAGCTTTTTTCGCTTGCTTGCTTTTTTCATCGTGTTCTCTACACCGAAATTGGAAACGATTCCGAATGTGGGTCAATTCGATGTGACGTTTTGCCCTTTGAAAGGCAGTTGGTAAAATTCGCAGAAAAGTCATAAAGTTTCGCCTTTGAAGTTTTTTCTTAATCCCTCGCAACTCGTAACGAGGCAAACTGTATTTAAAGATGAAGCCGTTTACTGCGGAATAAACGTGATAGACCGTCTCGAGCATATGCATAACAGAATCGTTTTCATATATGAAAATTCCCGATTTTGTGAGAATTCAAAAATGTTTTTCGTAGCTTCCGAACGTATAGAACTTGTGGAATTCGAAGCGATTGTCCCAGGGTTTCCGGGGAAAATCGAGCTTCGATTTGTGAATCTCTATTCGATTGCGATATTTCACGCGCATAAGCGCAGGCCGCGGTACACTCTGTACACACAAAGGGTTCACATTCATTGTAATATGTGTGCCTACGGAATCTCGATAAGCTGGTACTACAGATTATAACCCCAGGGCATCCGAAAACATATGGTTGAATGAAAATTTCGCCTATACTGTGCTCGACGGATAATACCGGGTTCACAGCATCGACAAAAGACAGAGATTTCAAGAGGCAGAGACCGAGTGGATTCGAAGTGCAATTTCGGTAGGCGCGTGTAATTCGAATCCGCCATTTCCTTCAGCAGATTCTGCATCGAGCGTTCGATCTTTTAAATAAGGAACTTTGTCATTATTATTATGACCTATATCAATTTCAATCAATTAATTCGAGATCGAGTATCGAATTATTTCGCTATATTCAAGGGGCTTTTAGCAACGATAGGAAAATATAAAATTTGAGTAAATTGTGTAAAAAATGTATCGATCAAGAATCAATTATCTGGACAACAGGGTGGAAGGAGTGCTCGCAATTTGATGGCGTGTTCTTTGAGCATTCGTGAACGTTCTTGAGCAATTCTCGAACGATCTTGCTCTATGACTTTTTGGGGCTCCTCATCGTGGATTGTTTCCTCTTCTTTCTTTTTCGTACCTCGTTTCTGGTGACACATCGCTCCTAGTAGGTGGTTCCGGTACGCTATTGCTTTTAGGGAAATGCAAAAGTTACACTCGTTACAGCAAGAATAATTCATTGATGTTTGCATCTTGCTTATGCATGGCTTTTCATTTCTTGTTAATAATATTTCAGGGACTGAAATGAAAGGATCGGCAAGTTCAACGAGTCAAGAGTGCAAAGAGTTTAGTCGATGGAAAACTGTCTAGATATTTTTTAGACATTTAGGATATTTGCTGTATGTTTTCGGGAAAACTTTCACTTTACGTCGAGGGTTCAGGTGCCCCTTCGATTGCTTTTTCCAGCCTCGGAAAAGCTCTCCACTAATTCGCGGGTTAAACTTGAAAACAAACACGCCTCTGTTCGATTCTCGCCTCGTTGAATTCGACCCCATTATACGGGGTACATAATTATGTGAAAACATTCATTGGAACGACTCAAGTGTGGAAATACCTTTGGCAAGAAGCTCTTCTTCCTTTTGTCTTTCCTCAATTAAGAATTTTTCATGCTCTTTCTTCAAGTGTTCCCCGAACTTTCGATCAATCTTCTCTTCTCTGGCTTTGCTCTCCGCTTTTAAGATCATTTGACGCTTCAGCTCCCCCAAAATTTCTCTGGCTTTTCGACTCTTTTCCAGACTTTCCGCTCTCGAGCGATTTTCCAAATAATTCTTCTCTTCAAGCTCCCTCAGCTCGCTTATCGTCGCCTCCCATTCCCGTTTCGCTCTCTCCTGATTCAGCACTTTTTCCGTCATTTTTTTCATACTCGCTTCTTTCGCTGCGATTTTAACGAACTTCCGGAAACAGTGAAACAAAAAATTTTAACTCAAATTATTAACGAATTTATATTACGTATAGTAAAACAATCATTTCATCGCGCTTTCATTTTTTTTAAATCATTGATGAAGGAATTAGCAAGTGAATCGACTCTCGACATTTAATTATTCAGTCATTTCAAGCAACTACGTACTTTAACGTCCGTTTCCTGATTTTCCTTCATCATTTTAGCCGCCAATATGCCTTGGCGCTTCTCTTCCTCCTTCAACATCGCTTCCTTTTCTTTAAGCTTCTGAGCTTTCTGAGTTTCGAGAAAATCTTTCTGCTCCGCTAGCAAATGCAACATTCTCTCTCGTTTTGTTCGTTCGTTCTCACGATCTTTGCCCAGTGTCAAAGTCTCTTCAAGCATCTTCCGCTCGAGTCTTTTCTCCTCGATCTTTTGCTGACAACGCAGACGATGATTCGACATAAGTTGCTCTTGAAGATCCCGTCGATACTGTTCGCTTCTGAGGCGACTTTCCATTACTTTTTGCTCCTCGAACGTACCATTCTATTCATTTTGTTTTATAAACGATTTTTTTTCGATTATCCTTGACACTTTGTTTGGATTACAAAAAACTCTTGGACAATTATGAACTTAATTGCGTTAAGGGGACAGTTGAACAGAAAGAATCGCGACTTACCGTGTTCCAGCCTTGGATCATGCGATCATTATCAATTTCCCTGTTTTTCAAGTTATTTCGATGAATTTGTCGATCTAAAATTTGACCTCTCGCGACTGCAGCGACATATTCGTTTCGTAGTCGTTTTTCCAATTGTCTCAACTCTGGTGAATCGCTTACGATTTGTTGTCGAAGTTTCTGTCCGCTTATTTCCTCATCTAGATAGAATCAGGTTTGTAATGAGAAGATGACGAATATTTTTGTATGGAGACGAAAAAGATAAAAAAAATGCTTCACCGTTTCTGCGTTTTAATTCTCGTCCCAATTTTAGTTCTTGTTGGACCTGCAAAGCCTCTAGCTCTCGAGCTTCTTGGATACGAATAAAAGCCTCTTCTTGTTCAGCTTCTTGTCTCTCGATGAAAAAACGGCTTGTACATTCTGTGTTCTCTGCTTTGTTAACCAACTGGCGCTGTCGTTCCTGCCTAACACGCCTTCTCTTCTCAAACTTGGTCTCTTCATCTTCCTCTTCGTTCTCCACATTCTTCATTCTTTCTTTATTAAATTCCTCGCTCTCCGGATTCTTCATAACCTCCCGACAATCCCAATTTTGTGAAAGGGAAAGATTGAAAAAATTGAATAACGACACTAACTTTTTTGGAATTTAACAATTTCTTGTCGTAGACTTTCACGCGAATAAACAGAAAATGCGAATTCGTTTCCCGAAGTTTGTTCGGCTGCTTTCCGAGCTCGGGAAATGAAATATTTGTCTGTGTAAAAAAGAAAAAAACCCATCAATTAGGGAAATGAAATGAAAAAATACCTCATGCAATTCATTTTTGTCCCATTTCTGATGATGTTGAATGAGCAATTGCGTTCCAACGTAATTTCAGAAAAGTGCTGGAGATGGAACGTGTAGCTCGTGCGACATTATGAGGATTCAATCCTTTCAGGAAATTAATATTTTAGCAGTGAGACGGCGGACACAAATTTCAGTGGGTGTTACGTTGTGGGATACAAGGCTCGCTCGTGAAAAGAGAACGGAATAGAAGATAAATACGAGGTTAGCGGGTAGATGGAATAGAGGGTTGAGCCCGAACGTTCTAGTTATTTACTACACGCTTCATAACCGCGTGGGTACAGGACGCTTTCTATCTGGGGTATCTAGGGTTCTGACATACATCGTGATGGTGTGGATATAGCAGAAAAGCCCTCGTCGTTGAAATTGTAGACGACGTGGGAAAGAGAAGAACGAGCTGGAGAGAGAAAGCAGAAAAGAAGAGAGTTACGAGAGCGAGAGGAACCGGAAGCGAGTAAACCAGGACCGTTAGCTGTTCACCACAAGCAGAGCATCGTAGCCTGAGTTGGGAAGATGTACAGTGAACCCGGGACAGTCATCTCTTGGGGACTTCCATTGTACGGAGCATTATAGCTCGGAGAGAACAAACAGCTCCTTCTATTCCTGTCTCGTGGAGAAATAGCGTAAATTACAAATTTAATATTGCTCTAAATGTGTGAATGAGTGCTTGCTGGTATGCATGAACGCGTTTGCGTGCGAAAATACACGCAGTCTGTGTGTGTGCCTTTTTGTATGATAGTTTAATTGGAATTGCACGACCACACTCCATCATTATAAATATTTCATCAATTTTCGCTTCGTTTACAATTCATTTTCGTAGACACGCGTTTATACGTGAATTTTATGCCTGAACTCGATTATTTCTCATTATTAAATGTAAATCTTCTGAAACGATCGGGAAACAAAAATTGAAACTAAAACGTTTGATAAAATGAATTCATATTCAATTGACGTTTTGCATGTTGCCTGCGTTATTGGCCGAAATACATGGAAACTCGTCGAGTATCAAAGTTTAACCGAATAATCAAGGCTCTCGGAGTTTTTTCCCCTCCATCCCCATGGCAACTATTTTGTAACTATTTATCCTATTGTAAATGAAGTAAAAAAAAGCGTTTGGCTTTATCGCCCAGCTACCCCTTAATTAACGCAGCTCGGAGTTCTTTCAATTTATTTTCAAAGCTCGTACCTGCGCTTTGGCCAATTGGTGTGAAGTATCGAGCGATTAAGCCGACAGATTGCTCAAAAAATTGCCGCCTTGCACGCTCAGCTCCAACAATGTTTACTTTATGCGGAAATCGCTTTCAGCGAGTATCGCCAAAAATCTGCGTATCGCTAAAAAATCTGGTGTGTTTCAGGCCAAGGATCATAATAATGGTAGATTTTTTATTTCGGAGGCGTCATGGTGACCATAACGTTCCTAATGGTGGAAAAACCGCTACCAAATAGTTGGAAACTGCTGATCAAGCTCGAAGCTTTATTGATTGACGATTATCTGCTTAGTTACTTTTCGAATTCAAGGCAAACAGCAATACTCAGTCGCTCAACTGGTGGGCTTTGCAATCAACGCGCTCTTTCTAACTTGATCTGATGATCGATTTACTCTGCAGGTTCCACGAGCATGCATCCACGTCAACAGACAACGATATGTCATTATTTGTCTTGAACATCAAGCCAAGTGCAACCGAGCGGCAAAACAATTCTCTCATCCTCGTGGAAAACCGAGATTGGCTTATCATCGTCGATTCTCAATTCGAATCTCAAAATATTTGTCGATTATACGGCAAGCCCCGTACCACTCGATTCGTGACCCACAATCAATCGTTCGTTTCAATCCACAGGGATGATATTCATCCTTTTCCATATTCGCGATTCGATTGGACGAGAGGCTTCTAATGAAGGATCATACGCGATCGAATAGTGCATGAATATATTTGTAATGATAACTCTGATTACTCAGCTAATTTCGTTCAACGAAGTACACTGCAAATTGGTCCTCCAAAGGCGGGTCAGTTGCCGTAATAACTGACAACCATGCATGCACCAAAATTTCTGCCGTAATTAAACGGGTTTGAGGTTCAATCACGTTAGCCAGGAATAAAATTAAATATTTATTCACACTGCTTCAATAAAAACTGAAATACAGCCTTAATTTTTCTTTGCCTCACTTTCCACTGATTCCATATGCGGCACCATGGAGAGTTTGGTCCATGGTCGCAGTCGAAGGCTACACATAAATCTTACGAATGAAACTGGTGGTCAGAATTTTTTTCGTCACTCTCGTCGGGAAGATTCAGGAAAAAGAATGGAAGATTTTGGTAGTGGCGTTGAAGACAGTGGACAGGCTCGTCAAAACCGCACAAGAAATTCGACGGAATATTCACGAATCATGAAAATATGGTCAATCGTATCGGCACAGGTTTAGTACAGTTTCCCTGAGACCTCGTCAGTAATACTCGAAGAAATAACACGAACAGCTCGAGGTGACGCAGTTAATTTGATGGATTGGTTCGCAAAACTTGTAACGAAATATGCAGGAAGATTAAGTGAAGAAATTACTCGCAGGAATCAATCACAGCAAGGTTCAAACTTTGTTTATTTATTGAATAATCAAGTATCAGGTGATTTTTAGAACTTTACGAGTTTCTACGATTCTGGGGTGACGAGTAAATACTGCAGATGTTTTCCGACGACGATGAATCGATGTCTGGGAAAACGCGGGAGGCCAGAAAATATTCAGATAATTATGTAATAAAAAAAAAAAAAACACCATCACTTGGATAAAATCAACAACATAACTTTATTGGACTCAAATTCCTGGAATTCCTCGGGAATCCAATAGGAAAAACTAACCAGTCTGCATTTACCTTAATGTTGTAATTCTCGCGTAAATATGAACGTTTAGTATCGAAATGTCAATTCGATCGTAGATTTTTCATTTGACGTACAGCCTTGAGCATTTTTTCGAGACTGGACGTGAGTTGGTTGAAAATATGGGTTCGTTCTCGTCGAAGTTTTCTCAACTTTTCTACAGCGATGCTTGTCTTCAGGCTCTCGTCAACTTTCCATTCCCAGGAACGAAGGCCCTCGCAGTTTTCCAGTACCTGCCGACTTTCCGAATAAATATTCGAATCAGTTTTCTCGAGGACTTCTGCAGCCTCATTTCCGCTCATTTCGCTGTCGAGATTTCGCGGTCTCTCCAGAATAATAGCGCTTTGGTTATATTTCTCGATTTTACAGACCTTTCATCGTTTTTTCCTTTCCCTTGTGAATGTGTATTGGCGTTGATGGGCTCATTTCTGTTGCCCCGGATGGTGCTGTTCCTGCTGCAGCTGGAAAAACGAGAAACAGAAAAAAAATCGACCATGAGAAAGAGAGAGAAGAGAGACGGAAAAAAAGAGACAAGCACATAATGTAATAAAGGCTTTCAGCAGGTAAACATCGTTTCAAGTTTTATTGCTGATTGAATCAATTGTAATATTGCTGGTGGACCGAGAAAATAAGTGTTTGAGAGTCGTATCTGAAACGACAACGACATCTCGTCGAAAGAAACATATACAGATAGAGAAAAATCAGGATAACGAAAAAGAGATGAGAGAAAACTCACGTTATTCGAGTACCGAGTCTCCTAGAGCCTGAGTAAGTATCTAGTGCACGAAAGAGGGTACTTCGGTTTATACCCCGAGGCTTCAGAGCCTCTTGGGCATTTCCGGTTGACCTCGAACCTCGCAACATAGCGAATCTTATGGACCGAACAATCCACCCAACTTTTTTGTCACCGAAAAAATTACACTTTTATTTTTTATCACTTCTACGATCTTATCGTGACGCTATTTCCTGTGGATATATATTCGTGAGGTAACAGAAAGAGAAGTGTTTGTACCATTTCCGGCAGGGAGGAAAAAACGCCACGATTATTTCTCTAAAAATTCGATGGGTCATTAAAATCGGATTATTCATCATACTCTTCTCAATTTCTGAGATTGCAGATTTAACCTGATCAGTAGATCGAAAAAAAGGTCGAATTTCGCGAATCAAAAATTACTATGACATCATGGTAACTTTTCGCCTGAAATTGGACGAAAAATGTAGTCAAATCTTTGCAAAAAAGAAGTTTCCGCTATTTTCAAAGGAATATGGATGAACAATGACTATGTTTTTGCTGAAATCTTTTAGATGGGCGATACGGAACCAGGAAACTATGATGCCATAGTCATTTTTTGTATTATTTTCTCCCCGTGTCATAAAATTGATTTTTCTTTCGTAATTGTTGGTTATTAATATGGATGTATTTCTCGTGCATGAGAATTAAATTTGTACAGTGTTTCCTTAAGTGCTCGCTGCGTCTGACGTGCTTGAAGCCTCTGCAAAGCTTTTCCCTTATTTAAACTATTAAAGCTTACTGCTGGAATATGCGTTGGCTAAGTTTAAAATTTAACCTGGATGAAAAGTCGAGCTTGAGTGAAGGGGAACTTTGATCCCTCGTAAACAGCTCGCGAGTTGAGGGGGTTCTAAACCGCGAACAACCGCGCGTCTTCGGCCTCTTTTCTAGACGGCGAGACTCGAAATTATTCCAGACATTGCGTGCAAGCCTGTGTGAATCTCCTTTGGGAAAGGAATTCTTCTGCTTCATCCCACACAAGAATCCCAAAAATTCAACCAAACATTCGCACCCATGCATTTTCTAACCCTTCCAACATGCTTGCAACTTTCTTTTTACCTTTTTTCTAAACGAAGGCCAAAAATAGCTTCAAATTGCGGGTTCACGCGTTCTCAACGATCGTGATGCGATAAACTGACAAAACCTTTCAATTTCCTTGATCAATGACATTTTACTCGTAATTTGGATGCTGGGAAAAGCGAATTTGGAAACTATTTGATCACGGAACGTCAAATACGAAACAAAAACTGAGCTGTATCAAGCCCACTCGTGATATGCTCGCAAAAATGTCAAGCACATTCCAACATTTAATTAATCAAGTCCGTTTTCAGTAAAAAAAAAAAAAAAGTGGAACGAGTAAACTGTAAATTCTGTATGATTTTGTTTACCTCCAAAAAACAACAGAAATAAATTGAGCTCGTGTTCTTTAAATTGATAAAACTCCATGTGCATCAGGGATTTGCAAAAATGGCAAATTCCAGAGATTTATAATTGGGAACAATAAGTATAACAGAGAAAAAAAAACGTTCAGAAAAATTGTGTTAACTTTCGAAACGATTTTTTGTTCTAACAAGATTTTTGTCACGCAAGCGATCGTCTCTGTGGAAAAACGAGATGGCTAGTGATAGTTCGTTCGATTTCTCTATGATCGTTCTTTTTGTGTCTCTCGGATGCCATGCTCCTTTGCACTCGGGGAAACTGCAGGGAGAGGGAATTGCTTTGTATCGATGAGAAAAGATCCCTTTTGCTTTGAGCTGTCACAACCTTCGTACGCCTTACAGACCGAAAATTGCATACACAGGGCGCCTTCAATGTAAATTGAACTCATGACGTTTTTGTGATTTTGTTGAGTATTAGTTTTTGAAAATTTGACTCCATACTTATGTCGCGTAAACAGTTCATCTTAAAAATATGTCACGATCACGGTTTGTATAAGATGACGATGCATTTTTCCGATTAATATGGATGCTGGATTGCAGACTGTTATGGGATTCGAACTCCACTCGGTTTGCACGAGGGAAAATGACGCCCTGCAAATGTCTGAGTGTATATGTATCGGCTTCGCTATCATCCCTCATCGTGAGTCTTGCGACTGGGATAAAGTAGGTTTGCCAATTTTCCTTTCATCCCTATATATTGTCTCTGTCTTGGCTCTCGCTCCCCTGTCTCTGCGAAGTATCGACAGAAATGCGAAGTATCTCTCAACGAAACGAATCGATTCTGTCAAGTGGCAACGCGAAATCGAATCCACGATTCGGGGAAGCTTTTGCATGTGAAAATCTGCGGACAGAGACAAAGATTGCAGGAAATCTGATGGAAAATCGCAGTAGGCGTTTGTACTGCTAACCAAGATGAACATTGTCAAGTTCCCGTGGAACTTTCGTACCGTGAACTCCGCGAAACGTCAATAGATCGGGAAAGTTTATAAAAATCACATCAACGGCGTGTAAAGTTCACGATATTCTGTCTCGCATTCTCTGATACGGAGCTCGTAGTTTGAAGCGCTAAAGAGGTCTTCACTCGATGGAAACTGAATGAAAACTGGATAAAAATCGATGACTTTACTTCGGAGCAATCGCAGGGTTCGCTCTCCCTTCTCCTGATTCATTTTTTTAAATTCTCCCTTCAAGACCCCCGTAGCCTAACATCGAATCACTCGATCGTCATTAGCATTGCAAGTACGTGAACACGTGGTTGTGCCGCTTGGAAAGGAAAATAATTACAGGGCATGGTCCCAACGTTGTTACAATGCTGTGATAAGAAAAGTTCCTTTAAAAAAACGAGAAGCAACCGTCAAACGTAAAGACACCGAAGGAAATCGATAGTTCAAAGAGAATGCCGGAGCAACAGCCACCCTCCGATTCGATGTGCAGTAAAAAATACCTTAACATTTCCGATGGCGAAGGAAAAGAATGCCATGGCTTTGTGTTCGTTCGGTCATTCTCAACATTTTTTTATTACACTACGTTTTTGCACATCGCTCGTACGCGGCTTGGATTTCTTAATGTAGACGAGCGACGATCCAACTGCGTTGACAAACGGAATGATTAATTACACAACGATCAAAATGTCGTGGTTCGACCAACGTCCGCATTCGCTTCGACAGTCTCTAACAAGACTCGTCACTGAGCAGAAGAGCTGCACACTCTTGAACAGCAGTTCAATACCTTCTGTCTATAAAACCACAAAATGTTTTGGAATTCTGAAAGAACGCCATATTTCCAGCGAGTAAATCGTTTAAATGCCTTTGTGAATTTTTTCTCCGGTCATTTTTTGCCGCTTAGTGACGACGACGAGAAATTGGGCTATTTCAACAGCCTGTGGATGGTGTTCGCGTGGGCAATTAAAATCGTATATTTTGCGAGTGTAGCTTTGGGCACGTTGTACTTTGCCAATCTGACGGTTGACCAAGCTCTTAAGAAATCCGGTGCCATAACGGTCCTCAGCATCGAAATATTGATTCCTTATTTTTATTTTCATATTCGACGGAAAGATCTCCGAAAATTGATAGAAAATTACAATCTAATTCTCATCGATTCCGATCAATGGAGACACTGCATTAGTCGCGTTGTGCAATATTACAACAAAGGCCTCAAGTTTTATTTAGTTATCGGCCTCGTCGATGCTTTCTTTTTTCCAGCCGCCCCGTTTTTTCAAAATTTCGATAGCGAACAATTCACTTACGCTGATTTTACCCTACCAGCTTATTTACCCGGTGAACCATTTGGTCGTGGTGTTTTTGCCGCTGGTGTTGTTGTACAAATTTTCGGTGGTTGCGCCGTTCACATAGGAGCCATCGGCATCTATTTCTACGTCATTCATTACATCTCTCTCTTAGTGGGTCAGTACAAATACGTTCGTATACGATTTGCCGAAGCTATGAGCGAAAAAAACGGTCAGAAAGACGACTCGTGCGTGATCACGGAACTTCGGGAATGCATCCAACATCATGCTGCCGTCATCAAGTGGGTGCTCATTTTTTATGAATTATTATAAAAGCGTCTGCAAATCAGTTCCCATCACAAATGGATTAAGCGGATTCTCCCATTAACGTCAATATTCCTAACCCTCCACCGTCACCCGCGGGTCAAACTGACCTCAATCGCAATTTAAAGCTGGATAATTACTGCAAGTTATTGGCGCCCAAGACGGCTGGCCTTTACACTAATAACGGTGCTTTGCAGTTCCTTTGAGAAAAGTTTTGTTTAAGCGTTGCTTTCTTGCTGATTTTTGTCTTAATTTTGAAAAAACATTGAAAAAATGTCGCCACGATATTCTCATTCTGAAAAGTTTGAACCAAAAGCTCGAATTTTGGAGAGTCATTTGAAACGATACGCGGCAATCGTTTAACTATCGCTGGGGTCACTGCGACCGCCCGTGACCGCGCAGCGCGTTATTTCCAGAACGTGTGACTTCGGAGGGTAAGGATGTAGAGAACATTTCGAAATGTGGTTTTATACTGATTCTGATAAAATCGTGTGGGGTGGGAAATAATAATTGATTATCGATTTTTACAGCGTCGGCCGATCGCTCATTGAAATATTGGCACTTTATGTTGGCGTGACGTACATAACTTGTATCATGGAATTCTGTTTGCTGGCGTACGGGGTCATGACAGTAAGTTTCGATGAAAGTTTTGATTAGACTCGATCTGAGAGATTTTTTCAAATGGTTTCCTTTGGAGTATTTTCTGTTTTATTCCCGAATAATTTTGTTAATTTTTTTTTTTACCGCAGTTTGAAAATGCAACCATCGAAATGGCCACTTACGTGTCGTACATAATTTGTCGAATATTATTAGTATTCATGCTCTGCTCCAGTATTCAAGAGCTGTTGGACGCAGTAATTTTTCACCAATCTTTTTTTTCCATTTCACAAAAATGAAATTCGGAATTTGATATGCACGTTTTCCGATCATAGAGTACGTCTGTAACGGACGACGCGTTCCATGAAAATTGGTACACACGGAGCAAGGCTGTACAGCAAACCTTTTACATTATTCAACTCAGCAACCAAATGGAATGTCGTATCAGCGCTTATCGAATCGTTGATCTCGTCGTGCCCACCTTAGCATTGGTAAATTAAAAATATTTTCTTTCACTTCCCTCCTGCATCCATTTTTCTTCTCTACAAATAATTTTCTCTCTCTCCAGATATTGAGCAAGTCGTATTCTGTCTGTCTGCTTCTACTTAACGTTAAGTAAATCGTCCGCTCCGTGACACGAAGCGTAACTTGCCGAAAAATACAAATATGCGAATTTATAAAAATTCCAACAAGCAGAAAAAACGAAAACATAAAAATTTCAATATTTTTAACGCTATTCAATAACGTGTGCGAGTCTGTCGTATTATTTCAACGTGACACCAGGACAAAGTCCGAAAGCATCATCGACGCTCGAACGGTGAACGAACAATCATTGTAATCCATTGGAAATATATTACGAGGCAATTTTTATGTGGAAATGTAGTTTTTTATCAAAGTAAACGTTTTTTTAATGCATTATCTAGCGGACCGAATCGTACATTTAATAATTGTCATCTCATCCTATTTATTAGTGAATAATCATCAAGTACTCTCTGGAGATTGCAATTTTGACGTATTTGTGGAAGTTTTTTTATAGTTTTCAAAAGGCTCTAAAAAAAAATGAATAATAAAAGTTTTTGGTAACAAAAACCTCACTCACTGTGAAAAATTCGACAAGCTTTGCAGCGATGAACACAATTCTGTGATTGGATATACTCAGTCCATAGTCTCCAACGGACGGACCAGAACTGAGTATCGATAATTGAATTCATAGACGACGTTCCTGGATGCCCACGACTTGAAAACTATTTTTCTGTTTCTGTCAACATCAAGCGCTTAATACATGAGGACCAAATTAAAGGCTGAAGTTCAATAATGTTTCAAGCCTCAGAGAGAGTTCGAGAGAGTTGGAATAATGAAAAGGAAGAAAAAAAGAACAAATGGATGGAAAAATATCGTGCACATTGTCGAACGATCGCTGCTGCGGAAACGATGCTTCGGAAAAAAATAAAATCTTGTAATCAGCGTTGAACGATGAAACGAAAATATTCTATAGACCGAAGAGTCTCAAATTGCGCGATTACTTGATTGTAAAACGAGGAATATAAAAGTATGCGAATTTCCGTCAAAGGAAAAATATTTGTCGGAGCCTATTAATCATTGTGCTCTGTCTTCTCCTCGTCGGATTTCGAACTCGTATGTTTTGACCCCTCATTTCCTCTCCGGGTGGAATTTACAGAGAGAATTATTGATAATGTAGCTCCGACATTGTTCGATGTCATTTGAAACTTGTTCCGTTCAGTCGGCATCGAGACATGTAATCGAGTAGAAGACTAAACAAAAAAGTGAACCTGCGAGTGCTACGTGTTTGTGGTATCGCGAGGATTCAGGAAAATGGAGCGAACCCGATATTTTCGTACCGCCAACAAGTTCAACATCGCTACGAACTTATTGTCCGGCAATGTATTTCCCCTCGGCGATGAAAAAACAAGTCTAAGTTTCTTTTCGCTGCTGTGGGTTGCGTTCGTGTGGCTGATTAACGTCACGTACATATTGTCAGTGATGTCGGGATCACTTTATTTTGCGGAATTGTCAACGAAAGAAGCGTTAAAAAGATCAGGCGCTATAATCGCGCTGGTTTTTGAGTTGACAATTCCGCTGGTTAATCTGAATATACGACGAAATGCATTTCGGAAATTGATCAGAAAGTACAATCTTATTCTCATTGATTCCGACGATCTTAAGAAATTAGTCCTGGACACGGTCGAGCCTTACAAGAGAGGCTTGAAAATTTATACCGTCGCGTGTTTCATAGTGACCACTGCGTGGAAAATAGAGCCGATTTTCAAGATTTTCAACAACGACACCTTCACCTACACCGATTTTACTATCCCCGCTTATTTCCCCGGTGAACCATTCGGCAAAAAAATGTTCACCTTCGGTGTTATCGTGCAAGTTCTCGGTGCGTGTTTTATCAATTTTGGAAAAATTAGCATCGACCTCTACGTCGGCTATTTCGTCGCTGTCTTGTCAGCTCAATATAAATTCGTTCGCTCACAGGTAGCAAAAACTCTCAGCCAATCGAGCCATCACCAACAAGACGAGTTATCGATTATCAGTGCACTTCAGAATTGCGTTCGCCATCACGGTGCTGTTATCGAGTACTCATGTTTTACTGAATATTTCTTTGAAAAACTTTTTTTTTCTTCTATACGTTTGTTTTACTAATGCATATTAAAAAAAAAAACAAAAATATACGTTTGAACTGAAAAATGTACGTTTTTGGCAGCAAACGTGAAACTCACCGATTAAGCCACACACGAAGGAAATGAATATCGAAGAATTATCGTTACAGATTATGCAACGGAGATTCGGCCTTGAATTTCGGGCGATTTTTGATAAGGAAAGTTTTGAAATTCAAGCTCGACGATCGATTTTGTTTTCTGGGACGGCAATCCTTCGATTTAAATTCTCACCGTGTGCGGTGGATTCAGAATTTGCGACATCGTCCGACGTCAATTGACTTAAAATTCGAATCCATAAGCGCGCGTCCTAGTAATTAGAGGAAACTTTTCAACTGGAGAAACGAACCGACGGTCGTAGTCGGTCGGCTTAGTCCAAATTAGCGAAATAAACATCGGCAATCGATTTTGACAGAGTATGAGACGTATCAGGGTCATGCACTTTGTGCTTGATCGAGGGGAACGATGGCGTTTTGCCTAGAATGCGGTGATTTTTTCATGAAAGAAATAAGACGAAATATTTTTGTAGAACTGGTCAAAAGCTTACCGAATTATTGGCATTCCACATTGGCGCGGCGTATCTCACTTGTATAATGAAATTCTGTTTCCTAGCGTTCGGTTTTGCAACAGTGAGTATAACATTTATTGAATTATTGCGATTAATAGCCTCATTATTGTGACTGTATCGTTTGTAATAAATGCGAACCATTTCAATTGTACAGTTTGAAAGTGCAAACGTCGAAAAGGCCTCGTACCTCGTGTACGCTTTTGCTTGTGTCGTGCAAATATTTCTGCTTTGCTCCAGTATTCAAGAGTTATTCGACGAGGTAATTGCCGTAACAAAATTCCAACGATAGACTATGAGCAAAAAAAAAGAATGGAATTAATTGCTTTCAAGTTTTTCCTGTGCAGAGTACATCGGTGACTCGCGATGCTTTCCACGAAAATTGGCACGCGCGTAGCGCTGCTGTAAAGAAAATATTTTGCCTGATGGAAATGAGCAACCAGATGGAATGCCGACTCAGCGCTTATCGAATAGTCGATCTTGCAGTCCCCGCGTTGGCAGTGGTGAATAAAAAGCTACTAACGAATTGATTCTGTTTTTTGTTTTGAGGTTATTCAACTATTTATTGATACGTGAATCAATCGATTTTTTTGGTTCGCAGATACTCAGCAAATCGTACTCGTTTTGCATTCTTCTCCTCGAAATCAACTGATGCTCCAATTCCCATTGAGGAGCCATGCCCCGCGACCTATGTAGACATGAAAAATGTGGCAAATACAAATTTCATTCAATGGCTGAGTTGATTTTTTCACTACTCATTTATCGTCAATCTCAAAAATGTTCTGTAATTCCATTTAAATGGGAACTAGGGTGCACCACGCACGATAACGCGCGCGAGCGGTTTTTTAGTAGCGCTGCAGCGCTGCTTTCGGAACTTATCGAGATATATGACAGCGTCTTAAACCCAACCTATTTTGAAGCATGTCGATAAGAAGAAGAAACAAGTTTAGGCAAATAGAATCCTATTTGCCTAAACTTGTTTTTTTTTCTTCATTGGGGTATATTTTTTTTTTTTTTTCATTGCATTATCTTGGAAATGGTTGCATTGAATATTTTTTGTTCAATTACGGACAGAGACTACGAGTGGACTCTGGCGAGACCGTTTTTTTAATTTTTTTTTTCATTGGGGTATATTTTTTTTTTTTTTTTCATTGAATTATGTTGGAAATGGTTGAATTGAATATTTTTTGTTCAATTACGGACAGAGACTACGAGTGGACTCTGGCGAGACCGTTTTTTTAATTTTTTTTTTTTTTTCATTGGGGTATATATTTTTTTTTTTTTCACTGAATTATGTTGGAAATGGTTGAATTGAATATTTTTTGTTCAATTACGGACAGAGACTACGAGTGGACTCTGGCGAGAACGTTTTTTTAATTTTTTTTTTTTTTCATTGGGGTATATATATTTTTTTTTTTTCATTGAATTACGTTGGAAATGGTTGAATTGAATTTTTTTTGTTCAATTACAACTCGTACAATAAAAAAAAACAAAAAGAAAAATGACGAGAGCGATTTTTGCAATTTTCGGTTTTGTAAAAATTGGACGGATTTTTTTTTGCGGCAGAATTTTCTTGCACTTGACGCTTATCGCGATCGCGCTCGTGATTTCTTCGACTGCGAGGTCACGGTCATTGGGCGGTCGCCACTCCGATCGATTAATCAGTTGAAAAGAAATAAATTCATCAATTTGGGGAAAGTTCAGTTTGTGAACCGGCTAAAGTTGCCAGATTTGAGGGATTCTACGAAAAGGAACGAGGGAGACGACAATTTTGGACCAAAGCATGAAAGTTTATTTGACTTACGTTTTTATTAATAATGTTACGCAGTGATGGAACGACTCTGGCCACGAATCGCGGAAACCCTACGATATTTGTCAAAAAGCCCTACGAAACTCTTCGAGATTTTTTTCAAATCTGTTGTGACCTGCACAATTGAAATCGGTTTGCTTTTGTGGGTTACGCTCGTTACAGTAATTATCGTCACGTACTACATGTTCTCGATAATATCGGGATTACTTTTGCAAATATATCGACGAAGGAGCCACTGAAAACTTCAGGCTCTCTGATGTCGCTTGGTTAGAATTGACCGTCCACTTATCAATTTCAATTGACGCGAAAATGGTATTCGCCATTCTCATTGATCCCAAAGATCTACGGATCAGGGAAATTTCGCCGAATGAACTAAAGTTTTTTCGGATACAATCGTTTTATTAATTGCAACAAAAATTTGATTGTTCCATCTCCTAAATTTTCCGGCTGGAATAAATCTGGCAGACTGCGACAATCTTTATTGTTGAATTAACAAATTGTATTTTTTTTGTTTCCCACGGTCTCGTTCTCGTCGAGATCCCATCGAGGAAAAGTAAATACAGCCAAACGCGGAACTGAGATAATTTCTCGCTACGATTGTTTTTCCACGGATCTCCCTTTTTCCGTAGGTGCAATTATAATCGTGCAATTATAATCCATCATCGCAATTTTGAGAGAATTCCATGAAATAACGCCAACAGACGAGTGCGAAAGAAAAACTTTTCGTAGTTAGTACCTAAAAAGCTTGCATCAATCCATTAGGATGGGACACTCGAAAAAAAATATGGTCCAGTGCCAAAATAAGCAGTCGGTGGACAGTGCGAAAATTTTGCAAGCTTTTTTTTCCACACACAAAAAATGAATTGGCTCGCCAACAGTGTTTGTGCGACCGGTGGACAAAAATTCGTTTCTACCACTATTTCGCACGGATACGGATTTACAATAAAGAGAATAAACAACTGGTCCATGCAGAAAACTCCATCGGCCGGTAAAAAATTTCGCATTCGTTGTGTAGGAGATATTAAGTTTGTTCACATGTAGCCCCTTAACGTCAACCTCGTGTGGGACCAATTAAATTGAATACAGGATTAGAAATAGCGAATTATTTATATTGACATTTTGTCATCGTCGACCCGTCGACAATACCACGGAAAATCCAGACCTTTGTCGACTCCGATGACGAATACAGACACAAGGAAATAACGCAGAGTCCGAAATACTCACGGAAAGAAGTTTGTAAAGCTTCCGGATCGGGGATGATTCTATCGCTGAAACGTCGATCTTTCCTTCTCGACGAACTACTCGATACTGAGCAAAAATCAATGAACCCACGACTATCTCGTCTCCGGGCATTATCCTCTCGTACTCGCGAATAATTTTTGCGGTTCTCTCTACTTGACTGCAAAAAAATGTCCACGAAGTAAATCGTTTCTACGTCGTATGGTGTTTTTCATCGAGGCTACAAAGCCCCAAAGGGAATTAAATGGGTTTAGTTTTCAAAGGAAGAAACTGTAATACAAAACACGGTTACAATGAACCATCAAAGAACACATGGGGATTGATAGTTCGATAAAAAAGCATTGGAACGTCAAGGGATGGTAGGAAGGAAGGTGCAACAGCAAAGGGCAATTGTAATGACTGTTCCCTCGTTTGATGCAAAAATAGAGAAGAGAGAATGTAATAATTTGTATGGCAGAAGGGGAGAAGCAGTGTATCATCCACGCGAGTCTCTCCCTTCCGTTTTTAATGAATTAATTATGCCCTTTTTGTAGCGAAATCCTACCCGGAATCCTGTCTTTATTCCGTCTGATTAAAACTTCTATTTCCCGATAGAATTTACAAAAGGAATGAGTAATTATGCGACATGCTCTTTATTCGGCATCGGTCAACTTGTCGATTACAGCTCACAGTCATTGCCGAGAGCCCGGCAACTGAATAAAGTCGTAAACACAACCCAGTGTCCGAGTGACAGAGTTTATAGTACAACGAGCTCATCAGTAACATGCAGAGTACTCGATATTTCCGTAGTTCGAACGATTTGAACATCGCCGTGAATCTTTTATCGGGGAATTTGTTTCCACTTGGTACCGGTGCAACAAAAATCGGTTTTTTTTCAATTATGTGGATCATTGGCATGTGGATTGTCAAAGTCACATACTTCTTAACGGGGCTTTTGGGTTCGTTATATTTTGCTGAACTGACGACCGAAGACGTGTTCAAAAAGTCAGGGGCGATGGGTGTTTTGTGCGCGGAAGTGATTATTCCGACGGTTTACCTAAATTTGCGAAGAAAAGAATTGGAAATGTTAATCGATCAGTACAATATTTTACTCATTGATTCTGACGATCTGAGACAGTGTGTCGACGACACCTTGAGGCCTTATAAAAAAGGCTTAAAGTGTTACATGGTCGCCTGTTTCGCTGCAACTTCCTCATGGGCAGCAGCACCGATATTACAAACTCTCGATACCGAACAATTCACTTACGCCGATTTAACTGTACCGGCTTACATGCCCGGCGAACCCTTCGGCAAAACTCTCTTTGCCGCCGGTGCATTTTTCCAAATTTTCGGCAGCTGCTCTATACATTTCGGAAAAATCAGCGTCGATCTTTACGTTATTCACTTCATCGCTGTCTTAGCCGCTCAATATAAATTCGTTGGCGAAGAAATATGCCGAGCTCTTCGTGACGAGGACGTCGAAAAAGACGAACTTACCGTTCTCAATGCTCTTCACGAATGCGTTCGCTATCATTCCGCTGTCATCCAGTACTCACAATTATTAGCTTCAATTTTTCTCAATTATTTACTGATATATAATTCATCTAAAATCGTAGAGTCTCATTGATGTAAAGGCTCTCATTGTTGACGATCCAAACACGCAGAAACCACCCGCCCACGTATCAAACAATGAAAAAAGTTATTCACACGTGTTGGCAAAAAAAACATTCAAAGTGCACGACAAGACTGCAATTTCAGTTGAAAAATGGCGGGCCGACGATTCGTTTTGTTCCGCCGTCAAACTATCGGAGTCTTTGCCTCATCAGTGTTCGAAAATTTATCGGCTTTGCGCACTGAAAATTCAATTTTGTCAAAAAACGTCGATATTTTGTTGAATGCAGCGAACTATAAATATTTTGGGATAATTTCAAAATTTTCGTTACTTCGACAATATTTTTCATTTGTAACGGAACTTTCAGCTCAAGTTACGATTGGAATTACAAAAATTTACTTTCCGAAAAGATTTTTCAGAATGTTTTTTCCTGAAATGACAAAATTTTCATGATTTTTCGAAAAAACGTTTAGTTGAACGTGTCCAACAAAATATCGATCTTTTTCAACAAAATTCTCTTTTCAGTGCGCATTTTCAGAAATACGTTTTTTCTACACCGCGGTTCCCATTGCAATGACGAATAGCAAAAAAATCGCAACTACATTTAATTTTTGAGAAAAGCTTGAGATTAGAAGAAATCTCAAAAAATACCTTAATAAAACGAAGCGAAATATACAATGTGGACTAAGACTCATATCTTTGTAGAATCGGTCGAGGGCTTAACAAAGTATTGGCATTTTATATCGGCGCAACTTATCTTAGCTGTATATTGAAATTCTGTTTTCTAGCTTTCGGAGTCATTACGGTAGGTTGGAATGCATTTTATACTTCCTGGCTTCTGAATTTTTTATTGTAATTCTTCGTAATTATGCAGTTTGTTAATTTTCTGAAAAATAAAAGACATTTTTTGTCTTTGTGAAGTTCTTGATTCCGCAAACTGGATAATTGCCTGACTTTTTCACGGCCAGGATTATTTTTATCAATTTTCAAAGAATATTGCAGTGGTAATTTTCTTTTTTCTCGTTACAGTTCGGAAGCGCCAATATCGAAAAAGTCGCATACTTGGTATACGTATCTGCTTGTATCGTTCAAGTTTTTTTGCTTTGCTCATCGATCGAAGATTTACTCACCGAGGTAGTGCTGAATATTGTTTTGTATGATTGAGAAATAAGTTTTTTGAGGTTCGACGAACGTCGGATGAGAAATGAATCGCTGACACTGTTACTTTGGATACAGAGCACGTCAGTGACGGAAAATGCATTCCACGAAAATTGGTACGCACGCGGTACAGCCGTGAAAAAAGTATTTTGCATGATGGAAGTGACGAACCAAATGGAATGCCGACTGAGCGCTTATGGCATCATAGATCTGGTCGTGCCAACGTTAGCCTTGGTAAGGGAACGTTGACAATCGTAGTGAACAGAAAATTCATTTTGGCAAAGATTTTATTAGACGGAATGAAAATGATTTTTTTGTTCAGATACTCAGCAAATCGTACTCGGTGTGTCTGCTTCTTCTAAAAATGAACTAACTCGCCAATAATCTTTGTACTAAAATGTGAGAGTATGCAAAAATTCATCGCGTGAATATATATTTTAATAAAACTATGCGAGTTCGTGCACTAATGACTCATTTGTACTTCCTTTGAGCAAACTCTATCGTCCACAAGAATGATGAAGATTTTTCGATCGATAAATTCAACATATTTTCTCGCATCATGCAGACATTAAACATCGGATATCTTGGCTGACGGCGTAAACGTTGTCTTGAAAAAATATTGATGGTTATAATTGAACAAGAGACTCACAGTAATGAGAAGTTCTTAATCACTCAGGATGAAAGTCGTTCTCTAGCAGCAAAGCCATACAGTGGTGGCGCTTCGACGGTCGCACTGATACTGAATAACAATCGATATGCGCTCTCTCCTCGTAGCTATGTGTCGTGCACCCTCTTGAAAATATTTTGTACTTTGTACATAAGAAGGGTCAAGTAGCTCGCAGCTCCTGATTAAAGTTTTAAACTGTGGAGGGTACAGGATCCCATGCATCATAGAAAGACAAAAAACATACGATGGAAAAACCAGTCATGCATTGGTCAAAGGCCCTATGGAAATTGTCAGGGGATGAAATAAGAGAAAAAAATCGATGCACGAATGACGAGTTGCAACGACTATCGGCATACTTAATGCAAAAGTATGAAAGAAAGGAAATTAGAAAGAATTCTTTGGTGAGGAGAAAAAGCCTGATCTCTAACGCCATTGATTTCATATTCAAGCGTTTTTACACGTTCTTCTAAGAACTCGTGCGTCCTAGCACGGTATTTCGCTCTTTGATATGAAATACGAAGGGATTACAAAGAGAATGTTTAATTATGAAATATCGACGCAGCCCAGCAACTCTTGGACACGATTCCAATCAGTCATAAACGAACTCCGTTTCGAGCACGACCCCCGTACATGCCTGGACATCATCCCTTAGGCTGTTCGATTGCCCTAGTTTGCATTGTGTCTCAAGATCGTTAGCATGGAAAGAACTCGGTATTTCCGCAGCGCGAACAAGTTCAACGTTTTCGTGAACAATTTTTCAGGCAACATTTTTCCGCTCAGTGAAGAAAAAACAAGTTTGGCATTATTTATGATAATATGGGTGATTTTTGTATGGACCGTTAAAATTACATACTTCTTCACAGTACTGTCAGGATCTTTATATTTCGCAAACATAACAACACAAGATGCACTCAAGAAATCGGGTGCTGCAAGTTCAGTGTGTATAGAATTACTAATCCCAGTGATTTACCTGAACCTCAGACGAGACGATTTGCGAAATTTGATAAAAAAGTACAACCGTATGCTCATAGATTCCGATGAGCTTAAAAAACTCGTACTCGACACGATTGAACCGTACAAAAAAGGCTTGAAATTTTATATCGTTACGTGCATCATCGCAGTGGCTTCTTGGTCCGCAACACCGATTCTTTCAATGTCTCACAATGATCAATACACTTACGCCGATTATGCTGCACCAGCATATTTACCCGGTGCACCATTCAGTGCGAATGTTTTTCTCGCTGGTATAACTTTGCAAGTAGTCGGATCTTCTTTTATTACCATCGGAAAAATCAGCATAGACATCTACATCAGTCACTTAATCGCAGTCTTGTCAGCGCAATATAAATACATTCGTATCCTGATGACCAAGGCTCTCAGTCAAGAGAATAACCGAGAGGACGAATCATCCGTTATCCGATCGCTTCACAAGTGCATCGGACATCACTGTGCTGTGATTGAGTACTCATTTTTTTGTTTTAGACTAGCGCCTAAAAAGTGTGACAGTTTATGTATCAATTTTTGGTCTTAGCGAATATAAACCAGAATAGAGTCGAGTATAAAAAAGAATTTAGTCATGCGATGAAAATTTATTGAAATATCGTGGTTGTCAAAAAAATTTACGAAAAGTCTTTTATTTATAGAAAATTTATGAAAAGATCGATATCAAGTTTGCAAGCGCTTATTTTCATCTCTGTCAGAAGCAGATTCTTGACTGACTTTCACTCAAAATCAACCTCTTGATCGAAAACCAAAAATCAAACCAAGAGATTGAAAGACATATTTTTGTAGAATTGGCCAAATACTTGCCGAAATATTGGCACTTCAGATTGGCGCAACGTATATCACTTGCATAATGAAATTCTGTTTCCTAGCATTCGGGGTTATAACAGTGAGTCCAGAATCAAATTAATTTCGTTCAAGCATTTATGAAAATATTTGTTTTTTAATTTTTCTACATGATTTATTAACGTCACGATATTTTGAATGGCGTGTCACTCACCAATTCCTTTTTTTTTGCAGTTCGAAAGTGCCAATATTGAAAAAGCTGCCTACTTGGTGTACGCTTTGGCCTGTGTGCTCCAAATTTTTTTACTGTGCTCGTGCATTCAGGAATTACTAGATGTGGTGATTATTTTCGTTAATCGATCGACCTAGTAATTAAATTAGAAAGAAAATTTAAAAAAAAATGGTAATTATGCAGTTTTGGTTTCTTTTCCGAAAAACAATGGGATTTTTTGTTTTCTGCATGAAATTTATTGATTCCATCACAATAAGTGCGATATCCCTGCGGAGACGGCCGAAATTTCCCATAACTTCCATGAGTTATGGGGCTTTAATAAGGTGAACCTCATTAAACTGCATAATTACTGAAAAAAAATGTTTCAATGATGTTCGCATCACCGTTTTGTTCAATCCAGAGCACATCGGTGACCGAAGATGCTTTTCATGAAAATTGGCACGGACGCAGTGCTGCTGTGAAAAAAATATTTTGCATTATGGAAATGAGCACTCAAATGGGATGTCGACTGAGTGCTTATCGAATCGTTGATCTTGTTGTACCAACAATGGCAGTGGTAAATAAAAATCGACTCGGTCCATTCAATCACATTCGAGCCCGTATCGATTTTTAAGTTTTCTACATATTTTTCTTTTTTTTAATTATTATTATTAAACAGTTTTCCTTTCCATTCAGATACTCAGCAAATCATACTCCGTTTGCCTGCTTCTTCTCAAGGTCAACTGAACCGAACGTTGCTTCGAAAAAATCTGACTTATACAGTAGAAACGAACCTGTCAAGAATTTTGTTTTTATTAAAAATCCTGTTGATTCATTCCCACATTACACATTACGAATGGGAATTTTTTTCACATCTACCTGAGTCACTTGGCAGTTGAATGTAATTATTGCATCCCTACGCCAGACCGATTCAGCCAAAAGTTTTGATAGAATTTCGCTCAAAAACGTTGATCATATTTTTCGTTTCGTACCTCGGAGCAGAAAAATCATTCACTTCTCAAAATCAAACAATAAAGAAATGCAATAATCTTCGGATTTTCACTGACGATGAATATGCACGATATCCGCCAAAAATATTAAAAGCCTGCGCATGAAAATGAGTCAGACTCGCAACAGAAGTTGCTAATAGCCGGAAAGACAGTCGGTTACTGCTCTTCGACGGACAAACTGAGACTGAATAAAAATCAATGATTCCGTTGACTCCTGATAATCAAATATTCCCGAAGAAAATCCAAGCCGTTCATCGTCCGAGCCCTTTGAAATATGTTTTCTTTGTACATCAGAATAGTCAGACAGCTCGAAGTTCGTTATTAAAGTTAGAAAAAAAAAATTACCCAGGGTACTGGATCGTGTGCATCAAAGAAAAACGAAAAAAAGTCGGCCAGAGCATGCAGGGGTCAAAGGTTGTATGATAATTGCCGTGCAATGAAATGAGAAAAAAAATCAATGCAACAGAGTCGTAGAGCAACAGCTATCGCTATACATGCAACAAAATACGAACGGGAGGAAATTAATGATGATTCTTCTGAGAAGGGAAAAATGTCTGGTCTACAGCCCCATTGATTGCTTGTATTCCAACGTTTTTTGCACGTCCTTCTGAGAACGCGTACATCGTAGAGTCGATGAGTACATCGTACTTTGATGGTGCATATTTACAACATACGATTGTAAAGAGAATGACTAATTGCTCGACATCGACGCGGTTCAGGGACTCTCAGACTAGAGATTTCGATCAGTCATCAACGAACCCCGTATCAAGCACAACCCCTCCTTAAAAATCTGTAGACATTGAAACTGAAGAGTTGGAAAGTGGCTCGAAGATTATACAGTGCGTATGAAAATTGTGGGCATGGAGAAAACTCGGTATTTTCGTAGCTCGAACGGTTTGAACTCCGCGGTGAACCTCTTATCGGGAAACCTGTTGCCTCTCGGCGACGGGGGAACAAAACTCAGTTTTTTTTCAATCCTCTGGATAATTTGCATGTGGACTGTAAAAGTGACATATTTCTTGACCGGATTACTCGGATCGTTATACTTTGCTGAACTGACAAACGAAGACGTGTTCAAAAAATCAGGAGCAATGGGCGCTTTGTGCGCCGAAGTTATTATTTTAACAACTTATCTCAATTTGCAAAGGAAAGACTTTGAAAAATTAGTCAATCAGTACAACGTCATACTCATTGATTCGGACGATCTTAAACGTTGTATACACGACACTCTAGCGCCTTATAAAAAATGCATCAAGTTTTATATGATCACTACGTTTTGTACGACTTCGACGTGGTCAGCAGCACCAATATTACTAGTTTTTAATACAACCCAGTTTACATACGCTGATTTAACTGTACCGGCTTACATGCCCGGCGAACCTTTCGGAAGATTCGTCTTCGCCGCTGGCGCCTTTTTCCAAATTTGGGGCAGCTATTCCGTTCATTTTGCTAAAATCAGCGTAGACCTGTACGTTCTACACTTTATCGCTGTCCTCGCAGCCCAATATAAATTCGTTGGTGAAGAAATATGTCGAGCCCTTCGCGACGAGGATGAAGAAAAAGACGAAACCACCGTCATCGACGCCCTCCAACAATGCGTTCGCTATCATTCCGCTGTCATTTTGTACTCACTATTATCATCTTTAATTATTACACGGAGATCAAATTTTTCATCCAAACTTGCAATAGTACCAAACGCAACCGGCGACCATCTCGTCACTTTCTAAAATTGCAGATTCCGTAAATCACTCACGGAGATAATTCAAATCCAACCGTCGAAATTTTTTATTTCCCCAATTTTTAACGAAAATTTGCATTTTACGTCATAGAAATTCCCTCAAATCCCTTTTCGTCCTCTGATTTGATTCAGCAAAGATTTTAAGCGATCATAGAAATCACCGAGCTCCCGTTCGAAAAAATCAAAACTCCGAGACAAGGAATCCATTTTATCGAGTAAAAGCGTTTCTCAAAATCGTCTCTTAACTTCGTGAACCCGAAAAAAAGCTCAATTTACTGTTTCTTAATTATCGCGCAGCATTATCGTAACATGCACAATAAAATTTAGGCGCACGATATTAAGCACAATGGAAATTAATTAAAACCCCGCGAACTCGATGATTGGAATGAAAATAACTTTTCTACTTAATTTTTTTCATCACTCTTACTTTCCAGACGTATCAATTCTTCGCCCTTTCCCCAAAATTACTTCCCCACATGTTGAATGTTGACGGGATTTGCATTCTCCGTGCAAAGCTCATTTTTATATGAACAGTACTCGAGAGAAGAGATTCGTTTTTTTCTCGAGTACAGTGCATTGTGAACTTTGGAGCGTTCTCGTCACGGGCAACGGTCCAAAGATGAGTAGAGCTCGCGAAACGTTGAAATGTTTGGAAAGTTCATGCTTTTGTAAAATTGAAAAATTTGTCGACATGGTATCCAGTTACTAAGCACTGTAGTAATGTTTCGAGAAATTTTTTCTCCGTGTATAAAAAGTGTACCAATATAACTTTGATGTAAAGGGAAAATATGGGGATAAGGTAAAGGCACTCGTTGTTGACGTTTGGGAACTGAAAACTCTTGACGGGAGGTGCAATTGACATTGATTGAAAACTGGAACTCATTAAGAACCGTACGGGCTGCTAATTAATTCCATCGAGTCAAGCGGCAGTGTCTTTGCCTTGCGTGCAGCGTTTGAATGTCACAATTTTCTAAATCTCAAGACTCCCTGGGTCCCATTTTCAAAAGCTAAGAGTTGTGATATCGTTTTACGAGCGATCGGACTGAAAAAAGTCACGCTAAGGAAAACAGCAGGGAGGATTCCCAGCCCTCCAGAATTCATTCAGTGATTGCTGCATGAATATTGGAGGAAAACAAATTATACGTTTCTGTTGATTTATTTGTTTCGAGTACTATTTGGTAAACCTTCATCTTGAAAAATGAAACATGGAAAATGATTCCAAAATAAATTTTAAGCGACAAAATTGTTGTGAGCCAGTAATAGCAATACTTTGCTGCAATTTATAAATGTAGAATAACTTTCGAACAATAAGACAACAATAAAAACGACTCAAAGTTTTATAGAATCGGTCAAAGACTTAACAAAATATTGGCATTTTATATCGGCGCAACTTATCTCAGTTGTATATTCAAATTTTGTTTCCTCGCCTTCGGAGTTTTTACGGTGAGTTCAAATATTTGTAGTTTCGCGTTAGTTTTTTTAACTCACTTTGTCAATTCGTCATGATCTTTTGTTGTTATTTCCATTGGAGCAGGGAAAAATGATGAATTTTCATGGGTTTTCGTTATTTTGCAGTATGAAAGTGCGATCATCGAGAAAGTGACGTACTCGGCGTACGTTCCTGCTTGTATTTTACAAGTGTTTTTGCTCTGCTCGATCATCGAGACTGTACTCACTGAGGTAGTACTTGATGGCTTTTTAAATAAAAGACAAATTGATTGAATTTTTACGAACTACCGCTCGGAAACGAATTTCTCGTGAAATACTGCATGGCTGTTTTCTTGAGTACAGAGCACGTCGGTGACCGAGAATGCTTTTCACGAAAATTGGTACGCGCGTGGTGCGACCATAAAAAAGATTTTTTGCATGATAGAAGTCACGAATCAAATAGAATGCCGACTGAGCGCGTATGGAATCGTCGACCTCATCATACCAACATTGGCTTTGGTAAATCGACCTTAATTATTGCAGTCAACCGTTAATGCATTATTGCTGAAGTGAGAATTCAATTGAAAATAAAAAATAAAATATTTCTTTGAATTCAGATACTCAGCAAATCATACTCGGTATGTCTGTTGCTTCTTGAAGTAAACTGAATCAGCCGTAAATTCCTCCACTTAGAAGAAAATTTATGAACCACTGTACATGGACAAATTTATTTCGGAAATATATATTTCATCAAGAATCACTGGGTTTATATCATTCATTCAGAAAGACCCGATGACAAAACTTGAACGTTTACAGGGATGACAATGATTTGCTGTTTTTTTTTTTTTAACTCCAAGTGATGCGTTTCCATCTAACAATTGAAATTGTGCATCTTTGTTGGCGCCAATTACGCGATCCAGAGAAAACAACAAAGATTTTAATCGAGTATACGAGACTAACAGTACTGAGAAGTTCTCAATCGCTCAGGATGAAAAACGTTCTCCGGCAGGGAAGCCATATAGTGGTTGCGTTTCGACGGTCGCACTGATACTGAATAACAATCGATATGCGCTTTCTACTCGTAGCCATATGTGTCGTGCTCCCTCTTGGAAATATTTTGTACTTTGTATATAAAAAGGGTCAAGTAGCTCGCAGCTCCTGATTAAAGTTTTAAACTGTGGAGGGTGCAGGATACCAGACATCATAGAAAGACAAAAAACATACGATGAAAAAACCAGGCATGCATTGGTCAAAGGCCCTATGGGAATTTTCAGGGGATAAAATAAGAGGAAAAAATCGATGCACGAATGACGAGTTGCAACGGCTATCGGCATACCTAATGCAAAAGTATGAAAGAAAGGAAATTAAAAAGAATTCTTTGGTGAGGAGAAAAAGCCTGATCTCTAACGCCATTGATTTCATATTCAAGCGTTTTTACACGTTCTCCTGAGAACTCGTACGTCCTAGCACGGCATTTCGTTCTTTGATATGAAATACGAAGAGATTACAAAGAGAATGTCTAATTATGGAATACCGACGCAGCCCAGCAACTCATGGACTCGACTCTAGTCAGTCGTCAATGAACGCCGTTCCATGCACAACCCCTGCGTGCAAAGCTGGGAATAAGCCCAAGCGTCTGAATAGCATAATTTTAAAGTTGTCTCAAAGTCGTGAGAATGGAGAGAACTCGGTATTTCCGTAGCGTGAATCAATTCAACGTTTTCGTCAACTTATTTTCGGGCAACATTTTTCCACTCGGAGAAGAAGACATAAAATTGACGTTCCTTCCGATTTTATGGGTGATATTTGTGTGGGCCATGCAAATCGTGACGATCCTCACAATATATTCGGGAACGCTGTATTTCTCAAATCTATCATTACGAGAAAGAATAAATAAAGCAGGTCCTAGTTTTGCAGTGTGTATTGAATTCCTGATACCAGTGATTTATTTCAACTTACGACGAGGAGATTTACGAAAACTGATAAATAAGTACAACAGTGTTCTCGTCGATTCTGATGAGCTCAAAAGACTTGTACGCGTCACGATTGAACCTTACAAACGAGCCTTACAGTTTTATGTCGTTTCCTGTGCCACTTCTGTTAGCGCTTGGGCCTCGTTGCCACTTTTTGCAATGTCCGATCACGAGCAATTCACATATGATGATTTCTCCGTTCCGACCTATTTTCCCGGTGCACCCTTCAGTCCAAATATTTTTTTCGCTCTCGTAGTTTCGCAGATGATGGGAACTTTTTTCGTTGTTGTTGGAAGAGTCAGCACTGATGTCTACATTAATCACTTCACGGCGGTCTTGGCCGCTGAATATAAATACGTTCATAAACTGATAACTGAAGCTCTCACTCGGGAGAACGATCAAGAGGACGAACAATCGGTTATTCGAGCTCTCCAAAAATGCACTGGGCATCACTGTGCCATCATCAAGTACTCGTTTTTTTTTAAAGTAACACCGTAAAAGCACCCTCATTTATTACTATAAATACAAAGTAGAATATTGATTGCGTATTAGTTTTGTGCGAGGCATTGTTGAAGGTTTTCAACCCAGTTTTCATTTTCTTATCCTTCAACCTTCCGAGCCATAAATTTTTCTCGACGTACTGAAAATGAATCACAATCAATCAAAGAATTTGGTCGCAATCATCATGAAATTTGGCTCACCGTACCGTCGCCTAAGAATACTTGGCCGCAAAATTTGAAATTCTTTTCTGGCTCCGGTTATTGTTCATACCCCCAGGTCATTCGATACCATGGAAAAAATTGTTATAGATATTTGTATTATGAATGTATGAATTTCTAGAATTGGGCAAGACCTCGGAGATTTATTGGCACTTCAAATGGGTACAACGTATATGTTCGGCATATTTAAGTTGTGTTTCTTAGCATTTGGAGTCCTAACAGTAAGTCCAAAACGAACAAATTCCAATGGAAGTTTCACGAAAACTCGCTTATTTTTTCTTCTTCTTATGATAATATGGATCGATCGATATTCATCTGGCAATTATGTATTTTTACAGTTTGAAAGTGAAAATCTCCAGAAGATTGTCTACATTGGTTACGCTGCAGGCTGCATGATGCAAGTTCTGCTCGTGTGCGCCTGCAATCAAGAATTACTTGACGTGGTAATTATGCCTATCGATGGACGTTCCACGAAGAATTAAAATGTAATCGGGTGTGGATTGGAGAAAAAAATTTACTCATGTTTGTATTAAACGGTTTTTCCAACCCAGAGTGTTTCGGTAACTGACGATGCATTCCATCAAAATTGGCACGGGCGCAGTATCGCCGTCAAAAGAATTTTCTGCATTATGGAAATGAGCTCTCTGATGGGATGCCGACTGAGTTCTTATCGAGTGATTGATCTCGTCATACCAACAATGGTCTCGGTAAATGAGGATACCCTGGCATTATTCATCGACATAATTATAATTTTGGTTTTTTTTTTAATTACATTAAATGGGATTGATTTTTTGTGCTGCTCAGATACTCAGCAAATCGTACTCAGTTTGCCTGCTTCTGCTCGAAGTCGCCTGAGACGTGCAACCAGAACCAATGCTACCGGAAAATGTGACTAATTGATCTAGTGAAAAATGATAAATATATAAATTACAAATTTCATGCAAAATACTGAAGACTCGTTTTCCATGAATCTCCATTTTCGAACCGCAACTCCCATTCATTACAAAAACTCGATTCACTTAACCCAAGACGGTCACACCTCATGAGAATCCCGTGGTGGTCCCATGGGGTGTGTCACGCCCCAAGCACTTTGGAGCGCTGTAACATTTCGTGGAATGATTTTGAGGGCTCAAGAAAATTTGGGAACATATTTCAAACGATTCTCTATTATCCTATCCAAGAATAAAATGAAAATTTAAGTTTGAAGTATGTTTAAAAAATTATTGAAAAAAAAATTCGCGAAAAAGCCCTTTTTTTACAAAAAATGCTGTATTTTTTTCGTTTATCGACATATCGACAAAAATCAAGCAGGGTCTGATTTGCGAAAGAATTCTCTTTCTGGTGAGGATAATAGTTTTTGTGGGTTTTTAAAAAAGTATATTTATTCGACACCATGAACATGCGGGTTGCAGCGGCAAAATGATGCACAAGATGTCGATGATTTTTCATAATTTCTTTATTCAAAAATAAAAAATTGATGTGAAAATAATAATAATACAATGAAATAACGTTAGAGAAATAATTTCACTCAATCCCCAGTGCACATTCGGTGCATAGGTACGCCCGATGCTCGTCGCACATGGGACGCTCACAGGAAGGACACCCCCAATGGGTTTTTCTATCTTTTTCCCTGTCACACAAGCCACATCTAGCCTGTTTGTCGAGTTTTTGTCGATTTTGGTCAACCAGCAGGGCCTCACGACTTAAATTACTACCGATTCCTTTTCTGATGTCGTGGCCGCAGATTGTAGGGCATCTAAATCACAATGAAATTTATTTAAAACAATCTAGATGACTGAAATGAACATTTACACTTACATTGCTGCAAAAAACCGTCGAAAACCGCAACAAAAAAAAATACACTTTTGGCACAATTTTCTCACACGATGGTCACACGGGGTTCGGCACACCCCAAAATTTTCGATCGTCCGCTTCGAGCAACTACAGGAGCTAGACTCACGCGCCGGAATTAGTCCCCACTACCTGAGCCTAGAGAGGAAGGTTCGATCTAACTGTAGGAACGGGTAATAGTGTCAGATTCGGGGATTTTCCAGGTGAATTTCCAGCTCGAAAATGGCCTGGGGTGTGTCACACCCCATGTGACCGTCTTGGGTTAAATATCAATCATCTATTCTCCTGTGCGAAAAAAATATGATTAAATTTTCATTATCGGGATTTAATTCGTCACCAGAGTCAATTGTTATATTTACGTATAGTTAATTATTTATTCAGCACTATGTGGCCGTTTTTCCCGTTTCTTCCTTGTCCGTGTCTCTATATTCTCACACGCACTAAGCACAAAAAAAATATTAGATTAAATAACAGTTTAGCTACCCCGGGCGAGCTGAATCGATTTTTCAACAACTAATCCTTGATGAAATTGAATTCACTCTTTATGATTCTCATATGAAATACTTGCTGCTGTTTTCTTGAGTACGGAGTACGTCAGTGACGAAGAATGCTTTTCACGAAAATTGATACGGACGTGGTGCGACCATAAAAATTATTTTCTGCATAACGAAAGTCACTAGTAAAATAGAATGCCGATTGAGTGCATGTGAAATCGTCGACCTCATCATATCGACATTAGCTTTGGTAAATCGACCTTGGGTAATCAACAACCGTTAATGGATTATTTCTAGAGTACGAATTTTATTAAAAATAAAACATTTCTTTGAATTCAGATACTCTGCAAATGTTACTCGGGATAAATGTCTGCTGCGTCGGGAAATGAACCGAATCAGCCGTAAATTCCTTCAGTTAGAATAAAATTCATGAACCAATTTTATTGACAACATTTATTTCGTGTTTTTTTAAATACTTGGCGTCTAGCCGCTGCCGCGTCTCTTGATCATTAAGAAGGACTCGATAACGAAACTTCAACGTTCACAGGGATCACAATGATAGCTGCATTTGTCTTTACATGATTTTTTTTTCGAAAACTTCAATCGATGCTTTTTAATTTAAAAATAAACATCGGATATCTTTGCCGATGCCGAATACGTTATCTTGGGAAAATATTGATGGTTATGATTGAGTAAGAGACTCACAGTGAAGAGTTGTTAATCACTCAAGATGAAAGTCGTTCTCTATCAGGAAAGCCATACACTGGTAGCGTTTCAACGGTCGGACTGATACTGAATAACAGTCGATATGCGCTTTCTCCTCGTAGCCATGTGTCGTGCACCCTCTTGGAAATATTCTGTACTTTGTACATAAGAAGGGTCAAGTGCTCGCAGCTCCTGATTAAAGTTTTAAACTGTGGAGTGTGCAGGATTACAGGCATCATAGAAAGACAAAAAGCATACGATGAAAAAACCAGGAATGCATTGGTCAAAGGCTCTATGGAAATGGTCAGGGGATGAAATAGCAGGAAAAAATTGATGCACGAATGACGAGTTGCAACGACTATCGGCATACTTAATGCAAAAGTATGAAAGAAAGGAAATTAAAAAGAATTCTTTGGTGAGGAGAAAAAGCCTGATCTCTAACGTCATTAATTTCATATTCAACCGTTTTTACACGTTCTCCCAAGAACTCGTACGTCCTACCACGGCATTTCGTTCTTTGATATGAAATACGAAGGGATTACAAAGAGAATGTCTAATTATGAAATATAGACGCAGCCCAGCAACTCTTGGACACGATTCCAATCAGTCATAAACGAACTCCGTTCCAAGCACAACCCTCGTACATGCCTGATGGACATCATCCCTCAAGCTGTTCGATTGCCCTAGTTTGCATTGTGTTTCAAGATCGTTAGCATGGAAAGAACTCGGTATTTTCGTAGCGCGAACAAGTTTAACGTTTTCGTGAACAACTTTTCGGGCAACATTTTTCCGCTCGGAGAAGAAAAAATAAAATTGACGTTCCTACCGATTTTATGGGTGATTTTCGTGTGGAGCATTAGAATCATGAGTTTCTTCGCAGCACTGTTGGGAACGCTGTATTTCGCAGATCTACCATTACGAGAAAGAATAAATAAGTCAGGTCCTGGTATTTCAGTGTGTGTTGAATTGATAATACCAGTGATTTATTTCAACTTACGACGAGGAGACTTGCAAAATTTGATAACCAAGTACAACAGTATTCTCGTAGATTCTGATGAGCTTAAAAAACTCGTACTCGTTACAATTGAACCTTACAAAAAAGGCTTAAAGTTTTATATAGTTTCGTGTGCCGCTGCTGTTACGGCATGGTCCGCAACACCTCTTCTTACAATATCCACTGAAGATCAATACACATATGCCGATTTCTCGGTACCTGCATATTTTCCCGGTGCACCATTCAGTCCGAATATTTTTCGCCTTTCTGTTATTTTCATAACAGTGGGAGCTTTTTTCATTACCGTTGGAAAAATCAGCATTGACGTCTACATTAATCACTTAATTGCGGTCTTGTCGGCTGAATATAAATACGTTCGTACGCTAATAACCGAAGCTCTCAGTCGGGAAAACGGTCAAGAGGACGAACTATCGGTTATTCGAGCCCTTCAAAAGTGCATTGGACATCACTGTGCTGTCATTGAGTACTCATATTTTCTTTAGAAACACCTTAGAAGTGCGATAGCTGTTCATTCATTTTTTTACATTAATCCATAGATATAAATATACAAAATCGTAGTAATTTCGTGAAAGAAGTCTCGCGACTTCATCCTCACCCAGTGTTCGTACAGTCAAACGTTATTCTTTTCCCTCACGTGCCATTGCCTTGAAATTCGCTACTGATTTTTTGGAATTGAAGGTCAAAATCAATAGTAAATAAAATTTCTTAGTTCAAATTCCCCGAAGAGTAAAGTCTTGAAATAATCGATTCACAATCAAGTCTTCAGTTCCCTTGTTTACGAGAAGCCTCAAAGTGTAATGTGCTAGCTCAATTATTGTTCGTAGCCTCATGGTCATTTGATGCAATGAAAAACATTGTATTGTACATACACATTCGAGGTCACTTGGATTCCAGTCACGAGAATGAGTAAAAAATGAATTTCTAGAATTGGGCAAGACCTTGGAGATATATTGGCGCTTCAAATTGGTGTAACGTATATCCTCTGCATATTCAAATTATGCTTCTTAGCATTCGGAGTTATAACGGTGAGTCATAAACGAAGAAATCCAATGAAACTCACATGAAAAATCTATCTTTTTGTATTTTTTTTTCTCGTCACAGTATTCTTCGATCGATTGTTGTCATTCAATGATTTTTTTTTACAGTTTGGGAGTGCCAACATCGAGAAGGTTACCTACGTGGTTTACGCTGTAGGTTGTGTACTTCAAATTTTTCTACTGTGCTCATGTGTTCAGGAATTACTGGACGTGGTAATTATCTTGGTTGAACCGTCGCAATACGAGCAAATGAAATTTCATAGGGTGTGAAATTCAAAAAAAGAGATTAATCACGTGTGCATCGATGCTTGTTTTTTTCAATTCAGAGCACGTCGGTAACTGACGATGCATTCCATGAAAACTGGCACGGACGTGGTTCTAGAGTGAAAAAAATTTTTTGCATCATGGAAATGAGCTCACAAATGGGATGCCGACTGAGTGCTTATCGGATCGTTGATCTCGTCGTGCCGACAGTCGGAGTGGTAAATGACGATACCCTCGATTTATATATCGTTATGATTACAATTTTTTTTCCGGATATTCATTCAATGATATTAAATTGTTTGTGCTCCCCAGATACTCAGCAAATCGTACTCAGTTTGTCTACTTCTTCTCGAAGTTAACTGAACGATTCTACCAGAGTTGTTATTACTGAAAAATATTAGTGATCTGGAAAACAATTGTGAATATATAAAGTATCAACTTCATTAAAAATCGTGCGGAGTCGTTTTCAATTCATTTCTTTTGTCCGACCTGTAGGCAATACAACAATCAGATCCATCAAAATCGCCACCAATACATTCCAATTCATAAATGAAATTGATAAAATATTTTTTTTCATAATTAAATTAATTGAGATCAAAACCAGTGTACCGATCAATTTCGAAGAGAATAAGAATGACAAATTTGGTAATAAATTGCATGATACACTCGCAGTAATACGAGCTGCAGAATCGAATGGCAATTTCGTACGGTAAACTCAGTCTGCGGAGCTACGAGACGAGAGCCATGAACCAATGACATGAATATTTCCATTAATTCTAGAGTGCGAATTTTATAAAAATAAAACATTTCTTTGAATTCAGATACTCTGCAAATGATAATCGGTATGGTTCTGGAACTCAACCGAGTCAGCCGTAAATTCCTTCAGTTAGATTGAAATTCATGAACCAAAGTTATTAACGAAATTTACTACGTGTTTTTATGAATATACTTGGCGTTAGCCGCTGCCGCGTCTCTTGATCATTAAGAAGGACTCGACAACGAAACTTCAACGATCACAGGGATGACAATGATGTCTGCATTTGTCTTTACATTTTTTTTTTTCGAAAACTTCAATTGATGCTTTTCATTTAAAAATAAACGTTGAGAAATTATTGATGGTTATGATTGAGTAAAAGACTCACAGTGAAGAGTTGTTAATCACTCAGGATGAAAGTCGTTCTCTATCAGGAAAGCCATACACTGGTAGCGTTTCAACGGTCGGACTGATACTGAATAACAATCGATATGCGCTTTCTCCTCATAGCCATGTGTCGTGCACCCTCTTGGAAATATTTTGTACTTTGTATATAAGAAGGGTCAAGTAGCTCGCAGCTCCTGATTAAAGTTTTAAACTGTGGAGGGTACAGGATCCCATGCATCATAGAAAGACAAAAAACATACGATGAAAAAACCAGACATGCATTGGTCAAAGGCCCTATGGAAATTGTCAGGGGATGAAATAAGAGAAAAAAATCGATGCACGAATGACGAGTTGCAACGACTATCGGCATACTTAATGCAAAAGTATGAAAGAAAGGAAATTAAAAAGAATTCTTTGGTGAGGAGAAAAAGCCTGATCTCTAACGCCATTGATTTCATATTCAAGCGTTTTTACACGTTCTCCTAAGAACTCGTACGTCCTAGCACGGCATTTCGTTCTTTGATATGAAATACGAAGGGATTACAAAGAGAATGTCTAATTATGAAATATCGACGCAGCCCAGCAACTCTTGGACACGATTTCAATCAGTCATAAACGAACTTCGTTTCAAGCACAACCCCTGTACATGCTTGGACATCATCCCTCAAGCTGTTCGATTGCCCTAGTTTGCATTGTGTCTCGAGATCGTTAGCATGGAAAGAACTCGGTATTTTCGTAGCGCGAACAAGTTCAACGTTTTCGTGAACAACTTTTCGGGCAACATTTTGCCGCTCGGAGAAGAAAGAATCAAATTGACGTTCCTTTCGATTTTATGGGTGATTTTCGTGTGGAGCATTAAGATCATGACTATCTCCACAGTAATGTTGGGATCGCTGTATTTCGCAGATCTACCATTACGAGAAAGAATAAATAAATCAGGTCCTGGTATTTCAGTGTGTGTTGAATTGATAATACCAGTGATTTATTTGAACTTACGACGCGAAGCCTTGACAAATTTGATAACCAAGTACAACAGTATTCTCGTAGATTCTGATGAGCTTAAAAAACTCGTACTCGTTACAATTGAACCTTACAAAAAAGGCTTAAAGTTTTATATAGTTTCGTGTGCCGCTGCTGTTACGGCATGGTCCGCAACACCTCTTCTTACAATATCCAATGAAGTTCAATACACATATGCCGATTTCTCGGCACCTGCATATTTTCCCGGTGCACCATTCAGTCCGAATATTTTTCGCGTTACTGTTATTTCCCTAACAGTGGGGTCTTTTTTCATTACCGTTGGAAAAATCAGCATTGACGTCTACATCAATCACTTAATTGCGGTCTTGTCGGCTGAATATAAATATGTTCGTACGCTGATAACCGAAGCTCTCAGTCGGGAAAACGATCAAGAGGACGAACTATCGGTTATTCGAGCCCTTCAAAAGTGCATTGGACATCACTGTGCTGTCATTGAGTACTCATATTTTCTTGAGTAACACCTTAGAAGTGCGATCGCTGTTCATTCATTTTTTTACATTAATCCATAGATATATAAAAAAAATCGTAGTCATTTTGTGACAGTCTCGCGACTTCATCCTCACCCAGTCACCCAGTACAGTCGAACGTTATTCTTTTCCCTCATGTGCCATTTGCGTAGAAATTCGCTACTGATTTTCGAATTAATAGTCAAAGACAATAGTAAATGCACATTTCTAGTTCAGATTCCCCGAAGAGTAAAGTCTTGAAATAATCGATTCACAATCAAGTCTTCAGTTCCCTTGTTTACGAGAAGCCTCAAAGTGTAATGTGCTGGCTCAATTATTGTTCGTAGCCTCATGGTCATTTGATGCAATGAAAAACATTGTAATGTATATACACATTCGAGGTCACTTGGATTTCAGTCACGAGAATGAGTAAAAAATGAATTTCTAGAATTGGGCAAGACCTTGGAGATATATTGGCGCTTCAAATTGGTGTAACGTATATCCTCTGCATATTCAAATTGTGCTTCTTAGCATTCGGAGTTATAACGGTGAGTCAAAAACGAAGAAATTTCAATGAAACTCACATGAAAAATCTATCTTTTTGTCATTTTTTTTCTCGTCATAATATTCGTCGATCGATTGTTGTCATTCAATGATTTTTTTTACAGTTTGGGAGTGCAAACATCGAGAAGATTACCTACGTGGTTTACGCTGTAGGTTGTGTACTTCAAATTTTTCTACTGTGCTCATGTGTCCAGGAATTACTGGACGTGGTAATTATCTTGGTCGAGACGTCACAAAATGAGCAAATAAAATTTCATAGGGTGTGGAATTCAAAAAAAAGAGATTAATCGAGTGTGCATCGATGCTTGTTTTTTTCAATTCAGAGCACGTCGGTAACTGACGATGCATTCCATGAAAACTGGCACGGACGCGGTTATAGAGTGAAAAGAATTTTTTGCATCATGGAAATTAGCTCACAAATGGGATGCCGACTGAGTGCTTATCGGATCGTTGATCTCGTCGTGCCGACAGTCGGAGTGGTAATTGACGATACACTCAATTTATTTATCAATATGATTACAATTTTTTTCCGAATATCTATTTCATGGTATTTAATTGTTTGTGCTACTCAGATACTCAGCAAATCGTACTCGGTTTGTCTACTTCTTCTTGAAGTCAACTGAACGATTCTACCAGAGTTGTTATTACTGAAAAATGTTACTGATCTGGGAAACAATTATGAACGTATAAAATACCAATTTCATTAAAAATGGTGCGGACTCGTTTTTAATTCATTTCTTTTGTCCGACCTGCATGCATCAAAATCATCAGATCCATCAAAATCCCAACCAATACATTCCAATTCGTGAATGAAATTGATGGAATATTTTTGGTCGTAATTAAATTAATTGAGATCGGAACGAATGTATCGATCAATTCTGCAGAAAATTGAAATGAAAAATTCGGTAATAAATCGCGTGATACACTCGCAGTAATACAGGCTGCAGAATCGAATGGCAATTTTGTACAGTAAACTCAGTCTGCGAGGCTACGAGGCGAGAGCCATAAACCAACGGCGCGAATATTCCCATTTCGATCCTCTCAATGTCTCTAGTCCCACACGCACGAGACAAACAGAAAAAAAAGGATAGCACAAACGCTGGGTGCCACAAAAGCCTTCGATTCCGATCGTTATATAGCACTTTTAATGAACAGACGCTCATCAAAATCAATAATCCGGATGAACAATGTTTCGTGAATATTCCAATTTTTTTTTTTCATTTCTTTTTAATTCCGAAAGTCCCAAATGACCGAAAGTCCTAAAGAATAATTCCCCGTTCAGCCCATTCTAAAATCAGAATTTCATCCAAGTCGGAGGTTGAAAATAAAAAAAAAAAACAACAAAAACGAAAATATCGGCATCTCGAGCCCAAGACGTTCTCCGGAAATGACACGAGCCCCGCGATATTTTGCCGACAAGCAAAAACCATCGAGAGAGCTCACAAAGAATATCAAAACGTCTGTATGAAAAATTTCGATAATATATTGCAACTCACAGTAAAATGCACGAAAATGACATACAGAAAAATGTGATCCGTTCAGAAAATTATACTCTTCTCGAACGGAGAGGCCAGTCACGACCTTTCGACGAGTGCACTGATACTAAATGGAAATCGATGACTTTACTCCCACCTGACAGTCAGGTATACGGTCCTCCCACCTTTGAGGCAATTTTCTGCTCTCTTTCCTCGTTCTTTGATAGATGTTTGTGCGAGGATCAAGCTGCAGGTCGCGTGTCATTAATACTTAACAACTCGAAGAGCTATTCGTTCGGCTATACTGTTGAAAGAAAAATAATAATGAGATGAAACAGACAGAACATTGTTCAAAGCACTCTTGGGAATACGATACTTTGTGATTAAAGAAATAGAAAGCACGGCAATCACTATCAATCACGATCAATCACAATCAATACAAGGAAGAACGAAGTTGATGTACATCAAATAGAAATTATACCAATTACGCTCTTATCGTATAAAAATACAGGAAAATATATCAGTTCGGATAATCAAAGGGAAGAAAAATTCGAGCTCCAATTGTGAAAATTGTTGCACTCGTGTTTGTGCTGCACTTATCGCGTATTTGAAAAACAAGAGTCGCAGAGCGATCTTTCGTGGGATTTTTATACAGAGAGAATAGCTAATGATTCCAAGTGGCCGTTGTCCATTGATCGGTGCAAGTTTTCCAACTTAGTCAGCAACAAATCTCGCAGCCGAGCAGAAGCATCACAGAAAACAAACGTTTTGCGTAGACTATTTTTGTAGTATTAAAAAGTCACCTAATAACATGGAAAAAACTGGATATTTCCGGAGCTCGAACCAACTCAACATCGTGACGAATTTGTTGTCCGGCAATATTTTTCCGCTGAGTGATAAAAGAAGCAATTTGAGCGGAATTCCACTGGCGTGGGTGATTTTCGTATGGGTCGTTAAAATGACTTACTTCTTGACGGTGGTATCGGGCTCGTTGTATTTTGCCAACTTGACGACCGAAGAGGCATTGAAAAAATCGGGTGCGGCAGTTGCAGTTTTTATCGAATTGTTAATTCCAACGATTTATTTGAATTTCCGTGAGAAAGATTTGCGGGATTTGATCAAAAAGTATAATCAGACTCTAATTGATTCGGACGATTTGAGAAAAATCGTGCGCGATACTATCGAGCCTTACAGGAAAGGATTACAATTTTACGTTATTGTTTGCCTCATAACGGCTTCTTCTTGGTCAGCAGGTCCGATTTTTATCATTTTTAATAACGACCAATTCACATACGCCGATTATGCCGCTCCGGCTTACTTTCCTGGAGAACCCTTCACCGTTAACGTTTTTATCGCTGGCGTAATGCTCCAAGTTTTCGGTGCTTCGTTTATTTCGTTCGGCAAAATCAGCATCGACGTTTACATCACTCACTTCATCGCAGTCTTGTCAGCACAATATAAATACGTCAGAGTGCAATTATCGAACGCGCTGAGTCAAGAAGATGACGAGTTGTCGGTCATCAAAGCACTCCAGAATTGCATTCGACATCACTGTGCAATTATAGAGTATTCATAATTTCTAGAGTAACGCTTTACTCATTTATTTCAAGTTTCACCATTTGACATTTTTCAATTATTATTTCATCGATGTAAAAAAAATCACCGTTTCATTCATTTCCACGAGATTGCAAATGTGAACGTAACGACGAAGAAATTTCATGCGATTCGGAAAAGCGTTCCAACTCCAAAAATGTCGATCTTTCGACAACTCGTGCGATTCGATCATAAAACTCCCATGATGAAAACAATAAAAAATTCCGAGCTAAGATCGAATTTATTTGTATAAGCGATTGTGTTACGAATTTTTGTATCCCTGTGCATGGAATTATTGTGCCATTTATTAAATAATCGATCTCCTCACGAAGAACGTATCGAATAATTTCTTCATAAAACCGCTTTTTACATAAAAAGATTTAAAATAACAATGTAGAGAGTAAGTGAAATATTTCTGTATAGAATCGGTCATAAGCTTTCCGATATATTGGCTCTTCATATTGGCACAACGTATATTTCGTGCATACTGAAATTATGTTTCCTAGGATTCGGGGTAATAACGGTAAGTACAAGAATCACGAAGTTTCTCAATTTTTTCGTCAAACTTGTTTCCGAGGTTTTTAGCGATTGAACAAATTTTTAAACAACGATTTTTTTTCTTCTCCACAGTTCGAGAGTGCTCCGGTTGAAAAAGCTGCGTATTTCGTGTACGCCTTGGCCTGCATACTTCAACTGTTTCTGCTGTGTTCTTGCATTCAAGAGTTACGCGATGTGGTAAATTTCCATCAATCGGTCAATAAACAAATGTATCTCGTGGCGAAAAAGGGAAAAATGGTGGAAAGCTAAATTTTATATGTTTCGATGGTTCCTGGGTCGCAGAGCACGAAAGTAACGCACGATGCGTTCCATGCGAATTGGCATGCCCGGAGTAGCGCCGTGAAAAAACTTTTCTGCACGATGGAAATGGGCAATAAGATTGAATGCCGACTGAGCGCTTATCGAGTCGTCGAACTCGTCGTACCATCCTTGGCACAGGTAAACGCTAAAAAATTGTCTCTGAAACGCTAAAACAATTCGATCGAGCCGATGGGAATTTTGCTTTAAAAACATACAAACAAAAAAGTAACAATTCTAGACTCGAAAATTCACGTTTTATAACATTTATATTCAACGCTCAGATACTCAGCAAATCTTACTCGGTTTGTCTACTCCTGCTCGAAGCCAACTGACTCGTCCATTTCTACTTGCCACTCGAACTAATTGTTAGATGTTTAAAAAAATAAACGCATTTATACGCATTTTACGTAAAAAAAATGATTTTAGTTGATAATTTTTATACGAAAACTTTAATTTATCAAATGAAACCCACTGAATCGTCATTTTCTACTTGACGCTCGTGCTAATCGCTGAATAATTAAACAAATAAACGAATTTGTAAATTCGACCGAAAAAAAATGATTTTAATGGATAATTTTCATACGAAAACCTTCATTTGTCAAATGAAACCCACTGCGTCGTCATTTTCTACTTGACACTCCCGCTAATCGCGGAATAATTAAACAAATAAACGAATTTGTAAATTCGACCGAAAAAAAAATGATTTTAGTGGATAATTTTCATACGAAAACCTTCATTTGTCAAATGAAACCCACTGAATCGTCATAATTAAACAAATAAACGAATTTGTAAATTCGACTAAAAAAAAAAATGATTTTAGTGGATAATTTTCATACGAAAACTTTAATTTATCAAATGAAACCCACTGAATCGTCATTTTCTACTTGACACCCGTGCTAATCGCTGAATAATTAAACAAATAAACGAATTTGTAAATTCGACCGAAAAAAAAATGATTTTAGTGGATGATTTTCATACGAAAACCTTCGTTTGTTAAATGGAACCCACTGCGTCGTCATTTTCTACTTGACACTCCCGCTAATCGCTGAATAATTAAACAAATAAACGAATTTACAAATTCGACTGAAAAAAAGAGTTCGGTATTTCGAATTGATGATAATTCGGCCAAAATAATCGACGCTCCAATCGATTTTCTTTCCGTTTTCTTGTTTTTTTGTCAATCAGTTTGACGTAACATTCGGACAAAAGTGACACCCCGTATAGTGCACATTCACTTCCCATAACCCTGTTACATCAGTGAATTAGGTTGCCCACTGCTCAGAAACCGTCGGACGTAAGATATACTAACCCCTTGTGCAGACACAATGGGTTTGTATCTACTGGTAAATGCTGGTCAGGCATTGACAGTAGAGCGATCGAGGAATGGTCAGGCCTCACCTCCGAGGGCTAATACTACTGTATATTCAGCTCGACCCAGCACTCAAGCTTAGCAAGGAGTTACATCCTGTTAACATCAGACGTAAGCAAGGAAACTTCACAGTTCGGTGGAGCGTGAGGTCACGTGACGATAAACATATCGGAAATAATATACATCGACGTCGACTATCATGAATTTCAAACTGTCGTCCTGCACTCGAGTAATTTTAACCCTTCTCGCGAATAATATGATTTTTTATGGCGTATTCCGGATCATATGGATCTTTTTCGTCCTGCCACTTGGATCTCATGTATTTAGAGAGAAAAAAATCAGAAAAAATTCTGGAATACTCTCCATTTATCTCTGAGGTTTTATCGTTTTTATAGTTGTTGCGATTGTTTCGAAAAAGTTGTTGCTGGGATCGGAAAGACCCACATGATCCGGTGAGGGTTGAAATTACAACCGCGACGTGTTTTTTCATGTTAAAAATCATTTTTTACCATTGGGTCCATAATGTCGCGGGAGTTGGTTGGAAAAAAATCGGAGAAAATTCTGAAATACTCTCCATCGATTCGACTTTAGGGTTTCGTTGTTATTTTTTTATTTTTTTGTTGCATCTTTAAATAAAACGTTTTAAAACACAAAATTGTCGGAAAAAAGTCATTGCTCGGTCCACAAGACCCATTCGATCCGCGGACGAAAAATGGAGAAACCTGCAGGACCACGAACTTTAATAATTATTCAGTAACCTGACAAATCTTTTTTAGTCTTAATTTTTTTTTTTTCAAAATAAACACATTTCTTTACACACTTGGCTCTTTATATTTTGCAAAGAAATTCTTTTGCACAATGTTCGGAAACAACGGGTCAAGGGACGACGAGTTGACGTCGTTATTTTTTTCAAGGGAACCCCCATCAAGATTTTTTGGACGAAACGTTTAATCGTATGTTTGCTCGTGTGGCGAATGAATTTGTTGGAGATTCGAACGATTTTTTACTCAAATATATTCAAAATTCTCACTCCTGGAAAAAAAATCGAGCGAGGGTTTCGAAAATCTTCATGTAAATGTTGAAAAAAATGTTTTTTCTCTCGACAGCTTACGAGCTTCGGAAAAAAGATAAAATGGAACGAACGGCGTTGCCTAATTTTTTTTTTAATTCAATATTTCGGCTGCAAACTCTTCTATTTACTTTATGGGAAAAATTTGTGAGAAACCTTAAAATTGTGCTTTTCATGAAATTCGGAAAAATGTTTCATTTCCCTGGTACAGATTCGTGCGGCAGTTTTTGGCGGACGAAGCAAAATCGATAATTCGATTCGAAAGTTTTATATTTTCGAGTTTTCTCTTTCTGCTCGGCCGCCACCTCCAATTTTCACGAGCGGCTAATGGGTTTATTGTTGCTCACGCGTGACGTGACCAGCCGATAAATCGCCACGAGTCTCCAACTCATGAACGTGAAGAGAATGAAACTTTTTATCGATTTTCAACGGTTTAGGGAGAAAATGAGTTTCTCGTCAACGTCATGTTCATAAAATCACATTCATCCCGCTCCACCATCCCTATAACGACCGAACGATCGAAACAGCGACCAGGCTCGCTCTCGGTCGTGCGTTAAAACGTAAAAAAAACGAGAATTTCGTAGAAAATCGTAGAAAAATTCTTTTGTGACTAATTTTCGTAAATGATAAAATATTCTGATCGGACGGTACGGAATGTGGACATTCGATGGCTCAGGAAAAAGGAGCAGATGCGCGAAAACTCGCAATCGCATTCACGGAAAAAATAAATTTGATTGAAACTGCAGAATTTTGGAAAATGCTTCGAGGATCGAAGATTTAATAAGAATCGTGAATTAACTTACATAAAACAGTTCGAGCAGTCTATTTCGGAGTTATTTACAATTGGAGAAACGTCTGGAGATGAAAAATCTAGTAATCAGCAGCGTTACTGGCCAAATAATCGCGCCGACCGATATTCGAGGCCTGTTTGTTCTGTATCGCTTCGAGTTTGGGACACTCGGTGATTCTGTGACCGAGACCGCCGCAATAACTGCAGCCCCTCTCGTCTGCAAAGAAAAAAGGAAATTGAGCGATACGAAACGAGCGTAGCTCGTGAGAAAATTGTGTCAAAAAGACGATTTTGTACAAATATATTTGTGCGAAATTCGTACCTCCCAAGTTGAGGTACTTTTCGTTTTCCGAGCATAATTCCAAAAGGAACGGTGGCACTTTTTGTTTCGCTTCCATCAACAAATGTTTCAGATCCAGCAGTACGGACTCGTCGTTGGCTTTGTTTATAAACGTGGTCGCGATTCCCGTACGTCCGGAACGACCAGTTCTTCCGATACGATGAACTGTTGAAAAATCAAATTGTCAAAGAATTAAATATAAAAATTTCATATTTTTTTACTGTTCGTATTAATTGAATGATTTTTTTTGTCTTTTTTTCAAATGAAAGACAAGAAAAACGTTGTTTCATCAAGAAATAATGAAATTACCGTAATTTTCAACGTCGTCCGGCATGTCGTAGTTTATGACGTGTTGAACGTCCGCAAAATCGAGACCTTTGGAAGCGACGTCCGTGGCGACCAGAACATCTTTTTTGCCCGCACGGAATGCTTCGACCGATCGCGAACGCTCTTCTTGGTCTGCGAATGAAAAACAGTCAAGACTTAATTTCAATTAAACTTAATTTAATAACATTTCATTTTTATTGGAAACGTTTTTAAATTCGTTGATGAAAAATGTAAAAACTGCAAACCTTTTCCTCCGTGGATAGCGACAGCCTCGACTCCTTTGAGCAACAAATATTCGTGAATGGCATCGACGTCTTGTTTTTTCTCGGCGAATATGAGGACGGGCGGTGTCGTTTTGCAAAGACATTCGAGTAAATAAACAATCTTAGCCTCTTGTTTGACATATTCGACTTCTTGTACGACGTTCATCGAGGCAGCACCGGCACGGCCAACGTTAATCGTCACTGGTTTCACCAGAGCGGAACGTGCGAAATTCTGAATCTTCTTTGGCATTGTCGCTGAGAAGAGAAGAGTCTGACGTTGACCCTGCAGAATTTTCAGGTAATATTTCACCTTTTTTTATCGCTCGATCAATTTTTTTTAGTTTGACTGAAATAATTAGCTGGCTATTTTCTTACAGTGAAAAAGGAGAATATCGTACGAACGTCCTCCTCGAAACCCATGTCGATCATACGATCCGCCTCGTCCATGCACAAATAACGACAAACACTGAGCTTGACCATTTTTTTATCAAGCATGTCCATCAGCCGACCCGGCGTAGCGACCATTATGTGCACGCCCCTACGACAAATTTTTCAACAATTTATTTGTTCGTTCCCCAAACGATAAAATATTCAAGTAAAACAACACGGGATAAAAATTTGAATGCCAAATTTGTTACCTGTTGATGATTTCCAATGACTCGGAAACGGGCACTCCACCGATCGCGAGGCAACTGCGAATTTCTGGACAATTGGAGCTTCGCAATGCAGCTGTGTAATGCTGGACTATGTCGTACGTTTGTTTCGCCAACTCCCGAGACGGACAAATTATCAAGCCTGCATAACATCACGAATATATTTTCACATTTTCAACCTTCACATCGAAATTTCAGTTTATTCAACGATTTACCGATCAAAATTCACACGATTTTTACCAAATTTGTCAGGCTTTTTAAATCACACTCGGAAATCAACATTTTTCGATGTAAAATGTTTTTACTCACCATATGGACCTTCGTTACGTGTGAACGGCATCGCGACTTCTTGTTCGAGGCAAAACATTATGAGAGGTAAAACAAAAACCAAAGTTTTACCACTGCCCGTAAACGCAATGCCGATCATGTCACGACCCGATAATCTGCAATTCAAACGGAAAATTCTGTTGATTTCTTGTTCGAAAAACGCTTCAGTCTTTTTTTTTAATGCTTCGTGAATCGTTTTTCTTACACGGTCGGGATCCCTTGGACTTGAATCGGCGTGGGATTGACGATTCCTTTCTGCTCCAAGCCATGCATTATTCCTCTGTGAAATTTCATGTCTTTGAAACTTTTCAGAGGCGGAGGAACTTCTTCTCCTTCTACCAAAATACGCAGCTTTCGTCTGACTCTCTCGTGACGCGCCTCGCCCAGCGCCAGTATCGCTTTTGGTGGTTTCCAGCTCGTCTTTATCGGGTCTTCGTACTGAATGCCTTTCGCCAATTCCGCTACGCCCATCAGCGCTTTGTTCTCCGCTACGCTCTCCAGAATCTTTTCCTCTTCCTTCAATTGGCGCTCCATAGCGCTCTCTTTTTTGGCTGAGGTTGCAAACAAAATTCATTAGACAAAATGTCAAAGAAAAAAAACATTTCCATGACATTTCGTCAATTAGTTCGGGAAAATTATTCGGGAAATCATATTTTTAGGATTTTATCACCTTCCGCCAACTTTTTCAACTCGGTGTGCTGATCGAGCAGAGAAATGTTTGATTTTCTCCCCCAAACTTGTCCGTCGTCTTCCTCCCCATCATCTTTCTCGTTCTCGCTGCTACTTTTCCCCGCCATGCCGCTATTTCCTTCGTCCTTGAGCTGTCCTAATCGTCCCAATTTCATGAGCTGTTGCTTTTTCCGTTCCTTGACAGGTACGTACGGCACGTAACTGTCATCGGAGTCGGAATTGCTCTCATTTTTTTCATTTTTCCTGTACCGCTGGATACCGAGCAATAAAACGCGTCAATAATTTTCACGCAGTGACACGAATCGATGTATGAAGTAAATCGAACAACGCAATCGCAATGATCGAAACATCTTCGGAAAATTGCGGAGGAAAAACTTCCTGAGCGCATGATAACGAAAAAGCGGAATCACGTTTTTTTCTGAGGAGCCTGATAATTCGAGGAAACAGCATTCAACGCAATTCTCGGAAGAGAAAAGATCAACGTTCTTGTGACGAAGGGTTAACCAAGGAAAAACTAACCTTTTTTGGTACGGTGTCACTGTCCTTTCCCATTGCGAGATCGATTTATTGATCGATGTGACGTTTCTAACCTCTTAATTATAGGAAACCACAATATTCCATGCTCGTTTTAGAATTTTACGGAATTTTGATTACGGAAAGTATTTTCGATTACGGGAAGTAAATATAACCTCACTGTACAACGTTGTTTACACGATTGACGATCAGCCATCAGCCTGCTTTTGCCGCGTCCGCGTAGAGTTCGCATGTGTTTCATCTCGCTCGCCCGAGTCGCGACGCTTCGTATTTATCCAGCAGGGTTAAAAAATTGGGTGAATGTTCGGAAAATTCATCAACAATTCGTCATTTTTATCGTCTCTCGTTCATTGGAAACAATTTTCGCGGCCCCAAAATACTTTCGAAGCTTTCGAAGCATCATCAACAGTTTTTTTCGCAACGAGACGTTCGATTGAATAATCTTGCCCATCAGCTCCGGATAATTTTGTTTCGGTTTTTGCTTTCCTTTGAGAACGATATTTTACGTGAAGAAAACAGTTGGGATTTTTTTTGGAATGTGAAAATCGAACGGGATGAGGAAACACGGTTGAAATTTGTATCCAAAGCCAAAATTTTGTCATATATTGAAATATATTTACACGGACTAATAAAATGTACAAAAATTCTTAATTTCTTTCCATACAAAAATACGATAAGAACCTTCACCGTAAACATCGAAATAACAATAACGCGATAATTATCTTTATTTTTTGGACTCGATATTGAGCCAATCGCGGGGATTTTTCAAGACTTCAATGAGCATGGCTTCCTTGGAATCGGGTTCGGGTTCGTGCATGTATTCCCATTTGGCAACGAGCGGTAGAGACATGAGAATGCTTTCGTAGCGAGCTCCGGGTGTGTAGAGGCCAAATTTGGTGCCACGGTCGTAAATAAGATTAAATTCGACGTAGCGTCCTCGTCTCAACAATTGCCATTGTCGTTCGGCGTAGCCATAAGGATCGTCTTTGTGTTTGATGACCAAAGGCACGTACGAGGGAACAACGGATTCGGCGCATGAAGTAACGAACTTGAAAGCTTCTTCCTGGTTGGGTGTATCGAGATCGTCGAAGAAAATGCCGCCGACGCCGCGTCTCTCGCCTCTGTGTGCAATGTGGAAATAATCGTCGCACCATTTCTTGAATTTCGCGTAATACGTGGGTTCGTGTTTGTCGCAAGCATTTTTGAGGGTGCGATGAAAATGTTGGGCGTCTTGCTCGCTCAGGTAATAAGGCGTGAGGTCAGTGCCACCGCCGAACCACCATTGGGTCGAGCCGTCTTTATTGACGACCTCGAAATAACGATAATTGAAATGAATGGTTGGGACCATGGGATTCCGCGGGTGTATAACGGCGCTCACGCCAGCCGCGAAAAACGGTAACGAACCTTCGTCCATTGTTTTTCCCCGCGATCTCATCTGCTGGACAGCAGGAGCGGGAAGCTGGCCCGTTACCACCGAAACATTAACCCCCGCTTTTTCAAATATCGTACCATCCTGCATCACGCACGTAACACCACCCCCACCCTCTTTTCTCAACCACCGATCGACCTTGAAAACCGCCTCCTCGCCCTCTATCGATTCCAACGATTTGCAAACATCCGATTGAATCTTCATTATCATTAATTCCATCTTCGTCCTCATATCCCCCGGTGTTTTCTCCAATTTCGATAAATCACTCACCGGCTCTCCCATAAATTTGCTCACGTCCAAACGAGACTTTGCTGCTTCCGCTCGGTTTCCCGAAACATGATACAACGCGTAACTTGTTGTTACCACACCAGCCGCCAAAAATCTCAATCGTCCACTGCTCAGTACTTTATTGCCACATTTTTTAACAACCAACGTGCTCATCGTTCTCCAATTGTGCAGCGAAATCCTCGACGCCATCGAGCCGTTTTTCACTCCAAATGCAATTTCAGATCGTATTGTTGAATAAAAACAGAAAAAACTCGAAGCTGCACGTTGAATATTGTTGTTTTTGCTCTCTTTCGATATGTCTTCGCAGGTTATATTCTCACGCTATACACTCTAGTCTGGCGTGCCAGCGCGGTCTGACACTCGATGCTTTCGAGATTGGACTTATTCCCGGTGTCGTACGTACACAAAGTCACGTAGAGCGCGAGTACACCGTGCACTTCACCACACAGTCTGGGCCGATCAGCTGATTCTTGCGATTGCCACGCGCACGTATTTCACGTCAAGCCACAAACTACATGAGGAAATATTTGTGTTTTCCAACGATTTTTCCTCCTCGACAATAATTACGAAACGTCCTAATGGGTTCGAGCTAATAGGGAAACCCAGTCAGAATTTTTTTTCAATCACGTTTTTTCCAACACCTCGCATGGTAATTCGATTATTGGGCGAACTTTCATTTCACGAGTGAAAAAAAACTCGTTAATTTTGAAATTACGAAATTTATCGTCTCTCTCCGAGATGCGAGTAATTTTGCGAAACCGACTTTTACCCCGTTGAGCACGACACAAGGATTTTGTTATCCCAGGAGATTAAAACACTTTTTCGATCTGTCAAACCCGAGGAGCAGGTTAGGACCACACAATACACCGGAAAACACGAATTAAATTCGAGCAAAAATGTGTTTTCCAAGAAAATCAAAAATTCTCTTAAATCTGCTCCTTTTATTCGATTCTCCTGAGGGAAAAAAAAGAAATTTCACACAATTGTGAACGTAGCGAAAAAAAAATCGTTTTCCCAAAATTTCACATCGATTCAACGATTGGTGGGATTTTTCGAAATTGGGGATCTGAGGAGTAGAGAGAAAATAATGCTCAGGAGCCGAGTCTTTGTATTTTGCAATTGTACACAATTTTTTTTCAGTTATTTTCGAATGTCCATGTACAGCAGTCCCGAAGAATTTTTATAGTAAATCTCAAGTTCATTTTACCCTCGGCGTTCGTTCGAAACGATGTGATTTTGATGTCTCTAAAATATCAATAATTCTCAAAAATATTCAATAAAATTGAACAATGTTGTAATTTCCGGGAACGGAACAGATTTGGGCCTAGAAATGCGCCAGAAAAAATAAACAAGAAATGTTCTGGCATTGTCGAATCGAAAAATTGTAATGAAACAAATCGTGAGATTTTTCGCGGTTGAATAAACGTGTTAAACTTTCACAGGACAGATTATTTATCGTTTTTTTTCCATATTTATCGCCAATATCTCAAGCTCGTACTTTAATGCATTTGAGACAAAGACTCACGTCTGTCAACACGATCGTCCGAACGGAAAAGGCAAAATGAAGACGAATATTGTTTCGTATATATTTTCGCCTCTATTATTCGGCCGGAGGTTTCATTTTGCAGAGAACGCGCAGATTGAACATGCCAATTTGTTCGGATGTAAGCTTAACGACTCCTTCTTGATTATCGATCGATATCAAAGTTCCAACAGCTTCGCGTTCTTCCCCAAGCACGACCTTGACGCGATCGCCTCGGGTTGGCACGACCGGCTCCAATTGTTCGCAAACTAAATTGACGACGCGATCTTCAGCAGGCAGGAAAACAGCGCACATTCCACCCTTGAAAAAAAAATAAAAATTATGTTTCAAGTTGAAACAAAACGGAAAGTTTCGCTGGAGCAAGATTTTTTTACCGAAATTCCTCGAATGACTCCCTGTTGCCCGGCCAACGCAGGATTCTGGTGCGAATCTTTTATACGAACTTCTATATCAACCGTATGCCATTCCGAAGTTCCCAGTGCATTTGATCCTACACCCGTGTCCAATCCTGATCCAGGAGTTTGAGGGTTGTAAGGACTTCCGCTCACACCTGATCAAACAGACGCTCATACGCTCGTTATTTTTCCACACGACGCAAGTAAATGGAGAAATTTCATTTATGAAAAGAATCAACGTCAAAAAATTTTCATGACAAACACGAACGAGGCGATTTGGAATAAATACAAAAAAAAAATTGTTTTTTTAAAAGAAAATTCGTTATCCGCTCGGTTGAAATTGCCGAAACTTCAAGGTCGCGGCGTAATTGTATTCTTTGACAATAATTTTCCGATTTTTATTGCCCTTTGAGAATTTCCGCTGATTTTAAGATCAAGGTCAGAGGACAAGACATCGCAGGCAACTTTTGCACTCGTTGCACTCGTCGAATCTTCCAAAAATTTCAACGAAGCAATCTTGCAGAAGAAAAATTGGTTTTCGGGACTTCGATTTCATTCCGGCGCCAAGAAATATGAAAAAATTGATGAATTCATGGAATTGCGCATCGCAATAATTACCCGGAGTCATTGGACTGTAACCCATTGGTGACGGAGTCGCGAATGCGCCGTGGGGACTCGTGGTATATCCGGTTCCAGAGGGCGAAGGCGTTGCGACGTAACCAGCTGGACTCGGGCTTGCCGTGGCGCTAGCAGCTGGACTAGGACTTGGTTGATAAGGACTGTAGCTCTGTTCCGAACCGTACATCGTACCCGGTGTCTGCGGTGTAAAAGGTCCGCCTGTTCCTGGATATCCTGGAGCATAACCCGGTGAACCAGCCTCCTCCATGTTGTAAGAATCGAAATCGTTGTTTCTTGCCGGAGTGTTGGTCACCGATGGATCCCACGCTCCTGATTGTCCAGGTGTTCGGGATCCATCGTGCGATGGCGTCATCGAACCGTAATGAGGAGTTCGCGAACCGTCTGAAAATTCACCATTCAAAATCATCCCCGATCCTTATAAACGATTTTTTTTCGCTGTTCGAAAAAATCATAATTTTTCTATGCACTCGTAATTTTCCGCTACGATGTCGCCCCCTCCATGGGATTTTAGCCGATAGTAATTTTTCGTTAATTCACATTTTTATCCTCATTTTACATGAAAAATAGCGACGTATTTGCTAAAATCTCTTCGAGCGACGATATGATACAAGGGAACCATGATTTTTTTTCATTAACTTGGAATTCTGGGATTTCTTTTCTGGCGTTTCTTTGGGATTTTCGCAATAATTGTTGCCGATTACAAATTAATGAAAAAATCTTGACATTTCGTGGTTTTTTATACTCACTTTCGTACATCGGAGTCTGCGAACCGTGCATTGGCGTTTTCGATCCGTCTCTCGCGTACATTGGAGTCTGTCCACCAACCGTGTAAGCCGGAGTTCTGTTGTAACTGCTGAAACCACCATCTTTGGTGGGCACTCCAACATTAGCGATGTGAGATCTATCAACCGAGATGGTTTGACAATTCGAGTGCAATTCAACGCGAGCTGTGTTTTCTGTCGCGTCTTTGACAATCCCGACGTTGCCTTTGTACGGACCACCAGTGATTTTTATCGTCGTGCCAATCAGTTCACGGTCGCGTCGAGCTCCGCCACCTCGACCACGGCCACGACCACCGCCACCGCCACCACGCCCGCCAAAACCGCCACTAAAATTACGAAATTCATTGAAAACTATTCGATCCTACACACAAATAATTCGGCAACGAATTATTGGTTTTCGGTTCGGAAAATTAAATAACGTAACGAATTGAATTTCAATTTTTTGTTTGTTTTTATCAAACTCATTTCTCTGAGAAGACTGGGAAATCTTGAAATTTCTGTTTTGTTTCTCAGCTCTCAAAATCATCATTTTATTCTTGAATCTCTGTATTTTTTTATTTGGGTCCGTGTGGAAAAAAAAAATGAAGTACTAACCCGCTAGGATGCATCGGTGAAGCGATTCGCGGGGACATGAATCCCGTAGCGGGCGACATGGATGGCGTGCTGGATTTATTGCCGCCGGCTAATTGGAGATGTCGCGTTTTGCAGACGAAAATTCCACCGTTGTCGACGTAGAGACGAGAGTGTAAAAATGCGAAACTTCTATACAAATGTTTGATTTCGCCATCGCGTCCAGCGTGTGGTCCGTCGACGACGTTAACGATGTCTTTTTTCTGTATAGTATTCTGCTCGTAATCGAGGGCAACGGTATTTCGATTCTCACGACGTTTCGTTAATCCTTGAGGCCTTGCTTTTATTATTTTTCCATGCATCGAAAGAACGTGGAAATTTTCTCGCTCCAGTCGCACAATTACTCCCACAGTTTGTGGGTCCAATTGCACGAGATCGCCCCATTGGAATTGACCCAGACTGTCCACTCCGGTCGCCATATCCGAACAAAGTTGGAGATCACGTGGCAACACTTCAAGTTCGTGCATCGAAAGATCGGAAAAGAGGACAACGCGATTCGGTTCAACCCTCACGATCAGACCAGTATCGCCCTCGTATCTGCCGGCTACGACCTTCAAAAAACAAACAAATATTCGTGTTCGTTCTTTTCCGACTATTAAAATAGTAAAATCGTGATTGTTCGTATGGATATCGAAATATCGAAAGAAAATGGAATTTTTGTATTTTTTCCGGATTCTATTTACTGACCTTGACGTGATCGCCCATTGTGAAATATTTTCGCAATTCGTTGGCCTGAAATTCAAGCGCTTCTTTGAGCTCTTCGTGTTTTGGCATCACCATAATCATATTGCCATCGATCGAGACGATTTTTCCCTGTAGATTCATCAATTCGCCCTCGCAAACTTCGACGTTGTCGCCGTTGCTGAAGGAATGCGTGACGGTCGTGTCATCTTTGCCTGCGGTGATTCCAGTTGCTGGAGTTCCACTCAGCTCGAGGTCAATGCCTTCGGGAGCTTCTTCGAATCGTTCGAGCTCGGACAGAGTCGGTTTAACTCCCTCTGCGATAATGGCACTCGTCGTAAAGTTTTTGTACAGAAATCTACGGGAAAAATCATTGAAATATGAAGAAAAAAAAAAATTGACGATGAAATTCTTCGAAAAATGAAAATCGATTCTATTCACCCTTTGCGACTGTAACGATTTCCTTCGAAGATCAAGAAATCTCCGTCGCTCGTAACTTCCCCGCCGATCGCTCTTATCGCTTCAGGGTCGAATGGTTTTGCCGGTGGCCGCCTCTTCTTCTTTCGCTTCAGAGCTTCCGACTCGCTCTGTGCCGTTCTCAGTGCACCACGCGGACGCGTGTAATCGATTCTCGGTAATAGTTTAAGGTAAACTTGATTCTGTGCCAAATCAACGTAATCCACTTGCGCTATATCGTCTTTGTAAATTCCTCTTTTTAGCCTGACCCATTGTTTCGCTTTCAGGCCAGTTTGCTCCTTCACAACTCGCAAAACATCCGTCATCTCTTTGATCGGTACCATTTGCTGCTTCCAGATACCCATTTTCAGATTTCCAACGTTGTCGATCGCTGCTTTAACGTGGGGCTGCTTGTAAGCCTCTATGTAGATGTAGCCTTTCACACCTTCCGGTGCTACCACCGATTTTATTTGTAAAGGTTCACCTGAAACACGAGACGACTAAGTAACGCTGGAAAATGAACGAGTATCGAGTCTCTCTTCATGTGAATTTTAATTAAGGAGCTTCCGCAGGAAAAAATGACGACCTGCTTTTCGTTTAGCAAGCGATCCATTGCCAAATTTTCTAAAAAATGAGATGTTTCGAGCATTCTGTCGATTTTAACTATAAATGTCTCCTCCAAACATTCGTTGTCCCCACTATTTTTTTATTGATTCGGAACCCTTGGAGTTTTTTTTATCAATTGAGATTTTAATACGCGTTTTATCTAATCGGGGAGTATTTTGAATATTTTTCTGATTTCATAAGGGTAAGAAATTTCCGTAAAGTCAATTTTAAATCAAGTGACTTTCGACTTTGAAAATGTGTAGTAAAACTTCGTTGAACTAGGATCAATTTGAAAGAGATTAAAGTTTGCTCCCTAAATCACAAAATATACGATGCTGAAGTTTGCATCGTTGGAATGCAACAAAATTCGGTTTTTCCTTGTGCAGAGTTCGTGATTCTTATTCAATATTTTGTTTGGATAATAAAACGACGTTTTTTTAGGATCCAAAGACAAATGAGGACGAAAATTTTCATGGTTTTTGTTATTGAAACAAACAATTAATAGAAAAACGTATTTTTCGTTGCTCCTCAAAGTTGCAAACTTCAGGGCCATCAAAATATTTCGTTTTCAGATTTTAATCTAATTATCGCTCTACTAACGGACCCTCCTCATTGTTTCGAGACAGACGCAGGACTGCGTGCATAACTAATTCTCACCGGAAAATTGATACGTGATAAACTTCCTCATGAGCAAAAGGACTGTAGATTTTTCTTCGCCTATGCGACACTTGACCATCCACAAATTAGGGTCTTTGACGCCGGGCAAAAGTGTCTGTTGCGTTATTTCGTCACTCATTTCTTCTCCGCCATCGCCAAAGTGACGAGCGGCCACCGATTCGTCGGCATATTTTTTCCTCAGATACTCTTCGATCTCGTCCTCTTTCTGCGAGCTGGAAACAAAGTCGATCGAACTTCCTTGAGACTAATTTACCGCGCATCGCATCCCAAATATTCCCGGAATTGTAATTTTCAATGAATTTAAGAGAAAATGTTTGTTCGTTGAGTCACTTACTCCCAAAGGTTCGTGCCACGTCTACGCCCCTCGATCTCACGAGCTGTCGGACCCAGTTCATCAACTTCGTTCCCAACAATCCCGATTTCCTGTGCACCTTCCTCCCATTCCTCATCGTCCTCGACGTCGTCGTCAACTTCAGCCTCGTCATCGATGAAACCACAAAATCTCTCCTTCTTTCTCTTCTTTCGCGGCCTATCGTCATCCTCGTCGTCCTCGTCTTCCTCCTCGTCTCTTTCGCTACTTCCGTCCAAATCCTCCCCTGTAATTTTTTCATTTGTCAATATTCGATGTGCCTCATGAAATTCTTTCTATCCTCAAGGAGATTTTTTCCATTTGCAATCCTAGGACTGCATAAAAATTCGTTTCCCAATAAAACTCAGTTTTTTCATCAACTTTTGCAGTCAAAAAACACAATTTCATGAAAAATTACGAAGCAAGCGATGAAATTGTGAAAAATTGAATGTAAAATCGAATCCTTTTCAAATATTCAACTAAATTTTCAAGAAAGTGTGCAAAATTGTTGTCTTTTCATTCAATAATCTCAAAAGTTCTTCATTTTACATTCTAATCACTCCGATATTCTAAATCGTGGAAAAAACTCATGTATTTTGATGATGTTTACATTTTTCTGAATCATAAAAGGAAAAACAATGCCGATATCTTGATTTTTATTATAAATATTGTTTTTTTTTGTTCTCTGCGCGTAAAACTTTACCCTCGGGTTCTTCTTCCGGCTCTACAACTTCTTCATCCCCGGATTTAGCTTCCTCGGCCTCGTCACCTTTGCCGTCATCAGACCTGAAGGATCATGGGTAAATTTTATTTATAAATTAAAGGCAGTTGCTAAAAACCAGGGCATTGATTGTAATTCACGTACTCGGAACCAGAACGAGAGCGCGATCTGGACCGAGATCGGCTCCTGGATCTGGAACGAGATCTCGACTTGGATCGCGATCTACTGCGGCTCCGTGACATTGGACTCGCCGCGTTGCTGCCGGCGCCAGATTTGACGGAACGGCTTTCGACCTCGCTGTCGCTACCTCCGCCTCTGCCGTGGTCGCTTTCGTTGCCCGAGAAGTTACTTCCCTCAGAATCCGACATTTTGGTCTTGTTTTTGTTGACGAAACACTAACCAACAGGCAATTATGTTGGAATGTATGAGAATTAAATAACGTCACATATTTGTGTTATAACGGCGAAGAGAAAAAACGTTGACCGAGATTTTGCTCACCACGATCGGAGCTTCGCTTTTGTTGCTGTTCAAACGATCATATTGTTTCAACTATTCTTGGGCTCCTGTTTGTTATGGAAATAGTAATTTGCTTGTTATTTGTCGATTGGAATGATTAGAGAAACACAGAGACACGGGATCAAGCTTGATGCCACTTGATGCATATGCACTGAACGACCGAACACCGAACTCGATAATAACCAATAAAAAACAATACCCAATGTAGAGAGGATAATGTAGAGAATTGTGCGATGGTGCTGTCACTAGCGGGATTTCTCTACAACGACTTTCGCGACTTGCGACAGGAGCGCCATGCTCTAGGGATTTTTCGAGTACGTTCGGAAAACACATTTGCTATAGGGTTATTCTGCGTGTCTGATTCTGGAGCGAGAAAGCTTCGCACATTTCGAAGCAGCGGTCCAAAACAAGTGATAAACAAAAAACATTGTCAACTGCACGCGATTCTGTTCTCTCGCGAAATATTCAGTGAAAATACGAAAATAAAAAGTAGCAAACATGAAGGAAACGTTAACGAATCAAACAAATCCAGGCTTCGCGAATCATTGTGTTAATAATAATGGAAACACGAGTACAAATACTAGTAGCAATAACGTTGCAAATGGCAACAATACGCGAAAATATGCAGTTTTAAGCAACGAGTGGATTTCAACAATTGGCGAAGAGTTAGGCATGCATCCGTTACCCGATGCACTTCTCGCAAGATTAGCCGAGGACGCGTCTTACCGTTTGCGAGAAGTTTTACACGTCTGTTTGTTTATTTATCTTTTTTCAACATCTCTCCAGTATTTCCTCCGGTGCTATCGGATCTTTCGCCTTTTCAGAAATGTACCATCAGATTAAAACACAGCAAAAGACGACGCCTAACCTCTTCGGACGTCAATGCAGTCATTACGAATCTTTGCGACGGGGACCCTATTCTTGGGGCCCCGGATGAAATGCCCGAATATCACAACGAAGCAAAAGTTTTTGTTCCTCACGAACGATTCGTCGATCTTACAGCCAATGCAACCGATCCGCTCAATCTTTCTCAAGATAATTTCCCGTTTCTCCAAGGTATTTCGTCTCAAAAGTCTCTTTGACCTTGAGTTCTCGATGCCAAAATAATTGCCACATACAAACACGAAATTTTAATATGCGGCTTTGTTTTCAAAAAGTCGAATGAAATCGTCTAAAAAGTTCTTTGACCTTGAGTTCTCAATGCCAAAATAATTGCCACATACGAACACGAAATCGTTGATTCATCTGACATATTTTTATCTAATCATTACAGAACGGGAAATAACCGATTCGGAACTCACGGAGGCTCGACACAATTACGCTAAGAGAGCGCTAAAAACTTTATTCAACGGATCCCAAAAAACATTCCAGGTACATGAGGCACAAAAGGATTCATTCAAAATCGCCGATCACTCCAAAACGAATTCACGGAGAGCTTAGTTGTCCGAGGATCGATTAATTTCTTAAAGCCTAGAACTACCAACCCATTTTTTTGACCTTCGAACTACAAACCCGGGCAAATATTTGTACGACGAGTTTCTTGATCGTTAAATCGTCCTGAAGGCAGTAATTTGACTTAAAAGTAAATAAATGTTCTCGTTTTTGCCGTGCCAAAGAGAATGGTGAAGAGAAAATTGAATTTCATCGAGATTCAGTCGGTGAAAAATCGATTTAGAGACCGAAAAGTGCTGAAAAACTGAGGAACGTAATTCAAAGTTCGTCTGGGAAATGAATCTACCCCGTTTGCTAGTTTCAGGGTCAAATCCGATGACTCTGAAGTTTGCATCGTTGGAATGCAGCGAAATTCTTTTTTATGTTTGGCAAAAGTAATTATTCAAGTGCAGAATGTTACGATGATGAAATGATCGATTTTTGCCACCCGAAAAGCATATCGGCTCGAAAAATTTCGGATGACATTGAAAATTGAACGAATCATCAAAAAATTCAAATATTTTTCGTTGAATTCCAACGTTGCGAACTTCAGCATCATCAAATCCGGTTAAATAATGATGATTCGAATTGTTGACCGTTTCTGTAACAGGTCTTGCTGAATGACTGCGCTACGAATGCTCAATTAGGTGGAGAAGGAGTAATAGACAAGCTGATGTCTATAGCAAGGTCTATGGTAATTTCAAACAACGCGCAATACACGAGAGTATCAACAAGAACGTGCCAACTCATAATAGCCATAGCCTGCAACAGCGAAGCTGTATATCCATATCATTTGATTTCGGTAAATAAAGACGATAAATGCATCTCTCCTTGCGAGCGATTTGTAAGAACAAAAATTGGCCTGAATCGTCACATTGAAGCGAAAGAGAAAAGAGGAGAAATTATCTGCAGCAAACAACAAATTGACAACTAATTTCCGTAACTTTTTTGCAGGTGGAAAAGCTGACGGAACTTTTACTGGAACTTTTGTTAGGCCAAAGTTTCATAAATCCGAATTTAGAGTCGTTGTTCAAAACTTGCGCTTTGAAACTGATGCTGCGATGGCCGGCGGTCGCTGACAAGTACGTCGAAAACTGGACGATTATTGTCGCTGTAACTTTTTTTATTTTACACAATAATTTCATTCTTTTGCCCCAGATTCGTTCCGATGCTGGAAAACGTTTTGCTTAAGGAGGAAAAAGAAAGTCCCCAGATAAACAAGAAACGAATGACTGCGATGGAGTTACTGGCTGGCGTGCAACCCCTCGTGTTTTTCAATCGAGAACCTCAGTCTCATCTCTCGCTGGAAAATATATTACGAGCCGCTCCGGTTGGCTCGACGCTGTGGGAAAGAATTGCGGTTCGTTTACCGACGATTTCTTTTATTTATTGCTTTCAAACACTTGTCATGGCATTTGTTATTAACGGCTTAATCTTGCGATTTCAGACGGCGGTTTGTGCGCTTACCAAATCGAATCATCACACATTTAATTATTCGATGCTCATCGAACATTTTGGCGACCCCATCCTGCCTTACATTTTCATACACGACGAAATGGACAAAGCTGAGAATCGTAGAAAACCCAAAGGTCTTCCAGTAATAATAAAAAGTAAAATAACGTACGTCAACTTGCGACCAATCACGCGCCCTCATAGCGAAAGACAAAACGTTTTTCCAGATTCGTTACTTCGTGGGCCCAGACGTGAAATCAGGTAAAAAATCAACGTCAAAAATATTTATCAAAAGTCGCAGCTTGTCGACGATTTTTCGAATTTATTCTGTCGAATCTTAACATTCAGATTCGCCTTTGCCGGTGGACGACCAGTTGCGCCCAATAATTTGCGCCGCGTCAGCCTGCGCGCGAGCTACCAAATTCTCAGGAACGAAACGCGCGCTGCAACTGCTCTCGTCGCCTCGAGACGACTTTTGATCTTCAAGCACAAAAAAAAATCTTTCCATGGCTGGTATAATTTGGCGCAAACTGTTTTGTAGGGAAAAAATGCGGTAAGAGGGAGAAATCGTACAGCGATCAGCCCTCGTTTTATCTATTTCTGCCAACAAAATTGAATAAATTTTGATTTCGATTGTTATTTATCTGAAAACACTGCATTCGTGTACCAAAACTCCCGATCCTCGTTCAACAAGTTAAGGAGACTCGGAAAATCGTTCAAAACTCGACAACTTCAAGTTCGCTTTGAGAAAGACAATCTTCGAGTCCTCGTGGTCTTAGGGACTCCGGTAGACGATGGGAATGTGTTAAGCAGGTCAATCGCGTGTGAAATTTGACGGGAATCTGTAATTCATGAAAATGGTTCATTTTTCTTTGTGCACGGAGAGAAATTCATGACAAATTACTATGGCACACAGTTACTCGGTCCCACGTCGCCCTTCTAAACGATTTTAATAAAAACCCAGACATTTTCAATTCGTAATATCTTGAAAATAGCGAAAAATTTTCTCTGAGGCATCTAATAATTTATGGATTCAGGGGAATTTGATTAATTCCAAACTCACTTCGTCCGGGCGTCGACGACTCAGAATTCTATTCCGATAGTACAGCGTAAAATCTTCAGCACCGACAATCAACGTCGAATCTCTTGGCAATTCAACTCTGGGCTTTCTCCTCGTTTCTACTGGATGCAGATTCAACCAGTTGCGCACGTACAAATCTTTCCACACGTCGATCGGTGCACGTCGATCTACTTTGAATGCTCCTTCGACCTGCACGTTTTGTGACTGACCTCTCGAAGAATATGTTGAAATCTCCGAAAAACGCTGAGGCTTTATCGCGTGCGATTCCTCGCCAAGCATCAGCAAAATTTGCATCACTGCACTGACAATTGTTCGTTAATCATCGCTGCGAATTTCAATCCTTCTGCGTCGAGTTTCCTGACTGTTTTCGTGTCGGTCTCCGGTTGCTGTATTTCTGGATTCTTAAAAAATCTTGGCTCGAGTTTTTTGCCCTGAGGAATAAATGTGGTTTGAAAAAGTTGCGAATCTTTTCATCGTGAATTTTATCCACTGCAAAAACTCACTGGCATTGATAGAAGAAAAAAAAAGCAATTTTTTGAGCACACAAGAACGGAGTTCCTTTCGATAGCTTTCGAAACAGGCGAAAATCGTTTCGGATTTTTTGTGGACTGCGTTTTTCGCAGTTTCTTGCACAATCTCCAATAGCGACAACAGTAACTTATTTTTACAAATGCCAAAAACAGACGGTAATTGGGTTCTCCTACCTGCTTGTGCAAAGAATCTTCGACGATTCGATAACAATGTTTTTCCCTGCTCCCACAAATATCTTCCATTCTCGCCCCTCCTACTTCACCTTATCTGTATATTTCGATAACAAGTTATTCACGTAGTACTTGACCGAAAGGAATAATGCTCGCTGGCAAAAACGTCATTTTTCATGGTCAAAAAACCTCAGTCTTTTTTCTGTTCCGCATGCAATAGTTTCGAGCACGATAGACGATTCTTACGCGATCGATATCTCGCAAAAATAGATCTCAGCTTTATGTAAATGTTCAAAAAATCGTATTTTCGCATAAAAGTCGTATTTTTACTGGATATTGCGATTTTTTTTATATTCCTGTTGCATTTTATAACTTTGGTCCTAAATCCAGTTGACGAATTATCGCCCATTGTTACAAAAACGCGGCTAGGACGTGACAGTTCTTAAATTCCGGAGCCCACGTCATCATTTCTGCTCACGATTTTCACTCCCGTTATCGCAAGACGGGCTCGTTTATTTTTCGTGGGTCTTAATGGTCTTGTTGACCTTGACATACTTCTAGCGTTTGAGTCCGGTTTCTTTTACGACAATAATTATTCATAATTATAAATAATAATAATCATATCGAATAATTATTAATAATGATAATTATATAGAATAATTAATCAAATAATTAATCAAATAATTATTAATAATCATTATTATTAATTTTATCTATAATCATTATTAATAATTATATAGAATAATTATTCATAATAATAATATACAATAAATTCTAAATAATTATATTAATAATCAATTTATAACTAATTAATTAATTATTCGTAATTAATAATTATAAATAATTATTAATAATGCACGCGCAAGATGCTCTGAATAATTTAGCGACTATCGTTCGAATAGAATGAAAAATATTAAATGCTCATGCTTTTTATTTGTAAGAGGTTGCAAAATTATTTTATAACAATCGGTTGTCTTAAGGTACTTAGGAAATGCCCACGAACGATCGAACATCCGTAATTATTGTTCATCAGTCCTGATGCAAGGCCGAGAGTCGTTATTTTTTTTGTCATTGCTCTTATTTGGACAGTGGCTCGGCCATTTCCATGAGAAAAGTTTTGCACTTGGCAATAGTTTCTTCAAGACGTTCTTTCGTCGCGGAAGTTTGACGTTGCTCCAATTTTCGATTCGCCGATTCTATCGCTGCACGATAGCCCGTCACGTTATGGAATATTTTCACGTGCTTGTCCCCTCCGACAAGAACAAAATTGCCTGTTGCATCGAACGCTAAACACGTTATCGGACCTGTGAAACAATTAAAAAAAAACAATTCTATCACCGTCATACATTCATATGCGGATTATTCCCCATAGAAAAAGAGAATTTACACAAACTGGACACTCGATTTTTTTCGTCTACAGACCAATCGGCATCCAGAGAAAATTTTCCCACAATATTGTATTCAATTGAACGAACAGTCATCAGAAAACTCATGCGAATCCCATTCAACGGCAACCCCATAACTCGTGGCTACGGCTTTAGGAATTGAGAGAGTGAAAGGGTCCGACATACCATTAAAAATGTCCTCTATCGTGGTGTCCTGAGTTCCAGTGACGGTGGAATAAAACGTCAATGACGAGCCATGAGCGACAGCAATGACCTCTCCGTTAGGAGAAACGGCAATGCTCGCGGGGATCGTTACGTCCCATGTTCCTTTGACGAGTAATCGAGGATCTTCGCCTTTCTCGAACTCGACTAAAGTGACAGAAAAGTAAAAAAATCGTATGTAGAGATATTGCAAGAGAAACAAAAGGTCTCGATGGAAATTTTGGTCAATACTTTTGGTGTCGTAGAAGCGATAAGTTCCATCTTTAGAAACTGACGCCATGTGACTGGTGTCAGCGCAAAAGTTGAAGTCATAAATCCCCGAAGAATGTCCAGCCAGATCGAACGCCTTTGCAACATGTTTGAACTCTCCTGATTTCGTGAATACGACCTCCCACACTTTAACGTCCGGGGTAAACCCTGACGCAGCGATAAAACGACCACAAGGTGAAATTTTTGCTCTGTGCGTCGAGCCCAAGTAAGTGTCGATTGTCGCGAGTTGTTCTCCCTTTAAATCCCAAACAATCAGGTCGTTTACTTTGCTACAAGTTATTATGAAACGTCCGTTGCACGCGATGTCCATTCCGACGATGTCCTCCTCGTGTTTCTGGAAGAAAACCAATGAATTAAATCAACTTGCAAGAAGCCAATTCCCTCTTGAATGTCAACAAAGATTCCAGCAAATTCTGATGAATCTTTCGTGAAATTTCGGCGGAGAAATTACCTTGGGAAACTCCAAAACTTTGGTCGCCGATTTGAACGGAAAGTCGCCCTTTTTTGTGCCTTTTATCAGTTTCCATACGTCCATGGAATTCGCAGTAGCATTGTGAACGATGAAAGCCTTGCCATCGGGCGACCAACGTACGTGAGTCGCGTGATCGTATCCAAGATTTATTCGGACAGATTTTCGCTCCTTGCAAGCGAGATCCTTCGTGCACCATATTTGAACGCTACGATCTGCGAAACAAAAATCATCACGATTATAGTAATTATTCGAAAAAAAAATGCATTGAAGATAAAATTTGAGGAAAAAACTCGGTGTAATGGATTTCGCGACGTAAAATGCATATTGGAAAAAAATTATGTTTATTTTTTATTTTCCTAGCAACGTACAGCAATTCATTTCGTTTTTCAACAACGACCAATACATAAGATCATTTCGGACTTGTATAACATTTCATTTCCCCATTCTCTTCGCTCTCCGTTCACACACTCATTTCTAGTCGGTTCGCACATCACAATTGCAAGTAAACATTGCAAACTTTAGAACAAAATTGATGGTATTTTAATGGTATCGCATGATTTTTCGTTTCCATTGAATTATTTATAAAGACGACGATCAAAACCAAATTAGATCCGTCACCTTCTTCGTCGATTCGGGGGTGGCATTAGTTCTGCATCGTCCAGAGCGAATCTGTGTTGCTCTATGTAATCTAATAGATTACGAGTAGTTACAGGTTCGCGTATACTTTGACAAACGGCTTTGGCAGTTGCGTACGAATTGGGGAAAGACTTGTCCGTCCTTTCACGCATAAATACCCATTGGCCATTCTCGTAATTACACTCAATGATTTTATTGTCTAGTTCCTTAATGGTTTTCGTGATTTTAATAACGTCAAAAACCTCGCTCAAACCACCGACGAATAATTGTCCTATTTTACGGGGCACTATTCCCTGACCCGATTCCGTCACTATTTTCAATTTGAAATCAACGGAATTAAGAGACAGAGGCTTCCACTTGAGGACTTTCGGCGACTGGCCAGGCGAGTAAGGATCGTCGGCTGGCTGGAAAATCAAACCGTCCGGCTCGTGTCCAAGCTGCTTCGCAAATTTCTCGCTCAGCAAACACTCAGCTTGGGTCACGTCCCAAAATGCCTTGAGTCTCACGGAGAACGGCTCTTGCTCACGATGCAAACGACCCTCGCGAAGAGCGCGATATCTTCCACCCATTATGTCTTTCTCGATTATCGTATACCGATGCGGATAGAACGGTCTCTGCATCACGTCTCGACCGTCGTATCTTATTACGTCGTATGCCAGATATCGAGGAAATTCCTTGCCGTCCACTTTGTCGATGACCATTTCCTAGTGAACCGAACGTCCAAATTACATTTTCAACACCCCCATCGTAATTTACCCAAAAATACTGAATGAGACTCAAATAAAAGTGTCTGAATTCCAATTAACTTTTTCACTGATGCTAAATAAAACCTATAGTCCTGTTTTTCCTGATATTCAGCTAGGAAATCTACTTGGAACTGTCCAAAAAGGAAATCACGTGAACAAAGAAATTTATTGAATCAAAAAAACAAAAATCTGAATTCTCATTCAAAGAATTATAAATCTTACTCCGTCCAGAAGTGTGTCTCTTAAAAATCTCGTTTTGTCCTCAGGATGGGGAAACGCTAATCCATCAACTTGAAAGATGCTGTTGTCTCTGTCTATAAAGAATAATTCTCTGTCTCCTTGGATGAGCAGCATGTACCTGTTTCGGGATAATTGTGCATTGAGTCATACAGTTTAATTGTAAAAGGAGAAATAAGTAATGTCAATATTTCCATCGTTACCAGCATAAAAACTCAATTGTCTGAACTCAAAAAATAGCCAAGAATTGCTGTTTCGAGGGTGCTGCTTTAATTTTTTATTCAGACGAACGATTTTCAAAATGTCGAACATAAAGGAAAGAAAAAAAGTGGGACTGACCTTTGCACCATTTAACTTTGATGAAAATTGATAAAAAATCAGAAATTATGTAATTTTCAAATCATTTTATTAATGCAATAAAAAACATGAGACTGAGAACAACAACATTGGAATGCAGCAAAAATCAATTCTTTTTATCAATTGGTGTCTTTACAGAAACTCAACGTTGAGCAACATTGAGCAAATGAACGCAAAACAAATGAGTTGCGTTGCTCTCAACACACCCAATGATTCGTTACATTTTCAAAGTCATCCAAATTTTTCGACCCAATTATCGGGCTGCGAAAAACCATCGATTTATCATGGGAATTACATTCGGCATTTACAGAATGAGCATTGCCAAGGAAAACAAAGAATTTGGTTGCATTCCAATGATGGGAACTCCAAATGATGCTGAAGTTTGCAACGTTGGAATGCAACGAAAAATATTTAATTTTATTGAAGATTCGTTCAATTTTCAATGTCATCCAAATATTTCGAGCCAATATGCTTTTGAAATGGCAAAAATGGACCATTTTATCATCGTAATTACATTCTGTAATTGAATAATTATTTTTGTCAAAGATAAAAATGAATTTTGTTGCATTCCAACGATGCAAACTTCAGAGTCATAACTTCAATGTTGTATATAAAATTGATGAATTAAGATTCTCTCACCTGGTTCCGTCGGCTTTCCAAGAGACTCTGTAGGGTTTGTCATGGAGCAATTTAATATTGTCCCTAACCATAGAGACCGGCTGTGAGCCGGGGAAGCCTGACTCGTTCCAGCCACACATCTGCTGTACTCGTCTCTGTATCCCAGTAACTTTGCACATATCTTCGAGGGGAGTAACGCCAGGTACTCCTGCCATGAACGTGGGGTTTTTCTTTTGGAATTCACGTTTGCGCCTCTTGGTGGGTACTTCGCTGCCCGTCGCAGAGTCCGAGTTGGTAGCTTCGTCGATATCTTCGTCGCCGTTGGAGTCGTCGTATTCCAAGCACCATGCCGGTCTGACCGGCGGAGGTGGAGCGTCCTCCTCGTCGTCGTAACGTTTAAAAAGTTCTTTAATATAATCCCCTTTGTAAATTCCGGGCGGTCGAGCGTTGGCAAATTCTGCCATTCCGGCATCGACGCTGGTTATTTCAGTCTCGACCAAATAACTTATGATGCAAAAGCCGGTTCTGTTGAATCCGTGAGTACAATGGACGCCGATAATTTCAAGGGGATTTTGAGCAATGAAATTTTTGCAAACTTGGACAAAAGTATTGGTTTGCTCTTTGGAGGGCGTTTCGCCGTGGCCTCTGCATTGGAGCTTCAAATATTTACAGCCGTGCGCCTCGACGTCCGCTTTGCTGTAAAATCTGTTTGTGTTTGTCAAGTCTATCCAGAGACCCAGTTTCAGACGTTGGCTTCTGACGGAGGAAAATAACATGTCGACGTTGAATCGACATTCTTGGGGTATTTGGCTGTCAAACTCGGAGGAGAGGGGAGTTTTGAAAGCCAAAAACTTGTTGGCGATTATTTTACTAGCTTTTCGTGGGCAATGGAGCCAACGTGCTGGCACAGGCCCTTTGCTCGTTTTCCACTCTGACATTTCCTCGTTTTTCTATTTTATTTTCCTTAATGTTTTGGAACAAATCCACCCATATGGAAGGCTGTCGAACACTGCTCGATGTTTTCGTACCTCGTACCAGGATGCACAGCTTTCGGAGTCACGAAACGATGCCGGAGCGAGGGAATGTGCAAGATGGTCAAAAAAAAGAAACAAAAGCAATGCGTCACTCACGAAACAACGATTATCGTTGAAACACGTTACTAACGAATGTAAAACGTACTCCGGGCTGTTTTAACTTTTTAATCTTTCATATTCGCACGTGAATTGTGTTAATGACCTTCTACGTTCATCGGGTCTGACGCGAACTCCACTTACTCCACGAAATTCTACTAATTCTAGTGCAACCCATTCGATCAGGGATGAAACCAGGACACTGAAAGTTCACTAGTTCAGTACGATTACGAGCTTCTTCTTCGCTTTTCGACGTGGCGCTTTTTTTCGTAGCGGCAACTTTAACAAATTACGACTCGCATCTTCTTTACCTACTCGGACATGTAGCTGTTTACCGACTTACTCGGTCGAGCTTGCAGTCCGCAACGTTTCACAATTACCCATCCCTATTTCGCGCTAGAGAGCGATAGATAGAAAGAGAGAGAGAGATAGGGATAGAAAGAAACTGGCAGACTGACTGTCAGCTCAATAGAGAAACACAGTAATATAAACGGGAAAGTGCTCCCGCGTGCTTGGTGAAAAAGTAGATACACGTTTTTCTCAGACACCCTTCGTATTTCGAGAAAAAGAAAAATTACACCGTCTTCTCTGCTGAAACGGGAACAACGTGTAACTCATATTTTTCTTTAAATATTCAGTCTCTCCGAGTAAAACGTGTATGGGCATTTTTACCGACCGAGCAAGTGAAGTTTGATCCGCTAATAAAAATAATAAAATTCATACATGAATATTTCAGATATTTTTGTCCTTCCTCAAAAATTCCCACTCAATTTCCAAATAATTTCGTTACCGATGATGTAAAGACGCATCCATTTTATCATCGGTCATGTATTTTCCTTTCTTTCAATTAATTGTCATTTTCCTTCTGATTGATCTATAAAGAAAAACGTTATTTATAATAAAACATTGAAGCGAAATCTTTTTTTCCCTACGATTCGGATACTCAAGGTTGTCCAAGAACAAAACGTGCTTTTCATCGTCTCTTCCGTACTTGCGAGCAACTTAGAGGTCAACTATGAGCTCAGTAATCTCAAATAGTGAGAAAATAACTGCGTTTTGATAAAAGTTGAGTTCCACGCCCGAATAAATCCTCTGGAGGATGAAACCCAAACAAACGATGTTATACAATGACATTGAAGTTCCCAACGTTGGGGCCCAACGAAAAATACAATTTCTCTTCATTTTTTGTTCAATTAAAAACTAAAATTGACCATTTTCGTATCGATTTTTAATTTGGATCCTAAAAAATTATCATTTTATTGTCCTGATTAAATGTTCAATAAGAATCGCGAGCTCTGCTCAAGAAAAAACCGAATTTCGTTGCATTCCAACGTTGCAAACTTCAACATCGTTGTTATACATACAGAGAGTAGTCACCGCAGGCAATTATTTCCTTCGTGCCCCCTAAATGAGGTGTATAAGAAAAATTCTGCGGTATAAAACTTGCCATTCTGTTAGTTTTTCGTCTCACATTGTTAAATTATTTTCACATCGATCAAGGTCAAGCGAAAAACTGGAAGAAGAAATTTCGTATTTCTATGGAAATTCAGACCTTTTTTTCACGTGAATGGTGAATCCGACGGGTTTTCTTGTTATTATAAAATTATACCGTTATCAAATGACCGTTTTGTGGATTCCGATCTGTGAGACAGAATATTAAGAGCTTTTACATCCATCAATCTCAGGCCTACCGGAAAAATTATGAATATTGAAAAGCTCAGTTGGTTAATATTACGTGGCGCTCGTAAAGTTTCCATTCGAAATCTGTTCCGTCGAAGTTCCATTGTAATATCCGATACAATTGAAAAGCTGAATTTGCAAAACGGTTCGTTATACAAGTGTTATCATTGTGGGAAGGGGGCGAAGGAAGAGCAGGGAAGAGGAGGCTCCAGCCATCCATCGTATTGTTCTCTATAGATGAATAAATGATCCGAGGCAACCAGAGGTAAAGTACCTTACGTAATAACCTTTTGTGAATAATAACGCGTGTATATTAGCGAGGCCACCATTACGTAATTGTGAATAAATTTACGAGCTTCCCTAGCCTCGCCACGAATCCAGTCTTCCAGGGCGAGAATCGCGTTACATCTTTGGTAATAAACTACTTCATGCAAAACAATTTTTATGAATGGAAATATTGAATCATCGACATATTATCCAATGAAAATACCAATTAAATGTCCGAGACACTGATGGACAAGGGATTTACATTTTCTCTCATCATAAATTTCTGAAAAAAGGAAAACGAAGATAGCCAATGACTCTGAAGTTTGCATCGTTGAAATGCAACGAAATTCATTTTTATCTTTGACAGAAATAAGTATTCAAACGCAGAATGTATTTACGATGATAAAATGATCAATTTTTCCCATTCAAAAAGCATATCGGCTCGAAAAATTTGGATGACATTGAAAATTGAACGAATCTTCAATAAAATTCAATATTTCTCGATGCATTCCAACGTTGCAAACTTTAGCATCATAGATAGCCAAGCAGCGTCTTTTGAATGATAAGTCTCCTGTGTATGTGGGTCGAAGTATAAATAAAACGATCAACGCTAGTAATCATTTATTCACGAAGTTGATAATTTATTAATCGTCAGACGGTTTAGGGAATAAAAAGTAGTTTAGCTCGTGTCAGAATCCTCCCGAAGGACTGATTTTTATTTTCGTGAGCAACTCTCGACTCGAACGAGATTTATCGAGAAAAATATGGACGATTGATAACCGAAGGACAGGAATGTGTTTATCTTCATCGAATCGTCGTTTTTAGTATTGGAACTTTTCAATGCTACGCTTTTCCATTGTGCACGTTCGTAGAACGAAAGGTTTACACAAGAGCTGTCAATCTTTCTACCCTTTGCATCTCTCTCGTCGTGTCAATATCATTTTCGGTACATTTTTTATCGCAGACCCGAAAATGCGGCGACTTGACCCCATTACGTATCAAAATTGATGCCACATCTGTCCCTTTTACGGTTTCATTTCCTTGGCTGGAAAAAAATTTTGCTACTGTATCATCAATGCATTTCGCAGCCAAGGTTTTCTGTCAGGTAAACGGAGAAAGCGTGACTCACGAACCTAATGCATTGGAACCGTTGGCAAGAAAACTCCAAGACTGTCAAATTACGATCGCATTTCAATTGAAACTTGAAATAAATTTCAAAACGTAATCCACGTCGCTGGTAACGCCTTGTCGTTAAAATAGCATAATCAAATTCACTAGTGTCGTCCTAAAAATCGTTGAACCAGCGATGAACTTCGCGGTGATAAATAAAATTTATATTTTTATGACCTTGCCCTTCGACCCGATGATTCATCCAAACGGGCAGGTTTCTTCGAGAAAAATGAGTCGATTTTTCTAACAACAACTGGACAGTCATCCAACGTGAACGCTACACGTTTGCTATACGATTCGTAAGCGGAATGAGGTCAAACGGCAGGAACATATAGTTCTGCAAGGTGCATAGGCGTGTTTCAAGACGCTATTCGTTAAGGACAAGTCTCCGAGGATATTCACGATATATAGCAACGCGAAGAGAAAATTGTTATGATAACGTCGTTCCCTGATACCATATCATTCCTCGGGAAGATTGTAACGAATACATAGCAATTTCATCGGGAATTGGGCGAAATGTTCAAATATGACGAAAAATGCCAAAGTTTCCGCTATTTTCTAGAGAACATGAAAGGAAAATCACGATGTCTCTACAAAAATCCAGCGGGGCAACATAGCACCAGGGAACTTTGATTCCACATTAATTTTTTACATTATTTTCTCTCCGTGAACATTTGCACGTACAGAGTTTTGCAAAGTTACAAGCTAATAGGAAAAAAAATTTCGATCCGATAAAATGAAGTATAATTTAAAAAAAAAATGATAATTTTGATGAACAAATGAGAATCTTTAGTGAAAGTTCAGTCGAGTTCATGCTTTGTCACATTTTGTGGGCAATCCTTATGGTCCAGGTTGTGGTTTTGCGAAATTTACAATTCAATATTTACATCCCGGATCATACGAGACCTTTTCGTCCTGCCACTTATATCTCACGTATTTGGATAATAAAAAAAATTGCAAATATTCCACTAACCAACTAATCATTTTACTTTAATTTCTTTAATTTTTACTTTTTTTCAATTGAATTTTTTTTTTTAATTTAATTTAATTCAATTTTTGAAAATTTTATTTATTTTTATTTATTAAATTAAATTAAAATAAATTTAACCAAATTAAATTAATTTTATTGAATTTAATTTAATTACTTGCAATTGACTTTAATTTAATTAAGGTTTTATAATTGTTGTCGTTGCATTTATTTTATTTTCAAATAAAATGCTTTAGAAGACAACATTTTTGAGAAACAAGTTGTCGCTTGCATCGAAAATACTCACATGACCCGCGGAGGGTTAAAATTTCTTCATTCGTACAAGACAATCACATAATTTGGAGTTGCAATCAAGCATGATGGTGCTTGAGACCGACAGGTAATTTCCGACGGGTCTCCCGAGCATAATTATTGGAACGTAAGCATAACAAATACATGCATAGCTGATTGAATGTTGAACGAAGAGGTATTAGGAAATCAAAGCCGAAAAGGCGGACGTGACGTCTTCGATGTGTGTTTAAAGTGCCAAATTGCGAAAGAAAGAGAAGAAGGCCTGCGTTTCTGTCGAGCCCTGGCTGATTCCGTGCGATATCGATTGCAAACATAAGTCACATATCGACTACAAACTTGACGAAGTATTCTTGGGTCGTCCACGCGTTTTAGAACTCGCCGACACTGACACGGCGAGTGGGACTCGGTGATCGATCAATTGAGGCGACCAGATATGCAAATCAATCAGCTCCACAATTCAGCATGTACTCTATCAATTTGCTCATCGTAGCGCTATACTTTACAGCAGTTGGCAATTGAGAAATTTATTGGCGGACGAAGCAATTCAGTCTCGTGCTGCACTTTTACGCGGAGAGAAAATAATAAACTGAAAATTACTACACTGAAAATTCAATTTTGTCAAAAAACGTTGATATTTTGTTGAATACAGCGAACTAAATATTTTGGGATAATTTCAAAATTTTCGTTATTTCGACAATATTTTTCATTTGTAACGGAACTGTCGGCAAAATTTACGATTGGAATGACAAAAATTTACTTTCCGAAAAGATTTTCCAGAATGTTTTTTGCTGAAATGACAACATTTTCGTGATTTTTCGAAAAAACGTTTAGTTGAACGTATCGAACAAAATATCGATCTTTTTCAACAAAATTGTCTTTTCAGTGTATGGCATCATAGTTCGCTGGTACGATTGTGCCCTTTCTAAGGGATTTTGGCTGACTCATGCCGCATCCCTACAAAAAGTATTTCCACACTTTCCATGTAAAATTATTGTTTAAGTGTGCAAATACTTTTTGTAGCCACTGTAATAATTAAGGAGGTTCCGTTATGGCACAGAGAATAACGAATGAAGTGAGGCTCAATTGCAAGAAAAAATGACGATCGGCTTTTCGTTTAGCAAGCGATCCGTTGCGAAACTCCTAAAAAATGACAAGTTCCGAGCATTCTGTCGATTTTAACTAAAAATATCTCTTCCAAACATTCGTTGACCCCACTATTTTTTGATTGATTCGGAACCCTTGGAGTTTTTTTTATAAATTGAGATTTTAATACACGTTTTATCTAATCGGGGAGTATTTTAAATATTTTTCTGATTTCATAAGGGTAAGAAATTTGCGTAAAGCCAGTGTTGGATCAAGTGACTTTCGACTTCGAAAATGCGTAGTAAACCTTCGTTGACTTAGGATGGTTTTGAAAGAGATTAAAGTTTTCATGACTCTGAAGTTTGCATCGTTGGAGTGCAACGAAATTCATTTTTTATTCTAGCAAAAATAGTTATTCAAGTGCACAATGTAATTACGATGATAAAATGATCGATTTTTGCCACTCGAAGAGCATATTGGCTCAAAAATTCGGGATGACGTTGAAAATTGAACGAATCCTCAATAAATTCAAATATTTTTCGTTGCATTCCAACGTTTCAGCATCATAAAGTTTGCTGCCTAAATAACAACATATTTCGTTTTCAGATTTTCATCTAATTATCGCTCTACTAACAGAACCTCCTGAATAATAGCGGAATTTTGACATTTGTCGCCCGATTTCAAGTGAAAAATTGCTGAGCATGTATTTTTGCTACAATCTCTCCGAGGGACGAGATGGTAGCAGGAAACTATGGCATCACAGTAATTTTTGAAATGATTTTCTCTTGGTGCACGTCTTCAGAAGTAAAAATCAACAAATGATGAGGCCAACGATGGCCTGCACCAAAACTACGCAACAGATTAAATATATCTCTGGTCGCCGGATACGCTCGTGTCGCGAAGAATCGTGAGCTTCGTTATTGCGGTGTAGATTGTGCGCCACGAGAATGTAACGCTCGAACTTGATTTCTTTTTTTTCTTTCTTCCCTTAACTCGATCTTTCTTTCTGTGTCAGGATGTGGGCGTGCGGAGGCCTCTGATCTCGATAGCGCGTGTCTAAGTGTACAAATCTGTCTCGAATCTTGTCTCGTATGCATAGCCTCCTGTACATGTATAAAGCCGCTGTATATATACTCGAAAAGTTGGCGACTCCGATTTCCAAGGTGTCGTGGATCGTGACTGTTACCCGCGCGCGCGCGATGGAGAAAGTTGGTGTAAACTGCTCGTTTCTGTATGCAGCATTTAAACGGCTCACGCCGCGTCGTCGCGAAACGGGGAATAGGATATTTAAGAAGAAAAATAAGAAAAAAGGAAGAGATTGAGATTTTCAAGGTGGAGAGATGGAGACGGCAAACAAAAATTCCGAGATACTAAAACCGGGCTCGATGTATAATAACACACACACGTATACACCGCGAGCAACTATACAGCCAATCAAGAAGTATACGAGAAGAAAGTTGTTCCTGGGCAGCCACTAAATACTGGACGACTCAGATTTTCTCTCGTAATGATGATGATTCCACCACATGCTTACGATAAATTATAAATTCCGCATTGCCTGATAAAAATATTCGTCTTTTTCATCGAGTCTCGGATGCTCAGTCTCGGGGCTCGGTCCACCCGAAATTGAAACGTTCAGGAACGTTTGCGGGGTGTCAAGCTAAAAAAATATCAATACCTCATTAACTAACATCGTTCTGAGCGGCCACGCGGATTGGGATGCGACACGAGGATACGAAACGCAAAACGCAAACGTTTCTACGTAGAACGATAAGGATATTCGCAGATTTCTTAATAGAAATACCGTTATCGTCGAAACTGGTCGAGTCGACGAACGAGACCCAGTTCTTCAGCATCAGAGATCACTTGCATTTGGCTCGTTCGCGCACTCACGATGGCATTTCACGTGAAACTTTCACACTAACATTCTGACCATCTTTCCATTCGTATACGATTTTGTTCATGAGTTTTCTTACGTGAAATTAAATCCCCTAAAATATTTTTCAGTCTGCTGTGCTTTCGATGCTCGCGAGCTAATCCATTTTCGTGATTTTCTCACTGTGCTCGTTATCGGACGCAAGTTTTTAAGGGCTTGAAACTTCAATGATAATAATAATAATAATTGGCAGACAGTTTGGTTATTTTTGCAAACCCAAGACAACATTTTTCTTCGGTACATATTAGTAAGATGAAGATGAAAAATCTCTTTTTTGGGACGTGTAAATTGAGCGTTGTCGCGTTGTGTCCCAGATATCATGTCATTTAACTTTAGCGATCCCCCGCACGACCTTTCTGAATGATTTTAAATATACTCGAGTAGAATTGATGGCGCGGTGTACCGAGGCTAACAGTCGTTGAATTTAGTAAAGCCAAGGGCGAGTTGAAGGGATCGGACTATAGAAGAAAGAAACAAGCGTGGGGACTGATTTATGTGGCTACGGATGACAGAAAACCTTGAGGGATATAAACAATTGTTTGGGACGAGCACGTCTAAACGTATGACGCTTTTTGTATGGCTAAACTGCACTGGGAGCTTCGGAAGGATCAGTATCTAAAGATTCACCGATGTACGAACGAAGTACTGCAGGATAAACGAAATGAAATTGAATTTCATGGAAATCTCGATTTCTTCTAGCCGAAGAATTTTTATTTTTTCCGAAAAGTGAAGTTTATTTCAACAGACATTCTAAACTTTTTCCCTGAATCCCAAGCAACGCGAGCTTTTTCCTGCACACAGTCCTTGTTGCGTTCCCTTACCTGAATCTCACGACTCTGAAGTTTGCATCGTTGGAATGCAACGAAATTCATTTTTATCTTTGACAAAAATAATAATTCAAATGCAGAATGTAATTACGACGACAAAATGATCCATTTTTGCCGTTCGAAAAGCATATCGGCTCGAAAAATTTGGATGACATTGAAAATTGAACGAATCTTCGATAAAATTAAATATTTTACGATGCATTCCAACGTTGTATACTTCAGCATCGTTGAATCTTACCATATGCCGCAATACTCCCACATTTCAACGATGTTAAAGTTTGCAACGTTGGAATGCAACGAAATTCGACTTTTTCTTGATCACAGCTCGCGATTGTTATTGAATATTTAATCAGGACAATAAAATGATAATTTTTCAGGATTCAAATAAAAAATCGATACGAAAATGGTAATTTTTAGTTTTTAATTGAACAAAAAAAAAAGAGAAATTGTATTTTTCGTTGGGCCCCAACGTTGGGAACTTCAGTTTTGGAATGCCAAAAATTTACTTTCCGAAAAGATTTTCCAGAGTGTTTTATGCTGGAATGACAAAATTTTCGTCATTTTTCGAAAAAAAAACGTTTAGTTCAACGTATCCAACAAAATATCGATCTTTTTCCACAAAATTTTACTTTCAGTGTGTGAGTGAGTTTTAGACGATATTGCCGTGACGATAACTTGCAGAGATTACCGGTTTCTATCCACATTCTCGCCAAATTCAACAGCTATTATCATTTATAATGAATTCGTATTGCGAAAGCGTTCTTGGGAGGTAGCTCGATAGTGTAGTATGGCAAACAGAAACGGAGGTATTTGTACGACGCGACGCAAGAGTTACGCGTTAGAAGTTTTCGACGAGAGACCGGAATATCGATACTTCGGCGGTGACGATTATTTGAGAAAATTTCAACAAAACGACGAGGTCCGCACCTGATACCTGATTCTTTTCCGACACACGTTGACGTTTTAATTGGCAGACTTTTACGGCCATTTACGTTGTTTGCCATTTTTCAGGTAACGACGTTGATTCGCTTATATTTATTCAATTTTTATCCAAATTAAGAAACGACATTAACATTAAAAAAAAGGCTCATTGGTTTCAATTTTGAGTTCAGAGTCGAAATTTGGTTTCGGAAACAAATGTCCTCGATCACGAGAACGAAAACGTTACTCGTTTATAATTTATTCATTAAATACTCGAGGAACACACGCTGTGTCGTTTATTCTTTGTGAGACTTTGAACGAATTGCTCTGTTCGGTGATTGGGATGAATAGAAGGATAGTAAATGATAAAATAAATATTTTATAGAGTAAAAAAATTTATTATTAGCTCCTTGTACAACTCTTCTTATTCGAAACATTTATAATAATGATATCCTCGTTCGTGAAGTATGACGAAAAAAAGGTGGAAAATGGATCCGAATTCATGAACCGCAAGTCATAAGAACGATTGACATGAAAGCACTCGAGGAAACTTTAATTCTCATTTGCTTCGAATCTTGTTTGAGAAACGAGTGAATTTCGGAACAAAAATAAGGTTCCATCCGTAATAGCTATAGAGTACAGTTTACGTTTCTTATCGTGTCATGTGAAACGTAATTTTCTTCGTTCATTATAATATTATTTACATAAATACAAATTTATAACTACATCAATGAACGCCGAAGCACATGGACCAACTTGGTGTTTCTTTTTCACTTACAACGAACACGCTCCAATAAATTGTAAATCATAATTAAGCATGATCCAAAAGTATCGAACGTTTTTTGCTTCTATTTACATTTTTGCAAAAATTTCCATTCGGACGAACTTTAGTTTCTCTACGAAACTATGAGGAATTTTGAATTTGCTCCGGGAATATGACTCTGAAGTTTGCAACGTTGAGATTTAACGAAAAACATTTATTGAATTTTGAAAATCGTGGCAATTTTTCGAGTCGATTGAGTTTTTTTTATCGCAAAAGCGAATCGTTTTATTGGCCGGACCAAATATTCAATAATAATAATTGGCTCTGCTGAAAAAATAACAGAATTTCGTTGCATTTCAACGATGGAGACTTCAGCATCATCCGGAAATGATTTTCGAATCATCGGCTTCCCATTAGGAAATTATATTTCCCCCCATGTCATTTAACAATGAAAATTCATTCATTTTTTCTGCATCATGGGTCGAGGATATGGAAAACAAAAAATAGTCAAGTCAGAAAAGAATGGACGTGAGAACGAGAGTTACGTGGGGACTTTAAGGAAGGGAGAACGACTCCTGGGTAGGAGTTGAGAGAAAGTTTTGGCGCGGCGAATGTAATGGAAGAGAGTTTCGTATTTTATATACGTAAATATAAAAGTATTAATGAGGCTGTTGTAGGTCGATGTTTTCAAAAAGCTGAGGAGGATAAATATTCTCAATTAAAAAAAAAAAATGGAGCAGTTCTAAGGGATCTCATTTTTCAACTAATGGTTCACATAAACTTATGTATATGTGTGAGTGTGTGCGCGTGTGATTATTTACCATCGTAACCAGAGAAACGTTCGCGTCCCAATTTGATGATATTAATTTGATTCTGATATCGTTCGCTGTCTACCGATACACTTGAACAAATAACGACGAATAAAAACGGTATTAAAATCGAGTTGAATGCAAATTGTATGCACAAATGCGGTCTATATACATTGAAGTCTAGAGATAACCCAAGGGAAAAAATGCGTGTTCTCTTTTCGTATATAAAATAATGATTCGTTGAGAATCATTATTTTTGAACGTCGTCAAATTGAGTGAAGCACTTAAATGTCTAAAATGAGGGTACATGATAAATCACACGATAACACTTTCCCCGACGTTGGCATCGTCCGGGAAACTTAATAAGTCATGACGCTGAAGTTTGCAACGTTGGAATGCAACGAAAAATATTTCATTTTATTGATGATTCGTTCAATTTTCAATTTCAATCAAATTTTCAACCAAAATTCGATTGTTTCATCATCGTGATTACATTCTGCATGTAAATAATTATATTTGCCAAAGATTCAGAAGAATTTCGTTGTACTTCAACGATGCAAACTTGACAGTCATAATAAGTCTCTTTCCGCCGTAATAAAAAGTCTATTTACAATGTATAATTAAAGATAAACACTAAGAAAGTGAAAAGTTTTTCGTCTATCTTTCGTTTGGTCTACCTTAATATTTCGTATCCGAGTGATAATGTAAATAATGAATGAACGTATGAATTTTTGAGTATCTGTGAGTTTTTGTAGCGTGGAGGCGAACTTGATTAATGATAAAAATGGTACCGAAACGGGTCGTGTTTTGATGCGATGATGATGATGATGATGATTCTGTATATGTAAACGGTATCACAGCTTTCACTTGGAACTGAACACTGGCGAGAGTGCGAGTGGCGAGGTTAATCTTCCATAGGTCCTCCTTCTTCTCAATATCTCGAGTGGTTTTTAACTTGGATGGAGCTTGAGCATCTTTCATAAAGGTCCCCATGCTCTTGGGTATGTTTGGGGATGAAAAACCAGATTTTTTTGTTCCACCTCTTTTTTAAGATTATCGCGAACGGCGATAAGATGTTGGTAATTCTCTTTTTCTAAATCCATCCATACTTTCATGAGCACCAGATCTGCTGCTGCTTTGGCATCTTCCATGGAATTGTGTTCCCCTTGTTGAATATCTCGTTGGAGAACATCTTGAGCGAGTCTTTGGAGACTCGATCGTGCGGGGAAGCCACGGGGGTTGGGATAGATGCAGACGGTATCGATCACATTGGAATGATACATTTTTAAAGCACGGAGATCATTGTTGAGACTGTGACCGATCAGTATTGTTTCAGCAAATATAAAACTCATGAGTTCTCGTTGAACTTGCGGCAGTGTTGTTTTCACTCCCGCCAATATTTCACGAGTAATTCCGCTGAAGCGAGTATTATAATCGATTATTTTGTTGGCAGGCTTGACCAGAGTGTCATACATCGTTCGTCCGTCCATACTGACGACGGTGACTTTGGTTAATTCGAGACCGTACAACGTGTAACACATTTCGCAATCGATCGCGTACGCACCGAACTCGCGGGTCGATCCCGTCCTGTCACGCGGCACTGTGCTCACGTAATCGTAATAAGGGCCGTTCTTACCAGGCTTCAATCCGGACCAAACGTGTTTCCGGGCGGTGGTACAGCCTCCTGCGTATTCGCCACCGTTGCAACATTGCCAGGTCCTCGAGACGCCGGACGTTACCGGGGTGAGTCTGCCCCAATGATAGACACATTTTTCTTTTTTCTCGTACGTCATAGTTTCATAGTCGACGCCGTACGTTTTTCTGCACCTGGAGCAATCGTGTTCGGTGAATATCGGAACATAAACGTTTTCACTGACTTCCGGTTCCGAGTTGACAATCGTTTCTGCCGTTGCAATTTTGCGGTAACGCGATGGCGACGACGAAGAAGATGAAGAGGACGATCGCCGTGGATAAACTTCACCGTCCGAATTCTTGTCACTGTCAGAAGATAATTCTGGTTCTTGATCCGAGTTCTCCACCGAACTGCCACTTCCGGTACCACTGTCAATCTCCAGCTCCACCGGCTCGATGGCTAGGAGCTTTTTCGCTCTAACGCTACTGGGAACAAACTCCTGCGCGTTTACGTCCAAGTTGCGAGCGCGTCGTGCCGTTTCGCAATCGACCACCGGGTAACCGTAAGAATTGGTCACGAACACAGCACCGAGTCGTTTCATGCACAAGATCGGGTAACCGTACATTTTGCAAACTTTCTGAGAGATGACGTATTTCCTCAGGAGAAATATGAGCTCATTTTCGATTAACTGTTTCACCCATTGTTGGCTCATGGTAATCCTTTGGGAAACAGGATTTTCATACGTGATCTCACTCCTCGTTTCAATTGGCTGCGGGTCTGCAGGATGAGGCGGTTGTTCGTGATGATAGAGGTAGAAAATCCCCGGAGGTGGAAGCCTGTATGCAATCATGGTTGAGTCTTCTGTGTTTTTTTCAGATTTGTTATTGATCGCGGCTGAATTTTGACTGCGAGTTTTGTTGAAATTGCTCTCGGACAAGGTGTCCGTTTGGTTTGTGATCTCGTTACGACAATGTCTCAATTTATCATCAGACTGATGATGTATGCGGTGATGATGTCGGTGTCGCGATTTAGTCGTTGTGAGCAACTCGTCAGGCTCTTCGTCACGGTCAACTCGCCGCTGTTGCTGTTCGCGCGGTGCTCTCGTACGATTTTTTCGCTGACGACGACTCAGACTTGTTCGGTCAGCTGTGGCGCCCGTGACTCCGTCGTTGGTTCCTTGCGAGAGAGATGACGACGAAGACGACGTTGATAACGATGATCGAACCTTGTGAAGCTGCTTGACCGACGGACTCGAAGATGAACCGAGTGACTCGTTGTTTTTGATGTTGTTCTTGTTGTTACGGAGCTCGTTATTGTTCCTAACTGAGCTGACTGTAGAAGGACTTGAGCTTCCGGATCCAGTAGTATTTCCTTGGTGACGTGACTTGTCCGCAAGGATGTAATCCCCTTCGCCGCTGCTGCTGCTGGCGAGGCTGCTGCTGTCCCCGAGTTCTGGTTCCTCTTCCGGCACCAGGTCGCAATCTTTATGTGCACACACAAAACATATGTGTAAATGAATCGCCGCAAAACAAATTTATCTTGATTTATTTACGCTTTATTTACTTAATTCTATTAGTTTTTCTTTTTTATTCATATTTTATTACGTTTTTTCATTATCGCGCTATTTATCACGCGTAGTTATGACAAGATGCACGCTTATCAGGCACACTCGTTAATTTATTGCAATCCATTTATTCGAGCGATGAAATCATTATGCATGTTCGAGTCTCCCTTTATTTTTGTCCTCCTCTCTTTCTCTCTTGGATCAGCCGAATTTCAACAGCTGCGATGGCTATTTCATTGTATTCCCTTACGCAATGTTTCTATCCAAGTCCAACGAATCGCGTCCAACCGATAGTGTCTTTATGCTTTATTCCGTGTGTGTGCGCGCGTGTATTAATCTCTCGGTACGTTTGAATCAATGGGATTGTATACCATGTGAAATATCATTGACGACTCGGTAATCGCGTCACTGAGCACAAAAGCCCAGATGAAAACTTCTCCGATCGTTCGCACGAAAAAGCATTTTCGAAGGTGCTTTTTACAGAAATTCGTAAACCCAGACACAAACAACTGAAGCTCGAAACTGAAAATTTACATTCACGCTCAATTTTATATCCGAATATGGAAAGTTTATGTTCTTGCTATGTAAATACACATACGAACACATTCATTATGATTTAAAAAAAAAAAACGATGCTCCGGAGGAGAGGAATCATTTCGAGAAATCGTAGTATTTACGAGGGACACTTCGAACTTGAGGTTGCGCAACGATTATTCAAACACGAGTCCGGCGAGTCATTAGCGAATTGAGAGGGAGAGCTGCAAATCGAGTTAGTTGTCAAGATTGCATAAAAACAGCGACAGAAATTGTGAAACTCCTAAATATTTTATGAGGTAACGATTTGAAAGAGAATTTGCGATTCTGCTTGGAGCTCAAAAAGTTTTCGTGACTTTTAGTTTTAGTTGAATCGATTAATTTACAGAAATGAATCTACCGAAATGCTTGGTTGAGATTATTCAAAAGGATGAATTAATTGAAGGAGAAAACCGATTGAAAATATCAATTCAATGATTAATTGTTCAAGTTCGAACGATGCTGAAGTTTGCAACGTTGGAATGCAACGAAAAACATTTGATTTTATTAATGATTCGTTCAATTTTCAATGTCATCCAAATTTTTCGAGCCGATAAGCTTTTTGGGTGGCAAAAATCGATAATTTTATCATCGTAATTACATTCTGCATTCGAATAATTATTTTTGTCACAGATAAAAAACGAATTTCGTTGCGTTCCAACGATGCAAACTTCAGAGTCATCAAGTTCGAGCAAAGTGAAGGAAACGCGCTTCAGATGAGATTAATGATGAGTAGTTTTGATGATGAAGCCTCAAAACCAAAATAGCAAGACATCGCGATAACTTGAGGTCCGGGGACCGCGCGGAAACCACATTTTGTCCATGGCTTATAGAAACTTAAGAAAACAGACTTTCCAACCACGAGATTGTGCGTCACTTCCGGTTAAAAGAATGTGTAAAAAATCGGAGCCAAATTTATTTTGTCATCGTTGTTTTCGAGTCACATGATTAGATTCGCGTCAAGAATAGTTGCACAATTACGCGCCTGCCTAGCGGTCGAGCACTTCCGGATTAAGGAGACGTGGGAGGAGAAGAAAGTTTGGTGAGTCGTTGTGTTACGGTGAGAAGACGATTCGTGTAGCAAAAGAGCGAGGAAAGTCGTCTAAGCCTATAACGGGAGGTCGACATCCTCACCACGAGCGCACGGGATTCGTTCTATTCGTTCTATCTACTCGTGACCTGCACTGTGTGTGCATTTGACGTTTATACACACATGCATGTTCAATACCGTTGCATCATTATAAAATCATCGTCGACGCGGGTTCGAAGAAACCTGAAGGTTCTTTCTCCTCCGGTATGACTAAGCGAGGCAAACAATTTCTACGAGCAAGAGCGCTCTTTGATGTGGCATCTCGATAGTTCTGCAGGTTCAACAACGGTACAGTTCTTAGCAAAGAAATCCTTCAACCCTATGAAGAGTTCAAGACAGAGACGAGCCCGCATTCAGCTGTCCATGCGAAATGATTGATTAACTTATCGAATCCCTTGGCATTTCGTTACGCGATTAAAAGTCTAGAAATTTTTCCAATAAATGAAAAAAAAAAATTGCGCAGTTTTTTTTGGGAAATTGGCCGATTTTCTCGAGCAATTGCCATCACCTCAAAGTTTTCTGTCGGTCGATGATTTTTCCTAGTGAAATACGTAACCCAATTGGCGTCAATAAAAACGCGAAAAAATACTCTCATTTTTTTGATCAGGTAGAAAATGAGCTGCCAAGTTCGCTAACGTTCAATGTCTCCTGTGTAAAATGACAGACGCGATATCGCATCGTGTGCTGCAAGCTCTCGGCTCCGTTGCTCCGAATTCATTTTTCTTTTCCCGTTTCTCGAGCACGGAAAGAGAAGTCCCATAACGGTGCATCTACGGTGGAACGATCGTACGTTTGCCCTCCCCCCAATAGTACCGGTAACACGAGCGAACAGAGACTCTCGCAGGAGCCACAGTAACCCACTCTTTCGCTCCCGTTACTTAGTCAGAGACTATACACGGCTTGTATGTATATATATATCGCTTCGAGTTACGCTGACGATCGTGAAGCACAAAGTACGACTCACACGAAAATAGCATTTTCCAACGATCCCCATGCAAGGCTTTGCAATCAAACTGCGCTATACGATGATCAATTATCCTTTATCAACAGACAATTGACAACGCACATAAAATATGCGTTGGGCGACGACATTGAAGTTTGCATCGTTGGAATGCAACGAAATTCCGTTTTTTCTTGAGCAGAGCTCAAGATTCTCATTCAGTTTTTAATCAGGAAAATAAATCGATACTAAAATTGTTGTTGTTTTTTAAATTGAACAAAAAATACAGAGAAAAAGTCTTTTTCGTTGGATCTCACGTCGTGACGTCGGTAACGTGATTTCTTGTCTGCCTGGACAAAATGACTCTGAAGTTTGCAACGTTGAGATTCAACGAAAAACGTTTTTTCTATTGATTATTTATTGAATTTGGAAAATCGTGGCTATTTTTCGAGTCGATTGAGTTTTTTGGTCGCAAGAGAGAATCGTTTAATTGGCCGGAGCAAATATTCAATAATAATTATTGGCTCTGCTAAAGAAATAACAGAATTTCGTTGCATTCCAACGATGGAAATTTCAGGATCATCTGGACAAAATGTAACTGGGTGGCCTGAAAAAATAGGGTATCTTGGCAAATGTTACAAGATCGAATAATTAATCGATTGCATCATTTGATGAGATAAGGATGCTGCGACCTTGCTCGTGCGAAGAATGACTGACGCAAAGAAATTTTTTATTTCTTTGTTTTCGAACGTGCGATTATCGTCATGAATCCAAGGGATTCGTATCGGAAGATTGTTATGACGGGGAATAGAATGCGTACGATTACTGTAACGCTCGATAACACGAAATTACGAAAAAGTACCGAGCCAAACTCCAATTTTCAGACACGTGATTATTATCTTGTCCTTAGGCTCGCGAACGTTTCACAATTTTTATCGACAAATATTACGTTTCCCTTATTTTTAATAACTGAAGAATATCGTTTGATTTCTTGGGGAAATTTTCGTGGCGATTCCAAAATATGGCAGGAGCGGAGACTCGAATTGCGCGAGACATTTCATCGAAATAAAAAATGTAAGAGCGTGAGCATTGAAAGAGGCAAACTGACCGTGAAAGAGTCAGTGGGTCAGTGGCGATTCGCCATAGTATATACAACGCGATACTGACTTGAGAATTTAATGGCGAGGGCAATGAAACAGGATTCGTCACTCGTTTATCTTATTGCGAAATTTATTTAACTCAACCTTTGTGGAAATGAGTTAATATCAGAAAATTATACAATATAATCAATTCAATGAGCAATTACATCAAAAACAAAAATAAAACTGAATCACGAGGCTCGTCACTGACGAGCGCCAGCGAAGGCAATGGGAGGGACAAAGATCAAAAAGAACAATCGCCATTGTCGGTGATTCAACGTCAGTAAAATTCGATTTGTACGTGCGAAAATTCAATGGACCTGAATAAATAAAATATCGAGTCGATGCAGCAAAGCCACTTCGAGTGCGACGATTTTTTAGTTCCAGAAATGGAATTCACCGCATGGCTTCACGGAATTTTCACGATAATTATGAAAATGGAGTAATTTTCGTTAAAATTTTCTCTGTTTGTTCAATTTTCTAGAATATTTTTCAAGTGCATGCGCGAACGAAGATTAGAGCAAACCGATCGACAGATCGCAGGACGCGAATGAAGAAAGCGACAGAGATCAAAGCTCCAAGCTCCAAGTAGTGTATAGTTATAGAATAACACACGTTTATGCACACAAATAAAAGTGTTTGTGTTGGCATGTGTACATGCGAAATAACCAGGACGGCACACGCTGTTCTCTCTCGCGGAGAAACAGTTATCGAGTCTCTTAGTCGCTGCCCAGCGATCGATTTCTCTCGAAACGACCTACATTGAAATTTGTGTCTATTAACCGTGCAAGGACTATCCGGTCATGTGAGCTCTTTCCGAACGACAACGCGCGCCTAAACAAACTTTTCCAACTTGATTCGTTCCTCCCAACACTCCGTATTTCAATCAGCCACCAATTAAAGCCATTCTTTATGCAATTAACAAAAATCTCAATCTGCAATTCAAACCAACAATGATTCAATTCCTATTATCGATTGTTTGAACGACCGTATAGTCTGGATCCTCTGGACGATTATGGAAAACGGAGTAATTCCGCGCTCGCAACTCCCCAACGATCTTATTCGATCGAACAAATTTAAAACCAATACTTCAACATGATTTTGTCAGTATCGATAGAAAAAACTCTGAATTTATTGCTGGGAGACGCAAAAGACAAAAAAACAAATTTGCTCGTTCGAGTAACCGTTAAAATTACACGAATAATACAAAAATGTGGAACTTTCCGGTATTCAATCGTTTGCCATTCGGAATGAAACGATTTTGGAGAAAAAAAATCCAGTTGATAATCTAAATCCAGACTACGGTCGCCAACAATGATTAAAAAATGACTCTGAAGTTTGCAACGTTGAGATTCAACGAAAAATATTGTTTCTATTAGTTGTTTTTTGAATTTTCAAAATCTTGGCTATTTTTCGTCTCGATTTAGTTTCTCGGACTCGAGAGGCAATCGTTTTACTGTCCAGGACAAATATTGAATAATAATAATAATAATGAGCTCTGGTGAAGAAAAAACAGAATTTCGTTGCGTTCCAACGATGCAAACTTCAACACCATATTTAAAAAAACTTTCATATCGGAAAATGCCTAGCGAAAAAATTTGAAAAACACGATGCGCAATTGGAAATTCTATTTCTGTTGAGTCGTACAGACAATTTTCTTTCTTCACGTTTGTACACGAATTCGACAGCAAAATTCGTTTCGACTTTCAGCAAAAATGGACCGATTTCTCAACAGAAAAAGGAAATCCAATCAAGCACCGCGTTCCGAATTTTCCTCGTTGTTACTTGTTCATACAATTTATTTTTTCGTAATCAGTCCGCGTTTCTATCGGAGGACTTATGATCAAGAACGGAGAAAGAATGATGACTCGATTTTCGCGAAAAAATGATGGACAGTGTGCAAAAAAAAGTCGAGGCGCCTGGTAAGAGGAAAAAAAACTGGATCTACGATTCGTTCGAAATTTGGGTGAATGAGAAATCAGCGAGAATTATGAAAGAGTGTTTAGCGTCCGTTGTTTCTGCGTTTCGATAGATGCAGTTTTTTTTCAGTGTCTGCAATTTTTTCTCTTACTGTTTTTCTCATGAGATAAAAACAAAACGTTGGACATACCTTCGGCACAAGATGCAAGGAACTTGCCGTTGCTTGAGAAATTAATGTCAAGGACAGGACCAGTGTGACCCTTGAGAGCTCCTACGATCCACGGGTGCGCGAACTCCTGTTGTGCCTCTCGACGTTTTTTATTCTTAGCACGTTTTCCACTCGTTGTATTACCATTCGCATTGACGCTTGTCGTTGGATTTTGTGAGCTCGAAGAGGAATCGACGTTGACAGAATTTCGGTCACTATCCTCGTTACGACTCAGCAAATCGGAACTCCTCACTAATCAGAAACAAACAATTCAAATACGAAAGTTAGATTACAAGGAACGCGAAGAATGCGATTTATCATTGCTGGAAATGACTAATTGTTGCTTTATCTCCAGACGTTCGAATATTCTCAACAAAATATTCTTTAAATGCGAAATAATGGTGCTGAAGTGTGCAACGTTGGACTGCATCGAAAAATATTGAATTTTATTGAAGATTCGTTCAATTTTCAATGTCATCCAAATTTTTCGAGCCGACATGCTTGTCGAATAGCAAAAATTCATCATTTTATCATCATAATTACATTCTGCATTTGAATTATTATTTTTGTCAAAGATAAAAATGAATTTCGTTGCATTCCAACGATGCAAACTTCAGAGTCATAAATATTCGTAGCGAAGTCATAATGAACAAATTTCCAATAAAATGTTTTTTTTTTCACTGTCCAACTTTCTTGGTCAACGGGCAATCAGAAAAAAATACCGTTACCGGAGAAAATTGACTTGAATTTGCAACCAATCAATTATAATAAATTAGTGAATTATAATTGTAATTAAAATTTTCTGTGAATGGAAAAAATTTCAATCCAAATTACCAAGATGATGAATAAACTCCCAATGTTTCCAACTTGAGTTAGAAATGTTAACCACTCACAGAATGTTTCACAGTTTTCGAATAGTTAAGCACACAAAGGAGTCTATTGTGATCAGAGGATCAATCGGAGCCATCCGTTCAAACCGAGGAACTTCGAAAAAGTGACTCAAACAAGCCAGGTACCTGCTTTGAATAAGGCTAAGGGCTGCCAATCTGACTATATACGAAACGAGGTAAAAGTGTCATCGGTAAGGGAAAATTTGGAAAGGGGAAGGGTACCTCGGTACCCCCTCCCCCCCCTCTGCCGTGCCGGGGGTGCGAGTCATCAGGACGCTTCCCCACCCCGACATGAACCGATGAATATTGCAAAAACCAAATTTCGGTGAAAAAGAGACGTAGGGATACGAAAATTTAAATATTTTTGAATGATATCAAAAATGTCAACAATTTATTCAGTTCCTCAAGAGCCAGCTCGCAAAATTACCGAATGAAATGCCAAAAATTTTGGTTTCAATATGAAATCACTCAATACACTTGCCTTTTGGAATGACCAAGAAATTGTTACTTTTCGAGAATAATTTACACAAACTTATTCAACAAAGTATCGAACTTATTGAACTTTATTCGATTTTCGGTATTTAATAAATAAATTGTTGATCATTTATGAATTAAGGACAATCAGCAAGTTCTCATGGCAGACGGGGTAGGTCGCGGCAACATCGAGGTACCGGAAAATTAAGTTGAAGGGGTATTCGTGGCCAATGACAGAGCCAATGGGCCCACTGATCGAACCAATGAGCTGTCGAAACCTCAGGCCTCCCCCAAAATTTCAAGGGATGGCCTGTGGAGGGGATTGAACAGGTTTTCCCCAGAGATGGGGGAATTATTGCGGTGTTTAAAAAAACATCATTATGAATGAAAAATTATTTTACCAATTTTACGAATACACAAGTCCAATGTGACCTCAATTTTTGTATAGGTCAAACGTTTATTATCGAAATACAGAAAAAGGCACCAAAAGAAGCACCAAAAAAATTGATCCAGGGCTTCCAAGAATAGAAACGAGACGCAAAAGCTTTGAATTTCACTTAATTATTAACAAGCAAAAAGTAAATTTTCATTTTAACAAATCGAAACATAAATTTCGGAAAAGATTTCTGTCGTGCTCATGAAAATTCAGAAACCGATCATTGAAAATAATGGGAAATTGCGAAATTACTAATTAAAAGTATGTCGCTGGCTATTTTGCGAGACAATTTTGCCAGGCGAGAGGCTGGGAAAACCCGGCGAACCGAAAAGCCCCCGAAAAAAAAGGAATTTTCTCAATTGTAAAAAATTTGTTAATTATGAAATTTTCGATTTCGAGTGTGCAAAAAAAAATTAAAATTCCCGTTTCCAACGAGTGTTCCGCGCAGTCTGTCATTCCAATAAAAATTCTTGACCTATCGTCGTAATTGAATGAATATAAAAAAGGGCTGAGTTCTTGAGCAGAATCCGTCACAACGTAAAATTGTGACGACCAGCGAATGGTAATCGATCGATGATTGATATCGATATGAAAAGAACGATTTGTCAGGCTTTGTGAATAAAAACCTTGAGGATCATTTTTTCATGTGTCCAGACCCGGAAGCCAATAACGAGACAAAACTTTTGTCAAGTTTAAACGGTGTGGTGAACCCTCGGGTGAACCGCGTTTTATAAATCTCGACATGGATCTTGTAATCGTTCTGATTATTTCGACAACTATAATTTATTATCATTGCGACTCGGATGAAATAATTCCAACAATTATGCACAACAGTCTGCCGTTACTTTTCCAGACTTATCTGAGTTTTATCATATAAAAATCGCACCTGAATTGCTATACATATATGTACCGTATATCCACGTCCTTCGCGGTGGTGGTGTAGCAGACCTCGACGTTACGCATACTTATCGCTCGAACAAGGTAAGTAAGAAGTAAAAAAAAAAAAAAGTCGTCGCCATGAGCAAAGAAAAACGAATAAATCCTTTTGGTAGACAAAAACTTTGATCTCTCAATAAAAAAAGAAAAAAAAACAATAAAATGTATTCACGTTGGCGCGACGAAACGCATGAGAAGAAATTCAGTATTTTCGATCTTTGGAGTGGCCGAAACGCGCAACATTTTAATAATTCACTGAATCGTCATGGAAAAATAAATAACCAGGATGGAAAAAAGTGCATGGGTCTGGAGTGCGTATGACTTTATCGGCGATTTTTCTTGAAATCTCGAAAAAAAAACGCGACTGTGAATCATTAAACGCTCGAATGGCGCGTACACCCATTTTTTTCTTTCTCGGTGCGTTTTTATCGGGCGTCCTTGACCTCCCTCATCAACTTGTTGTGATAAACGGGTCAGATAAACACAACGCGCCATTATTACGATCCAAACTTCGCGGGAGCCTGCAAATCTCTGCGTTTGCGTGTTTTGTGAGGTGTCAATTATCGAATGAGACAAAAAAAGGGGTAAAACTCCTTACGATAGATAATTTCGCAACTAATTTTGGAAATAATGAGAAAATTAAATTCTGCGAGCGAAAAAACCCTTCAGAGCGCTCGTATGCATCTCGAATCTATTGAGAAAAATGCATGCAGCATGACAAATAAGTCGAGAAACGTTTCTCACATTCGCTGTGCAGTTTGCTGAATGTTTTTTCTTAACGAGAATGGGGAGAGCGCAGGAGGATGGACGCACAAGGAAATGTGCTCAACCTTCGCTTTTACAAACGCAGCAGTAATCTATGAACACCATGTACGATCCCATAATGGAGTTTTATGGCTCTTAATCTCTTTGGTATACTCGGTGCTAAATGACATTACGTATTTTGTAAGGAAAGTGCAAAGGACATAAGAAATATCCCAAATGATAATCCTCCCCGTCGTATAAACTGGCCGCGTTGAAATTACAGTCGGTCTTGGTCCGAGGGGTGGCGACGCCGTGACTTAAGATTGAAAAGGAAAGTGTCCGCGTCTGTGGTAATTAGCCCGCAAATAAAATCCCCGAATATTCTCTTTTTCGCTCGCTCTCTCTCTCTCTGGCTCTCGTCGGGAAACGAACTTCGTCCTGCGAGAGGCTATTAAGGTGCCATAAACGTCAAGTATTAACAGCAACGGCACGAGGAAAGGGTCAAACCCATTTGCGGACGCTGGAGACAACCATCGGCGCGCACAATTGCACCTTTTCACAATTAAGAGTCGATCGACCACACAGTTCAGAAAATATAATCCGGTTCTGAAATGTGGCGACAAATTTCAATAGATCATGAAAGTTCGGTATTATTTAACGTATTTTCTCGTTCGAGTTGGCTCCTTTTTCGGATACTCATAAAAATCGAAGAGAATCATTGTTTGCACTTACGCTGCAGGGATTTTCAGTTCCAAAAGAAGGAATTCCCTCGCGACGATAACATCAGCAAAAAAAAAGAATAATTTCTCTTGCAAGAATCGCGATTAAAATGTTTCGATCGCAGATTATCGTTGCGGGGATTTGTTGCGATAAGAGACGAAACAGCTGACCGTCAGCATGTCAAGTGTGACGATTATTTCTGTGCTTTTGAGAAGCACAATAAGACACTCATTAATTTCCTGTTTTCGAGTTGTGTTTTTCCCAAATACCAGAGATTTACAGAGTGACTGTGAAAAATAAAAATCTGCTCCGACCTGGAGGTGGCACGAGTCACAAGAATGAAGAAAATCATTATTACAATGCGGAACAACAGCGACTGAAGGATTGAAGCAATAAATACAGTCGGGTATAGTCAACGACGAGTGCCCGATGGAGCGAATAAACAATAACAATCATCATTTTTTAAGAAAGCGAAAGACGAACGAGTCTCGAGCCCACAAATATTTTCATCGATCTCACACATGTGCACTCTGATGAGCTCAAAAGCTTTGCACGAAAAAGGCAAGTTTCACAGCAGGATTCGAAATGTGTTTTGATTACTCGACGCGTGTGCGATGCGTACACATTGCTCACACGCTTGTCTTTTTTTACTCCAGACACTATTTTCTTTGCCTCCTGACCACTGACAACACGCCTGTACATAAATATGTTTATACAAATTGAAGGAAGTCATAATTCTGAAGCTTGCATCGTTGGAATGCAACGAAATTCTTTTCAGTCTTTGGCAAAAATAATTATTTAAATTCAGAATGTAATCACGATGCTAAAATGATCGATTTTCGCCACCCGAAAAGCATATCGGTTCGAAAAATTTGGTTGACATTAGAATTGCACGAATTATCAATAAGATGAAATATTCTTCGTTACATTCCATTTATGGTGGGAAACAAAATCGATCTTGTGGATTATTCCACACTAGAGTTAATTAATAAATTCATTTTCGTCCAATAAATTTCTGAAAAAACTGATTCTGCGGATTGTCTGATTCCGGAAATATGAATTTTGCGTCCGATAAACTTGGAGGAAAGAATTTTTTGCCATCAGTTTAAAAAAAAACTACAGACACAGTTTTTAATTGCCGTAGTAAATGAATTTCTGAAAAATACATTTTCGTTGCAATGACTCTGAAGTTTGCATCGTTGGAATGCAACGAAATTCTTTTCAGTCTTTGGCAAAAATAATTATTTAAATGCAGAATGTAATCACGATGCTAAAATGATCGATTTTCGCCACCCAAAAAGCATTTCGGTTCGAAAAATTTGGTTGACATTAGAATTGCACGAATTATCAATAAAATGAAATATTCTTTGTTGCATTCCAACGTTGCAAACTTCAGCATCGTAGGAAGTCAACTGTTTCGCTGTGCGTATTCAAAAAAAAATTATTTGAATTCCCGCAGAATTTTCGTGATTCGTATTCATTTTTTGGGTTAAAAAACTTCGTACTCGGAATTATTTCCCGTTCACGCCAATTCATTTATTTCGAGATTCCGCAAAAATAATTGGAACGCTCTGCAATTAACTGTGACCACAAAATCATGGCACTTTGAACGATTTTTTGGAGTCGATGCAAAGACGCGACATTTTCGGTCAGAGTCGATCCGGTTTTTCCCGTGTGTTTCTTTTATGGGATTTACCCTCGTCGTAAAAATTATATATTTTCCATAATTAGTCTTTGCCAGGTATGGCTGGGGCTCAATAGCAACGATACTGTAGAAGGGTCAACGCTTCTTCGGTTTAATGCATATTCGGCGACTCCTTAATCTGTACGTAGGCGGTAGTGAGCAGCAAGACTGTTCGTGATTATACAAAGCCTTGATGTTGACCTCAGCCCCTCCCCTAATCCGCTCCTAGTTGACAAGAGACCAGCCAAGGTTATGTAGATTCAAGGTAATACGGTCTATACGTGTTCCTGTATACGTGTGTGTAAGAGAGAGCGCAAGAGGTTCGATGCTGGATCGAAAAAAACGACAATTTTTTTCTCTCGAGTGATAACAACGATTGCGAACAACTTTTTAAAATTAATTATCATATTTTTCATTTTTCTTAAATTTAATTTCAATTTTTAATTAAATTTAGATGGACTCACAGGCATTGATTTCTCCTCAAGACAAATAATTAATTCGTAGTTTTTGGGATTTTCTTGGGTTCATCATACGTATTCGTAAGAAATAATTTATTTTTCTCGTCTGTGACGAAACCTCCGAGTCTTCATCCGCTTTTTTGAGAGGCTATTGAAATGTTCGCACTCCCAATTGTTGTGCGTCACGTTTTCGTACGACAATTGGACTCTCCGGATATTAATTCGCATAAATCTCTGCTACAAAAATGGTAATCAGGACGCCACTCCGCCAGTGTGTGGAAAATGTCGCTGAATTTATAAAAAAAAACGCAAATGACCAATTTCAAAATAATTTGATGGTCAAAAACAGAAAAAATTATTTTATTTGATTCGGGAAATTTCGTTATTTCAAATAATTTATTGAGCACTTTTTTTTGCGTACTTCATGCAACGAAAAAAAATTGCAAATTATGTTGACGATGAAAAGAGAAATAAAAAATTAAAATTTCGTATTATTGGAAAAATATGAAAATTGCTCGACTCGTACGGAATTGTTATTGACCGTTAAAGTTGCGTTAACAACTAAATCTCGCGCAACGGGACTGGGAGATTGCCGAAAATATAAAAAAGTCCTGGAAACGTTTTTCATTTTCTTTACATTAACACGAGCAGCGATTTTCGCGGATTGAAACGAGACGAGGGACGACAGTCTTTCCAATAATCTTGGAGGGCTTTCCACGATGGATCTCGCGAGTAGGTTACTAGTTATTTTTATTCTTAGATGAAATCTCTCGTGTCGAACCGTGGAAACTCGAGGTCGTCCAGTTCGGCGTTATAGCCCGACGAGTGCCATGTCTCAAACGATGACAAGACGAAGAGATAATCTTTTGAAAAACTACGCGTTGTGACGTAATCGTTTAGTTTTTTGTCTGATGAAAGGAACCTCCGAGAGCGAAAGAAACAATAAAGAAGTCGGAATAAGTGCTAGAGCTGCGTTGATAAATGAATCGGGGACGAGGGTCGGTTTATAAACTTGGCACAATGGCATTTTTGTCGCTTTGATTTTATCGGAGAATCTTGATAACGAGGAGACCGACGACATTTCGGCGCAACGCTCCCCGGATTGAAGATTTTTTCAACATCTCAACAATTTGCGTGTCTTTTTCCGATTATTATTTTTAGTCTAATTATTGCAATTGCTTTTGCTTTGTTTTTTTCTTCGCGTTTTGCCTCCTCAACCTCCTGTTTATCGATCAAGTTATCACTGTCGGCCGGATGGATACCGTGGCCTCGAAATACATCAAGACGACGTGTGTGTGCTCGAGGAATTGTTAAAGAAGCGGCGCGAAGTGGATGTAACCCCGAAGAGAAAACGTGGGACCAATGTCGATGTGATCGAGCATTCGTCGTCATCAGGGTCATCTTTTCGAATTTCTCGTTTATTTTTGTTTGCTCGTCACGTTGCTCCTTCCGACTCGAGTCACTGCGGAAAGTCTCGGTACACGATGTACGACAATCATGTCCGAATCCAATCGGTTTTATAATCGTTATAAGCAAAATTAAAAAATTGAGTTGAATTGAAATAAATTTAAAATGAAATTAAATTTGATTAAAATTGAAATGAATTATATCGCGAAAAATAATAAAAAAAAAGCTCACGATTCATGAAAAGAGACAAAAAAATTATACTTTTCAAATATATTTTTATTGCCTTTGGATATAGGAAATTTCCTGGCATGCGAGCGAAAAGTTTTCTCGACCGATGCGTATTTTCATGATTCTGAAGTTTGCATCGTTGGAATGCAACGAAATTCTTTTTTATATTTGACAAAAATAATTATTCGAATGCAGAATGTAATTACGATGATAAAATGATCGTTTTTGCCACCCGGAAAGCATATCGACTCGAAAAATTTGGATGACATTGAAAATTTAATCATCAATGAGTTGAAATATTTTTCGTTGCATTTTAAAGTTGCAAACTTCATGTATTTTCAATCTCCGGATGTTCTCGAAATTAACAATTTTCCGGCAACTTCGAGGGTACGTCGATCGTCAAAGAAGATCTGGAGTAATTACTCGATTCGTTAAGCCCTACGATTCGTCGAGAGAAGTGTAAAAAGGGCGTTGAACTCGATTTTTTTCTATTTCGAAATAAACAACGAATCGAAGCGAATTTCTGATGCAAAGATTTGCATATTGATTTGGTGCTGAATACCAAGCGGCTGAAGGGGGTAAAATTCTGAAAGAAAGAAAGAAGATCAGTGGGAACGACAGGGCAATATCCTCCGTCACGGCCGTCTCGTCTCGATCATCGAACTGATAAAACACGAAAAAGATGGTGCTCGAAAAAAAGCGTAAGAATACTCGCATAATCACGCGAAATTAGCGTGCAATAAAACAAAATAAACATCGACGTTGGAATAAAAAACACAAAAGACCCAAAAGAAAACAAACATGCCGTTATTTTTGTCGTTTTGTCTGTCATATTCGCTTTTATTTGCGCGATTAAAAATGTTGTTTCTTGGCGGCGTGCCTCGCATCGATTTTACGCGCAGGGCTAAAGTTTACCGAGCGCCTGTGTGCGTCTAAGGTTTTAAGGTATCGCGGCATGACTTGTCAAAGGAATCAATATCAACGTCATTTCCGACGCTGGAGATAAAGGAGAGAAAAAAAACTCAGCGCTTTTTCAAATTTCATTGTCGCTCTTCTCGCGATTACACTGAAATATTGTCATCAACGCAGTTGCAGTGTTTTTTTCAATTTCAATTCAATGGTGTTTATTTTTATTGTAATCTTGACGAGTCGAGCTAATATAATTAGCAGTTTCGATGTCTGGTTGATAACTCGTTTATCTCGAACGTTCAAGACATACCGGTTCCAACATTAAAATCCACGTCATGCAACGTTATCGTCATGAAAACCGAGAAACATGGAAAAAAAAATTGAAAATCTGTTAATTTACCGGAAATTTCGATTTTGCTAACAGTTTCGGAATTCCTAATATTTCGTCGAGGTAAACCTGAGTCGACACGATGGTAAATCAACGTTTCCTATTATCCATGGTCACGTAGTTTTACATTTTTTACAAATACAGTATTTAAAATGTCGAATGGACGCGCCGAGCTCCGGGATCAGAAATAAAAAAGAAAAAAAAATGTCAAGCTCAATGCCGCAAGAATTACGAACTTCCGACGTCTTTTTCGTATTCGAAATGAAAATACAGTTGACGCTAGAAAACTTTTATGATTACTGAGGTTTGCATCGTTGGAATCCACGGAAAAATTCATTTTCTATTCATTTTCATAATTAATGCGATCGTTTTAATTTTTCTAGTGATCAGAGCGAAATTAAGTTTTCTAATGGCAAAGAAATGGTCTCATTGTGTCATTAACAAATACTGCATGAAAATTTGACGCTCGACTATAAAAAGTAATCGGTTTTCGTTGCATTCCAACGATACAAACTTCGCCACGTGGACACGCGTGACCAGGTCACTGGATATTCGTTATACGTTTAATTATGCACAGAAAAAGCGCGTATCAAGAGCACGTGATTCGCGTGCAGTTCGTTTTGCTGGGTAACGACATTTTGAACCAGTTCTGTAGCGACTTGACATTGATTCGTCGATTATCCCTCCGAATGATGGATTTTGAAAAATCCGAAAAACGACGAATTTTTAATCAAGTTTGGGGACGTAATTTTCAATAATTTGCAACTTTGTTTCTCCAGTTCATAATGCTCGCGTGACCTACATTCATCATTCAGGTCATCAGTGTTTCACAACGACCTTGAAAGAGGATTTCTCATTTTCTAAATATAATTCTTTGGCTAACTATCCAGATCTGGGATTCGGCTCATTAACACTTCATTAACGACGCAGTGTCAGATTGACGAATTCCTAGGAAGAAAACTCGAGCTGCTCGGGGGCAGGTGTGAAAAGACGAAAAAAAAATCTCGTATGACTCTGAAGTTCCCAACGTTGGGGCTCAACGAAAAATACAATTTCTCTTCATTTTTTGTTCAATTAAAAACTAAAAATGACCATTTTCATATCGATTCTTAATTTGTATCCTAAAAAATTATCATTTTATTGTCCTGATTAAATATTCAATAAGAATCGCGAGCTCTGCCCAAGAAAAAACCGAATTTCGTTGCATTCCAACGTTGCAAACTTCAACATCGTAAATCTCGTATGTTTCGTACGCCGAATCTAATTGTATGGAAATTGAATGATCGATCACGTCCGAGTTCACTCGACTAATTAATTCAGTTCCCGTGTCCTTGCGGTCAATTATTATGGGAAAAAGTGAACGGTTTCCCTTACAATTTAGTACGTCATGGATTTTTTTTCTTGAATTTATATTAATCATCCATTCTTTTTTTTTATGATTTTGTAGTTTGTATCGTCGCAAAATGCACCGAAAATGTTCGTTGACGACGGTTGCTCGACTTTTTTCTATTTTTTTGTTTTCGTTTCAATTCAGAAATCGAATCCGCTCGGAGAACGGAGTCAATCAATAAACCGAGAAAAACGACGAATATGAAAATATTTTTCGTTCTCTATTCACGATGAAAACTTCGATATCGAATTCCCAATTGCAGAGTCGACAAAAATGCGCGAGGACAGTGTGCAAGGATGAAAAAATCGTTGACTACCAACGTGTACGTAAAGATTGTCAAACTCGATACGTCCAAAGGCGATTTGGGTTCCCCATGAAAAGCACGAGGATCGCGATGACCGTAGAAAATCAAAAATGCGAAATATTACGAAGCTTCATGAAAATGAAGAAATAAAAAACATCGCAAAGGGATAGTTTTGCCCACATGGAGAGAAATGACCTTCGAAGAAACGCAAAAGCTGAGGAGGGAGCATGAGATTAAATGACGGAGGAAAAAAATAGGGAGGAACGACGCGGAGGTCGTATGCAGCTGCTGGCGAGCACTGCCAAATCGACGAAGAAAACCACAAAAAATCCAGACGAAAATAGCAGCTGGAATGGCTGACCGTAAAAGGCTAGAGTTTGCGGAGAGCTGCAACGAACAATTCTCAGTTCGACATGACACTGAAGTTCCCAACGTTGGGGCCCAGTGAAAAATACAATTTCTCTTCATTTTATGTTCAATTAAAAACTAAAAATTACCATTTTCGTATCGATTTTTTATTTGAATCCTAAAAAATTGCCATTTTATTGTCCTGATTAAATATTCAATAAGAATCGCGAGCTCTGCTCAAGACAAAGTCGAATTTCGTTGCATTCCAACGTTGCGAACTTCAACATCGTCACTTCGACAATCGCGAGGAACTGCAGAGAATAAAACTCGTTCGAAAAAAAAATTTCAATAGAAGTTTCCTGCAAAAATTGCGAACGTATCGATTTTAAGGGAAAAAATGAAATCTCAAGAAAAATCGAACGAAATACGTTGAAAAATCGAGAAAACCAAGTTTCACGTTTTATAATGAGAGAGAAACGACCGAGTGGAAAAATCGCCCCTAAGGGAGGGAGGAAAATGTACACGACGCGGCGCTGCGTTGGAAAGAGTCAACAGCTCACATGTATCCACTTGCGAATAGTACACGTGTTCCTGGCGCGAACTTGTACGCGCACCGTCTCGGTTTCCCTTGCTGGTTGTTTTTCATTTATTCATTTTTTTCATTTTGTTTTTATTACCCTCGTCGTTATTCCTCGCCTTCCTGTGCGTTTCTCCGTCCCTCCTCGCTGCAGGCATGACGCCGCCGTGTGTTTTACGAATATAGATCGTTACAATTTATTTTTATACACACTTGTGTCTCTCCCTTTTCTCTCTCACTCTCGCAGTCTATCGTTCGTCGTGGGGGCGACTCACTTGCCGGCGACTCGACTATATTGGGTGTAATTTATATATCGTCCATGCACGCTTTACCCGCGCGCGCGCTACAACTATGTACGAGAGAGTCAGGCGTTCGCGAAGCTTTTTGTCGGTGCATTGACCACGATTCGACTATGTCGCTAATTTGCCGTTATTAAGCGACCCTGCTACCGATAACTTTCGATCATTTCTATCTTATAATTCATATCAATTTGCAGTCTTATCGCGTCACATTTTTTTTCGATAAAAATCACTTTTTTCTCCACCCTTCGAGTTCATACTGGGTCGTTTCGACCCCAACAATTTTCTCGCACCGATCGTTTGGCATTTAATAGCAACGAGTGTGCAAACATTGAATTTTCGTTTTCGTCAAAAAAATGTAGGGCCATAAAATATGCAAAGGTTTCTAAAAATGAGGCTGAAGCCTGCAACGTTGGAATGCATCGAAAAATATTGAATTTTATTGAAGATTCGCTCAATTTTCAAGGTCATCCAAATTTTTCGAGCCGATATGCTTTTTGGACGACAAAAATGGATCATTTTATCATCCTAATTACATTCTGCATTTGAATTATTATTTTTGTCAAAGATAAAAATGAATTTCGTTGCATTCCAACGGTGCAAACTTCAGAGTCATTTCTAAAAAGCTGTTTCTATAAAAATAAAATGATTATTCACCAGAAAGCAACGATTTGGAAAAGGCTTTGGGTCAGATTGACCCAATATGCTGATAAAAACTGATAAAAACGTGAATTTTTTCTAAAAAAAATGTTTTTTTCCAGGCATTGTAGAAATCGCTCAAAAAAATTAGACGAAAAATATCATGAAACTGAAGTTTTGCATCGTTGGAATGAAACGAAAACGATATTTTTTATTCATGTTTTTGATCATTAATGCGACTGTCCCAATTTTTCTGGTAAATTCAGTTTCCCAATGGCCAAAAAGACCGTCTCATTGTGTCGTTGAAAGATCTGTATGAAAATTTAGCACTTTGCCATGAAAAATAATCAGTTTTCGTTGTTGTCCAACGTTGCGAACTTCAACATCGTAAAATACTTTGAATTTCAAGAGTTTTTGAAAATTGAGAAACCTCCGAAGAAACTACGAAAATGCACGATTTCGGTTACGCATTTCATGATCGTTTCGTAGGGAGACTGAAGATTTTTTAGTCAAATGAAAAAAATTAATTGTACAAGTGAAACTAACGAATTGTTCTCGCAAATTGGATGAACGTTCATTTACACGCACGTTGTATATTTTCTCCGAGGGTTTGGCGAATTCAATGGCTGGGTTAGGATCGAAAGAAAATATTTTTTTGTCTATACAGACATAGCAGAGCTTCGTCGAGGTTACCCCGAGCGAAACGTCCCGTGACGAAAGAGTTTAAAAGGGAGCTCGCCAAGTACAAGTTCGTTGGCGTCGTTACGCTTCGATTCGGTATTCTCGTTTCTAGGGAATCGAACGAGAGTATTGCACAAGCTGTGTCAACAAAATCCTATCTCCCGAGAGGAGAATCTATCGATTTTTCTTTCCTTTTGTTTATTCCATCTCAAAGATATTTGAAATTCATTCACGTACACGTTCAATCGTATTGCTCGGTTCGTGCAGTCCGTAGCAAATATTTCATCATCCGGTATCTCGTCGGAAGAGCTACACACGCCTTTGCGATTCGATATTTTTCCTCTCCCTCTTCTCGCCGGTGCGGAGACCGCCATCAGAAGAAACTTTTGAACCTTTTACGCTTGTGAACGTTGTTGGATTTCTGTCTCAATCTTTCACATGGCTTTGAATTTTGCATTCTCGTATATCACGACCTTAAAGATTTCTCTGATCCATTATTTTGCAAGTTTTCGTCAACGTCGTAAACAAAAATGTTGTAAATTGTTTTAGAGAAAAAATGAGGATTCATTTGAACTTCTTTCCTTTTCATAACAGAAAAATTATTATCCTCAAGCTTTCACAAAAATGAACTTTTCGAAACGGGGTTTGAACGATGCTGAAGTTTGCATCGTTGGAATGCAACGAAATTCGTTTTTTCCTTGAGAAGAGCTCGTGATTCTCATTCAATATTTTGTAGGACAATAAAAACGATTTTTTTACGATCCAAAGACAAAATCGGACGAAAATTTGCATGGTTTTTGTTATTGAAACAAACAATTAATGGAAAAAAGTATTTTTCGTTGCACTTCAACGTTGCAAATGTTGCCAAATGATTTTTAAGTTGAAATCATCATTTTCAAATGTTCGACGATTTAACCATTTCGAAAGCAACTGTGTTTTCACGTTTTCGTGAAAAATATCATGCGGTTGTGCATGTTTGTTGAATAAATAGAAAAAAAACTGTGGCAGACTCCGGTCCGACCACGGCGTTTCAATTTTCAATCAAATCGTTCGAATAAATCGGAAAATTAAAAAAAAAAAAAAAAAAACGAAAATTTCACGAGAATCCCCACAAATTTTCAAACTGACGTCGGAAAAAATTAGCCAAACTTTATCGCGTTCAAGCTTGCCTCGTTGCAAGGGAATTGAGTATTTCAATCTATATTTTTAAATCACGGCCACAAATGTAACCGTAGCGTTTGTCTGGGAGAATTATCTACGAATAAAAAACTGAATGTCCAGGAAAAATTAAAGGGATTCCAAAAGTAAAAAAAAAAATAAAACATGGCTAATGGATAAAATATTTTTCCTCTAACTCCAACGATGCAAATTTCAATATCGTACACTGAAAAGAAAATTTTGTTGGAAAAGATCGATATTTTGTTCGATACGTTCAACTAAACGATTTTTTCGAAAAATCACGAAAATTTTGTCATTTCAGCAAAAAAACATTCTGGAAAATCTTTTCGGAAAGTAAATTTTTGTCATTCCAATCGTAAATTTAGCTGACAGTTCCGTTACAAATGAAAAATATTGTCGAAATAACGAAAATTTGGAAAATATCACAAAATATTTAGTTCCCTGTATTCAACAAAATATCGACGTTTTTTGACAAAATTGAATTTTCAGTGTACTTTTTCTCGACGATTATTTCATCGAGACTTTAATATCGATCATTTTTCCATTCTCATGGATAGCGAGATTCTTCGCTTTTACGTATAATTTGTCTTTTCATGCTTTTTTTCGATCAACGATGAGTTTTCCACAGTTTTATTCATTTTTTTTCAAAATCGTTTGATGTTCAAAGAATTTTGTCCATAATTTCGTGATTCTTCAACCAAATTCGTGAATTTTTTCAATTTTCATCGCGAATGCTCGGAGATAATTTTGTTTTCGTGTAATAAATAACAATACGAAAAGTCTAGGGTTTTTGGATTATCGTTGCAACATGTTAATTTGGAATAAAAATCCAGTGTCATTTTGTGATGACGTGGTCAGAGTGTAAACGTTATTCAGCCATACAGAAGCAACGTATATTCTTTTGGTTCCGATAACATCAACAAAGAACGCGTTAATGAAGAGTGGCTGGTTCATTAAGCGAGTGATTTTCCGAGGTTAATCTGTCAGCGCTCGAGAATTTCTCACCACACGTCCATAACGACGATGACTCGAAAATTCTAAACGTCAAAAGCTGTCAAATTTTGTTTCGTATTCTCAAAAGTGATTTGTCGTCACGATACAAAAATAAATTCTTGAAAGTCGTTCCCCATTTTTAATGGTTTTCGGAGTTTGACGCGAGTCGAGTTGAATAAAAATTTCGGATTTTCATTGAAAAAATCTCGTTTTTTAGAGCCGAACGAAAATTTATTTTAAAACATTGAATGGAAAATATTTTTCGATCCATTTCAACGACCCGAGAGATTCGATCCGTTGAGGATTTTTTATGGACACAAAAAATTGGCCGAAAGCATGAACGAGAGGTTGGCGCGAGCGCATGTGAGAAAAAATCAGAGGCACCTGACACGCGCATGTACCAATTTCGCGTGATGTATTTGTATGGGGAAAAGGGTGAAGCACGCGCGACCGTTCACTAATCATTTGTTTTTTTTTTGTCCCGATCCTATCGAGACAACATCAAAAAGATATTCGAATGAGGGCGAACTTGAGCAAATATACGACAAGGCGAAATTGGAGGGAAAATTGTTTAAAATATATGAAAAAAAGCGGAGAAAATGTTTCGCATGGAAAGATAAACAGAACGCTGCTTACCCTTAGAGTTGGCATCATTTCGGGCCGGGAAAAGCCCGGCAAGATAGCTGAGTAGGAGAGCGACTGCCCCAACGAGGGAAGAGATCGCCACGAGGACGGGAATCCGAAATCCCAGAACATTAACACCGCCTTGTTCATCCATAATAATATATTTAAAAATTGAACGACGCACTTGGATAAAACAAAAGCAAAGAGTGGGTTCGTCGAAATCGAAAAAATATTTCGCGACAGCACTTGATGATCGCGAAATGCTTTATCTTGCGTCGTACTTCCGGTCGCGATGTTAAAATATGGTGAAAAAAATGTGACGAAAGACAGAGGCGAAAAGTTTAATTGATGAATGGACGCGTTTACTCTCGTTTCGGTGCTCACAATTCCGGGGGATTTAGCGAGCGAAGAGAAAGGGACAGGGAGGAAAAGGAAAGGGATTGAAATTCGCGGGAGAAATAATGAAGACGAGCGAATTATAATAATCGCGAGATGCGTCGCGGCCAACACGCAACCACGATGCTGCGGCGCTTCGACGCTACTTTTTATTTGATTTTCAGTGTTTTATTCGCGAAACTCTTCTGGTGGCGGTTGGTGCCGCTACTGCTGCGCTCTCGTACCGAACACGCGCACGCACGCGACACGATATACGCGAAAATGTGCTCTCTGTCAGGCCTTGCTGCGCACACTCACACTGTGTTTCAATGAAATATGCGCGCACCACACATGCACATGAGGACCACGCGTTTTCGCACACGATTTTAGTCAACTCCGAAAATACGTATTTTCGTTCGATAAAATAAAAGCATCCATAACCTCTGATAAAAATGAACTTTGCGCGATGAATTATTTGGGGAAAACAGTCGAAGCTTCTTCTCGAGAATTATTCGAACGAGAGGTTAGCATGAAGCTTTCCTTCGGTGCTCATAGGTACGCGCTCACGCTTTCAGAACAACTGCTGTAAAATCCGATGTGTGTACATCTGTATTTATATACATGCGTAAACACAAGTAAACGAACATGTAGATATACGTTGAGTGGCTCGCCGCGCGCCGGCAGCGCCACGACGGCAAATTGTCGCGTTCCCTCGCTTCACTCGCTTACGACTGCGCTCGAAAGAACGATGATGATGTTCCTTGTCGGATTTATTGTTCGTAAAACTGTCAATCGTACCACTTTTGCTTAATTGATGCGGATAAGCACGTATTACAATTGGGAAACGCGGTTTTATTAGCATTCTTTGAAATATTTTTTCCCTGGCGTGTTATTCTCAATTATCGAATGATGTATTTCTCGGTTGGTATATCAGGGGTTCGCTGACTCACGAGTGTCTCATCGAATGAGAAACCTCCTGTAAAGTAGCGAAACTTTAATCCACGTGGTTCTTTGTTAGGTCCCACCGGTATAAAAGCCAAGCGATTTAAAACTCTCCACTGACAATTTTAATTTATCTTGACCACATGAGACGAGTTTCCAATTGCAGGGGGTTATGTAATTTCGCGAGCACTTTTAAACCGTTTCTTGGCTCATAGGTCAAGACTCGCGTTCAGTTTTTAGTCACAATTCGACAGGAACTCAACGTTGTTGTATATCCTTGGAGGTGTGTGTGTGTGCGTGTGTTTCGAAGTAAAAACACGCGTTCGGTATCGATCGCGACAAGACGCGCCCGCGCGTAAGGATCAAGCGTACACGAGCACACAAAACAATAATCGCGAAATAAATACGCGGGTTCGTTTTATCGGCGTTGGTGCCTGATAAAACTAACGATACACCCGCGAATCGCGATTTTTTTAAAAAACCACTTTATATATTCTTATGTTTTTTCCAACCGTTCCGCTTTCTCTGTTATCGCAATTTTCGGTCAATGATTATTCGAACGATACACTCGTGTATCTTGGTCACGATACCGCGTGGTTTTGTTCTCTTACGAGAATAACGTACCGGTATATACCCGACCCGATCTTCGTTCTTGCTGATCCTTCTCCTCCGCCGTGCTTTCCTATCCCACTTCCACACACTCGTACCTCGCGGGCTATCCCTCCCCCCACTCTTCGCGACTCACGCTTACCGTGCGGCGTCGCGCGCGCACGCTTGCTCGCGACACGCTCTCCCTACGGTTGCGCCCAGCATCGGGCGCGCTCCCACCACTCCCCCCCGAACGACGGTGGCGCTCAAGAGTGACGCGCACACGCGGGGAAACCACTACATTCGCGAGAGAGATCGCGAGCAGGAGAGTCGGACGAGCGAGTGAGAGAAGAGACAAACGAATCCTCGTAAAGCTCGTATTCGCGCGTACTTACGCACCACCCAATGGCGGAAAATGTTTTCCCCGAATACAAACACGATTATTCGCACCTCCAAATTTCCCAACGACTACACGAGTCTCAACTCTTCAAATTTCGACCAATCAAATCCCACCGAATACAATCTGCTGTCTAATAATTTTTCAGTCATTAATTTTCACGATTATCTTCAATATCTCTGCATGTCTCGTCGCCTGGCAATATCATCATTCTCAAAAAATTCAAAAACCTTCGTAAACTCTCCGCGAACACGACTGGCGAGTTTTATAATGTACTAAAGATACGACGGATCGTCCCTGCTTATCGTTATCACGAAAACGGTGACCTTGCTCATTATTTTTCCAAACTTGACGATCACAGCCAAACGTTTGATGAAAATTCATTTCAATTACTAGCCAATTACGCACTGATTATCGTTATAGTCCATGAGGGCCAAACAGAATTCGGGACTTTGAAATATTTTCGTTAGAATCGTGGAATCGTTTGTTGACATTTAAACTTTTGCCGGGTTTCGCATCGCCAGCAAAACGCACACGTAATCGCATTCTCATTACGATCGAGATTTTAGACGCTGATTTAAATTCTGCTTACGCATTTGGCGCCTCGTAAGACTCATCCCCACATCGATATTGAAGAATACGTAACGTATCTCGTCATTCCGGTCACCGCAGTCACGATACAATCGATTCGTAAGGAGAACGCTGATATCACATAATATTTCACGACTCAACGCATTCGTTGGAACTTTCCATGATAGTGCCGAGCCATTCACGACTGTATTCCCAACTTGACCTTCCGTTTCGTATTTTTCCTAGATCACATCGGTCGTTTCGACCCAAGCGACAATTTTTTCGAAAATCTTGTTTTTGCAAACATTTTCTTTCAAATAAAACAAATTCATCGACTACAACAACTTTGAACCCTTAAAATTCAATCATTGGAGAGTTTTCCGCAGATTTTTTCCTGATTTTTTCTCACTAAACACCGGAGATAAAAATGGCATTACGAGAAAGTCCCGCATGATCCAGGGCATTGCAACGTTGGAATGCAACGAAAAATATTTCATTTTATTCACAATTCGTTCAATTGTCAATCTCAACCAAATTTTTCGAACCGACATGCTTTTCGGGTGGCGAAAATCGATCATTTTATCATCTTGATTACATTCTGCATTTGAATAATTTTTTTTGCCAAAGACTGAAGAGAATTCCGTTTCATTCCAACGATGCAAACTGCTTCAGAGTCATAATCAATCGCTTCGGTGTGTCCCATTAAAAAATCATGAAATCAACGTCTTTTCTGCATTCCACATACAAACTGCTCAGAGCTCTACAAAATGAAACGATATTGATCACTCAAGCTAATTGCCTTTCGTGTCGATTACTTTTTTCCACTGTTTCACGTTGTAAAAATCGTTCGATGTGTGTCTACCGCGTCGAAATTGGAAATGTGCTATTTATATTTTCCATTGGATGAAATATTGATTGGTCATCCGTCCGGAGAGACGATACTGATCGGGAAAACTTTTGGAGAAAATTTCAGTGCCAGTGAAATTCATTTCTCTCCCTCGTACGCGTACGAAACAATTATTTTATAAATTACTGTGCAGAAAATAAAATTCATTTTTTTCCATAGTGTTCCTATGAAAAATTAAATGTGAATAACTTTTCTTGATCTTGTGGAAATGTGTGAAACATCGATTTCTGTAGAAATCATTTAAATATGCGTAAATACATGAGGATGGATTATTCAAGCATGTATTACGCATCGAGACGACTCGAGTGTGAGTTCCAGGAAAGACTGGCCGAGTTCTGCAAACCGCACAACATGTGGTGAGTCAGGAATAATTCAACGAGAAATCCTCACGGACTTGCACTGATAAAGATGATGTTATCTTCGTAAAAAAAAGGAAATCCCCAGCGTGGCCGAAAGCATAAGTTGAGGAAACGCGAACGAAGGAAATCACTCAAAACCTTTAGTCCTATAAATAATTGCACGAGACTTGAAAAAAAAAAGATAATTCAATGCTTTTGATTTTTCGTTGCAACTCCGTTGGCCTGATGAGCGTGCAATCGGAGCGATAGATCGCGCCATTGGGAAAACGTGCTCTATCGCAAATTATTAGTATTTCGTACGTGTTTATTTTTTCTGGCAAATTTACCGAAAGTCACGATGCAGAGCTCGTCCGCAGATTAATTCGTGTTTCGAGTCTCACAAGCACAAATGAGATTAACGTCGCTAAGCAAAAACAACAAGTTTGTTTGTATTTTCGACAACGCAAATGGCTTTTTCTATAATTAAACAGTTTTTATTCTCACTGAACGACATTTTAGTGTTTTCTTCTCTAGAAGGAAGAAAAACGACGAAAAGTTTCGGGGGAAATCGTTATTTAACGATTTAAATTGATTTTAATTTAATTGAATTTTAATTTTTCAATTTTTGTTCAATTCTCTGTGTAGCTGACGAGGCACTACAGAATTTTTGAAAATCTCATAAACAGTCAAACATATTCGAAATTTAAATAGCCAAATACGACCTCCGATTCTTTTATCGTTCGGAATTTATTTTGTTTTCTGTGATACACACCTTTTCAATGTTTCATGCCCCATCGTTATAATTTATGAAACTAAGTTCGTCTTATCAGGACAAAAAACCATCAGTCAAGTGAGCGGTTATACGGAACGTTATTTGTTTTAGGACGATAAAGTCTCTAAGAGGCAGATGAATTTCTCGTTTAGATCCAACGAGTTAGTAATTTGATCGAACAATTTGAATATTTCTTTGGAGTACACGCATTGCATACATGATCCAGCTGTTCACACTCAAAAAGGCTCGACCGCCTCGAAGACGTCGCTATTGTGTTTTAAAAATAGTAAATTGCCACCGCTCGTAACGTGATGGAAAAAAAAATTGAATTAACGAAAAAATCAATATTGCGCTCGGCACTAATCAAATTTTTTCTTTTTTTTTTTCATTCGTCAAAACATCGACTTTCAGGGAGTCCATCGAATGAAAATCGTTTGACAATCATTCGAATTGAATAAAAGCGTGTGGAATGCAAAGAAATGACGAAAATATCATCGTAAATATTTTTTCCCCAATATCACGCGGGATTACCACAAAATACAGAAATCTTTATCGCCGAAAGAGCTTCCGAGTTTTCACAGTCGATGCTGCGGAGAGTTTGTCATTTATTCTTCATGTTCGACGCGGTTCTACCGAGATCGACGAGATGGCTCTTGATCCTCCAATTGCGAAGAGTCGTCGTTTCTCCTGGACTTATATTTAGAAGAATTGTCGCACAAATTTTGGTTTTCGTGCATTTCTCATGTCCCTATTATTTTTCCTGTAAAATTTCGTTTCGTTGAAATTTTTTTTACACTCACTCTGTCCCTTCGACAGTCTTACGAGATCTCTACAAAAAACAAACATTTCCGCGACTACTGCGAATCTCCGGAGCTCAAAAAGACCAAAAGAAATTCTGACAACATTTTTTTTCGCGATTTGTCGAAATCCTACAGCTTCGTTTTTCGTCTATCGATCGCTTGCTCCACCGCGTAGCTATTTCGATCGGTATTCGATAGGAAAAACAAATAAATACGAAGTGCCGGGCCGCAGGATGAGGCGGAGCACGGCGCAAAACAAAACACGAACCAGGCTCGATGTTTTTTTCGTTTGTCAGCCAACTATTCAAACAACACTTGCCACTATCATAGCGAATGTTATTTTCTGTTTAACGTACACTCGTATTTATAAATTTCAAGATAAAAATGAAATGTTGATTCAGAATTTAAAAAAAGCATGTCCGAAGGTGGAAACGCGATAATCAGAAGCAACAAAAGGCTCAGTTCGTGCCTTACACGATAGTTGACAGAAATAAATTCGTTTGCTCGTACCAAGGTCTCGATTCTACGCAATAAACAACACAAACGTTGTTACGATACGAACAGGATTCCTCCAAATGATTCGAATTCATCAAGTTCGATGAGTTTTTGATAAAGTTTCCGGACTCGCCGTTTTTTTCGTGGGCAGAATGAAAAAATGGTTGAAAGTAATGGAGCAAGTGAAAAATTGAAAATCCTCGTACGCGTAAATATAAAGAGCGATGATACGAGCATAGAGAATTCTCCGCGTGTAGTGGACTTTCGGGGTCGAGCCCCAAGTCGTTGGGAGAGGATGGGAAGCATTAAATTTGGCCCGTTACTCGCTCACGCTCCGTTACTTTTGCCTCCTCCGAGGCAAAGCCGTACTGTAGCATCACAGTGAATTATACACAGACACGTATGGCGATGTAGTGTGTATGAAAACGTTTATATCGAAGAATACAGAATGCAAAGAGAGCGAGAGAAAAGCGGCAATGCTCAAGACGCTTCTCGGCGTTGGTGGGAGCGACAGTCGCGTCGTCCTCGATAGACAGCAACTCGTGTACGTATATATACACGAAATATCCGCCAACCAGAGTTCACCTATGTCACGAATCTTTTCTCATGTTATGACTCTTACCGACGAGAATATATATTTTAACCGTTCGTTCCCTCGCACCACCATATCATCATCCTAACGGGAATTTATCACAACAGTTTTATACCTACACGACCAAACTATCCCTTAGAAATCTGTGCGTCCATTAGGAGGAGGGGAAAGGTCAAAAATCGGAGAACATTGGAGGCTCGTCCGCTCGGAATGACCAGCCTGTGGGAAGAGCGATATCGCCCAATCATAAATGACTCTGAAGTTCGCAACGCGTTGAGATTCAACGAAAAATATTATTTCTATTGATTCTTTATTGAATTTTGTAAATCATGCCAATTTTTCGTGTCGATTGAGTTTTTTGATCGCAAGAGAGAATCGTTTTTGAGCTCTTTCGAAAAAATATCGAAATTTCGTTGCATTCCAACGATGGAAACTCCAGGATCATGAATCATGATCGTTCGTACGAAAGTTATGAATTTTCTAACGATTCGAGAAAAAAAGTTTAATTTTTTTTTTGCCATCGATTGGAATCGTCGATCGAATGACGTGCAACATTCGCATAACATTCTTATTGACATTGCTCCACACATTGCTGTTATTTTCTTACCATGTATTTGCAGTTACGAAACGGCCAGACGTCAAAAATATTTTTTGCATCTTCTTTATTCGGCAAATAAGACGCTTTGCTGCATTTTTTAATGCAAAATACATTTATTTTCACGCTCTCTTAATATACGCGAACGACAGAAAAAAACTGCAACCAACTGTTTTGCAATTTTGTGTACAGGAAACGAGAAACAACGTGCAGAAGAGATGTCGTTGATTTCGTCATGTGCCATCGAGTATACACCAGTCGAAATGTCAAAATAATACGTTTTGTAAATCATTTAGAGATTTTTTAATCGCCTTGGAGAATTCATTTCAATCGGACGATCTCAAATCTATCCGTTTTTTTTTTAACTGATCGAAACACCAAACAGGACTCGTGACCTACATATTTCAATGCATTCATGTATATATATATATATATATTTATCAATTAGAGCGCGATACAATAATCGTAATTAACTTTGTATCTTTTGATAAGCGTATCGAGGTATAAAAAAGCACGTTTTTCGTGTGTTTATTAAAGTCAAACAAGGGCAGCGACCGAAATACACGAATTACCAAAAACGTGAGGACAGAGTTTTTTTTTTTCTTTGAACGTGGCACGATAATTTTTAGCAAAAATTGTTCTTCTGAAAATTGAAAAAATCGTTTTTTGTCTTCCGCGATGCGACGCTTCTGGGGAATGAAAATTGTGGATTTCAGGGGACACGTTTCTTTTTATGGTGGTCGATCGAGGTCCGTTTTTTCAAACTACATGGGCCAACGAACTTGCATCAATTTTAAAGGTCGTTTGCCCTAAAGTCAAATCGGATCGCGAATCGAATAGAATTTCAGGAACAGGCAACAGAGCAAGTCTTGCCAAATTATTTCGCCTACGCTACAGCAGATGACAAAGCATAATTTTATATTCGATCTAGACGACCTTGACATTTTTCTGCCTCTTTCTCGGCCAGTATTTCAAGAAACTATTCGCAAATTTTCGTCAGATTATCTCTGTCGCTTCGATGCACTTTTTTTTTTAATATTGCAACCATCATGTCGAAATTTCTCAGACAATTTCATGAGACTCCACGCCAACTGATTGTTTAATAACTTTCAAATCGTCCTCCTGAATATCGTCAAATTTTTCCAGCATTCTTTTATCTCTAGTATTTACTTTTTCGCACAGTTTCATTGAAATTTTTCCATTTCGATGCAACGACACAGCATCCTCAACGAAGCATCCGTTTGCATGTCAATAATCGAATCGACCAAACGGTATCGTTGGGATAAACAATTGAATTTGTCGAGTTGAACGATATTTTGGTGCATCAACATTAAATTGTTTAGCTACGCCTCAGTTTTGTTGATTCGACAGATAATTCGCTGCAGCTTCCATAAATTATATTCTCTCATTACAAATGTTTGATTTTGCGTATCGAAAAAAATATTTTGGTTCAAGGAGACAGAATTTATACCGGACATCAACATGTTTTTCTCAGTACAACATACTCGATCATTTTTCATTCCATTTCAAACACGTGTTCACATATTTCTTTTTTCATCAAAATAGATTCAATAGAAAATCGCAAAATGATCGATAGCTGATTGGTTTTTGATCTCTCGTCGTTATAACACTCAATTATTTTGCTAGAAACACAATTCAATTAAAATCCTGTATCGTCCCGTAATTATGCATCTTAAAAAGATTTTCGCCAAGAAATAAAATCTCAAACGTTATAAAATCCTTATATAATTCAATAAATGAACAATTCGACAAAATCATTGAAAGTCGAAGGAAAAGTCTCTGCAACATTTACCACCAGCTAATTCAATCCCATCAACACAATTTTCATTGCCTGGTGACGCTCGTTAATGTTTATTGCATTCTACGATTACAAATGAATATCGCAAAGCTTATTAGTGAGGTCAACGACCTGCTCTCTTTGGAGAGTATCACGAACACTTTGAAATGTGTATATATGAATACAGAATAGACTAATGATGTGTTTCGACTTGGCTAAAGGCGATATAACGAGCCTTACGTCTGCCAATATTGTCGCTCAGGCTAGACAAAGAAATTTACGTTTCGCGTCTCGAAAAGTGTGTGTTAACTCGCAGCATATACATCACGTAATCAAACAAGCCATAAAATAAAATGTCCATTTTTCGACGTCTTAGCAAATTGCTTCGACATCGGAGGCAATTTCAAAGTATCGAAATAATGTTTCATTTTTTTTTCAACTCTAATCAGCTCGAGATAAATTGTCAGCGAGTACAAAAGACCAAAAAACTGGCTTTTCGCGAGTCAATGTTATTGGAATAAATTGCTGATCGAAATATTTTTACGAAGGCCAAATTCACGAGGCGCTCGCTTGTAAAATTCAAACGACGATTTATTATCTCTGGCATTTTAATGCGTTGAGACCAACTTTAACAAATTCATGCAAAACGCACGATTTTCAGCCCTCACTTCGCCTTTACACATCTTGAGACTCGGCGTCGAGGTTCACGCGTGTCTCTAGTGTATCGTTTGTTTATAAACCGAACACACCGAACCGGCGAATGCTTTTCACTCCAAATACATTCGAGCTGAGATACAGGTGTCCGCCCGAGTAAATTACGTGTGCGAATTAATTGTGCAAACACAAGTTATGTACGACTCGATTGAAAAAAGTTTAAATGGGAGCTGCAGCCTCTAAAAAACGTATCGAACGTTCAACGAAAAAATATGAATGTCCCTTATAATTCAACGTAAAAATGATGTCGTTGATTCCGTGGCCAATTCTCCTGACAATTGATCAATTCCTCAAAAATCGGAAGAACCCAATTTTTTTTTCATCCAAGTTTTCATCCGGCTTTCGTCACATGCGACCAAATTCCGCAAACGGTGACGCCGAATGAAAATAAAAAACAATCCTTGCCTAAAAAAAATTAAACGAACTTTTCTTGCAATCCGAAAAGTGAATCGACCCAAAAAATTGCCATCATTTTCAAAATTCCATAAATGGTTAGTGGAAAAATGATTTTTTTATGCATCTCAACGTTGCAAACTTGAGAGTCGTGTAAAAAAAAAAAAAACAGCTGAAATTAAGCGATTGCCACTTTGTTGTGTTTATTTCAGATGCTCGAACTTGTAAGAACAAAATAATTCGGTACGCAGCATTGCACATGCAGCGTTGCACGTGTCGATGTCTCGACGCACGAAACACTCGGTGGTAATTTTTTATCGTATACACGTGGCGACACCTCCACGTGTTTGGCCGATGTTTTAAAGACCCGGATGCTCAATGCACGTAAACACGTGGTGTAATTGTTGTTTTTATTGAGTAACGTTGACCGATGTCTTGTCTCTTATGTCGCATCTTTATTTATTCATAGAAAATCGTATAAATAGAAGATGGAACGAGGTTTTTCGTTCGGAAACTAGTGATGCACTGCTGCTTTTTTTTTTATCGTTGGCACTTGGCCACAGGATATGCGCAATTTTCACTTTCTGTCTACAATTCGCCCACTGCGAATTAACAGAGTTTCTTATACGTTTACGTGCTCCCATTTAGACCGGAGATAAAAATTCAATTCTAGGAATCCATAAATACAACTTCCGGTGACCTCAAGTTATTTTTACATCTGCTCAAGTCCTCCTTTTCATTCCGTATGGAAAATTATAAATCGAGAGCGTAATTTCTGTGACAAAATTGGGCCTGACAATGCGGGAATTTTATTCAATTTTCTTTGAGCAAAATAATCGACTTTTGTTATGGAAAAAAAAAAATTAGTTGTTGATAACTTGACGAGTTTCTATTCAAACTTCTTTCGGGTTGATTTTAAATGGAATAAAGAATTGGCTAGTCGAATTAATTGTATTGAGAAAAACATGTTGATGCCCGCAACAAATTCTGTCTCCTTCAAAGAAAATATTTTGTTCGATACGCGAAATCGAACGTAATGAGACAATATAATTTATGAATGATGCAGCGAGTTATTTGTCGAACGAACAAAACTGAGGCGTAGCTAAACAATTTAATGTTGATGCGGCAAAATTTTCTGACGAATTTTTCATTTATTGAATTATATAAGAATTTTATAATGTTTGAGATTTTTTTTTCTCGGGGAAAATCTTTTTAAGATGTATAATTACGGGACGATACAGGATTTTAATTGAATTGTGTTTCTAGCAAAATAATTGAGCGTTATAACGACGAGAGATCAAAAACCAATCAGCTATCGATCATTTTGCGATTTTCTATTGAATTTATTTTGATGAAAAAAGAAGTATGTGAACTCGTGTTTGAAATGGAATAAAGAATGATCGAGTACGTTGTACTGAGAAAAACATGTTGACGCCCGGAATAAATTCTGTCTCCTTGAACCAAAATATTTTTTTCGATACGCAAAATCAAACATTTGTAATGAGAGAATATAATTTATGAAAGCTGCAGCGAATTATCTGTCGAATCAACAAAACTGAGGCGTAGCTAAACAATTTAATGTTGATGCACCAAAATATCGTTCAACTCGACAAATTCAATTGTTTATCCCAACGATACCGTTTGGTCGATTCGATTATTGACATGCAAACAGATGCTTCGTTGAGGATGCTGTGTCGTTGCATCGAAATGGAAAAATTTCAATGAAACTGTGCGAAAAAGTAAATACTAGAGATAAAAGAATGCTGGAAAAATTTGACGATATGCAGGAGGACGATTTGAAAGTTATTAATCAATCAGTTGGCGTGGAGTCTTATGAAATTGTCTGAAAAATTTCGACATGATGGTTGCAATGTTTTCAAAAAGTGCATCGAAGCGACAGAGATAATCTGACGAAAACTTGAAAATTTAAAATAATTTAAGAATTTGAATGATGGATAGAAAAAAAAATCCAACAAAATATCAGAAATATAATAAAGTTCCAAATAACTTTTGGAACCGTCGAGCCTCACACAATCCTCTGAAAGCAACTGAAAAGAATCAGTGAGAACAATAATTTCCATGTTTCCATTTTTATTTCTCGTTAAACAAAAAAAATGAAATTTCCACATGTTTTTTTTTCGCTCCGTAATGAAAACACTAATAAAGTTTCGTCAGCATTTCTTGATGAGCGCGGAGCGCAATATCTCGAAAAATGAATGATTCACTCGATTGTTCCCGCGCGAGCAGGTAAGCTGATTCGTGATTCGTTCTTATTACTACCTGGCTCGAATTAGTCAACCGGATTGCGAAGAGCGTACAAAGAAAAATGACTCATCTGCACTATATCTCTGTGTAAACTACTTATCGGATCTTTCGCTTTCTTTTATTGCATCAGTATTAATACGTATGTGTGGGTGTGTAGCTGATGCGGAGTTGTGATGGCGTGTGTGCGGGCATTATTGACACAAAGTCTGAGCCTTGTAACAAAAATGTTTGGGTTCCCAAAAATCGGGTGCGCAGAGAGGCCTCGATGAAGGGGCAACGTTTTCTGAACGTTTTCCGTACGCGATTTCCTCGAGACTCGATTCATCGAATAATCACCAAAAAAAAACCGAGTTTCTTCATTATTCGATAATTTTTTTGCCAATAAATCGATTTTCCGAGAATTATTACGAAAAAAAAGTTCGAACAAAAGATTTTTCGGGTCGCGGTCGAAATATTACGAAGCAGGAATTGAAAACGATGCGTTGGTCATAATCTTTGGGAAAAATTTTAATACGCGGTTGATGGCGATCGAAAGTAATGGGGAAAAGTGTTGAACAATTATTGAAAGAATAATTGCAACGCCCGTGCGATGATAATGAGAAAGATGCGCGCGTTGTTGCGATTAAAATAACACGTTCGCGCGCTACTCCCGATACGCAGATGCGCTCTTGACACACGTCAATTGACGTGTTTATTTTGGGCTACGCACGTGCTCGCTAAATGTCATTCACTAGTTGAGCTCTCGATTGAGCTTATTCTCATTATTGCTCGATTAAAACGACATTGAAAAAGAAAATACGAGTGAATATTAACAACTTACCGTTGGAATCGAAATGATGCGATGTTTTTCCTTTGTTCTCGACGAGATGACCGAGTGGGATCGTCATTGTCACGGAATCTCTGGAGTCGTAATGACTTGTCGCAAAAACCGAAGCCTCGCTCTTCAAATATGTTTACAAAAAAGATGCACAATAATTTGGCCACTTTTCACACGCGCAAATATGACTTTGCGTCATAAAAACTTGTCAACTCTCGGCGAAACGTCAGAAACCAAGTTAAATAGAGAGAACGAGGCACTCACGTAACAGCAAAAAGTTGAAACTTTTTCTCGTAGTTTCGATAAACTTTGCGACAATGGAAAAATCGACGCAGCCGGTTCCGCATGTCTCGATGCGAGGACACGATGACACCTCGAGTTTCTTTTCCCACCTTCCGCGTTTGCTCGGTAAATTCGATCTCGTAGCTTTTAGTCGCACTGATGAAACTCTCGTACGGAATCACAGAATAAAAATACAAAAAAAAAACGCGTACAGAATACGCGAAACGAATAAGATTCTCTTTATTTTCAACTCCGCAACGTCTCTCGGCGCAGCGAGGCACGATGCTCGACGAACTTGACGATTACACAGTGTAAAATGAAGAAGTAAATAAAACGAGGAGGATTGTTGAACGATATGTCACATATATGACAGACGTATGAACAACGCGGGCACTGCGAACCGAATTGACTAGTTGCGCCGTTAGCGGACGATGCATCAGTGACAGAGCGACCAACCAGCGCGCCGCGTGTGTTATCACAATACACACAGATAGACTCACGTCTACACAAACTTTGAAACAACATAGATATAGGTAAGACGTGTTTTCGTGCGGCCGCTAGTGGAAGAAACACTCGCCAAGCGCTTTTCTTTCTCTCTCCCCTACCCCGATACTTCGTGGGATTCTCCCAGCGATCGCAACACTTTTCCAAAGTCCCCTCGAGCTACGCGCGTCTCCGAGCAGCTACTTGGTATCGTGGAGCGTCATCGCATCAACACACGTTAACTCCCACGAGGTTTTATAGTACAGCAAAAAACAGAGAGCAAACAAAAAACAACGAAATGCGAAAAAATATGAAATATCTCCTTCGTGTGTGCATTCGGCTCATTTATACACAGAGAGCTTTGCCAAGGATGCGCAAAAGACCTTCGCACACACTCTGACTATCGGACAAGAAAGACTCACGCTCCCGCGTTTTCTTTGTATGTAAACACGCGCGAGACCGAACTGTTCTTTGCTCTCGCGCGCGCGCGCGCGCGCGCGTACACACGATAAGCCTTCGATGTGCTTTTCATTTGTACGTTTGTTAATGAGGGCTACATAAAGACGCACGAGCTATTGACCCGAGAATATTGCACCGAACCCACATATCGCCTGCTGCTCGGAATAAGCCTATAGAATCCCCCCCCCCCTTTCTATTTTTGCGATTCTTCTCGCTTCTCGCTGCTTTTAGTCGGTCGTGCTTCGACGAAATTCTCACAGACGATCGTGATGCTGCCCCGTTTTAAAAAAAAACTCTATTTCGCTCCGAATTCTTGAGACTCACGATATTTCAACATTATTCGATGCGCATTTTCCCAAAATTCCAAATAACATGTGGGTCGAACGATTAATCATCGCTTTCCGAGTAAAAAACGAATTCACATCCTGACTCACGATCATATTAAAAATTCTTTGTATCGGGGTCGAAATATTTTCCTCCGTAATATTATTATGAAATAATTGTTCATCGCCTAGGTATATTTTTCGAATTGTAGACGACACATATACTTGTGAATAAAAATTGCAACAAAAACTCGCCTGGAGATCAGTGTTTGCTACCAAAATGGGAATTCTAACCTAAAAACTGCGCACTTGTTCTTCGGAAAAGATAAGAATGGATAAATAAATGTTTTTATTACAAAAAAGAGTGGAAAAAAGTTTTTATCTCTTGAGAATTCTTCGATTGTTGATTATTGAAGCAAATATTAAATTTTCATCGTGCATCGATGGGAAGTAAACGAAAGACCATCGGAACGAAAACAATAGCGACACGGCGAGAGGCCGCGATTGGTCGAAACAAGAAAATGGGAGTAACATCTTTATTATTTTACAATACGAATAATTTAATGCGCATTATCGAAGTCACCGTATGAAATTGAAGGAAAAATATACAAAGAACGGAGAAAATGATACTCAATGTGGCCGGGAGGGGATGGACGAGGACGAGTAACGGAAAAATGTGGACAGAAGGGAAAGGAGATGCTCTGCACGCGATACGTACGCGAAGAATCGGAGCAACAAAGAATTGACATGCTGTTTTTCTTTTCTTAGCGCAATTTTGTCTCAGTGTTTTTTCACGCTGTAATCATGTACGAGACTTCGTTCGACGCACACTACCGAGACTCTTTTGTTTTTTCCGTTGCCCTATGCTAATGACTCGGCTTTTGTACACACACGTAATAAAAATGTTGCACCATGACCTTTCTTCCGTTCGCAATACGTCAAGATTTTTTCAATTACATGTTTATCGTATTTTTTTAATCTGCTCGATTTACGTCCCGTTGTTTTCATTATCTACTCGGCGATTTTCGTATTTTCAAGTTTCGATCAGTCGCATTTTCACATTTTTAATTCCAACGGCCGTTAAATTAACCTCAAAAGTAACCGAACCGTTCTCGGTCGATCCTCATCAAACTTTTCGCGAAGTATCGCGAAAAAGTCATAATTGGCATCGTTCGAACACAATAATCCCAACTTATTAGTCACTGATTTAACGATTTCCGCAATAAATGTTTTGTCTCTCGGAAGCCAAAGATACACGCGATAGTTTTTTATTTCCCCAATACGACATTGTAAATTTTATTGCATTTGAGTCGGTGGACATTGTCGGAATCTCCAAAAATTGCTGCTCAGCGGTCACCCAATCGAGGATCGCCCTTGCCAAAGTCTGCAGATCGGAGGCGATCGCCGAAGCGACACACCGTCCGCTAAGCCAACGATTTTCATTTGTTCATCAAGTTTGTAGGTTATAGTCGCGAAGTACATAAAAGTTACAATCGCGTCGATCGGAAAGAAATTTTATAATTGGACCAGATTGTAAATGGCGGGGAAAAAAGTAAAGGCCCGGCAAGATGGATTGAGGGTTGATGATATTTTTTCTCCGTCGCAATTTCATATGCAACGAGAATAAAGAAGTCGTTTATATACGCCGACTATATTAACGTCAGAAACGAGGAGAATTTATGTGAGCATAACTATAAGTTGGGGCGTTTATCCTCGGGCGAGCGCATCGACACGTCTCGTTCTATAAATGCGCGTCTTTCTGCCGCGATCTATACTGGGCCGGGGCATTTGACTTATTGAGGATCGCTGATACAGTACAGATATATAATATGCGAGAGGATGCCAATGCGTGCTTGGGGTTTGCGACACTGCTCTGCGAATCAAGGTCCGCCGTCGTCGGACGCGGCAACATCATCGGCACCACGCGAGCATGTTTTCATCGTGGCGCCCGCCGCAAGATCGACGCGATCGATTATCCATTCCATTCCCTGGACCGTGATATACAGAGTGTCCCGAGACGGATCGCGATTTTCCCTGGCAAGCGCCACATCCGTAACGAAATTTTGGAACAAGAATTATAATTTTTAACCCGGTACGCACTGGGTCATTCTGACCCGCTTCATTTTTTTCCGCGCCAACCTTTTTTAGTCAGATCAAACGAGAATTTTGCAGATTTTAAAGTTTTAGGTTATGAGAATCGTTCGGAATAATATCCTCTCTGATAATGTTGATAATCTTTATTTTATCATAATCTTAATTTTTACGATTATACCTCCGACTCATTGACATCCAATATAGCGATTTTTTTCGAAATTCCAATCATTGATAACTCGAGAGTCGATGATAACGACGATGGCCGATATTGCACGTCAAGTATTCGCACGTGTTTTCGTCCGACACGTGCGAGTACTCGGAACGAATGCTCGAGTCTAATTTCATATAAAAAAAACGTTGTGTTCGAGCGCCTTTGTACGTAATTCTCCGTTTTTACTTCAAGGGATTATTTTTTCCCATATCCGTTTCGACAATTTCGAATAATAAATTGATGACTCAGGCCATAGCGATTTTGGGACCGAAAGGCGTCAGCCTCAAAAACCAGGTCAAAAACCACAAGGGCCGCTCGACCGAGCCCATGGCGATCGAAATAAAACAACAATGCAGCGTCTCAAAGCAGTTCTCAACTGTTCAGATGTCTCGGCGACTCGAATCCTGAAGCTTTGTCTGTCACCGAGACGTCGTGTTAAATTTATTTCTACATAACGAAATATCATGCATGTTTATCGTTGCTGCGACCAATATAGAAGGAGGACGCGCTCGCGACCCTCCGTCCGATCAAACGATCCACCTACGCTCGTAAACGAAGGAGATGCGCGGACATCGCTCTCTCCCAAGGAAAGGCGACCCGAGAAAGCTCGCGAGTTGGCGTTTTATTGTGGCCCAACAATTTATTTTCGGACGAACATGTTTTTATTCTTTCTTTTTCCAAAAGTTCAACGAAGCTGCCGGAGGCTGAACAGCAGTCATTGTCAGTGTGTACAGATCGAACGACAAGGGCGAATTATTTATGAGAGTCGTAGCACGCGGTAGGAAAGCGCGAAGCGCGACGCGCCGGGCCATGTAAAAATGCGTATGACTTTTTTGTCACTTGAAAATACATGAAATATATTTTCACACTACGCACTAGGTGCGACACTGAATGAAGAAAATCCGATTTAAAAATTTGTACTTGGGGGCTACTGGAAATTAATTAACGCGGAAGCAAAAATGACACGTAAATTTAGAGGTTATGTGTACGCATTCGTGCGTGCAGACGCGAATTGAGAAAAAGCGGAAGCCCGCGCGTTTCAGGAGCTCTCATGAATGATAAAAGGTCACGGCTGTTCATGCTAAACGCAACGAAACTACGAATTTGCTAAGCAAAACCAGCGGGAAAAACGAACGATCCTGAATTCGTCCCTCGAGACTCTTAGCGCGATCTCAAGGTCGACCTTCGATCTCTCCGCGTACTCATTGATTTTTAACGAAGGATGAAAAACTCATGCGTGCTAAAGCGATTGTGCTCGATACGCAGTGTCCAACAGTTTTTTTGAATATTGACTCGGATAACGTTCGCAAAGTTTCTCATTATTTTTACTTCATTTTTTCCGAAAATCACAATGGCAAAAAAAAATCCCATCAACCTGTGCATTTTCCGATAATTATTTAAAGGAAATGACTAATTATCACTAATTAATGAATTTACTATTTAACCATTACCGAAGAAGATCAACTGGATTTCCTTCTCCCTCCGAATCCGATAATTTAATGGATTCAATTTCAATTGAATTAATAATTAATTTTGAGCAGCTAATTACCGAACAATTTAATTGGATTTCCGATACTTAGAGATTAGTAACGAATCAACGTATTGGCATTGTCGTCATAAAGACAATATTTTATGAAAACGACGTTTCCCTGAATTGCGTCCCTACTGCGTAGTTATTTTTGCTTTTAGGTCAAAGATTTTAGTCTCCTCGCGAGCACGTTTTTTAGTTGCCGTACATCACGACGTAGGAGCGGATAAATGAGAGTCGCGTAAAACTTTGGAGACTAAATATATAAAGTTCACCTTCAAAAAGTCGAACTACCCGAAGGTCATCGCCTTGCCGGTAATTATCATTGTGGGGCATTTGCACGACATGTGCGGGGTAACCGCGGAGAGAACGAGCGCGAGGAAAAAAGAGAGCAGAGAGCGGCACAGCTGCAAATATACGCGTATGAGCCGCTCGCCAGCAAGATCAACGAACCTCATACTTGCGATTGTACTGATGACCGCTCATCATATATATACATATAAATACGTTTCACGTAGCCATGAAAACGTACAACGCACTATGCGCATATCGCACTTATAAATGTGCATTATCGCGGGTTTCCGAACAAGCGCAATAAACCTCGTACGCAATCAATCATAACAAACTGACGTAAATTTTTTCCTCGTTGCATATTATACATCGTATCGTAACTCCCATTCGGTGTGGGTGCAGTTCGCACGTATAAATTTGTTGTACGGCCATATTAACACAGCACTGACGCGAAGGGTTATCGTCTTTTCTTTATAATGGTGGAAAAAAGGGGCTACAGATATACTTGCGAGCGTATAATGTCGGGTTTTGCAAGTGGGTGCAGCGAGCTAACCTCGTCCTCGGGCAACAATTCTCATCTCGCTTTATTATCAATAAAATAAGTCGTTTCCTCTTCACATTTTTATTTTATAACCTCTTTTTGTCCGGTACGATCGTTTCTTTGCCTCTATATACAAACGAAAACGTTACAGAAACCATAATCTCTTATAACAGGGTTTTATGTCGTCATGGATTTCAACTTTTTCCGAATAATGATTTCGCGTCGGGATTTTTGTATGTGTTTTTCACTTTTTACTTTCCAGAGTTTTTCACCTTCGCCCTTAGTTCGACAGAGACGGCTGCAAATTTTGGAAGAGAAATTTTCTCTCGTCAATTTTTTTCCTTTTTCTGCATGAAATACTGATTTTTATCCATCGGACAAATTGTATGCGGAAAATTACTATGAAAACAGTCGAAAGGTTATTCGCTGCACAAGGGATTCTGATTGGAAAAAAGAGTCCGTTACGTCGCGTGTATTTTGCACTATAAGCTCGTGTTATTTTTTCCTTATTATAGATTCACGTTCATAGTTCCCGGAAGATGGGACGGACGCGAAAAATGTCGTCGGGGATAAATGAGTCGTTGAGATCGATTTATGTTCTAATTATTATTATTGTTATTATTATTGGGCTTTTAGCTGGCTCGGGTCCTCCTTGAATGTTCCAAAAGTATGCGGGATGAGCAATTGGCGCCCGCGCCCGAGGCCCGGATAGTGGCGCCACTGTACGGAGAAAACGAGAGCGAACCGGCTAAGATTCTAATTCGAGTTGCTCGTCAAAGCGATCCCTATTACATCTTTTTATGATAATTAAGATTTTCTCAAAATAGAGTTTTGAGTCGAAAGAAAAATGTTGATACTCATTCCTACGAGTTTGACCGCTCGGCTTGTCACAACGAGCTGAATTGAATTACGTCATGGGCACAATTGGATGAAAAGCGTTTTTTAGTATTTCTCGATGTCAAAATATTTGCCGCAAAACAGCGACCGCACCTACCGACAAACTGCAGCAAGCTCTCGAATGACCGAGTGGCGGCATCTCTCGATGGTTGACTAAAACTCCTCGCGGAATATATTTGTAATTTTTTGCGGGGATCGGAAGCAAAACAGAACGAGGAGAAACTTGACTCGAAAGATTCGTTGCAAATTCTTATAAATGAGAAAGCAGCTCAAGATTTTCGGGGATAAAAACAAAAAATACATATTCCTACATTGTGGATTCGTTTGAAAAAGTTTTCTCCTAATTTTAACACATATCAATCGTAATTATTATATTTATAGTTTGATTGTGATCACACAGAGCCAAAAATGTCAATAAACAAATGATTCGCCCGTACTCGGTCGAATCCGGGGTGTTATCTTCTTAAATTATATTTATGCGGGGAACGAACGCAATCGTTTAGACCACGAGCAGGGTGGAGAGATCGCCCCGGGCTGCCCGGGGTTGAAAGCGCGTCACGCCGATGATTCTTTCCCCGAACTCGTCGCGTGTTCGTCTCATTTCAAGCAGCCCTGTCCATAACTGCTCCACCAATGAGTCTTCTCGATTTGATGGAATCACCAACATCCACGTGTCGTTAAAATTCAGCGCATGATTATTAAAAATATCAAATTCTCCGAAATAAAATAATGCATCATATGATGCAATTCGAAAAATGCGCGCTGTCCTCGTAGCGTGTGCATCATGCATGCTCTCATTTGTCAACATCGTCATCATCGACAGAGTCCCGCGGAGAAAATATTTTAGAATTCTACTCGTAAAAATCTAACCGGAACAGCAACAGTCTCGAATACTTTTCCATCCACTGTACCGTGTATGAAAAACTTTGGGTTCAACTTCCGCTTTGACACGTGGTTATCGGCAATGAGCTACCCCATTTCTCGTCTCTGGTCCAGCGAATCTCATGCAATTTCTAGAAACGTCACGATTCACCCTTCGCATGCGTCGCAAAGTGAAATTCTACTCAAATATACATATATACACATAATAAATACAGATATATCGATTGCGTTCATCCCCACTCCGAGCGTTACGCAACTGGCTTGAGGATCGAACAAAACCGAGAGAAAGACGACAGTCATAAAGTGAAATTCACCGCGATAAGACGTATTGAAATTGTATTTCAACCCCAAGTTTTTTGTGCTACGAAAATAAAGATGCCACGACGAGGACGAGCATCGGGACCCCCACCAAGGACGTAAGTATTCCGTAAAATAAAAATCCTCGTCATATCAATTTGTTTCGATCGTGAAATATTATTCCGCGTTTGGCTAACCTCTCCGAAGAGAATATTCTCGGCGACAAAAACGAGGCTTTCGTTACGTCACTGTCACAAGGTCTAGGGCTCCCGATTGTTGTGACGTAGACGGTGCAAAGTGCCACTTCGACATACACACGCGGCTCGACATTGAGACATCGATTTTATTATCCCATGACGATTGACAATTTCGTCATTTCGTGTAAATCAATGTTTCGCTAATATTTTCAGTGTCAGGCCTGCCGCCAGGGCAGCTCCCCCGGCAAGGGCTGCTGCGCCACCAGCCCAACCACCCGCGCATGCCGCGCCTCCCCCATCGGCCCCCATGGTTGCTCAACCACAGGGACCGTCTCTCATGGGACAAATGGCGGCGACCGCCGGAGGAGTCGCTATCGGATCCGCCGTAGGACATACCATCGGTCATGCCATGACTGGCCTCTTCAGCGGAGGTTCCAACGAGGCTGCGCAGCCCGTTGCTCAGGCTGCTCCAGCCCCGGCTCAACCTTTGTACCCCGGAGCCGCTCAGCCTCAAGCCGCCGGCACTTGTGCCTGGGAAATCAAGCAATTCCTCGAGTGCGCCCAAAACCAGAGCGACTTGACGCTCTGCGAGGGATTCAAAGAGGCGATGAGCCAATGCAAACTGGCAAACAGTTAGTACTTTCCCCCAAACTTCTTTTTTCCTTCCTCATTGCGACAGTTTCACTGATCGTTTCGTCTTTTTTTTCGTTTCAGATGTCTAAATCGATTCGTTAGGGATGGAGAAGAAATCAGTAGCGACGTATTCCAACTAAAAAGAATTTCTGTTTTTTTTTTTTATAGTGACCTCTTTGCGAGCTTTTCGTTTTTCTAAGATTCTCAGGTCGAGAACGTTTTGATCCGTTATCATGAAATTCTAAATATATGCCACCGTGTATCACCGAAGCAAATCAAGTTAATAAATTTTAGCTGTTACAACCTGGAGAGACAATCCGATCGTATTTATTTGATAAACACCTCGTTTTTCTACTACCACGCTTGGGTTTGTGCGTTCTCAGACTCCAGCGTCGACGTGATGGCAAGGGAAGAGGCTTCACGGCCGAACCATCAACCATAACGTAAGCAAATCGATGATTTCAAGGTGGAGAAAATCCCACAAATAAAAAGCTTTGCTGTGATCGTTCCCACTTCAGCAATTCCAGTCCATTTTCTCGATGATTCTGAAGTTTGCAACGTTGAGATTTAACGAAAAACATTTTTTCTATTGATTATTCATTGAATTTTGAAAATCGTGGCTATTTTTCGAGTCGATTGAGTTTTTCGGTCGCAACAGAGAATCGTTTTATTGGCTGGACCAAATATTCAATAATTATTATTGGCTCTGCTGAAGAAATAACAGAATTTCGTTGCATTCCAACGATGGAAACTTCAGAATCACATTTCTTCGAGAAATTGTGAAAAAATACCGGAAACTTACGAAAATTCACCGGACGTGTTTCCTTGGAAATCCAACGAAAATTTTCGATAAAATTAAAACTTTGTCCCTTCGACACTCCATGTCGCTTGCTCCTAGGCTATAGAATAGAAAAGCAAACGACCAATCGCGACAGAACCGACCGATTTCTAAAATTCTACACTCCAGGGAGAGAAAGTAATGACAAAAATTACTATGGCATCATGATTCACTCATGTCATGTCGTCTCTGCAAGGGATTTCATCAAATGCATAATAATTTTCACTTTTACTCAAGATAAAGGAATCTCTGAGATTTTCGGCCCAAATTCAGACGAAAAAAACTAACTATGATGTTATAGCAATTTTTGACATAATTTTCTCTTCGTATACTGCCTGAGACATCGAAAAATTGTCGGTTCGAATGTACATCGAGGGTGAAAACCTGATACAAAGCTCAAGTGGAAAAAAGACGGCAAAGTTGGTTCAATCGTTGGTGATTATTCGATGGAATTAAAAATAAAGTCATCGAGACAAATAAGCAGTGTCTGTACTTTCATTCTAAATGTATAGCATGATTTCACTTTGCACTCGGCAAAGTAGACGAAAAATAATGTAAAATGAAGAATGAAAAGAAAGAAAAAATGAAATATCCGGTTCGTGGCAGTGTATATAAGATCCGCATGATACCGAGGAGATGAAATGTCAAAACAAGAAGGAAAACATATGACTGTGTAAAACTAACAACAATAAATATCATGATTCTGTAAATATCGTCCAAGCTGCTAATATGTAGAAACCGATGATTCCAGAACAAAGTTTATTAACTTAATGCCTGACCACGAGATATAGGATTTGAAACAAGGGAATTCACGCATACGAGGGACTGACGGGATGAGGAGGGTAACTAAAAAAAAATATTTATATATATATATAAATATATATGGTAGACTATCTTTTGTCGGTATTGAGGACTCGCATCATCATGAAGCCGGCGATGGTGGCTGCTGCGATGCCAAGACCTGCTTTCCACCAAACGACCGAGTCCCCTTGTATTAATCCGAATTGCTTCATATGCCTGCAACGAGAACAATAAAAATAAGTTGAGACTGGGAATAGCGTGAAATACCAATTTTGTACTAAGTTATGCATCAACGTGCGAAAAACTGCAGGACCCCGACAATGACAGAGCCCGTTTGTTAAGGAGTTTTGAAAAATACAGATGAATAATCGCGTCGTACGTAGATGCATCAATTTTCCTCTATTTTTCATATTCGTTGCGCAACAAGACGAACACTAGAGAAGCTCAGGAATAAACAGATATGCAGTGCAAAGGGTATTAGACGTGTCAATATATCAGCGTTAAACAAATATTTGGATTATCATGACATGCTCGTGCAACGTGGTGAAAAAATATTGTTAATACATTCAGAATGTTTTTTTTTGGCTTGAGTTTTCCGGAATTTTGAAGCTTAAACAATAAAAATTGTGCGGATATCGCGATTAATGGAAATACGAGAACGGAGATACGAAGGAAAAGTCACCAACTGTATAAAATACGTGAGAAGGAACCTTTTCAAAGATCTGCACCATTCGGTTGGTGGAGTATTGACAAGCAATATGTCGAGCATTCGCCTGAAAGGACTGAAAAAAAGGTCGTGTTTGTGCGATCATTTCTCGCTTCTATTGTCGTTGCTACACGCAAGAAAATCCGGACAATACCAACCGATATCCGTGATGCTTTTTCAAATACCGAAATTAATATTTCGACCCGTTTAATCGCGATTGACATGATTATTAGTGCGATATTTACAGTGAGATATTCGTACGTTAATGCAAGCCTATCCGTTTTTTTTCCTTCCCCCTAAGCGAGGTATATTTAATTATGAAACTCGGATGATTCGATCACAAAGCCTATGACGTGCCTACTTAAAAATTTTATACAGTGAAATATTGAACCAACCTGTGTCTGTAAAATAATACCCACGCTGCTTGAAAGCGGCTAAACACGAAATTGCTCTCGGTTAGTGTTTATTGCGAAAAAATAATAACGATTGCCATTTATTCATTGGACCAAATTTTCATTCATTATTTTATTTCTTCTCTATTGATTTTTATTGCCTTAACTTTCAGTTTCCTTAATCCGGCAAAAGAAAATAATTTAACGTGACAAATAGAGTGTGAGCGTACAGTGATGTACGTCTTGGTAGAGGGTTGAGCAATATGTAAAGAAAAATAAGAGCGTGACTAGGGATATTCTCATAATACGCTTTGCAATCTAAATGAGAATTTTTCTTTTCTTCCAACTACAGCAGAATTGAGTTTTTTTCTTCTTCTCCAAGATCCAAGCGGTCTAAAGTTTTTTATTTTACAGCAATTCATTCTTTATGCAACGTTTCTTTTTTCAAATAGATTTCAAGAGGCCAAGGATTGTCATTTGCTCAAGTGATATTTTTCCTTCGTAATAATACGGAAATCGACTTACGGAAAGGCTGCCATTGTTGCGAGTTTTACAAATATCTCTGGCCGCACAGTACGAGTCACGCTGTACGGCTGCGGAGGCATCAGCTTGTACTTGCTACAAAAGGTCGCCGGTTGGAGTAAATATTCCTGCTTTACTTCCGACAAATCACTCTTGTTCGCTACTATGAGCACCGGAATTTTACTGTCCGCAAAGTATTTCTAGAAAATAACAAAAAAAAAAAACGTTGATTCAATTCTCTCGCATTATTCGTAACATTTAATCGATTTTTCGCTCTCATTTGCAGTACAAGAATTTCTATCCACAAATTCATCGTCGTTCATTCAATTTTTGTACTAAACTCTGCATAGAATTTTTCCGAAAATTAAACACTCGAGTTAGCAAGAATTCGCAGATTTTCGTCAAATAAAAACATCAAGTTTAGTTTAAAAATCTTAAAGATGAAAAAACTCATTTTTTTCTCATACTGCATTGACTTTGGGCTTCATAATAGTTTTCGCATTGATAACAGAGACAAAATATGAAAATTTTGAAATTGCACACTATTTAACCCTTCGAGTACACACTGGGTCGTTTTGACCCCAACAATTTTCTGTCCCCAATGTTTTGCCATTGAATTCCAATTTTCGTCAAGAAATAAATTTAGGGCCATGAAATATGGCTAATTTAGGAGAAAAAACGTCTCTACAGAAAAAAAAAGCAAATTTTCCGAAATACAAGGATTTGAAAAACGCCTCGGGTCATATTGACCCAACGTGCACTCACAGGAGGTGAGCACTTGAAGGGCTAATCATTGGCGTAAGAAAATGATGACTGTTAAGTTTGCATTGTTATAATGCAACGATATTCATTTGTATCTTTGGCAAAATTAATAATTCAAGTGCAGACTGTAATTACAATGATAAAATGATCGATTTTTGCCCTCCAAACTGCATATCGGCTGGAAAAATTTGGATGATATTGAAACCTGAAGAAATCATGAATAAAATGAAATATTTTTTGTTGCATTTCAACGTTGCAAACTTCATCATCATAAGAAAATGTCTATTTCGTTTTACTCACAATGTATATTCTGGCGATATATTCAAAAGATTTTGGATTGCTCGTGTCGTAAACGAGAGCAGCGGCGTCGCACTGAATTTGTGCTGGAGTTAAGGCATCTTGAACATTCATAATGTTAATGTCACGTAAAATGATGGTTTTCTCTTGACCGTAAACGTGAACGGTGTTGACGGTCACGTGACTTTTTGGTGGAACTTTGTCGTCAGTCAATTTCTGAAAATAACAAAGAATCCCTTCCGTGTAGCAGATTTATTTGAAAAAAAGGCAAAAAATAGTGATAAATTATGAGAGCGGGAGAATGAAAAATACCTCGAGCTTTGGATCGATGAGACTTCGACACAGTGTCGTTTTTCCACTGCATTTCGGCCCTATTATGTGACAACAATACACATTTCTGCTCGATTGTTTTTTCGCCAGATCCAATTTCTTTTCTCGCGTTATTGTTATGGCGCTCGTTTGACACTCGTTGTTGTACATATTGTAGCCGAGATACGCCATGTATTCGAGAGTCTTACGAACGTTTGTCAGTGTCAAATACGCCCATTGACACATGTAACCTTGGTACGTCAACCATCCCTGAAAAAAAAAAAACACGAAAATGAAGGTTTCCGATGAATTTTCCCTTGGCAAAGATTCGTCACTCGCCGCCACCATGAAATACCTTTTCGTTCGTTTTCACCATGTGTTTGTACTCGTCGCTCCAAGGTGGAGACGAACATCGGGAAAACAGCGAATCCAGTTCGGAAGGAGAAAGAGCGTCGTCTCGGTCTCGATCGTGTTGCATAAACAAAAATGTCAAAAACTGTTGTCCCTTGTGCGAAAGTTCCGTCGAACATCCCGGCGGAACTTTGAATCTACGACATCAAAATTACACAATTTTTTGGACGAGCTACTTCGAATTTTCATTGTTTTTCGATCAATTGCACGAATCTAATAATTTCCCCCATTTTACGAGCGACTTTTTGAGAATTAGAAGAAAGTTTGCTTTATTATTCAATGCTCAATTCGTTCTTACGGTGGATGAATATACTCCTTTGACATTTGAAGTTCATTGTCGTAACCGAATTTTCTCAACACCGCCCACGTCGTCTCGTTTCTTCCACGCTGAATGAACAAGCACTGGAGGTACATGAAGCCTATAAAAAGTATTTGAAAAAAAATATATGAGACTTGAATTTTTTACAGTTCCGGTGAACATGCATTTTTTTTTGTAAAGACATTTTTTTAATAAATTTTGAACATTTTATAGTTCTGAATTCATTTCTTTTTACGAAAATGAAAATTACATGTCAAAAAATTGGCGACGGGTAATTTTTTGACTTAGAATCTACTCGACGGGTTGATGAGCAATGAAAAATTCCAACTCACCTTTCATTGTGACAAAACCATTGCACGTGCCGTCTTGAATATTCTTCGACAGTACGGCCTTGACATCTTCGAGAACTTGCGGCTGCAGAGGCGTATTGAAGCACGACTGTTGAAACGCATTGAGTTCCATGTCGTTCAGAAGCCCATCATTGTCGAAATCGCATATCTACGATGATATTTTCATAATTTAATACGAAAAAATGTCCAACTGGAAAAAGCATCACGAAAAAGCAGTTCACGAGGTTGGAACTTACTTTGAATATTCTCTGAAGAGCCGTTTTACACTCCGGAGTCAACTCCTGCGTGTCATAATTGTACAGAGGTGTTGTGGGATGCAAAACAGCTTTCTGAGCGTAATAAAACATTTCCGAAATGTTTTGGAGAGTTTTCGCCGAACACTGTAACAACGAATCATTATTTCGTAAGAAATTGAAAAACTCAAGCTCAAAAATGGATTCGCTTGTTTGTCAGACGAAAATCTTTACCTCAATGCAACTTTCGATCTCCGAGAATTCCTTCATTATTGGATATACAGCCTGAAAAACGTTTCACACAACAATTTAGTTTTTTCATTCCTCCGCTAGCTTTCTAGTTGAACAAACTTTGCGTAATTAGCCTTTACTGTTCAACGAGACGATACTGAAGTTTGCAACATTGGAATGCAACGAAAAATGTTTCATTTTATTCATAATTCGTTCAATTTTCAATGTCAACCAAATTTTTCGAACCGATATGCTTTTCGGGTGGCGAAAATCGATCATTTTATCATCGTCATTACATTCTGCATTTGAATAATTATTTTTGCCAAAGACTGAAGAGAATTTCGTTGCATTCTCACGATGCAAACTTCAGAGTCATTTCAGCGAAAATGTATTTTTCAGAAATTCATTTACTACGGCAATTGAAAACTGTGTCTGTAGTTTTTTTTAAACTGATGGCAAAAAATTCTTTCCTCCAAGTTTATCGGACGCAAAATTCATATTTCCGGAATCAAACAATGCGCAGAATCAGTTTTTTCAGAAATTTATAGGGGGAAAATGAATTTATTGATTACCTCTATTGTGGAATAATCCACAAGATCGATTTTGTTTCCCACCAAAACGACGGGGCATCTATTACTGGACGAACACTTTCTGACCAACGGTAGCCAATAGCTCGCCGCTCTGTCCAAAGTGTCTTCGTCGTCGACCGAATATACAATACATATCACGTGCGCTTTTTGTATCTCGTCCATCAATTGATCTTCCGTTTGTTCGGTAGCTGCGGAGCGTAAGAAATTCGTCGTACACATAACGATTGCGAGTTGACATGCACGAAGCGGACGGAGACGTACACAAGTTTGCGTGTTTTTAATGTCGTTAGAAAAAATATGTTTACGAGGGAATTCTACGAATTTTTATCGTCCCAATTTCGACTGGAGTTTACGCAGAAGTTGGAGTTTTTAGTCAAGATTTAAACGAAAACTCGGAGCAAATTTTTGCTCCAAAAAACTGAGAAATTCGGGGAAGAGGGATGGGGATTTCTGAGATTTTTTGAATGATGCTGAATATTTACGAATAACATAGACGATTGATTGGAAAAATGAGAAAATGATATTTTACCGGAATAATCGACGATGTGCGTAGGGACTTGTTCGGGCGTAACGTCCGCTGGAATAGTGATTTCTTCGGCTTTGTTAGGTACTTCCTCGGCGTATTCTTCGCTGACTAAAGACAAAATGAGTGATGTTTTGCCGACACCGCGGTCGCCGACGAGGAGTATTCTGACATTGCGCCGAAGCGCAATTTGTCTTTGGACCATACCGCCCGAAACAACCATTTGTCGTTTGGTGGTTAGCTCAACAACAACAAATTTAAGAGCACATAAAAATCCTCAGAGCCGGAGACAATCCTTGTCGGCCTGGTAGAAATTTCAAGACCGTGCCATGTTTCGATCGCGGCCAAAACACCCCACGAAGCCAAGATTGCAAAACGAACCTAACCTCACTTTCCGCTTTATCTTTGTCCTTCGGGCCTCCGAGCTCCGCGGATCCGCCGCAAACCTAACGGTTGCAAGTACCACATACACACATTCACGTAGAGAGACACACACGAGCTAATATGTTTGATATATATGTATATTTTTGTTAAGGGGATGGGAGACGTAGCGCGAAAGAGCCTAAAGAAACGCTGCGGGACCGAAGTTTTTAGAAATCATTCTGCTGTTGACACGTTTTTCATTCACTGGCTTGCCGCACACGAAGCGCTTTATTTTTCAAAGAAAAAAACTCGATCCATCGTGTATTTATCGAATCACTCGAAATTAGCGAGAGGAAAATTCATATAAACGTTTGTACGAGTTATTTGCGCGAACTTTTATGTGCCCTAATACTTTAGATATGCTAATCTAAATGTATGGCGAATTTATACCACCCGCTGTGAACGCTCCGTGGGCGTTTTCGTAACTTCAGGTTCACTCGCTAGGGTGGCTTTTCAAGGTTAAACACGAAAGTACTAAAGCTTTATAATGTCAACTATACACACATACATACACACGGCACATGTGCATCTCTGCACATCGGTGGCTATAAGCGAGCTGGGGGATCTTTTTTGCTCTGTCGAAGCAGACCCAGCGGAGCAGCGCTGTCCCTATCCATGGATATGTAGAGATGATGCGCGTAGACTCCGAATCGATCGGTCAGAAACCCAGCTCGAATGTCGCGTGGTTTAATGACGACCTTGAATCTCTAAGGTCGAACGTACTACACTACGTCCAATATTATTATTATTACTGTTTACATATACAGTATTAGGGTGTATAAATATAACCTGCTATTGTTATTCTGCCTCTAATCGATGTGTATACTCTCCCGAAAGTCTACTGCGCGTAGTCCTCTCAGAAATATATATGACTGAAAAGAATGCTCCGAATATTTTTTCGTGTTTACAAATCACGCTCGCAGGAATGTAAAAAAAAGAAGAGCGGAAAGAAACGCTTTTGTCTCTCGTTTATTTGACTTTGCCTTTGTAATTCGAGATTCCAAGAATTCCGATATCATTTTTAGCAAAATGTACATTTAAGCACAACACGTGTCTTGGAATTTTTTTTTCGGCACACGGTTTTGGACAAAGTGGTCAATAAATTTTATTACGCGACGATTATTCAGAACGATTGTCTCGCAGACTTTACAATGACAGGTAAAACGGATCAGTTTTCTACGAGACCAAGGAATTTGTACGTTCTCCGTCAACAATTATCAATTGGAATGTTTTTTTCAAAATATTCTTGCAATCTCGATATTTGGCGTGTTTTTCACTGAATTTTTTCATCCGTTTACGCTTTGAAGGTTCATCTCGTGGATCGTAGCCTTGGTTTCTGATAAGATAAGTGATTTTCGTGTATTCGACAAATGCCCAGAAATTTATATTCTAGAATAAATATCCGCGAGTTTGCAGCAATTTTGACAAAAAAAATTCCATTGACAATGGGGATCGAACACGAACAGCAAATTAAGCGTTGGCTATTTCGTTCGCGTAGCTAAAAAGTAAAAAAAAACCGAATGGCACGACTGTTTACTATTTTTTTTTGACAGTATTTCAATGTCGTAAAAAAAAAACACGACGCATAATTTTCTGTGAGATTTTAATGCGGGAAAAACTTTGAATTTTAAAACTTTAAATTTTACCGGAGATAAAATTGAATAATCTGAATAATCACATTTTTTTTTGAGTTTTCATTTGATTCGTGTTAAAAAAAACTGAATGCGACGAATGACCGATCTGACGTAATCACTCGTTCAGAATTTGCTCGACTTTTCCGCCATGTGGAATAAAACCAATCGCCGTATCGGGCCAACGGCGGTGATGCAAAATGTTACAGTCTGCGAAAGAGATTTGAAATATTTTTAAACGCGTCGCGTCGTAAACGCGAACTCATTATTCACCATTGACTATCGCGACGAAAAGCTTCCATTAAAAAAATCATTCGACATTGTATACGAGTCGTTGAATTATATTTTCGTTATGCCTGTTACTAATTAGAGGAATCTGACGGAATTAATTAAAATTATGTACGATATCCTCTTTGAGCATAAAATGCTCCTTATTTTTTTCTCTCGAATTATATCCGTAGAATTCTCGACTTTGAACTCTGAACTGTACACCCTCTACAGTCGGTTTCAGAACAACCCTGATTTATCGGATAAAAAAACTTTGTTTGATCGAGTTTTTCGAAATTAAACATTGATTATCGTAAAAATTACAAATCAACGAAAAAATGACCATTAAAGATAAAATCGAATGTTGAGCTTGGAGTTTGGTCAATTTTTGCATCGCAGCATGTAAATTTCCATAAAAAATCAACCCAATTTTAGTGCGTATTTGAAATGTTATTTTATTTTCACGAAAATTTATATTCCGCACGGTATAAAATGCCAAATTTTCAAGGTCAAGCCCTGAAATTATTCTGGACTCGTAATTTTTCGCTTTTTCGTCAAAAATATCAGCGAAATCATTTTCAAAAAATTTTTGAAACCACATTCCTCGCTGTACAGTGTCGTAGCGACATGAGACGTAAATGTACTCGAAATGTCGAAAACTCTAGATGCGATAACCTTTTATCACCTGGCCAATCATGTTGTGGTTGATATTGATAGCAAGCGTACTCGAGTTCCCGAAATTAAAGTTAATTAAAATATTATGCAGCCTTTGACTTACGTAATTCTTGCATAAATTATTACGTACGAAACGTGGAAAGTTTGCTTTGCTAATCAACCGACTTTTCGACTAAAAAGAGTCCACGTTTTGGCTTGGCACAAGAAAGAAAAAAATGCAACGTTTTTTTACAAACATTTTGAAACATAAATTGGTCCTTCATTATTTAATTAAAACTAAATTGCGCGTAAGGATCCTTTTCGTCCTGCCGCACTTTTCCTCGCATATTTGCAGGGAAAAATCGGAAAAAATTGCGAAATATTCTCCATTGTTGTCGTTGCATTTATTGATTTATTTATTTTTTTAAATAAACCATTTCGAAAAACCAGATTTTCGAAAAAAGTTGATGGTTGGGTCATAAAGACCCATACGACGCGAAAAAGGTCACAATTATAGTCGTACGCGCGAATTTGTTTGCAATTTGTTGGAGGAGTGAATGATTTGGACGAATAATTTTTTTTTAGCCATAGAATAAAACTCCTCGGTACACAAGTTAGAAGAAAAATGTCCCGTGATCCATTGAGATTTTTCGTCTCTCTCCTTTATGTCTGACGGTATCCGAAATGCACCCAAGTGCCGTGGAATCGCAAAGGGGTATCGTCGACTGATAGAAAAACAGCATTCACCGCTGTAAATACGGGGTCGTCGGGGTCACCAAAGATAATAATTTTCGACGATAAAACTTTTGGTATAAAAGCGCTAGTTATGGCTCCCAGAAGTGTACTCGACCTTGTATCACAATGCGTTCCGGATACATTCTTTTGGCCCTCGTGGCAGCGGCGGTGGCAACACCCGTCTATCAGCGCGCCGGTAAGCCGAACAAAATACAAACTTTTTTCTAAACTACTCTGACTGAAATTCTGTGAAACAAATAGAAGAAAAAAATTTGAATCGGGCAACATTATTTTTTTTTTTAAATTAGTCAAAAAGCCGAAGACCATGAATTCCGCTGTAAATTTTCTCTGCCGATCTTGTGTCGAATTCACGTCCAGCCACTCGTTCATAGAATTAACCCTTCGCGGATCATACGATTTTTTTTATTGGTTTTGCCACTTAAATTTCATGTTTTTTCAGAGACGAACATCTGAAAAAATTCTGGAATATTCTCCATTGATTTTACTTCAAAATGTCATAGTCGTTGCATTTGTTTTTTATTTTTTTTTTTATACCACGTTTTGCAAAATCGAATAGTCGAACAAAATTTGTCGTGTGGGTAGAAAAAGACACGTACGATCCGTGGAAGATTAAAATGATAACAGAGACGTCGCTTTTCTTGTTGAAAATCATTCTTGACTATTCCATCCATACGACTGCAAGAGTTGTTCGAAAAAAAATCGGAAATTCTCTTCTTGTCATTGTTACAGTCGTTGCATTTGGTTCATTTTCGAATGAAACGTTTTGAAACACCAAATTGTTGAAAAAAGTTGTCGGTTGGGTCAAAAAGACCCATATGATCCGCGGAGAGTCAAAATTAAGACCATGACTTTGTTTTTCACGTTAAAAATCATTTTTGACCATCGCATCCATATGCAAGAGTGAGTTAGAAAAATGTCAGAACAAAAATGATCCGCGGAGGTTTAAGAATTTCTTGTAAATCTTGATTCGCTTGATTAATTTTGCTTTGGACTGTTGCGGATTGCCAGCTGACCAGGATCTTCTGAAGAAGCAACAAGATGCAATTTATCTGTTGGAACACATAACCCAGGATTTGCCGAACCAGGAACTGTACAACCTTGGCTCCCACTATGACATCGAAGCGAATGTTCAGTACTATCACGAGCCCCAGACCGTTTTGTACTACTACGGTATGTACAAGGCTGGTCATGTACAGCCGCAAGGTACCGTCTACTCGAACTCGGTCAGTCAATTGCGCAAGGAAGTCGCTCTTCTCACGAGAGTGTTCCTGGCGGCGAAGGACTACCCGGTGTTCCTGCAGACCGCTGCATGGGCCCGCGTGCACATAAACGAAGGACAGTTCGTCAAGGCTTACATCGCCGCGATCTTCCAACGCGAAGACACCGTCGGAGTCATTCCACCTCCGCTGTACGAGATCTTCCCCCAGAACTACTTCGATTCCAGAATCATCCACGAGGCTCAGCATGTCTACACCGAAGGATACGAGGCTGACAAGACCGTCTACATCCCAGTAAACTACACCGATTACTTGCCCTTCGGCGAACACCAACTTTCCTACTTCACCCACGACATCGGCCTCAACTCCTACTACGCTTACGTTTCCTTGGCTGGATACATGATCCCTGAAGTACGTTTCAATTTTAAGGCACAACCGACCCTCCCCACAGTCGAATTTCGCTATAAAAATACACGACGAGGAAATTATATCGAAAATTACTCTCCCAAGAATTTCACCAAAGACGTAATAACTTTTCATTAATATTTTGTTGGAAATAGCGAAAACTTTAACATTTTAGATGAAGAATCACCATTTCCTTGCTAAAATCTCTCGGGACGGCTTGGTACCAGGCAACTACGAAGTCATAGTATAACAATCTCCTTCACTTTGCCTGGTACCAACGTCTCCAGGAGATTTTAGCAAACACATTGCAACTTTTTGTCTGAAATTGGGCGAGAAATGTAAAACTTTTCGCTATTTTCAGTAGAGTATGAGAAAATACTGTGTCTTTGATGAAATCCTTGGCAGGGGCGACAGGGGGCCAGGGAACCATGATGCCATATCAATTTTTGATATTATTTTCTATTTCTATACCACGTGGATTGGTTTTATTGATGATTGAATTATTCGCTCTCTAGTCCCACAAGTCCGCCGGCTACCAACAGGTGCACGGATCCGACTACGAGAAGGGCCACCACATCGGTCACGGTTCGTACTACTACTATCTCCACCAGCAGCTTCTGGCTCGTTACAACCTCAACCGTCTCGCCACTGGTCTCGGCCCCATCGACAGCGTCGACTTTGAGCACGTGAAGGCTCCTTACAAGCCTCATTTGCACTACGCCAACGGTCTCGAATACCCTGGTCGTCCAAATGACCTTTACCTCACCCCCTACCACCAAGATCTCATCAAGAACGTTTACGCTTTCGAGAAGAGGCTCATGAACGCCATCGACTCTGGCTACGTCATCACTCCCCAGCAACAATTCCTCTCGCTCTACCAGCCCCAGGGTTTGAACATCCTCGGTGACATCATCGAAGGTACTGGCCGCAGTGTCAACCCTCGTTACTACGGCAGTCTTCAGGCTGTGGCCCGTCAACTTCTTGGCAACACTCCCGAGTTCAACAACATCTGGAGCTACACTCCGTCCGCCCTGGAACTCAACGAGTCCGCTGTTCGCGACCCAGCCTTCTATCAACTCTACAAACGCATCATCAAGCTCTTCGTTCGCTACCAACAATCCCTGCCGGCCTATCAATACAACGACCTCGTCGTTCCTGGCGTCAAAATCGAAAAAGTCGTCTTCCCCAACCTCGTCACTTACTTCGACCAATACAACGTCGATCTCGACAACGGCTACGTTCACTCCGTCAAGGAAGAACACAACGATTACCACATCAAGGCTCAACTCCAACGCCTCAACCACCAGGCCTACGAATACCAGGTCATCGTACAGAGCGAGAAATCCTACTCCAACGCCGTCGTTCGCGTCTACCTTGGACCCAAATTCGACTACGATGGACAACCCATCGACATCAACCAACACAGACACTACTTTGTGGAGCTCGATCACTTCGTTCACGACTGTGAGTTCCCTTGAAAATTCTCGTCTTCCTATCGTTTTTCAAACTTTAAACTTATTTGGTTTTCTTTGCTCACAGTGAAGGAAGGCCAGAACGTCATCGTCAGACACTCCCAACAGGCTCCCATCTTCAGCCACGATTACCCGTCCGTCCACCAGATGAAGGTTCACCTCGACAGTGCTCTTCGTTCCCAGAATCCGTTCTACATCACCGAGGTAAAACATCGACAACGAATTCCACTTACTTTTCTTGCCCACAGTTGCATGTATAAATTTTGGTTTTGTTTCGATTCTTTTTTGCTCAGCCACAACAGATCTTCGGATTCCCCGCCAGGTTGGCCCTCCCCAAGGGTACCTACGGTGGCTTCCCACTCCAGGTCTTCGTCATCGTCAGCGCCAACGAGGAATACCACGTTCCTTACGGTCCAGTCATCCCCGCTGAATTCCAAACCTACCAACACCATCAGTACCAGATCGTCGATGGTGAACACTACGAGCAGTACAGCCAGCCCGGCTACCATCAACCTCAGCAAGGAATCTACCAGGGTGGATACCAAACCCTCGAAGTTCTTCCTCACTACGAGAACCACGGAGTTTACGGAAACCAGAGTAAGTTTTACCATCACTTCCGCCCAAACATTCATCATTTCCCCCAATTCTCCACCTGTGTTCACCCTCATTTTTCACATTTCTGTAAAATCACGGACTTGAATTGAACTAAAAATTGAATCGAACTCGTTCAAGGCATTGCCTTTCTCGATCCTTGTTCACGGGATCGTGAGTCGCTGAAAACTCGAGCCATGACCAAACACGAAATTTGCAATAGGAAATTCTGATTAAATTTCCGAACAGTCCTGAATAGGTCCCCTAAGCTAGGCCTAGGCTAGGCCTAGGCCTAGGTCCCCTAGGCTATTTCATCACCTCCAGAGGGAAAAGCAAATGTTAATCAACAACATGGGGTTTTAACGAATTGGATGAAATTTTCAGTGAACAAGCTCCAGGCTTACTACGGTCACTATTTGTACAAGAAGTACCCGCACCAGTACCCGGTCTACCAACACTACCAGAACTACCAGCACGGCATTCAGCACGGACAGCAATACCATCACTCCGGAGTCTACCAACACCAAGGTGTTCACGGATACGGCCAACAGCCCCAATACGCCGGACACCAGCAGCAGGTCGTCGGAGAACAAGGTCAGTACGTCCAGCAAGGACAAGTTCTTCATGGACAGATGCATCAGGGACAACACCATGAGGGACAGTTCCATCAAGCCCAAGGACAATTCTACGAGCAAGGTCACCAGTACCAACAAGTACATGACGGACCCGAAGAACACTACGAGGCTGGAAAACACCACGGAGCTTACCAAGGCCCTGTAGGAGGACACCACGTCAGCGGAGTTTACCCTGGCAGCGTTCCTTCGGGAATTGTTGGAGGACAACACATCGCTGGAGAACACTCGATCCAAGCTGGCGAAGAAATCTACAAACATGGACACTCTGCCCACTCCGAGTACCTCAAGCATTACTACGGCAGCAAACACATCAGCCACATCATTGGCGGAGCTCTCAGCCTTGACAGCAAACCTTTGGGCTACCCTCTTGAACGACCTCTGGCTCCAAGCGCCTTCTACGTTCCCAACATCCACGTCACCGACGTCATTGTTCATCACGTCGACCACCCCATCGAAGGCGTCTACTAAATCCACCAGGCACCCTGATTAGCTCTCTTGCAACGTAATCAACGTGCTTTCTTTTTAAATGCTCCATTTTTTCTTTTTATTACCTTACGGCCATTATGCTCTGCAATATTTTTACCGGAACAATAAAGACACAACTCTTTTAACGCAATTCTGACCTTCTGCTTTGTCTACCCCAAAACCTTTCGCATTCCACCGCAGTCGAAATCAGTTGTTGGCGGCTCAAACGGCTGGGCCCTTGACGGTGCTTTGGGGTTCCCTAAAAAATTTCTTCGATTTTAAAAGTTGTATGAAATTTGTCGCCATCATAAATATTTGTTGCCAGATAAATAGCAGCAACTCAGAAATAATTCCAACGCAGTAATTGAGGTTTCTAGATCATTTTATTTTCCAAGCAACTCAAATATCAATCCTAGAAAAATCACAAAAAATCAAACTCAAAATGTGGGCCGTAAAATTTTCATTTTCGTGTCATATGCAGTGAAATATTTTTGGCGAAGACAGAATTTATTTGGTAATTCTATCTGAAATGTCGTGTGCGTCGCAGAAACAACGTCGAATCGTGTGTCTCGTCAATGAGCCGGATGATTTTTTCGTATGTAATCAAGTGAACTTAATCACTGCGACGAGATAACACGTTCTCTGTTTCCTCTCGCTGTTTCAGCGCTGGATTAAAATTAACATTGGAACGAGATTTCTAGTGAATTTAATAATCTCCATAAACGAGGCGAAATACGAAAACAAAAATTACTCTCCTGTTTCCGTCCGAAAAGGAAGATGTTCGAAAAAATTGATTTTTAGAATTAACCAAGCATCGATCCCATTAATTAACTTCGAGTCTGATGTTGAAAATTCGATTTTATAAAAAATCAATTTCTCGTTCAAATCGCTTCGTAAAAAAATTGAATGAAAGAAATCTTTTTTAACAACTCCCGGTCGAATAGAGAAATAAATTTCGAATATGTCGAAGAATTCGCTCTGCGTAGTAAAAACGTAGTGAGAAAAGTCACGTCAGTCAAAAAAAGGCACAAGGGAAAAACTTGGGAATTAGGAGCGAGAGTCAAATTCCTTTTGAATGAAAAATCATGACGTACACCATACAAAACGAGAATTAAGCCCGTGGGCGACGATGAATATTCGAAGCTGCGGACATAGTTGAACAAACGTGTACATTGCGCTTTGCATTGATCGTGATTTTTTTTCTTCCAGCCAGTCGGTGTTGAGCGTTGGCTGGAGGATGACGATACCCCGCAAAAAATCAACGTCCGTTGTTTTATTTACGCGAAGTTTCGGTGTATTTTCTAAGGAGGAAATGATTCGGTGAAATTGCTGATCGCAGAGTATGCAAATGAACTAATTGAACTCGCGCGGGACAAAATTGATTGAGTCACTAATTTTGATTCAACTATCGAGAACTACGAGTCACTCTTTTGTCAACATTATCTCTGGTCCATGGCTCCTTATCGGAATGTTTCCTACACGCGGCGACGATAATAAGACGAGAGTAAATTCTTCAAAAGATTAGAAGTGAATCCCCGATGAAAATTACTCAACGAAATTCCTCCCCGGCACGGAGAAATGAAAACTTTCTTGTATTTTCGGATCTCGAAAAATTCGCCAATTTCTAAAACATTTTTACAAGTAAATTGATCGGTAGCAGCCGTTGGAGAGAAATATTCGCGAAAGATCGTTGCTCGAGATAAAAACGACGAAATATGGCTCAAGGACAATCATGAATCTTTAGTGACTTTCAAAATAAACTCTTTGTGTTCGGCTCAATGATCAATTCGTTCGATAAATAAATAATTCATTCGGCACTCGATGGGGGAGTCCCGCATCGGGAAAATGTTTTCGTCAACATTTCCATTTGAATGTTATCGCGCATCGGTTATTTGGCGGCGTGTGAGCGATCGGGGATCGTATAATAAAGTTAATCATTAAATAACTTTGTGACATCGAAGCAATTTCGAAAAAACAAAAAGTGTCGAAGAAAATCGTGTAAATTTTTGATTCCCTAAAATTCATCGCAAAATTCCACGATGTTCGGATCGAACTGGCTGGCAAATCCGTTTTTGCTATCAAGCATCGCGATAGCTGGGCTTTATTATTATTTCACATGGACTTTCGATTTTTGGTCGAAACTCAAAGTGCCGTTTAGGAAGCCGACGGTTTTGTTCGGTAATTTCAGTGACTTGTTGCTCTTTCGTAAATCACAACCGGATGGGATTAAGGAAATGTACAATTGGTTTAGGGGCTCTCGGTACTTCGGGGTATTCAGGGTCAGATCTCCGATTCTAATTCTGCGTGATCCCGAGTTGGTGAAGCACGTGTGTGTCAAGGATTTTCTGTGTTTTACGAACCGTGGTATACCGGTCAACCCGAACGAGCCATTGTCCCGAAACCTCTTCAACCTCGAGGGCAAAGCCTGGCGAAGTTTAAGGTCGAAATTGACGCCAGCATTTTCGATCGGCAAGATAAAACGGATGTTTTATTTGTTGAGCGAGTGCGAAGAGGAGCTGAGTAAATTAATCAACGCGAATTGTTGCCAGGACAAAGCCATCGAAGTTCGTGATTTGGCAGCTAATTTTACGATCGACGTGATCGGCAGTTGCGCCTTTGGCATTCACATGAACGCTCTCAAGAACGATCAAACGAACGCGTTCCGTCACATGGCGGCCAAGTTATCAAAGCCCAGCTACAAAACCGCCTTGTGGCGAATGTTGAGGACAGCTTTGCCAACACTTTATCGCGTCCTTGGTGTACGAGTCATTGAACCCAACGTCACCAACTTTTTCAAGGACCTCGTTTGCCGAATGATCCAACAGAGGGAAAATGAACTCGGTCCTAAAAGGCATGACTTTATGGACCTTCTGCTACAATTGAGAAATGCACAAGGCAATTTACATTTGGACAATGGCTGTAATTACGATCCCGCTAATTCCGAAGAGTCTCAACAACTTGCCAAGGACATCGGTACCAGAAAAATAATCGCCTTTCTCATTTCAATTCCGTGTCAAATCGTTTTTTCCCTCCGTGGATCATACAAAACGCTTTTTTTTCGAAAATCTCGTTTTTTTTAAACCATTTTTTTTGAAAATTCAACAGTCACCTCAAAGTAGAAGGAATGGAGCGTATTCCAAAATTTTTTCCTATTTTTTTTCAAATGCATGAGCGGCAGCACGACAAGGACCCTCATGATCCTGGGCGCCATAAAGAATCATGATCCGCGGAGGATTTATCGAATTTTGACAGATTTAAAGAAAAAAAAAAATATTCATAGCATTGCGGTCTTTAGGACATTCCGCTAATTAACTTTCGTTCGGTTTTTTTTTGCTTCGGACATTAATTTCGTCCTTAAAACGAAATAGAACTGAGCAACAACGCCATCGCAGCCCAGGCGTTCGTGTTCTTCGTAGCAGGCAATGAAACCTCGTCCAATACGATCGCTTTCTGTCTACACGAGTTGGCCCTGAACGAGGAAATACAAGAAAAAGTTCGACGAGAAATCCACGACGAGATCGAGAAACGAGATGGCAAATTAACTTACGAGGCTGTTCAAGACATGAAATATCTCGACATGATAATTCTCGGTGAGTGTGCTCTCACGATTCTCTCTAGAATTTAAAAATCAACTGAAAAAACAACGAATCGCTTCGAAAAATCACTTTTTCAAGTTTTTCCCTTTGTCTCATTCTCTGGTCAATGATTCTAGAGACTTTAAGAAAATATCCACCTGCCCCACTGCTGTCGAGAAGATGCGAATATTCGTATCGCATCCCTGGGACTAAAGTGCAACTGCCTGCAGGTATGCGAGTCGTCATACCGATTTATGGTCTCCATCACGATCCTGATTATTATCCCGAACCCGATGTATTCGATCCTGAACGATTTTCCGACGAGAATAAAAACACCAGGCCGAATTACACGTACTTGCCTTTTGGCGATGGCCCTCGAAATTGCATCGGTACGTAAAAAGTTGAACCCCCTGAGCTCGCGATTTTCTGAATTTAGTTTTGTTGGAAATCCAACAAAAAATATGTTTTTTACTCGTCATTCCAATAATTAGTGGGATCGTTTCAATTTTTCTGGTAAATTCAGTTTTTCATTGGCAAACAAAACTGTCCACGAGGTCCATGACGATTTTTTTTAACTAAACGACTCATTAGAGTTTTGAAAAAAATCGGAGAATCAACAAAAACTCGAAATCCACTCCACTCGCCAATTACGATACGATTTTTTTTCGTTTTTCATTGTTTCAGGAATGCGATTCGCTCTGGTGCAAATGAAAATGGGGATAATTGGATTTTTGCGAAATTACAGGGTCGAAGTTTGTGAGAAAACGATCATTCCCATCAAATTTAGCAGACGAAGTCTGGTGACGTCGAGCGAAGGTGGTTTTTGGTTAAGAATCAAGTCAATAAATCGAGAATCTACAATTTAACGAATATAATCGCGGCTTTGAGCAAAAAATTCATCATTTTAAAAGAGTATTATTATGCAAATAAGAATTTCAATGAAATTTCATAATTCGTTTCTCCAACGCACTCACTCGAGTCGGAGTTTTCCTTGATAAAAAAAAAGGCATCCAGGGAAAATTGGATCCGAAGAAAATGAGCGAAATAATTTGGACAAGGGACTTTTAGGACGAACAAAGATTTCGAGGAATATTAATAAAAATGCAAAATGTTGGTGAGTGGCTATAAAAATTCTAATTTTCGTTACATCAGTCAAATTGATAAGTTTGCTACATATATACACAACTATTACGCGCAAATATACGTTTGATATAAAAAAATATTAATAAGGGCATAGATATATATATTTATATATATTTCTGAGGTGAATATCGAAGGTCGAAAGTGTAACGGTGGCACGGGGCACTTTGTGTATCGTAATCGAAACCGAGACGTAACGATAAACGAAGAAAAGATGAAAATAAAAACAAGAGTACGAACGAAATGTCTCGGCAGTTATTTTCCTTCTTGCTGTCAATGATCAATAACCTTTTTCCCTCAATATCTGGGTGTGCGTGGCATTCGCTATGCTTGATTCGATCTTCTACTTCGACGTGAAGAACTGGAGAATAGATGACGTGGCTTGTACAAATCGTCACTCGTGTAACGTTGATTGCTGCCTCTCGGTCGACTGAAACAATCGAAAGTAACTAAGCATTTCAAAAATTCTTCCCCTACACTCAAAAAAATGAATAAACTACTTTAGAACTTTGAAAAGCTTTGGAATTTGGCATTTTTCAAATTTTTTTTTGTTTCAATATAAAATTGTCGAGATTTTTTAGGCTTTCTTCAAAAATTCTTCACAATTTTAAAGTGGATTTTAGACGAATGAAAAAATTGAACAAGTTTTGGGAAAAATGGAAAATTGATCAATGCTTTATTCACGTAAATTCGTTTTAATCGATATTCTGTTTTTTTTTCTGTAGTCACGACATTTTTTCCCATAATTTATAAAGATTGCGTACGCTCGCGTATTTTTTTTCTACAATTTTTTGTACATTATTATCGAAATTTCTCAATTGTGGCAAAAAATGTTTGACTTTTTTTTTAATGAGTATAATTTTGTTCCTGTCTACCTTTTTTCGTCTTTGAGCGGATTCGAGGGCGTTTTTTCGCTCGTCGCTGACACATCGCTCTCCGGGCTGAGTGGCATGACGAAATTTTCACCGTTCGATAGATTCTGTTGAGTGCACAAATTTGCGTTGATTTTTTGCTTTTTGGGTCGACCGATTTTTCGCTTTTTCATGGTATTGTCGGTGTCTTCGTGATCGGAAATTAACTCGATCGATTTATGGGCGTCGTTGTTGTTGTTTGCGTTGTTCAACAGGATATCGGACAATGGACTCGTCGAATATTTTCGTTTTGGCTTCGGCGGTGCCATCGTTTTTGACATCGAACACGATATTTCTGTACTTGACGTTTCCGATTGACAATCTTCCCCTGGATTCTCCTCGTGTTCCAAAGTTTTCAAGAATTTTCGGAATCTTTCCAACTTTTCCGTGTCCTCCACGAAATACAAACATGGCCCCTCGTCGTCGCTCAGATTTAACGTTTCTTTCTCTTCTTCACTGGCTGCCGACGATTTTTCTTCTCGCTGCTTATTGCACGTGGAACTCGGCTCATCCGCGAGCCAGTTTTCACCGGCTCTCACTTCCGGCTGTTCGATTTCTCTCGTTTCCGGTGGAGTTTCTCGTAGATCTGTTTGTTCCTCTGCTGTTTTCTCGTCGTTTTTTTCGACCTTTTCCTCGGGTTCGGAATCCTTCGAAATTTCTGTTTCGACCTGCTCATTTTTGCTTCCTTCGCTGCAAATTTTCGTCGTTTCCGGTTCTGCTTCGGAATCGCCGGCACCGGAAACTCTTCTGGACTCGGCGTTCGAACTTGCAGTGACTTTTATTTCCTCCTCCTTATTGTCCGTCGAGGGCATTTCTGTTCTCGAGTTTTCATGACTTTTTGATTCTTCCCTTTCAATTTGTTCGTCATCGACTTCATTTTTCATTTCAGCATTCATTTGAGCATTCGCCTCGAGGTTTTTGGCATTTTCTATGTTTTCCTCGGTTGTTTCGGTGTTTTTGGTCGTTCCGACCGTTTCATCAATTGCTAAATTTTCCACCATGATTTTTTCAGAGTTACCCTCCATTTTTTCCATTTCTCTGACGATATTTTTGTACTCGCACGTTTCCTCCAGCTGCTTTTCGACCCTCAACTTTTCCTCGAGGACTTCGAGGTTCTCGTTCGTTTTGGGATTCTCAATTTTTTCCGAAACCTCCGGACTTTGATTTTGTTGCGATTCACGAGCAGAATTATCATTTTTCCGTGAGTTTTCTTCGGTAACTTCTTTCGCTTGATTTGTATTGCAACTTTTAACGTTTTCGGCGATTTCGGAGCAAAGACTCGAGTTGCCAAAGATCGTAGTTTCGATGTCGAGCGGATTGGAAGAAACGACAACGGATTCTTGGATTTTACTGCCTGTGTCGGTTTCGAGAGAATTTTTCGGAGCGTCTTTGGCCTCGTCGAGATTATCGCAAATCATTTCTTTCAAGGATTGTCTAATGGACGATTCCATTTCGGACAAAGTGGATTTCGAGTGGAATTGTTTGGCGATAAAGTCGCTCGTGAAAATCGATTCTCCGCCGAGGATAATTTGCGATCTTTCTTCGAGAGTAAAATCGCTTCGAACTTCCGGATACGGTTCGTCGTATTCCTCGTCGCGAACTTCGATTATTTGAACGCGTTCCTCGTCGGGGACTAATTTTAAATCTTCCTCGATTATTTTTTTCGGCGGGGCCGCGATTTGGGGCGGTTGCTGAGGTTTTATTTCCACTTCAGGCTCAACCTGTCTCTTGAGCTTTTCTCTTTCCATTCTTCGTCTTATTTTCATGAGCCTTTTCGCCTCTTGGAAATTTTTGGCAAATTTTGGTTTTTTTATTAGAGCGTCGGAGGAGGCGGGCGAGGACGAAGGATCTTCGTTGTTGAGGGTCCGTTTTTTAATCGGCAAAGTAATCTCGTTCGATCCGACGTCCAGCCGTTGAATCGAGGGATCGTTGTTGGCCTGATTTTTCGAGAGTTTCGAACTTTTCGTCTCGATGTTGATTGCCGATTTTTCGTTCTGTCTTTCCTCGATGCTGTCGGATGTTTCGCTGCTCGAGTTGCTCGTGGTTGTTGATTCTTTGGACAAATTCGAGTTGACCGATTTGTTCGTAGTTGTGCTTGGAGTAGAATTATTTTTTTGTGAAGTTTTGCCATTGGAGCCGTTGGATCCATCGCGATCGGTGGATCGGCGATCGTCGGAGCTTTTCCTTGCGCTTGAATGGTCGTCCTTGACCTTGGATTTCTTGTCGTCGCGACGTTTTTTGTCTCTGGCTTCGAGTTCGCTTTTCGAATCGCGTTTTCCCTCACTATTTTTGTTGGAATCGTTTTTCGTCGATTTGCCCAAACTTTTCGACTTGGAATCCTGCCTCAGTTCGGACTTTTCAGTCTTTTCGTCCTTTTCGCTCTTCGAGGATCTTCTCCCGTCGGCTTTCTCGTTCGAATCCGATCCGCCTTGACTTCTCGATCTTGGATCCTTCGAGGATTTTCGATCGTCTCGTTTGCTCGACCTTGATTCGCTCCGCGAACTTTTACCCTCGGATCTTGAGGTTTTCGACTCGGATCTGCTCGAATGACTTTTCAACGAGGAGCTTTTCGATTCTTTCGAATCCTTCGCGTCCTTTTTCACCTCGCGCGACGAATCTCTCTTCTCCTTAGTCTCTTTACTGCTTTTCGTGTCTTTGCTCAATTTTTCCTTCTCCGTTAATTCCTTCTTCTCGCGAAGCTCGCGAATTTTCTCCTTGTAAATGTCCTTCAAGTCCTTGACCTCTTTTCCCTGACTATTATCTTTTTTCTCGGCCTCCTTGACCCTCTCGTCCTTGGCTTTCGTCGAGGACTCTTTGCTCGCGATATCCCTCGACGATTCCGACTTTTCTCTGACCTTTTTGACCTTGTCGCCTTTGCCATCGGACGATGACTTTTTCCTTGATTCTTTGTTCGCTTTTTTCGCTTCCTTCGAGTTCTTTGACCTTGAAACATCGTCCCGGGATTTGTCCTTCGAATCCCCGGCTTCTTTCGATGTTTCCGTACCGTCGCGCGACGTTTCTTTCGACGACGAGCTCCGTTTGCCGCTCTTGGCGTCCTCCTTTCCCCCAGAACCTTCGTAGCTCAAACGACCTTCCTTGACCTTGCTCCCGTCGAAATCCCGGACTGCCCGGAAATTGTCTTTGCCGAATTTCACTTCGTTATTCTTGTCCCTCTCGTCCTTGGGAGTCTCCGGGCCCGAGGCATGGTTCGAGGAGCCGAAATCCGTGACGATCGACAAACGCGAGTCGGACGATACTTTGCTGAACTGGGAATCTTGGTTACTGAAGTCCATGTTGTCGCGAGAAGTCTCGTTCGAAAAGTCAGGACTTCGAGAACGATGGCTCGTCAATTCGGAGATTCCAGACAGATGAGAATCGTTTGAAATGTTGGATTCGTTCAGATTCATTATGTCGATCGGCTCGAAAACTGGACTTTCCTCTTCCTCCTCCTCCGCTTTGTCCTCTGACTTTCCAGAAGTGTCCAGAGCTAACGCGGAGCTTGCCGGGCCTGCCAAAACCTTGGGAACATCGCTGGAAGACTTTTCCGAACTTTCGCATACTCCGTTACCGCTTGCAGCGTTTTTCGAGTCATTTTCTTCCCCCAAATTTCCTGCCTCTCCGCCAATTCCCATCTCCGCATCCACCGAGTCCAACGAAACATCCTTCAGACTGTTTTTATCCGACTCTGGCGACACCGGGTCCAAATCCTTTGGCAGCAAGTCCTTCAATCCTCCTCCGTTCCTCTCCCTCGCTCTCGGCCTCTCCAAACCCAAAAATTTGTACACAACCTCCTCAATCTGCGGCATAAAGACCGAATACACTTTCGGATTCACCACCTGGTCCACTATCCTCTCCACTCCGGCGTCCAAATACGGCGCATCGTGGATGTGCTTTCTCAGCGTCTCTCTCAATTGATTCTTGTTCAAATCCGCTCTCCATACTTGCTTCCCCAAAAACGAATTCACCGAACTCTCTACTCTCGTTCTAAGGTTCTGGTACGCCGGCTTTAATCAAACAAACATTTCGTTTCGTTATTCGACCGTCTTTTTCCGTTATTTAATTTGTGCAACTCATTTTTTCTTTAACCCGTAGAGAACCAAGTGATTTTCTATCGCACGCCGGATCGTACGGGTTTTCGCGTCCTGCTACTCATATCTCGTGTATGTGGAGAGATAAAATTCCAGAATCTCCATCGATTCTGATTTTTCATCCATTATTTCCATAATTATTGCGACTGTTTCAATTTTCCGGATAATTCTACAACGGCGTTTCAAGATTTTTGTGAATTTTTGTGATTTTTGTTAATTCTTGCCTTTCGGCCACTACGCAGGTTTACGATTGATATTTTGAAGAAACGAAAGGAACAAATGAGTCGGCGCTCATTTTCTCCCTCGATTTGTTCAATAGTAATAAGATTCTAGTTGCAAGAGTGAAAAAGAGTTTTTGGAACGCGACAGCCGACAAATTTAACTCGACTCGCGATATAAAGGCCGGGAATGTTGAAAAACTCGTTAAAAGTAAAAAATTGGCATTTTTTATTCATTTGCCGCATCGAATTCATTGAATTTTGAACGCGCAATTTGTATTTTTCGAAATTACAATTTTTCAAACCGTTTGAGAATCAGAGAACGAATATTTATCAATTTTTCCGAGATATTCTAATTTTACAAAAACTTTGCTTTTGACAAATGGTGAAAAAACTCCAATTTTTAATCGTCAAAGGCAATAATTAATTTTGTCAGCATTATAATTGTCAACATCAAATATCGATGACAGAAAATTTTTGGCCATGGACAAGAATGACAATTTTGAGGTTATGAGACGAAAAATATTCTTCACAATCTCCGGAGTTGCTTTTCCCAACAAGTCTCGTGAGATATGTCGAGAGACTTTGAATAATTTATAAAGAACACGTCAAATTGATTATTTTCGAGGCTGAAATGTTATTTTTTTGGAAACATTTCGGGACGCATCTTTGGAGGTTATGGAAAAAAAAATCCAAGAAAATAATCATTTTCGAAAGAGCATGATGAAAAAGATGCGTTTTGGATGCAATGTGCATTTTTTTGAGTGACATTAGCATTGAAAAAAAGTTTTAACAAAATTGTACGAACGCCGACCGTAAACATCGAGATGAAACAAAAGGTTGGAATAAGCTTGGTACGAAATTTTTTTTTGGTAAGACTAATTAAGCGATTGAGTGATAAGTGAAGTGAAGAAAAATTTACCTTGGTATCAACATCAGCGATGCATTCTTTTCGAAACTGATCAAAGATTCCTTGGGATTTGACCTCGCCAACGATATGGTCCACCAGCCTAGGATCACCGGCAAGAAGTGTGTTTCCCAAGCCCAAATCCATCTTCCGTAACAATTAATCTGTTTATCACTTTTCAAATGAATTTATCAAAGGCCAAAACATTTTTAATAGCGACGACTAACAAGCGAACAACAGACTATGCAAATGTACACGGGACACTCGGCCGCCATTTGCAATATTGCAATACGGAATTCTCGACTCGATGCAAGAGCCACGACCAGCAACGCTCCCATTCTTTGCGGAATATTTTGGAACTCAGAACTCGATGGAAAATTCTGCCATAATTAACTTCTCTCTTGTGTCATGTCGGTAACTTACCATGGGCTGATAAAAACGAGATTTATTTCGCACTAGCGGTAAGGAAGAGCATGAGCTCTTTTTGATAGCTTGGCCAACTTTTCGTTAGTTTTGTAAACCTGCGAATTGCAGAAAAAGTTTTCGACAAATTTTTTACGAGATGAGATTTTTAAAAAAATCATGCATTTTCCACGATTTTTCACAAGAGTTACTGTCATTTCGAATTTGATTATATGAGTGACGAAAAAAAGATCGCGATACGAATTTTCTTTCGATATACACATCAGATCACCTGAGGCGAAGTATTCGCTTGAAATACCCCGCGTCGTCTTTATCTCCCATCAGTCAAGTTTCCGAAGAAAATAAAAGATATCATCATGTTGTACTATTTTCACCAGAGAATTAGGGGTAACTTTTATTTTTCTGGAAATATGAAGCTCCTGTGAGAACAATAGTTATATGTGCCCTGAAGTGATCCATTCCGCGATCTCGCACTCCGGTGATTTATCGCAGTGGTACGCGGTTGGTAAAAAAATCCTGCTGGCCATTTTTTCCTCGCCTGGTTGGAGCCCCAAGAAAAATAAAAGTTGCTCGTTGTCCTTTTTTTTTTATCAGAATACAAAACTTTTTTTGGCAACGTGTTTAGTTCTACCGAAAAAAAAAAAATACCCGTTGGGCGGCTAATCATTTCGGAATTTCCGCAAGTGATAGCCTCTGCCCTTTATCGAATCAGCCAATTCCGGAGATAATTAATCTTCCATTCTATTCCCCCTTTGAATTCCGCCCTAAAGTCCATCAACTTTGTTTGCCTCATATTTGTATAATTTATCTAATTATATCGATGTCCATTCTCATCGCTGCCTGGAGATTTGTCTATTTGGATCGATCTAATATGCCAGTGGCTTTCAGCTGCAGGTGCGTTTACGTCGCGTTGACACTACCCCACATGGTGAACTCATAGTCAAGGAAGCCATAGACTGGCTTCCTTGCTAATGGAGATCCTCGCTCCCTCGAGCCATAGGCAGTCAGTGCCGCCCTCGTCCCTTTATTATGCCATTTTCGTGAGATTGCTAAAGGACTGAGTCCCATTTTGCTACTGTGAAGCATTGATTAGCCAATTATGCTGGAAATTAAAGATCGAAAGGAATCCTCGGATTTCCAGGTCACCGAAAACTCAGCCTATTCCATATACCGCACACGAACTATTGGAACTTGTTTCACCAATTGGTCCAACGTAATGGATGTGGCATCGATTATCCGAACTGTCCTTGTTCCAACTTTCAGCAGAAGACAGAAATCCTTGTTCTCTTCTCTCAACTATCCCGACTACTCGGTATCAACAACCGACAAACGTTTTAATTCTGAAATTTGTAACCAACGAAGTAAGTTTTCGATACTATCCAAAAAAATTTGCCAGTTAAAATAATCGATAGTTTTTTCAACAGTTTGCTGTCGCTGTTGATTGGAATCCAAGTTTCACTTTCTTCTTTTTCGAGTCTTCAATTATTTTGTAGGGTGGTCGGGAAAAGTTAGTCTTGTAATTTTTCTTAAAATACTTTTATTAACATTCGTCAGGCATATAACACATTGTCTTACGATTTTTGTTCATTATACTCATCAATATATGTCGATCGATTTATATATTTATTTCTTTTTCAATATAGGGCTATTGGCACACACTGGCACACAAATTTTCTGCCGTATAACTCTCAGAAATTGACACGCAATTATCATCCGCACACGTCAGGCCATTCACACTTTTAATTTCTTTATTTTTCTACTTGTTTTCGAAAACGTTGAAATGAATGTTGAGTTTATCTTTGCAGGCTTTTTGAAAGAAATTTTTTATCGATTTTCAAACATTCATAAACCAAATTTTACTCTCCACTCGACAAAAATACGTTTCACATAATTTCTAATTGTTTGTTTTCTTTCTTCGTTGACTCGACCACGAAATCATTGTTCACGAAGCAGCAGGTACTCAGCTTCCTTCAGATTTATTATTGGGTGATTACATAGACACCGATTTTGGAACGACCTACGAGTTTCCGCATTTTTATTTTTATTTCCAATCCAATTTTCACGTTATTTCAAACTCGTCCTTCTCTTTTTGCCCCGATGAGTCATTGGGAAGACTAATTATACGTGTTCCTTTTATTTTCTGGGCAAAAATATTTTGAACCATCTTTTTATTTATTCCAAAACTCGAATATTCAATTTGTTGATATTTCGCGAATAAATGAACGTTTTGGTCAATCTTAGAAATCCAAAAATCAAGGTCAAATCCAGGTTAAACCTTTATTCAATTTAAGAAATTATAATTCGATTGCACATGTCGCAATCGTCATATGGTTTGTCCGAAACTGGGCCACCGGGGTCGCGTGCCAGACGAATCTCCCGATAGCGTGGCTACGAAGATTTATCTGGCTGTAGTTTTTTTGTTTTTTAATTTTACGATTCCTCAGCGAAGAATAACCGAACGAAAAATCACGTATTTTTCAAAAAGTCTTTTCTTTTTGAATTTATTTGTTTAATTTACAATAATGATTGTTCTCCATTGATACATAGATATTACGGATACGTTATTTGCCCCAGAAACATTCGTCATGTGTGCGCCCACGGCTCCGACTTGGGCATTGAGTCAAAAGTCGTAAATTGTCATCGCAAAGATTTTTTCATTATCCTTTTTATTTATTCGTTTTTTTCTTTCATTTTTCAATACGTCGAAGGTATTCAATGAATATTCGTCTTTTTTTCGCTCATGCATACGTTATGCGTTATTTAAAGCTCACCTCGTTATTATTACTACGATCATTTGTGTTTATTATTTACAAACGGATTGTTCTATTTTGGCCAGTACATACAGCACAGTCTATTTTACACTTTTCGATTAAATACTTCCATTATTCAACACTTTACTTAAATAATCAATCTCTCATTTATAATTTATGTACAAAATGATTGCTACCACGCGCAACTCATGACACGTCTCATCCGTATCGATTTATTGCAAAAATTAATCAACAAGACATACAATTTGCTGCTGCTCCTTTTTTCTTCTTCATTTTTTCGGTATATTCAATACGTTGATTACTTTGTGTTTTTTTTTTTTAATATACGTATTCATTTGCTTATATATGTATTCATCTTTTTTCTTTATTTGTTCATAGTTTGGTCATTTTTTGATAGGCGTTTATCCAGTGACGTATGGGATCGATTTTGAAATTCTAATAATTTTATTTGTTTACAAACGCTTTTCGACTTTCTCGTGTATTTCCTTCAGAAATGGCTGATTCGATTTTTAGAGATTGTAGATTGACCCTGTTGAGCTCTTTGGATTAATTATCGTGATTCATTTTTTTATTTGGCTTGTGGGGAAATCGACGAAACGTTCAATTGCCGTTTGCTTTTGGTTCCATGGAAATTTTTTTGCAGAAATATTGAGCTGGAGTGATTTTTTTTTATGCTCGAATATTTTTTTTTTTTAAATTTATTTTTATTCATTTATTTGAAGAAAATGGCGCTCGGAGGTTCGATGTGAAAGAATGAAATCGAGACATGACGTTTTGTGGACTTATCTAAATACATGCCTCCAAGTGTACGTTGGTCATTTCGCTAGTTCTTAATTGATTGTTAACGTGAAGCTCGGACGATGCATTGCTATGAACGAGATCTTGTTTTCTGTTGACCTGTCGTAAATCCCGGACCGGTGCGATCGCGGCGCAACAGCTCTCGAGGGTCTTGCGAAAAGCTGCGCGAAATTCACGATTGAAGTAGGCATAAATGAGTGGATTCAGAGCGCTATTGAAGTAGCCAACCCAGAATACAGCCGCCACTACGATATTTCCACTCTGGCACGTGTCACACAGCGCCGTGATTAAGTACCTGCGAACCAAAACCATCGGTACGATTGAAAAATCAAAAAATTAGTTTGTTTTTCCATTTATTATCATAATTCATTCGTTTCATTCCAAAAAATGGAATTTGTCATTGAATTTCTGTAGCTCTTGATGTTCGAAAAACTGACGAATAGAGCATGTGCCTCGAGGACATTTGGATCGAGCGTGAAACGAAATTTGCGAGCAATTTTTGTCTCTTTTTCTTCAGGTTTCCCAGAAGATTAACAAGCTGAAGAAACAAAATAGGGAAAATGATTTTTTTTTTCGAATTGACAATCGTCAACTTTTCTCTGGATCATCTTTTATTGGCCAAAATAGCGAGGTCCATTTTTTTCAAATGTCGCTGTCGTAAAATAATATCGAAAAATCCGTGTTTTTTAATTTTTTCATAATTTTCCTGATCAATTGGATTGGTTATGAAAAATGGAATTCATCATTGCATTTTTGTACGTTTGATGCTGGAAAAACCGAAGAGTTGAGGACGTGCCTCAAGCACATTCCGATTATCCGTGGAATGTGCGAGAAATTTCAGTTTTTTTTTGTCTCTTTATGGTTTCGACGCGATGTATGAGCTGAAAGAACAAAATAACGAAAATGGATTTTTTAAATGATTTTTCATTTTGTATTTCGTAAATATTGATAAAAAATGAACGTTTTCCATGCCGACTGATGTTTTCAAATAGTTGTCGTAATTATTACTCCATCTTGTCGTTATTCGGGCGTCTTTATCTCGGAGTAAAAGTACAATAGGTTATGACACATAACTGTTGATGCTACTGGCAGTTTAACGGTTGCCTGTGCGGCGGAGGAGGACGCGGCTGTGAATGGCAAGACTGTTGGGAAAGTGGGTCAGCGCGAGCTACTCGAACGATGCATTTTTTTTCTTGCATCATCCTTATCTCTCATTTCAACCCCCTGCGCTTTTTTACCCCTGCCCATCAACCTTACGACACCTCGCCCGACGATTCAGCCTGTACAGCCCCCTCCCACCAGGAAAACTGTAAGAAAAAATAGAAAAAAATTGAAGGGCGTGTGGGAGAAGATCTTTCACACACTTCGTAGCGTCTCTCGAATTCCATTGAAACGAGAGCCTACCCCATCCTCTTTTTAGTGCTACGTTCGATATCCATAATAAAAGAGTCCCGGTGAAATAAAGCCCTCGTTTCTTCCTATAGACGTTCTCTCATGCACTCTGATATTTTTTCATTTTTCCTTCTTTTTTCATTATTACACTTTGGTATCTTTCCTTTTCTTCCTTGTCCCGGCTATTCTTGACTTTATTTTAGTCACACACGCAGATAGCTCCATCTCACGAAGGGCGCAACACGAAATATCCTCTTCGGATAAAACAAAATGGCCAACTTTCTTCTTTGTTCTCCACTTACGAGCCCACCGTTGCTCGCGTCCTCGAGCCTGTCCTTTTTCTTTCGGTTTATTCTCCTCCAGACGCCACTTCGCGTCTTCAGTCACTCTTTTGTTGCAACTTCTTGTTCCTAAAGTCCCTCCTCCGGATATATCGTTTCTAGGTCTGGAAGGTGAAGGATTATTTTCCAATGAAAACATTCGGTCGGTATTTCATTTTATTATTTTATTATATCTCATCGAATCTTGACGATCACGAAATTTAATATTACGGAGAATCTTTCATTCGCTCTTTCGTCTTCCGATTCAATGGTATCTTTGTCCCGCGTTCTCTTGACGCAATATCCCTCGCCTCAGGACTATTCTCGAGTGTAGCACTCTCCTCGTGTTCTCCAGTGTTGATGGCGCGTACCGTTCAAGTTTCGTTATGGGGCTGAAACACGTGGCAATAGCAGCTCCGGGCAACGAAACAACCTCAAACTATTATCCTTACTACTGTACGCCGAGTCACTATAATGTATAACAGTTTACAACAAAATAGTGTAATTTTCCTTGTACCCGGTCTATTTTGCTTAATATCGCGAACGTTGCATTAATTTCTGATTAATCAATATTCGTTATACGAAAAATTCCGTGCCCAGGAGAAAAATCAATCCAAACAAAATTCCTCAAGAGATTCAACATAAAATCGAAATTAAATTTGCTATGAGAGCGCTACGACGGCGCCCGGAACCCACCAGGGTCCATGGGACCCACATAAAAACGTATAGTTTTTTTTTTTAAATATAACATTTGAACTTGGAGCTAACAATTGAACGATATGGAGGATTTTAAATCGATTCATAGTGACGATTATTCCAGTTTTTCGACCATTTGAAAGTTTTCTTCATTTTTAAACGATTTTATTGTCTCGAATGACAGGAGAGACGGAAATTATTTTTTTAAATGTTTTTTTTTCAATTATCGAGTTGTTCGACTTTGGTTTATGACGAAATGTTTGGTCGCGGAATGAATAAGTCGTGGGAATTATGATTTTTCGTTTTTTTATGCAATTTTTTTTTCCAATTTCACGCTCGACGAGGCGAATCTCAGCCTGAGATACAGAAGTGAATAAAAATTTGACTTTGATACGAATATTTTCAGTTGATGTGCGCGATGATTCAACAAAATGTTGTAGAAATATTCATAAATTGAGGAACGATCGAGTATAGAATTGAGTAAAAAAGAGACTAGTGAAGAATGCGGAAGGTCAAGGGTTTGGGTGTCGAAGGTGTGGAATTATGTCAAGGGGATGATGCGGAGGAGTAGATGATGAAAAGACAGGCCGTAGGGTGAAGGTATTGGTTCGCGTGGTTGGAATTGAGGGAAATAACGGGATTGAGAAAGCAGCAGAGAGCTGGTGGTGGAATGGGAAGAAAAGGACGAGGAGAGGGCGGAGAATGAGGCCGGAAGAGGTTGACGGAGCGAGGCAAAAGTAAGGAGGAAAAAAAGTTTATAAAAGCCCGTATATACGTCTCTCCATCTTATTTTTTGTTTACTGCCTTGGTGTATCATCGATACTTCCATTTTCCGCGAGGAAACGACCAACGGATAGGAAAACGGAAATGAGAAAGGAAAAAATAAATACAGGCCAGAAGGCATCAAGATGGGAGACGAAAAAAAAGAAAAGAAATCCACGGAGATCAAAGTTTACCGATACTTTACTCGTCTGTCGAGCCATCGAACGGCCTCATAGTCATTTTGATTTGAATAATCCGCAGTAACCTCTAATTATATTGACGTGACAATTTATCGGGATGGGATAGCCGAGCAAGGAGCACGCGCGAAAAAGTATATAGAACGATATTCTGCCCGTACAAAGTGTGGAAATTGCTCGAAACTTTGTATAGCATATTCATCGCGGGGTTGCTGCAACTTTCGAAATACTTGCAAAGTTTTACATAACCGATTGTGAACTCTCCGAGCTTTGTGTTTTTGCGGCTTTTCAACTCTTGTCCATTTTCCAACTGCCTCGTTTTCGTTTCTCCACTCTTTTCCTCCTATCTTTATTTTATTTAACCCTTTGAGTGCACAAAAATTCATTTTTTTTTGCAAAAACGTTTTTTGTATTGAATTATCCAAAGTTTAGGCCCTGAATTGATTTTTCTGTACAAAAACGAAAATCAAATGCCAGACAATCGGTGAAAGAGAATTGTCAGGGTCAATATGACCCAGTGTGTACTCGGAGGGCATTCCTTCAGAAAAACAGGAATAAACCTAAATGTCATATTAAGGTGTTTCCTTTTCAAGAGACTTCAGATTTCTACTGGCTATTCGACATCGCGTATTCGTCATTTTAAGCATATGTTATTAATACTTCACCAGAACGATTTTCAGCTGCCATGCTCTTCCTGCTGTTTCTGACAAGCTCTTACGAAATACTTTTCTCGACAAGTCATATTGTTTCTTCCTTTTCTCGCCTCACGAGGAGAGCAAAGAATTTATCTTTGATCTGACGTTTTTTGTTGTTGTACTTTTCTTTCAGAAGAAAGATCGAGGGTCGGTGCAGTCGAACGTCAGTACATATTGGTGTTGCTGAGCTCACTTGCAACCACCCACCCACCCTCACACACGCACACACACACAATGTGTAGCAAAGTCGATATTTCACAATGTTGGTTAACGGATTTTGAGCGCTTTAGCTAGTGTTTCTAGTTTGACTCAGTGAATCAGTGTTTGGCCTGGTGTGCACGAGGTATACACAGTAGTAGCATATCGTGCGACATGCGCGCCTTATTTCATTTCCTGCTATCGACGCAAGGATTCACCGTCACGAAATGCGGCCAGGCTCGTGACCTGAGAATCGTCGAGGCTTTTTTGCCCGGGCTACGTTTTATTCCTACAGGAGAAACGAATGAAAAGAGAATATAAATTCTTGGGGAATTCTGTACACCTTAAATCCTGACGAGCCTGAAATACGATATTCGGGAATAACACGTCGATTACAGCTGCTGGTCGGAGGTTCAAGTTTTATCGGATTTAATAGAATCGAGAAATATTTATCCTGCCATCGGATTTTTCTTCTCATCGTCGTTTCGTTCTCCCATACTTCTCGGAGCTTGTTGAATTATTTCTATGACCCAGTGCCAGAATTCTTTTTTTGTTTTCAAATATTCCGACTATAAACTATTCCAGTGAATTTCCGGTCCTTCAGGCTCCGGAGTTTGGTCGTACTTATGTGCACTGACTTCATCAATAGAGCACATGCCCCTGATCCTGTGCCTATGAGGGTCTCAGTACACGTGGAAATCCTTCTATGCAGACTGCCAGCTCTAAAAACCATCGACCTGCTCATGACTGCAGCAGCAGGCTTCTGGTATAAATAGTTGACCATTGGACACATATCAACAGGCTATGCAACAAACTTGTTAATCTACCCCGCACTTTGTATATGTTGCGTGATGTGGGTCGGTCTCTGACGCTTTCCGCACCAGTCGACATCAGCCATCGCTCATAACTTTCAGAACCGTGACTAATGACGTGTCCACTTACGATCATGGACCAGATTTTTCCAACTGCATACCCGAACTGTTGGACGCAATTGGATAATAAAATCCCGGAGTGAACTGGGTCGTTTTGACGGCATTCAGTTTCGGTCTCCAATTGTTTGGCATTTACTCAAAAAAAAAAAAAAAACATAAAAAATGCATATTTATCGGAATGCAACGATTTCAAAAAGGCTGCGGGTCAGATTGACTCGATATCAGTCCCGAGACACTGTCTAATTCATTCAGCCATCAGGAGTCAGAGAATCCTGCGACGACACTTTTTTTCTCCTTTCCTCTTGGCACTGCACGATCTGGCGACTGGAAACTTGAAAATCCACGAGTTTTCAGATCGTGTAGCTTTTGTTTTTTTGTCGTAACTGAAGTTTCCTGGGAGTGGATAATTCGGAAGTTTGTTGAGGACCAGCCAACGTTGGATCGAGTCCAAGCGAGCAGGACGTGTCTCGCAGTATTTTTGGACTCACTCAACATACCCCATAATATATTGTTCATGTATACATATCAAAGCAGAGGCGAAACCACATGACTGTGTTTGCACAATGTCCAACGAGGAGGGTTAACATATTTCGAGTTTACACTTACCAAACATTCTACCTTTCCCCTGTCCTTCCCATGGGAGGCTCCATACCCGACAAACTCTCAACCCCCTTTGGCACACTCTCGACATCCACCTCGTCTCTGCTCCTATAGATTCTCACACGAAACTCCAATCGAGACTTCGATACTATCCTCGATATGAAACTACTTAACAAGTTGACAAATGTAGGTCCTGGCAGTGGCATGCGCCTCGGACATTGTCAAGTGTATCATTTCTCCGAATCTTGCACACAAAAGCAGCGTTTCCCTCGACCTAAATCTCGTAATCCGTAAAACTCTCGACATTGGACCGTCGTTAGACCCCCGATCGTTTTTTATCCCTTCAATTCCGACCCTCGTTTCCGTTTTCAAATATTTTCCTTTTTTCACAATTTTCAGTCTCGTCAAATCGAAGAATCTCGCTCATCGCGGTTACTGAACCAGAAGCCAATGATCGGAACGGACGTAATCCATCCAACGAGAATCTCTCGTAGATTCAATTGCGATCGGAGGATTTAACGAACTTGATTTATCGTTTCAGTTACTACAATAATAACAACAACAAATATCATAACAATAATTACCAGAGGAAGAACGGAAGCCAACAAGCAAGAAACGCTGACATTATTATGCCCAGAGTTCTCGCTGCTTTTCGTTCTCTCTTCATTTTACTGCTGCTGGTTATCGGCGGGTCTTCCGGCTGTGGATCCGGCGGAGATTGATCAATTGTTGGAAGAGACGTCAACCCCGCTGATATGCCGTTTATTTGGAGATGTTTGTTGAGTAGGGCAGCCGCAACTTTACTCCTGAAATGTTATTAAAAAAAAAAAAATACATCATTAATCATGGGGTACGAAAATATTCGAAACAAATGTTCGTCAGATACTGTCACGATTTCTTCTCGCTATTAAATCACATAATTATGGAAACTAATGGCCTTGAAAAATGAAAGAGGCTCGTCGAGACTTCACTCAAGGTGTCGGTAAATTATTTATTGGATTTTCATTTTCGAACGTGCCATTCATATTTCCTTTGCCCCTCCCGCCAGATACGAAGAATGTCCGTGCATACCCGCGTGTTTTTTTTTTCGTTTTTTTCCCGCTTTTCCATCGTCACGGGGCTGAAGGGTTTGTTTTTATCGGTATTTCAGGAATTCATTGCTCGATATTACGATCTCGCGATCGGTACGCAGCGGCTCGAATAATGGTTGAAATTTTTTCTACGACCATTTACGTTTCTTCTTAACGTTCTTTCGATATAATCCCTTTCCACGTGTCGTTGCAACGGGACGATCGATCCCTCGGACTTTCCAAGACTACACTAAAATCTAATAATATCACGAGAACCTACGGTTGGTGCACGTTCCGCGAGGGCGTTCAATAAAGAATGAGGAACATCTCCGATACCCCGTAAATGTGTGCGTGTCTATGTGTCAGTAGAAATAGCGTGTAATGGCCTCTGGAGAATTGCTGCGAAGAGAGCGGCATGTTCGGTCAGTCCCCTCCATCCCTTTTGTCGTCCACACTTGCAATATCCACGTTAATGATAATAAACATTATTTTTTCAACGTATTCCAGGGATGTTTCTCGTGTACCTTGTCTCCTACAATGATTACCCCTTAGAGTGCACACTGGGTCGTTTTGACCCCAACAATTTCCTGTCACCGATCGTTTTGAATTTCTTTCGTCGAAAAATAAATTCAAAGCCATGAAATATGGACAATTTACTGCAAAAAAACGTCTCTATAAAAAAAAGCAAACAAAAAATGCATATTTACCGGAATGCGAGGATTGAAAAAACGCGTCTCGAAGCGGTTACCTTTATAATCCGTTCGGAATTAAAAAAACTTACAAAATGACAAAAGAATAACGAGTTGAATTTTTATAACGATTCTCAGCACTTCGAAATCCTTTCCGAGAGATTGCCTCGAGCTTTGCACTACAAAAGGTTCGATTCACGGAATCTCTCGAAAAGCATTAATTAGCAAGTCACGTAATCATCAGTTTTGTTTTTTAGAGGGCTCGTTTGAAACGTGAATATTCAGATGACTGGATACTCGGATTAACATTTTGCCTTGATTCTGGGACTCTTTGATTTTTCAAGGGTAACCATCCAAGTGCATTTCTGGGGTCGATTCGATTCTAGTAGCGTCGCCGTAGTTTTGTCCGACTTGTATGTCTCTGACGTACAATCATTTTTATGGGACTGCAGAGACGCGGATGTATCGAGATTTTGACTTTTATATAACGAACAGATTCCCATGCCAGAATATTGACCGAATCGGAATTAATTGTCGTAAATCTTTTGTAAAAAGGTTTGTGCTACAGCTTAGCGACGAAGGGATTTGATTTTTATTTCTGATCCTTGCAGATCCGATTATTCTTCGGGGCTTTCCAATCCGGAGAAAGTGCAGCTTGCCTTTTTGTTGCAATTCGAAAAGTATTGACGTTAGGGTAAAAAAAAATAGATGGAAAACGGAGAAATGCGTGGCTCTTTTGGTAAAAGCTTTGGAATCCATCAGGAAAGGGTTTCATGTGCTTTTTTCAGAGGAGATATTCATATGCGGGTGTGGACAGGAACGAGATGGCTGAACGTGTTGAGCCATATGTCATCTGGGTTAGGGACCAGCCGACAAAGGCTTCAAAGACACTCGAGATGTAATATCCCGCCTGTGAAGTGTCCATCGCTGAGGCATCATCGTCGGATCCATCTTGAGGATTTAGCCTCTTGGATCAGCCAGAGGCTTTTTCATATCGTCGTTTAGCCGACGCGATTTTCTTCTTTTCTGCTTTCATTTCCAATCTTGAACGAGCTCATAAATAACGCCGCCCAAAAAGGCTTGATGCGGAGGAAAAATAAAGGAAAAATGCTGTTGGCTTAATATTTAATATGTCGGGAGAAAAATTGCGGAACGAGCCCATCATCCGGCAGATGTTGAAACAGGAAGTGAATAAAATCCAATTTCCTGCGTTTTTTTCTCATATATAGAATATTTAGATAATTTTTAATGCAATGTACGTGTTTGTAAATTTTTTCATACGAATACGAGAAATGCGGGAGGAAGGAGGGATGGAAATCGAACTTCCACCTTTATGAATAATTCATAAGCAGCGAGTATCCTTCGAATTTCGTTAAGGGTTGTATTGATCGAGAATTTCCACTGGACAGTTGAATAAATAACGAGAATGGAACATGAATATCAATAATTCTATCGGCATACCTGATTTCTCTAATTTTCTAGTAGCTCCTGAAATATTAAAATATCAATATTTCGAATAGAATGTATTTCCAATTTTAATTATAATCGACTAATGAAATTCGAGTATCGTGCTCTGCGTATGATTCCTCCTCTTGTACGATAATTAACATCGAGCTAGGTCAGTCGCACTCGACAGCAGTTGGAAAAATTAAAAAACAGCGTAGCGTGTCGCTTTACTTTTTTCTCGTATTTGTTTTTTAACCTCGCGAAATCAATCAGCAAATATTCAATTAATTTCTCGACAGGATTCGTGTCCGGATACTGGGATAAATATTTGTTGAGCTATAATCAATCGATCAAAATCCCGTAACCCATTGCCATTGCATTAAAATGAATCCAGCATGAGAGATTTTGTTATAATTTATTTTCCTCATTTACAAACAAGTTGGATAAATGAAAACTCAGGTCCACTTGATTCGGGCTCGTTCCCTCCCCTTGTTTTGCTCTTTTCACCAGACACACTACATTTTTTCATTCCCTTTTCTTTTATCCGCGCTCCTCTCTCTCTATCTCGCTCCTTGAAGCAAAGGTCAGGGAGTTCGTGTACCGAGTTGTTCCACTAATCCACCATACCGTACGGATTATTCTCGTGTGTTCCGTTTTTTTTCTGAAAGCAACTGTGCCGGCTCTGGAACTCGCAATTGTTCGCTCTCGTATTCTAGAAACAAAATAGCCCTTGCAAGGGACCAAGCACTATACTCTCTGCACACTAGTTCTAATCCGTGACTAGCAACGGGAGATGAAAGCGCCAGAGAAATATGAAGTCTCTGTCCTTTTTCATTATCATCTCCATGTCTACAGGATCATTCAAACTACTAATCGTTTTCCCGCATTCTTCCTAATTAATAGTCAAAGCACTTCTCGTTAATTTCATCCGAATCAAAAAGTCATTATCGGTCAAACAGTCTTTGTTGATTTCAATGAAATTCATCTAAAAAATTTTTAAAGAAAAATAATGTAATTTATTTAGGGTTCTTTCAACGATTTCTACAGACGTTTTTGGCGCTAAAACTAACAGCTTTCTCTTATGGCAGAAATTTACTGACGTTCATTATTCGAGATATTGGATTTTTACGTTCCCCATCTAAACGCGTGTTAATGAAAGTCACGTTTCGTTAAAAAGTTGCAAAAATAATAAAAAAATGTATGTACGATTTCCTTTGCAAATAGCCAGAAAGGCTATGAGTCGATTTTTTAAAGGAAAATTCTTAACACATTTTTTTGCAACTCACAAACGAAACGTGACTTCAATTTACACGCATTCGGATGGGAAAAGTTAGAGATTGGGAATCAAATATTTAAAATTTTTGACGTCAGAAAATCTTTTTTTCAAAGGAAAAAATTGTTAGTTTCAGTTTTAAGAATGTTCATACAAAATAATTGAATAATTTCTGAATAAAGTGATTTTGTGATGGTAATAAACGTTATTTTATTCATTGGGATTTTTGGTTCGTGCAGTGAAATGGACGAGGCCAAGACCATGATATTTTAATCTCGATAAACATTGCATGGTTCATGTTTGAATTGCATGATTCGGACTATCATCCTCAATCCTTTATTTTCCTGGTAAACGGATCGAAATTGCAAAAATAATTATGTAATGAAAAAATTGAGTTTGTAATCGAACCAGACGATTAATTATTGAAAGATTTGGGGGAATCGAATTAATTTCCATTGACGAAAGTATCGAGGCTCTGAGTTCAAATATCCGGCAGAGCAAGGACGAAAGATTTTGCAATTTCCTTCTCGGTTCATTTCAAGAGACGAATTGATTATAAAAAATGCAAGACACTTGATGAAGCAGCTTGTAGAAACACATGTTGGTGGTAATATTCAAGTCCGCCTGATTCAGTTTTCTCGTTTGCTTGTTACGCGCGTACATTCAGGCCTACTTTGAGAACCCCCGGCGACACACATTGGAAAATCCATCGGAAGTGAATACACTGCTCTTCCCGCTTCTCCACATTTCTTCGCATCTCTCACCCTATCGCTCTCGTTCTCTTTCTCTCTCTGTATCAACTCTATCTCCATTTTCACATCATCTCGGAGCCCGAGAGATCAAGCGATGATTTGTGCAACAGTGCGCCTTCGAGGAGCTATAAAGTCCGTCAAAAACCTTGTACACACTCAAGAAGCGCCAGGAAAATCCTGTTTCAGTTTCATTCATAAAAAAAAATTATCTGACCGATGTATGTTTTCGTTGCATTCACATTTTGGTGCATGAGATTTTCTATTTAAATCGAAAAATTTGAAAAATATAAAAAAAACGATATTCGCGTCGATAGAAATTAAATTGACAAACGATTGACATTTGTTCCTTGAATTATAATTTAGACCTTGGAGTGCACACCTTGAGTGCATATCGGGTCAATTTGGCCCAAGGCGTTTTTGTAGTAAATTGTCCATATTTCAATGCTCTCGATTTATTTTTTGACGAGAACGAAAATAAAATGCCAAGAAGTCGTTGATAGAGAATTGTTGGGGTCAAATTGACCCAGAATGCACTCGAAGGATTTTATTTCTTTATTTTCATTACTTTTTGAAGTGACGGAATTAATTTTGTAAATGTTTCTCCTCGCCACTTTCAACGAAAATAATTTATTGTGGTCGTTTTTTATTTTTATCATTTTCAATGTCCGCTAAACTTCTCAATACCTCGTGGATTATGTTTTTTTTTTATTATTTTAGCTGCACTGCCTTTTTTGCCGCTCGATCTCCGTCGTATAATGAAATTTACCACGTTTATTAGGGAGCAAGGAAGGATCACGGTGTATCCGAAGAGGATTATGAGAAAAGACTCAAACTTACGCTAAAAGCTGTGGGGATTAATTATACACGTTGTAGATACGGCTGCAAGATTGAAATAGTTTTTCCCTTCAGGCGCATACAAAAGTCTCCGCCTCGATAATAATTCATGTGTGCATGTGGGTGTGTTTTTTCCTCTCGTGTTCGATGACTGCGATTTATTCGATTTTTCTGCAATTTACTAATAGTATTGGCTCCATAATTTCTCGGGTTTGAATGTCTTTTTTGTTCACACTCTCCATATTTTTCTAGACGATTATTATCGGGAATTCCAGCCACTGATTTCTGTTTTTTTTTCTTCTCCATTGGCAACATTTTCATTTCGTACAAATAAGTCTCTGAAAATTGGTCCACAGTGGGATGAGAGTCCCAGGAATTTTCTTTTAGAATTCAAGTCCTTGCGACTCTCAGCAATTCTGCAGTTAACGCAATTTTGTCAAATGCTACCCTGAAGCAAGTGCTTTCACCCTCTCTCTCCCTCTTGCTCTCGTCGCGACCCTCTTTCTTCTTCAATCTTTAGCAAGGGGCTCTACAATTTTCGAGTTACGGAGGAGTCACCGACAACGAAAATAGGCGAATGTCGAGAAATCGAGTTTAAGATTGCTCAACCATCAACGATGGAGAAAGTTTCGTCCTTCTCGAACTAGCAATCTCAACTTACTGTCGAGACAGATACAGAGTGGATGGTCGTGGAGCGATACAGTAGAGTATCGTTCAACTTTGCGATAATATTGTTATCAACAATAGGAATAATGAATTTTCCATTTTTTTTTATTTTATTGCTCGATTACTTGGCAGAACTTGCTTTCGGAATCTTCGGCCGAATTTTATTTTTTTCTCCTCTCCGTTTGTGAAATGAATTTTTTTTTAGCAATTCTAATGATTCTTCATTGGTCCATTGAAACGGTTTGAAAATTTTGACGTCGTAAACGTTCCAAATCGTGCCGAAAAAAAACCTTCGCACGATCTTTGCCTGGCTTGGCTTGGCATTTTCCATAAACCTTTTTCCAACTATGTCCACAACTCTCAGGCTCAAAAGAGGCTGATTTGCCATTGATTGCCCCAATCGTCCAAATGTATCAGCAAAAAAAAAAAACAAAAGAATTTCCAAAGGCTTGATTTTTAACCACTTTCAGAAGTGTTTTGGAATTAATTTCAATAAATCTTTCCTCGGCAAAAAGTTCGTGATTATTTGGTCTACATAAAAGTTTGGCGCATCGTTTATATGACATTATGACAAAATTTCGATATCTTTTTTGCATTTTTTTAATGATTCGGGCTTTCGAGAAAGCGTCTCCGAAATATCAAACCTTTTTGTAGTCTTGAAGGGGATGAGCAGGCTGCTTGTGCCATTCTCGTAACCGGAAAGTGCTGAGGCTCCTTCAAACCTCTAAAGAAATCATCCTGTGACACCATAAGTGCCATTTGAGCACAGAGATTTCTCTTGACAAACTGTTATTCACCGAGAAACCCGAATACGTACGAAATTGTGACCAAACGACAAAAATTTCGAGTTTCTCAATAATTTTCTATGCTTCAGATGCTCAGTCGAATGGATTATTCGATTCAGTCTCATTATGCCTCCGTGTCGTTTGTGGTGGGCTTTTACGTGATCATCTTAACACTTTAACCCCATAATTGAACACGTTTTTATGGCGAAACATAACAACATTACTGCACATTATGTGTTTTCTTTGTTAATTGAAATTTCTGTGGAAAGAAATAAGAATGGATAAATTTCTACCCTCCTGGAGAGTTTGTGATAAAACTCATTTTACTTTCGAATATTTTCGTGTTCTTTTGTCGCTTAATCGTTACTTTTCTGTTTTTCGTTTGTACTTTTTGTCAAATCGATGGGTCCAGGATTTCTCTCTTCCAGAAATCCTTGAGAAAAAAATGCATATTGATGTAGAATAAAAAATCGGAAGCCAATATCGCTGAATAACCCCTCGGGGTCGTGTCTCGTTTTAAAACGCGTTGCCACGATCGTTTCACTCGACGGCATTCCCCCTCGCGACTTTGAAAAATAAAATTAAATGAGTGAACCAAAATAAAGATGATTACAAGTTTTTTGTGCAAAGAATTAAGAGGGCGGGAATCACGAGGGACGAAAAATTTATTGAATCGCACAAACGATCCGAATTATGCGAAATGATTTCCTTGCTGCCCCTTTGATGGATATTTTGATGTAGTATATTAAAAAATTCTTGCCCAACTGTACTTTGCATACTGATCAACTTTTCCACTTCTTTATCGACTTTTTAACATATTTCGTTGTCAGACGTTCATTCAATGTCGGAATCAACTCGAACGAATTTTCAATAAATTGGCAGGAATCAGGAATCCATTTATTTTGCCATTTCCGAAATAGAAAACTTTCTGGCCTCATTTTTGAACGATTTTTTTTCTTTTTTCTTTTCTTGAAATCTTCGCCGTTCTTTCTCGAGTCCGAATGGCTTTCACAATGATTGCATGCAATTGGGATTGATTTTTTGCGATTGTAGCTCGGGGGATAATTCATTGAGGTCTATCACAAGTTTTTGCGGAGGCGTGTTGTTTTTTATTCCCGAGATTTTTTTCACGGCTCACAAAAAGATTTTCATCACGATTTATATTGTTTAATCTGATAAATTGAATGACGTTTTCATAATTTGTCTATTGTTTTCGTTTTTATTCCTCCAACGAAAGGTCGCGTATCAATTTTATTTTTTATAGTTATTTTTTGTTGTACTATGGCCGTCGGTGGGGTTGGATTTGACATAATGAATGGAGGTCGCATTGATGAAGGCTACTCGTAATTAGGCACGCAGGGAGTATTCATGAGATGCTTAGCGAGTGGAAATTCCACGACTATTATCCACTCTCAGCCAAGATTACCAAGCTCACTCGAGGGTGAAAAGTGTACCCCCGGGAATTGCCCAGGCTTTCGAATGAACAATTATCATCGCGACAGCTTAGAATACTCCTCGATTTTTGTCCCCCATATAAATCTCACTGGATAAGAAGAAATCAGACCAATTCTCATTTTTTTCTTTTTCTCAGCCTGCAATTCATGAGATCGGGAATATTTTTTTTGGGGACCAAAAAAAAAAGACATTACGATGTCTGACCCAAGTCCGACTCCTACGCTGAACGTATTTTTTTCCTACATATCTATATATATATTTTTTTTCAGCAACCAAACAGCATAATTAATGAAAAATAAAACAACTGATTAAAAATTTTTTTATCACCTTGTAAATTTTTTTTTTTAACCAAAAAAATATCGTCTGGCCGACCAAACTCGGGTGTAACTACTTAATTTTCCCAAAACGTGTCATTTTTTTGTGTAAAATTTTGTCAGTTATGGAAGAAGCACATTTTCGTAAAGTTTTTGTAACTCAGAAGCCAGTCGAGCGTGTGTGTGTGTGTGTGTTTGTGAACACACGAGAGCACTCTTTTACTGGCATTGAACTTTGCTCGATATAAAACAATATAAGCCTTCTCTTTCCGTCACTGTTCCAACGACACAGCACGGTGTTTATCATGCTCATGGTATCGATCAGGTTGCATACGTCAAACGATGTGGCTGATGTCGTGCAATTTTTAACCGAAGCATTGCCCGATTGACCTGTCACTATAAATAGACTATTTCCGTCTTATTTTCACTTCCATTGAATCCACATTGTCTTCATAAGTATATCAATAGATGACTCTTATGGACCTATTGATTTTTCTCTTTCACACGCGATACGAGCGTGTTGATTGACTTGTTTTTTTTTCTCTAAATATAAATAAATAGTTGAATGAATTTTCAACCCCATGTGTTTATGGTGTAAAAATTTCAGGCAATTTCTTTTCACTTTTTATCGCGATACTCGATCTTTTTTTTTTTAACGTTAAGAAAATTGGAAATTTTGATTTGAGACTTAACGAAATTTCGAAATGCTCGTCTCTCGGAGCTCGGGGAATAAATTTTCAGGAGAGCAAGCAGCAAAGGGGTTGCGGACCTCCTTCGTCACGGTCTCGTAGTGTTCCTTGCTCGTCAGCAGGAAATGTGGTCGTTTTTTTTCCTCTTTCATGGGAGGGTCGCAGGAAAGTGAAATCGCTGATAATGGTTTTGGAATTTTTTTTTCGAAGAAAGCCTTTGAAACGAATAAAGGACGAAGCTTTGATATCGTAGATCGATTTTTCGTGCAGGGATTGAAAGTGATAGGGCGTGGAATGAGCAGCACAAGGGGGTTCAGGCTTCTCGTCAATTTATGCCACTCTCAGTGACTCAAGAACTTTGCACATATAATTTCCCGTATAGTCTCGCTCACCTGGTAGCCATCAAACTTCCGGCATTAACCTAAAAGGAAAGTTAGGCAAATGGCTAATTTCACCACTCCCGCTTGCATTACTATTAAGGGTTGACTCTGATTGTACTAATGTTTGAGGAAATCCTCGAGCGATCATATTACAAGAAAATGCGTTAATTATCAGCAATTTCCTTTATTTCGCCAAGAAAAAACGCGTTTTTTTCTTCGTATTCATAAAGCAACGTCCGTTCCTCTCCGATTTCTTTTCAGGATGCAATACACGAGCAAATCCGTGGCAAAGGGCTGGAAACCGTTGAAAATCAACGAAGAACCTTCTCGATTGAAGTCCTGCGAGTAATAAGATTTCTCAAGGTCACAAAGTATCGATGCAGGAAGGATTTTTCCTCCAGGCATCGGATTACGGCTTATCAGAGTAAGACATTATGGCTTTTCTGCCTGGAATATTGTAGACGTCATGCGCACTTGATGTACGACATGCTAAAAAGTAAAAAGGATTTCATCGTTAATTCATTGTTCAATCAAATACAAAATGAAGTTGTCGTTTGGTTATTTCGTTCATTCGATATGGATAATTCAGTGATGATTGGCTACTGCATAAGTTGAGAAATAATTAATACCAAGTCCTAATAAATAATCGAGAAGCACGGAAAAATTATTAAAAATTAATTTCGCACCGAATAATCAACATGATCGGGGCCTGGATCCTGAATCATGTGTGTTTTCAATAAACACACGCTCGATTCACAAACTTTGTAATAAAATGCAATCCACGCGGTCAGAATAGCCCACAATTTTCCGTTTCATCGTGCAGCCAAAAAATGCAGCAGCATGAAGAATCACAATAAATGATTCCCACAAAATATCGTTTGTCACGTTGTGACGGAAACGCCTTTATCCGGGACATCTCCCATTCAGATATAGAAATGGAAGGTCATGCGAGCAGGAAGAATGGAGCAAAATGGCTCTTCAATTGAATGTGGATCGTGAGAATGAGAATGGAATTCGAAATGGAGTAGAAAGAGATCCGGAATATACGAGGAATCGAAAGAAAAAAAAAACTGTGGTGAAAAGTGCATGCCTCTTCGTGACCAAGGAAATTTCATTATCCTGCCGAGGTTGGCACTCGTATATATGTTTTTATTTATATATCTATCCCTACGAATAAATATATATATATTTTTAATGGATCAAATACCGCAAGATTTTTCTTCTGCATTTCCTGCTGTTTGCGCCCCTGTGGCTTATCTCGAGGAAGAAATACCTTCGGCGTGCCTTCGAAGGCAAAGGTTACGACCCTCATGAGTGTCAGCTCCAGCCAAGGGTAAAAATAGCGATAAGGCAAGTGCGAATCTTACTCAAGAGAATTTATCATAATCCGGAAGAAAATGCTTGTACAATGAGCTCTGACACGCCGAAACGTGCCATTTATTCTTTCCCACATGTTCCCACATTCTTAATACGATGTCATTGTTGTTCAGGCACGATCTTATCAATTTGGGAAACGATGCTCATTTGGGGAATGAGGCAGAATCGGAATTTCGCGGATTTTATCCCAAACGAAGCACAAATATTTCTTGCAAAAATCATCGTCATCAGCTTAAATGTTTGGGAATTAGAAAATTTCACGGTAGCCCTTCGTAAGGGATGATTTTTTTTTTATGCCACGAACGATTCCGTCTCCGAGCGTCGCGTCAGATCGTCACTGACAGCCCGGATCCTTTGACTGTTACTTTCCCCACACCCCCTGCGGTGACTGGATCTCCAGCACCCTTGAAATGCAATATTTTGCAAAGTTCTCTTTAGCTAGATTCCACGGAGGCTCTTGATGATTTTCATTGGTTTCGCATTTTGTGCTCGTCATCGTTTATCATTCAAATTTTTCTGGTTATTGAGAATTCTGTGTCTTCTGATTCGGTTAACGTTCATTTTATTATCAAAAAATTACTTTATTCAAGATTCTTCAATAATTTTGCATGAATATTCTGGACACCAAAACTGACGATGGGTTTAGAATTTTTCTCACAAACATTTCTTTTGGCTATCCGGAAAAAAGATCCTGAATACTTTTGTTTTTTGCTACTTCTCAACGAAACGTGATTTTAATTTAATTTACATGCGTTTAGACTAGGAAATTAAAAATTTCAAAATAATTATCTCAAATTGTAAACAAGAAGGTTTACACGAAATTAAAAAAAAAACCTCAATAGAGTCGTTCTGTGATAGGTTTTCTAATATCTTAATTTGATTGGACGTCGTCATTGTGACGCTATTGCGTGGCTGAGATATAAACGACCGCGGGCGCGAGTTTGTAAGTGCATCGATTAGCACCTCGCGCGGGGGTAATTGGATCCACAAACAGACCGAAATGACCGGGCGAGCAGTGAGATCGAATGTTGTTGGGGGTTAGTTTCAGGAAACTAAATGCTGTAGATTTGAGGATCAAAAAAATATCTGGATTCTTGTTATTTTCGTTTCGGTTTGTACGTAATTATTCCTTGGGTTATTATTGTACAACGGTGAGGGGCTGACAAGGGATGAAAATAATTGAGGTCACGTGAGAAATAGTCGAAAGTTGGTGTCTCCCGTTCTCGAAATTCTCCTCCAACGTTGTTCCAATATTTTCTCTCTACCTCAGTGCCACGAGGTCTATCCTCATCCAAGGAGGCATCTTATGATATTGGATTAAGAGTAAATTAGATCGGAATGGAACGAAGGAGGCGAGATCGTGTGCCTTGATGGAGACTTAATCGTAATGAGGTACTTGGAACCTGGCCGAGTTCTCGTCAACGACCAGCTCCTCGGGAATTCCTCTTCTTCGTATAGTTTCCTCACTTGAAAAGCTCTCCTGCTGCTTTAAACCCTCGCGGCATCCTCTGAACTATAAGGCAGCAACTCGGTCAGTTTTTTTTTCTCCTATTTCTCGTTTTTTTTTTAAATCCCCGATCGTCCTTTTCATTTTTTATGATCTAAGGTCTATTACATCGTGGAGACTTTTCTCGATTTCAAAGTTTCCGATAACGATCAAAACTCTCGAAAACTGATAACCTGTCTTCGGAAGCGTAATCCGTTTTTTTGAGAAAATCGATCTAGACACGCGCCAGCGACTCGGGACACATTTACGTCTCTTGTCGCTACGACATTCTGTACAGCACTTTTCGAAAATGCACGATCATTTTTTTTCACTTTTTTCATTTTCTTCTTTAAATTTTCATCTCGAAATAATTCATCATTTTTCTTTAAGTGTTTTTTTTTGATCGATTATTTAATTTTCCTTCGTCTTACAAATTTTTTTTCTCCTACGAGCTTTTTCTAAGAAAATAGAGTCTGTGTTTTCGATTCATATGAAACATAAGCTTGGTCGAGCTTGATTATGCAAAATGTATGTACCAGTGAGGCCAATCTCTTGCACGCATAAGCTCTTAAGATGTCATCGTATGGAACGAGGGGGTGTGTTTAATCGAGAATACTGAATCACCGTGCATGGGCCTTTTCTCCCGTCGTGCAACCCGACGTTTCCATCGATTTCCTTGTACTATGGAAATTGTGAATTTTTTTTCTTCTTTACACTCGATTTGTCAACGAAACTTCTCTGCCTTGAAAATTGTCACACACGTGTGAGAGAAATACGACAGCTAAGAAATCAAAGAATATCTCATTTTTCATGACAATGATAATAAAAAAATCCATGAATTTTCTACTCCCTGACGTGTATCGATGCGAACTGTTTGCAGGAGAAATATTGAAGACGAATTGTTTCAAAGATATCGCGCCAAATTTTTCAGATAAAAATCCTGAGGGATGAAACGAAAAAAGATTCTCCATTTTTTATCGCAAAGATTTGCCGGTATGGAAAATAAATATTTGTCAATTCAACAGGGTCAACTTGACCCAGGGCATTTTCCGAACCATTTTTAGTTTTTTTTTTTTTTTTTTTTTTTTGTAGAGACGGCCACGAATTTATTTTCGATGAAAACGAAAATGAAATGCCGCATTAAATTCGTTGCCATTGTCAAATAATTGTTCGGGTCTTTAGCAGTTTTGAGCAGTCGAAAAAAATTATTATTCCCATTGTTGTACTAAATGAACCGCGTGGAGCGAGTCTCGTAAACATTAGCCAGACCTTGATAAGACTCGTTCAAGTTGAATCGTCAAGGCTGATATAGAGAGTTGTCGGGGTCGACTGGAAGACATTGGCAGTCCAAGTTTCCCTTGGTCGTTGAGTAAGGCCGTTCGGGTCTCGGCCATCGCGCGACAACCCTCAATATGGCTTCCTTGAATTCTTCGTGAACATATATATTCGTCGTATACTCGGCTCTGTCGTTTTTCGCGGTCGCGATCATTGTAATCCGCTACGAGGGTTTTTAACCCGACAACGTCGATTATAGGCTTAAGATTTTTTTTTTTTTTTTCACCAGCCTCAAAGACATTCGTGCCACGTTGTGCTCGTGCCCTTTCGACCATTGTTTGTTTCAACGTGTCGACTCTACGAAGCCCTACGCTACAATGACTTTCATCGCAAATATAGAGGTTTAAAGTCGTTGCTCGTAACGTTCCAGGTCGCGGTCGCGTTTCATTCTTTTCATTTTCTCACGAAAAAAAATAAAATAAAACTCCAAAGTGCATGAAATACTATTGCATGCTTTTCATGTCTGTGTTTCGGTCGATCATGTCCGCCTTATTTTTCTGACGTCGATCTTTTTCTCTATTTTCTCAGGATAAAGAGAATTTCAATGAAAAACGCAGTTGAGTTATTCAATTCGCTTGGATCCAGATGTCCAACGAAATTTGCCAGGAGAAAACGAATTTTGATATTTTAAAGATCCAAAAGGTGCCGTGCAATGTTTCAGAAATTCTCTTTTATGGATTTTTTTTTTAATACTGAATTTTTTTTTTTTAAATTATTTTTTGTTTCCGTTGAATGGATTTGCTGGAAAGTGGAGAATCGAAGGGGAAGCTAGGGGAGTGGATTTTAAAGGGCCAATAGGTGGTAAAACCCTTGGAAGAAAATAATAGCAACGGAGAGTGTAAAATAAAGCGTGAGTCGGTCGTAAAAGTTGGTGAAGACGAAATGGGAGGCTGGTAAAAGAGTGTGGGCAACGAAGGGGGTAGCTTGAGGTATTAAAGAATAAACAAATGGGCCCGAAGAAGCTCGAGAGCACGTTTCCTGGTCGGACAAATGAGGCGGATGGAAACCCGAAATGGCGCTATGAAAGCGACCTCGTAGGAACGATTGGCGGAGGGCTGGATAACGAGGAGATAAAGTTTGCGTGGGTTGTCCTCTCAGGCACGTCATAATCAACGGTACAAAAAGTGACAAACTTTTCTTCAGACATACGAGGCTTGGAATATAGGTCGAATTCACCGAACAGAACCTTCACGGTACAGCCTCAATCGCACACCAGATATCGACGCAGCCAGAGACCAAGAGAGAAACAGGAAATTCCTTATGCAAGCGGGCTTCGCTATCTTGACAAACATTTCCGGCCAAAACGACTACCTTATTTCCCCTTGAAACACCTCAAGGCGCGTCTCAAACTCTATTATGTACTCGCAATATCTCTCTCTCTCTCTCTCTCTCTCTTAGTTGCTATTTTTGTTACTTCACGGAGAGAATATTACATCAAAATTTATTATGTTATTGTAGTTCCCGGGTACCAAGTCGTCCCCTCTGAGGAATTTCACCAAAAACATAGTAATTTTTCATTCTTTTTCTATCGGAATCGCGGAAATTATGACATTTTTGCCCCTTTTACAGATGAAAATTTACCATGTTTTTGGTAAAATTCCTCAGAGGCACGACTTGGTACCCGGCAACTATAATATCATAGTAAATTTCGATGTAAGATTCTCTCCGTGTATTCAGTGATGATCACTCTCACGGATATTTTGGTGATGTATCAATTTTGCTTATTATATTTTTCGCCTGGGTTATGCAAAGCAGTTGTTGCTGCGATGTCATTTTCTTATTTTTCGATTTTATTTTATTTTGTTATCTTTGATTTTCTATACATTTTATTTTCTCTATGCTTTTCTTATTGCCTAAAAGTCTGCAGACTGAAGCATAAAAAGGCATCATCATCATTATCTCTCTCCCCTCACATGCATAATCTCCTAGAGTTGTTGAGCAAAAATGATGGCAGTATGCACCATTTAATTCGTTCTCTTGACGTTTCCGCTGACGTTGTGTTCAAGGTATATGCGATTATATCGAGAAAACGTAAAAATTCATCCCGAGTGCTGCGAGCTAAGAAACGTTGCCCGCATTTCCAAGTTTTCGTTTGAACAATTGGGAGAATTTCGAGGGCAGGATCTACAGTATCGTTGCTGTGTAATCCTCTTGGAATTGGTTCTGGAATTCAGTCCTTTGTCCTTTAGTCGATCCCGGAGCAAGAGCCAAGCGTCCCCTCTGTTCCCCCTTGAATTCAGGTGACTTATTTCGGCTGACCCGAAAAGTGGAACGCGGACGTTAATGTTCGCTCGTTGGAAAATCAATATCGTTGACTTTGCTCTTCTCTCACTTTGCTCTGCCACAGCCATAGATGGCTTGCGTGCTGGCTGGGCAAGAATCACTTTGGTGTAGAGGATCGACCACACGCTCGTAAAAGAGACAGTAACAGACATAAAATTAACACGAAAGCTTTGTGAAGATATTACAGATGAAAATTACAGAATTCTTTTATCGTCAAAAAGCTCTTTTGCCACGTTTTTATTCCGAAAGACATACGACCATGTTCATATCAAATTCCAGCTTCCATTTCGTCGATCCACCTGCATTTGCATCGACAGTTGACGGAATTGATGTTCCAGATGAGAAAAAAAGGATTCTGCGTATAAAAAGCGAAAAAGGAGTCTAGTCAAGAAGTTTTCTGATGGAATTTGAGGTCAAATAGAGTTGGCGAGAAAAAAGATCCGCCATCAATTATTTATCACTATCGATTTCATCAATTTTACATCAAGCTCGAGTTTCCATTCGGTGAAAATTCCGAAGAAATTCGAAAAAGCACCATCTCCTTCCATGTCGATTTCCTTTCATCATTTTTATCCTTCCTCATGATCGATCCAAGTTGAATTATGCTGGAAATATGCTCCGGACACAGGTCAGTCCAGCAATACACAAGAGAGGATGTAATCAAGGTCATTCGTAAGCACGAACTCGTGGAAACTGAAGGTCGAATCGTAATAAAACTTTGAATCGCCATTCTTCTGTCTTTCCATCATTTCCCACCGTAACCTTCTTGACGCGCTGACCTTGGCAAAAGCTGTCAATACATATTCTATGAACGTTTATTCTCGTGTAGAATTTCGAACGAAAGGTATTCTCGACACAAGAGTCGAGAAAAAGGAACGGGGTCGTCTCTATATGATTCGCTTCATCGAACCCTCCTGTTTTGTCTCCCAACCTCTGGCTCGCTTGCTCTCGTTTCTCTCCGCCCATGCCTCCGCATAACATGACCCTTTCATCGCCTTCATTCATAAACATAGCGATGTTACTGAACACGAAAGTGATTGCTTCGAAATAGTTCAACCACAAATTTTCCTTCACCCGCATATTCGGCCACCATGAATATTTTCCACCCTCTGCTCTTCGTGCAAAGTACCAGAATTCCGATTCAAAATTATCCCGTTACATAATGGGGCATTGGCAAAACGTGCTCAATAATTAATAAACTTAACCCTCCGCGAATGGTATGATTTTTTTTATGGCAGGATCCTCCTCGTCCTTTTACCTGATGCCGCTCATATCGTACGTATTGGGAGAGAAAAAAATCTGAAAAAATTCTGAAATCCTTTCCATAGATTCAACTTTCAGGATTGCATTCTTTTTATAATTGTTTCATTTTTTATTTCCAGGCAAACGAGATTTCGAAACAAACTTACTGAAAAAGTTACTTTCCGGAAAAAGAATGACTGAATTCGAAAAATGTGCAAGTTCGAAAATAAATTTAGCTTGAAAGTTTCTATAGTTTTTGGTTGTTGAATTTTTCATTTTTGAATGAAACTTTTCAAGAAACGAGATTTTGGGAAAAAAAGTTGTCGCTTGGGTCGAAAAAGACTCGTACGATCCTCGGAGCGTTAAATCCTCGGTACACCAACCTCGACAGGGTTCAACGGCTCATCCGCGACACTGGATTTTCACACGAACTCGTCCATACGCTTTTTTTTTTATTTTAAATAAATCGTCACGATCTTTTACCGAGTCATTTTCAAAGTTGACTAATTGCTTGTCCGGATTTTTTAGAGTTGGCCGTTTTCACTGCGATACAATTAAACCTCAATCAATCTGTCCGTTAGGATTGTGTTGCTAAAAATAGACGGTCCGATCGACCGATAGTGTGAACGTAAGCCATCAAAAGTTTCGGTCGCTTCTACGAATGTTCGGTTCGTGAAAAGTCATTTGTAATGCTTGTAGGTTTTTTCTGATTTATTTTTATGTTTTCATGATTAATTATGAATTTTTATGATTCATGACAATTACATGATAAAGTCACTTGTAGAAATGTTGACAACATTTTTCAAGTCTATTGGAAAAAATATTTCAATGACGTGGTGAATTGTCAGAGTTTCCGGGACTCATGTTTGGGGCACCCTGTAGATGAAATAATCCGAAAAAACTTTCGATCCAGGCGATTTTTGTCAAACGAATAAAAAGTATCGTATTTTTTGTCAAAAGCATAAGCACAAATGGGAAAAGTTGATGAATTTTTGACTTAAAAAACGGAGTCAAAGCTCGAAAAGTTGTGAGTCTAGAAAGTTTTGTGTTTTTTTGTTGTTTAAAATGAAAATAAAACTTGGACGGTCGTGCTGGTTTCGTTGATCAGGGAGACTGGATTGAATTTCGATGGAGCTTTTTTCTTAGGGTCAGAGGTCGAGCTTGGAGCGTAATGGAATGTGCAAGTAAGTCTTTGGGATGGTTAAGACTGGGTGCTTATCCAATAATGGGGAAAGTGGATTTGCACAGCTTCTCCGCACTGTACATAGTACAAGACTCTGTGAGTTATCCGAGAGGCTGCAGCACAGAGAGAGAGCAAGAAAGAGAGGGAGAGGGCGAGTGAGGATAATCCTAGAACAGCATGGACACACATACTGGGCTGCTCATCGCGTAATTAATTCACGCATGTGATTAAAGGCTCTCTTCACTCCTTGTTGAACCTCATCAGCCTTTCCAAGAGCACCCTCTTCACTCGGCTCAGCAAAGTTCAAGCTTCGATTTCTAATCTTCATCGTGTGACACTAGATTCAACTATTTTCAATCGGGATCACCTCTGCTGACCTTGTTTCCCTCACCCTCCTTCCTAATTCTGGAACATTGTCATGGAAGATTGGACAATGGAAAAAATTGATTTCTGAATGAACAAAAACCAAGAAATTACATAAATTTATTTCATCGATCTTAAACATTTTTTTTTATGTGTCAATTCTTTTTACTCGAAATTGAAACTCGCAAGCAGCATAGAATTCGGTCAAATAGTTTGTGTTTTTTTTTTTTCAATTGTGGCCGAACTGAAACGTATCCATAAAAATATCATCCGTGATGGTGTGATTGTCATCGCGTACTTGTCCTGACAGTTTTTTGTGTCAAATTTAAGCACGTAGGGCGTCCAACTGGACGTGTATTGGAATAAAACTCAGTGTTTTTTTTCTCAGTGCGATTGTGTGGAGTTGATCAAAGGGAATTGGTTGGTTGGTTGGACAATTTGCCATGTACAGTGGCTGAGAGTACCAATTGTTGATGAAGAGGCAGTATTTTTCAGTTTCTGCATGATCAACAACCTGAAATTCAGTAAATTCCCCAAAGTTTCCTTGACCCACGTGCAAATAGGATGCTGCACAAGTACCTGAGGAAACACTCGCTTCGAGCAACAACCCGGGGGCGTTTCACGAGTACATCAGATGCAAACAGTGAAGTGGGGTTTGAGTGATGGAATGTGCTCCCGGGAATTCGTAAGTTACTCGACAATCATGAGAAAAAAGATTTAATCATCGAATTTTAATGATTTTTAAGATTCTCTTTTTTTTTTTTTAATTTTTTTGCACATGCTCCGAGTTTTCGGTCTCCGCGAAATAGCAACGTTATCGATAAGTCAAATAGGAATAATTTATTTGAGATATTATAGGAAAATCATAATCGTTCGCTGAGAGTGCAAAGCCGAGGGATTAATCAGGTAAATCGAGGCGATAAAAACATGACGTTTACGATCGCAAGTTTTGTTGGCCTCCATTTTGTGGAGCATAGTATTGCGAGAGTGCTACGAGTTGGCGGTCGAAAAACTAAATTTTTGTCGAGATGTTTCGGAGGCTCGATTTCCTGCTTATTTTCACATTTATTTTACAAGGTGAGTGACGATTAATCAAATTAACGTATTCATCGTCGTTTACCGGATTTTTGGTCGAGAATTGAATTTTTTAGATTTGTATTCCTCGATTTGTTCGAATTTAGCCGATTGATCAAGATCGGGACGATTGAGATTAATGATGAAAATGAAACCTTCCGAATATTCAATACGTGGCCCAGAATACAAATATTTCTTGTTGGCTTTACCAACTTTTTTCACAGCAAGTTCTTTGCGCCTTGGAAATGCTATAAATTCGGGACACGAACCACCACCGGATGAGAATGATGAAAATTCAACCAAGATTCATCGCGAAACTTTGACGATGGAATTGTTCCGACGAATAAACGTGACTGAAGAGACTGATGATGATAATAAAACCGAATTTTCTCCGTCTGACAAAAATAACTACGCCAATTGCCTTTTAATATTTGGAGAAAAAAATCAAACTAATTACGTCTGTGACATCAGCAGAAAGTTTTTAGTTATTTGGAGTGAGAGAAAAAGGCAATTGAGAGAAACGTTAGCGAAGAGGCTTGGAAATCCGGTGAGGGTTGATTAATTTTTATTTATTTTTTTTTTTCCGAACGATCCAAAACACATTTTATCATTGGTGGATAAATTTTAGACTTTGAAAAATGTGATAAACAGGATCAAAGGACTATGGGGGCATTCAGTCCGCAAATTAAAACAGTTGATTAGAGCGAAACGTGGGCAAACTCTTCATGACGATGTCGAAGAACCAGGAAGTCAGAACGATCCTCAACAAACAGCTGAACTTGAGGACAAAGAAAATAGTTCCCCGGAAAACACTCAAGCAGAAAAGGAAGAAAAAGGAGACGAAGAAAAAAAGGAGGATGGTAACGTCTAATTAAACAAATTCGACGATTGTTTATCCAAGTTTTCAATTTTATTGAATTGCTTAAACATATGGCAGTCCCAGGAATTTTTGTATCCGCCTATTCAGGTTATTCGATTTCAGTAACGTTTAACCCTTCGAGTGTCCACTTCCCATGAGTGCGTATTGGGTCAAGCTGACCCGAGACGTTTTTCAAATCGTTGTATTCCGGTGAATATGCATTTTTTTTTGCAGTGACATTTTTAATAGCAAATTATCCAAATTTTATAGCTTTAAATTAATTTTTTCACGACAATTAAATGCCCAACGTTCGGTGCCATCAAATGCACTCGGTGACTGAAATTGTTGGGGTCAAAATGACCCAGTATGCCGTCGCTGGGCTGATATGTTGATTCAATGGAAATAGATTTTATTAGTCACAGCAAAAAATGAATTCGACAGATGTTTCTGGAACCACGCCAACCATTGACGAGGCTGAAATTTCCACTGAAAAAGCGGATGTTGTGGATGAAAAAGTTGATGACAAAATTGACGGAAACGAGAAGGAAGAAACCTCGAGTTTGACAGAACCAGACGTTGCGAACGGTGACGTCAACCAATCTGTAGACACAGTTGACAAGGAAGAAACAGCGAGACCGGATGACGTGCACGAACAAGTGGAGCAGCATGGTGAAGAGAACGAAGAAGAAGAAGATGATGAGAAAGTTGTAGGTGGAGCCGAAACTCACGAAGAAAATGAAGAAGATGAAGAAGAAGAAACTGCCGATGCAGAATCCCCGAGTGAGGACCAATCGGATGACGTGGACACGGAAGTCGATAAAGACGATGAAAAGGTCCCGAGTGAGGAAGGAACAGATGATGAAGAAGAAGACGTTGACGAAACGAGTGACGAGGATGAAAAAGTTGATGAAGAGGCTGTAGAGGAAGATGAGCAGGATGAAAGCTCCGACGAATCCGATGATGCAGGGGATGATGACGAAAATGACGAAGAATCCGACGAGGGAGACCAAGAAGAAGAAATATCAGATGCTGGAGAGGAGGACAGCGATAACGATACTGACGACAGTGACACGAGCTCGGAGGAAAGCGAAGACAGTGACGAAGATAACGAAGATGAAGATCAAGAGACAGAAGACGAAACAGGAGATGAAACAGAATCTGAAGAAACGGAGGAGTCCGATGATGAAGAAGATGAGGATAGCGAGCTCGAATCAGAGCAAGAATACATATCGATCATATCACCTGAGAATATCTGGAACTTTTTGGTTGGGATAAAGGACCTCATTGTAGATACCGGTGACTATCTTCTCTCTCTACTCTTCAAAAACATGAAGCACGGCCTCCGCAAATATCGTATCGACGATAAATTCGAGAAGCAGCTCAATTTACTCGCCAATTCTCGTAACGTCGATTCTAAAAAAGCTCTTGAAATATTATTGAAAAAAATTCGTCAACAATTTGGCAGATCATATGAATTGGAACTCGTCAAGTTTCTGAAAGAACTACGAGACGAGTATCTCCCTTGAACACGTTTCTCCTCCCTTTCTCATCCCTTGGAAAAGTGTCATTCATTTTAATAAATTATATTTTATTTCCATATAATAATCTTTGGCTCTTTTTTCTCGTTAACCACAAGTCCAGAAGAGTCTCAAAGTGGATGTATCAGTCCTTTAGATTAACACGCTCAAACCAAAGCAGTTTTTGGTCACAATAAATGTCACAGGCTGTTCCCCTTTCAGCAGGCAGTGATTAAATTCAGCAGCCAAGGCCTTAACCCTCAAAAATTAAAAAAAATGAATATCCCAATCGCCACAACAACTGCAAATATCTTTCGGAGCCACTTTCGGAGCCACAAAATATTGATAAATCCAATTTTGTAAAATTGGTAAATTTTTTATATGGGAAATTGAATTTAAAGTATAGCCACTGTGTATCAAGAGTCGCGGTAGCGGCTCTTAAAAGAAAAGTATTAAAGTCTATAAAATTCCAATCAATTAAATTTTGTAAAATTATTTGATTTTTTATATGAAAAATTGTTTTTACATAAATAATATTTGCAATCCGCATTTGTATCCCCCCTGTATTAAATTTTCCATATGAAGAGTGCAAGTACTTTTTGTAGCCACTGGATATTCAAGTTTTCGAAATTGAAAACTAAAATTATCTAATTTTTTAAATAAAAAATTGTATTCACATAAATAATATTTGCACCCTGCATTTGTATTTCCCCCTGTATTAAATTTTCCATATGAAGAGTGCAAGTACTTTTTGTAGCCACTGGATATTCAAGTTTTTGAAATTGAAAACTAAAATTATTCAATTTTTTAAATAAAAAATTGTATTCACATAAATAATATTTGCACTCTGCATTTGTATTCCCCCTGTATTCAATTTTCCATATGAAGAGTGCAAGAACTTTTCGTAGCCACTGGATATTCAAGTTTTTGAAATTGATACCTAAAATTTTAATAAATAAATTTTTTTTAAGACTTATATGGGTAATTGTATTCAAGGTGTGCAAATACTTTTCGTGGCCACTGTATGTGTTTCTTTGCATTGTGTGGTCATTCCACGAGAACCGGGAAAGTCGTTAACAACAGTTGACGATCTTGAACGCTCTTCCAAGTCTCCCAGAAATGAATTTAGAAACCCATCGACAAAGTCGACAAATAAAATCGTCATGTGTTTTCCAACTCGCTGAAATGTTTTAATTCCGGGTCTTTGTACCGTGCAAGCTCCTAATTAATATATACAGAAGGCACAAACCGAAGAGCCGCGAACATTCGGAACAAATAACCTGCTTGAGAGCCATTCCATACGATATTTGCATTTTCCTGCCTCGAGTTTCCTCACTTTGAAAACTCGAGCTGGGCTTTTCGAGCTCTTTCTTCTCGGCTAATTGTTTTATTTCAATAATTGTACACTTGACCTATACAAGCTTCTGAACTTTTTGAACCCAAGAACGAAATAATTTACAATCATATTGTTGCTTTTTGTTTTCTCACTTTTCGAAAAATCGCATGAATTGTTTTTTACTTCTTTCTATCGGCAAAAGATTCTCGAAATTTTCAAGTTTGAAATTACGAATTTTCGCGAGGACGATGAGTGAATTTCGTATACGATACGATAAAAAAGATTGAAGGGTTTTGGAAGGAGAAAACGTGTGTAAAAAGTTGACTTACCGATAAAGGACTCGCTCCTGTCGATCGGCTTCTCTGTAGATTTTGTAGTACATGGCAATCATAATAATGCCAGGGAGCCAAAAGCTGACGCTGGAGCTGATGACGGCGTAAAGTTTGTTAACTTGAAACATGCAAATGTCAGGATAATTTTGTCTGAATTCGAGATGTTCTTGGGTGGTGTACCAGCCGGCGAAAATGGGTAAGAAGCTCATTACGGTTGGCGAGCACCAGACGACGCTGAGCATAGTCGCGAGACGGAGATTAGTCATGATTAATGGATAATCAAGCGGTTGAACAATAGCGTAATAACGATCGACGCTAATGCAGCACAGATGCAATATCGATACGGTGCTGAAAAAAACATCGAGCGAGTTCCACACGTCGCACATGAAATAGCCGAATAACCAACGTCCTGATAATTCGACACTGGCGTTAAAGGTCATCGCGAATATGGCAACCAACATGTCGGCCAGTGCCAATGATACTACGAAATAATTGGTTATTACGCGAAGCTTACGATGCCTCATTACCGATACGATCACCAAAAGATTTCCCAGCAATGCTGACAATATTATAAAACTCATTATCGTCGCTTTTGTCACAAGGATAATTATGCTCTCGAGATCATTAGGGGAAGAGACTTCGTGGAACGTCCGCGTCACACTCCCGTCGCTACCATTTTGTCCTGTATCCATCAACACGTTTAACAAACTTGCCGTATTCAATTCCGTCACATTCAAATCGCCCCATTCCGTTGTCACGTTCCTTTCCATTTTTCCCCCTTCGTTTCTCACTCCCTCAAAACATCAAATCGATTTGATATTGTGGATCTTACAAAATCTCCTTTATTTTTTTCCATCCTTTTGGAAAAACCTTCACTTTTCGAGGCTTCGACGTTTTAATTCGGTTTTTCTATTGGCACTCCCGCCGACGACCCCCAACGCACTTTTCACTTTTACCCCAAGAGGAAACCCCTTCGTTACACTTGGAAGAAATACTTCGGTCGTCCGGAGGCTCCCTCGATGTCGTCACCATCTTTTGACCAAGCTCCCTTGATATTCTTGTCATGATTTTTACCATTACGTCGTTTCTACGATGTCATCACATCTGGAAACAAAAATTTCAACGTTTTTTTAATGTTGCTCTTGTTTATAATTATATTTTCACAAGATTTCATTATTTTTTCAACGTTTATTTACGATCGTTTTTGGTGTCATATTTTCTTGACAACTTGTCCACTTTTTTTTCGTTTTTCGACAAATATTTTTTCTCACAGCATCCTTTTACGTGTACACACTTTTTACCTCTCGTCGTGCTTTGTTTTTTACTCCATAATTACAACACCCAACGTACATGCTTAAAAGACCCGAACGTCCTTTTAATTACATTTTCTCGCCTCTTTGTGTTACCAAGACCCATTAATTTTATTTACCAAGTTAAGTTATTTACGTGCTGCTTCCACGTACAAAAACGTGACATAGAGAGCAAAAGAACGAGACAGAGTTCCGATGTGACCCTCTGGATACAAACAAATCGTAAATGCTCTTTTACAAATCTTCCACTGCCAGAAAAACGTTTCTGTTCAGATTTACTGTCATTTGAAGATTTAATGAATCTTAGAAGAGCAATTGGAAAAATTTAAAAATCGATCCTTCGCGTGCATACTCGCGTGCATTTTCGGCTGCAATGATTTTCTGTCCCGAATTGTCTGGCATTTGAACTTCGTGCTCGTCAAAAAATAAATTTGGCGTCATAAAACTTGAGAAACGCTTTAGGTCAGATTGACCCGATGTGCACTCGAAGGGTTAATTATAAAATGTTTTGAATTCTATTTAAATGGAAAAAAATTTAGACACGAATTTGCTGGGACGAAATGGAAGGAGGAAAATCCGAATCGAGGGAACGAAAGGATGGAGGGTTTATTTTTGCTCTCCTTGGCAAAAGAGTGTTCGAGAAAATGGATGTTGTTTAAAGTTTCATCGGGAAAGGGTGAACTCATGATGGAATGGTGGGCGTTTTAGCGAGATTGGCCAAACGATCGGTCAGTTAATTACCCGTGGACTGTGATGAATCTTTGCGGTTCGTGAATCGAGTGCGAATTATTTGAAAATTCAATACGTCATTGCGGATCTACGACGAATACGACGTCGACAACGACGAGGCATTCTCATAAACATTCCGCCATGGTCTCGCACTATAATGGCCACGTAATAGTCGGACTCGTGAATTATGCAGTCCGACTCTATCGACCCGGGCCTTTCGTTCGTATATCCTTCAACATTGGAATGCAAAACTCGATTTTGTGCATGCATTCCTGCTTATTCCTCTACGTTGGAGGTGAGATTAATTTTCAATCATTTTTGCCAATCCCTCTCGTTCGTCTCTCTGCATTTATCTGTCAGAATTTCCTTTTGTTATGCCACAAATCAAATTTTTTCGAACCGATAATCAAACCAGAAAGAACAATTAAAAATATTCGTCAAAGAATCTTTTCAATCTCAAATTTGATCAAAAATTAAAAAGTTTTTATTTGTCATGGGAAAAATTATGTAAAAACGAACAAAAATACCGTCAGACAGACGCCTGCAGATTTTTTGGTTGTTTTTTCTTCACCCTGTCGGCGAAAATCCATTAGAGCATATTTTTTTTTAAAAGAAATTTATGTTCAAAATTGACAATGAAGCGACAGTATTTGGATATCATTTAGATGCTTGATATTTCGTCTCGTAGCGTCTCCGAGTCAATAACCTCCGGCACGTTCAACATCCTCGATCTCTGTTATTTTCTTTGCTTTTTTTCTTACTACGTATGTCGCTGTTTCGTATCATTTTTATGGGGGCATATACAAGAGTTTACGCAGACCCCATCACATTGCAGATCTTCGGGAGATGTAACAGTGTAATTTTTTTTCTCTCCATCGCTCACTACAAATCAGAATAAATCCCTGAGGCGATTTGACTGTATCAATAAAAGTTATCAAGTCTCGCGGCAGCCACCATTCGTAACGCTTGGTTTGAAATGTTTTCTTTATCTCTCAAATCACTTGCAATATTCACTTGGAATTTTTAGCTAAAAATATAATTATTCAGCGCGGAGAGCACAGGAATTTATGTTTGACTCTCACGTGTTGTAATTGCCGTATTAATTAAAATAACTTGACTCAGCGCGGGGCTCAAATTACGCGTTAAAAGTCTTGGGAGATGTAAACACGGGTTGGGGGATGAAAAAACATGCCCCGCTCGAAGCTGCTTCTAGAAAATGGCTCAAACGATCGAACCCCTAAAATTGAGTTCCCGACAGCCGGGAAAGGGCCTGAGTTATTGATAATGCTTTTGTTTTTTTTCTATGGCACACAACTCGATTGATTAATCTGTCTGCGGAGGGGTGCCTGCTGAACAACGAGTTTTCCTTCACGAAAATGAGATTTGCGTTTTGTAAGCCGATAACTCATTCGTAGCAGAACAAAAAAAAATTAAGACGATTGTTTTTTTGGGGCTGGAAAGATCGAGGGTGCAACTGTCAGACAGAAAAAGAGGGTCGAAGATTTTTACCAAGTTTCAGGGCCGATGATCGCCTCACGCTTGCAACACTCTGCAATCCGTTGTTTTAATCCAATTTTTAGCCCCTTGTTGTAACAACTCGCATATCAAAGTGAAAATCTACATTCGAAACCATTTTTTTTCTCTCCTCGTTCATCCCGCACCCGAAGCCTCCAAGGGGGTTGGAAAAATGAAAAAAATATGATGCACTCGAGTTCTCCATGGAAAATACGATATTGATTATTCCTTTGAAATGTTTTTCATCATTTTTCTATTCCAATGGAATACAATTCTTCTTTTCCAACTTTTGGAAATCGTCCTGGAACAATGTGCAACTATATTCGCTCCGCGAAATCTCAAAACTATTTCGGTAGCTGCATGAATATTTGACGTCTGCTGTGCCAATCGATTTTACAAGCTAAAGGGCTAACCGTGGAATTTCGGTCGATTCTCTATCGCTCGCGGGGTCGCCATGGAATGATTTGTTCTGTGGTGACAATCGACGCACATTCCTCAGATACGTGCTCCTGAATAATCGAGTCATTAGTTTGCCCAAAAGCAATCGTCGATCTCTAATGTTAATCGAACTTTGGGACTCGTTTCATACTCAAAGTCCCTTCCTTTTTTCAAACACTCATGGAACACATGAAAACGAGATGCACGATGCTTAAATCTTTCTCTACGAGGAGCCATATTTTTTATTTTGGCTTCTTCATAGCTTTGAAAATCGTGCACATGGAGAATCATGAGGAAGCAATTTGCAAATTTTAATTTGCAGCGTTTTTTTTTGTATTTGCATTCAAATTAAAGAATTTGGACAACTTTACTAGAAAGTCAAAAGCAATTTCGGACTTATACACAATATTTTAGGAAATTTGCAAAAATTCGAATGGTAGGACGATTTATTTTGTAAAATTCGACAACTCATCGAATTTGAACCCCGTTCAACCGATATTTTCCAAATTCAATACCAACCTCCCTTATTGTAATACTCTATTTATAAATAAATAATAATTTAGTAATAAATCTTAAAATTTGCAGAAACTATAGCAATTACAGCCTTTTTTCGAAAACTTCAAAATACCGTAGAATTCGTATTTTTCTATCAATTCTGACAAAATTTTCAGAGAAGGAAAAACTTGAATGTATTAAGATCTGAAATTTACATTTTTAACTTACATCGAAAACGGGAAAACCAAAATTCACAGCCACTGGCTTCCTCGTGGAGGGAGCAAAAGAAAAAAATTATAAATAAAAAAATTGCATCGATGGCAGAAAATTCGTAACGAAAAAAATGTCAAAAAATGGGACGTGGAATTTTCTTTGGAATTTGTCGAGTTTTTCTAGGCGACGTATACTTCGGGATGACTGAGATAATGAATAATGTGGATGGAATTGATTTTCAACAGCGCTATAGGAAACTTAGCTCGTCTTTGTAAAGTTTCTTTGTGACACTTACGATTCGGGTCTTCATTCAAGTCCAGGGTCGTTTCCCATCGATCAATCATTATTTCCACGTTCCACGTGCCAAATCAGCGTTGAATAAAAACATATATCCAGGGGACAGTTCTACCTGGTGTTATATGAGCCGACCATAATAATACTGACATCGAACTCATTTGAACTTTGTCAGGGGAGAAAAGCTCATCGATGTTGGCCTTTCCATTCGTCGGGAACGAAATTGGTCACTTTTTCCGAAAGAACTCAAAAAAACTTGACTTTTATTTATCTCGCATCACTTGCCTCGAATTATTTAGTTATTAAATCAAACAAATGAAAATATAAATTTACTTTGTTTATGTTAAAATCAACATAATTTGTATAATTACTTTTTGAGGAACACGACGTGGTTGTATGTTTACAATTTATTTTTACGATAAACTTTTTATTTGATTATAGTAGCGCACGCAGTTTTATGATTTTTCCTGGTTTTTTTTTTCACATTGATGCTCGTTGGTGATGGATAATTAATTTTGTGTGCTGTAGCCAAATGAAAACAAAGTTATCACGATTCGCCGTCTCTCGTTCCAGCGGGAAAGCGAGCTCGATTATTTACACGAAATTCAATTGTTCCGGCGTGAACTTTTTTGTATACGAATTTTGAGTAAAAATTATCACTCTAGCCGACAGGAAAAAATCACAAACGCTCTCGCAGCCACGCACCATATTATTCATATTTATTATATTCCTTAATAATTCATTTATTTATGATTACTTCATTTTATTGTCGGAATAACTCGTCAAATATAAAAACTATTTAATGAATGAATATAGAAAAGAAAAATTAATATTTGCTATAAAATGTGATTTTTAAAACTTTTCAAAATCCAAATTACGTCAAAATATTCATTTTAAATCACACGAGGGTTTCCTTCACATGTGGAGTATTTTCCGGGGCAGCACTCAAATAATTTGTGTCACAAAAATGATTTTTTTATGAATTACAAAAAATATTTCTAACGATATTTTATTACTCTCGATCTTTGATGTAGACAATTTCGAATTTTCGAAGATTCATAATTTTTTTCACATTTTCTATTTTGCTTTTTTTATCGTTTTTTTTTTTTTTTTTAAGGGATTATCGATCTGTTTATTATTTATCGGTGAATGAGGGTTATTGCAATTGGTGTCATTTTGGTGAGATCGCGGAGTTACGAAATGCGGCGTAACTCGGACGGCTGACGGGACCGGAATGAAACCGTGGGTGGTCCGTGAGCTTTCCCGCCGCTTGCCAGAGCCGGTTGCACGTACAACCGGTTGGGGGTGCTGCTGCTGGTCCTCCCAACAATCCCCACCAGTAATCTCCCACTTTTCTGGTTCCTCGCTAACTTGTCTTCTTCCTGTCCGTCTCTGCTCCTCTGCATGTCTTTTCCATCCTTACACGCTTCGCTCTCTTGCTCTTAACTCGCGGTCTGTTTCCCCCATCTCGTGTATCGTATATTCCTTTGAAAACCACCCCCGCATCAGACCGCCCTCTGCGAGTTGAGCTTGCTCAACCTCCCCCTCATCTGCTTCGATCTCTCTCTGCCTGCTTATCATGCGTTCTAAGCCCTCGATGGCAACCTCGTCCCAAATCTACCACAAATACCCATCGAACCCTCGTCAATTTTTTTCCATCCTCTTCTCGCGATCACTCCAAAATGCCGAGAAAAAAAAACCGCGAGGAGTCTGGACTTTGAATTTTTTAGAACTGCATTTTTTGAATGAGGGCTGCAATGTGAAAAGCTCGCCATGACTTGGCGGTTTCTTGCAATTTCTCCTCGCAGAAAACGATGCCAAAAATTTGTAATATTTTTTTCTTTTTATATCGCTTCAGCCTCAATGAAAAACCAGGAAAGCAAGTCATAATTATTCTCCTCCGCGCTCGCTGCAATCGTCATGTGTGAAGAGGCCATAAAACAGAAAAAAAATCTGCCATCTCTGCGCACCAACCCTCTCAACGCGCGTATCGGTATCCTTGTTAAAAAAACGTTTGAATATATTTTAATTACAGCCACCGCTGTTTCCACCTGAGTTAACGTCGATTTTTTTTTTCATCCATTCTCGACATCCTTTTCCAAAAGATTCCGCGGATAAAAATATTCCAAATGTAATAAAAATGTGAAAATCATTAATAATTGTCACGAAATGACCGAATCGAAAAAAAAGGTTTTTTTTTTTCTTTTTTGTTTTAAACGGTATCAATCTCGGGTAAATTTTTTTCCCACAATCGAATTGAGTCCTTGACGTAAAAATTATCGCACTTGTGTATCGGTTCAAAAATCTTTTTTCCTTTTTTCTCGTATCGTCGTTTTTACATGCAACCACCCGAGCATTTATAAATGCTATATATCGATCGAAACCTGATTTATGAGTTTCAACTCCGGTATTCCGGGCATATCCTTCTCGCGAGAGAGAGAGAGAGAGAGGAAAAAGTGTCAAGCTCATTTACTGTCTGAAAATAGATGACACTTTTCTACGTCGAGGTCACTGCTCAAGTATTTCTATATTTTCGCCCCGGGACTAGAAGAGATCGACCCGCGACTTAAAATTGCAATGGGATTTGATTTTCGAGTTCTTTTTTTCGTCAAACTCGTTTTAACCGAACGAAGTGATCAGTGAAGAAAAAAAATTGTAATCTCTTTGAAATGTCATTCTAGTTTCCGACGAGTTTCGTTATCGACGCTCAGGCAGATACGACTACAGGACGAACACTCGGAGTACATACTGGGTCATTTTGACCCCAAAAATTTTCCTCCACTGATTAATTCACATTTTCTGGCATTTAATTTTCGTTTTCGTCAAAAAATGAATTTGGGACCATAAAATATGGATAATTTACCACAAAAAACGTCTCCGAAAGTAAAAACGAAGAATGCACGTTTACCGACGAAATACAGCGATGTGCGAAACGTCTTAATTCGTACGAAACTAAATAGCAATTAAGGGTGCCATCTGAGGCGACCGTTTTCTTCAGAATATAAAAGAAGCGATCCGTTTTGTTGAATAGGGCTCGACAGGTGAGCTACATTCTCCTCAAGTACTCACTTCATCTCCATCTGTTTGTCAACTTTTTCTCGCTCTGGTTTTTTTCATCTTTACCTTTTCTTCAATCATTACTGTCCCATTTGTCTCAAGCAGTTTTTGATAAATGGATTTGGGCCACGACTTGGATTAGGCATGAGTAACTCTTGTTGGGAAAACACCTGCGTGGGCTTTTTCATGCTTTTCATAATTTTTGAAATTTATTTTCATTATAAATACTTATCGTATTATGTTTTACTGTCTCTATGATGTCGTGGAGTTATGAAAAAAAATTTGTTACCTGTGAGAGCACGATTAAAAGAGAATTTAGATTATTTCGTCCTTTTTCTTATATTTGGGGACAACGAAAGTTGTCGAGGCAAAAGCCTGCCGGTCTTTTTATTGGCAATTTGATTTTTTCCTAACCGAACACACATTTCCCTTACTCAGAAATTTTGCCCCAGTCCGATAGATCGTTTTTTTGTTCCTTTTTCTTTTTACGTGTCCACGAATTAATAAAATCATTGAGCTAATCAATTTTCGTATTTATCTCTCCTCCACATGGGGGGACGATGACAAAAATAATGAAACGAAAGGTCTGAATATGAAAGCGTCGGCACATCTGGTTTTTATATTGCCAATTTGAGATTTTCTCTACCCAACACACATTCTCCTTCTTGTTACATTTCGCTTGGGTCCGGGTATCGACCGATAGGGACTGCGGGAAAGGAAAAAAAATTCCAGCTGATATATGAGGCAGAACAGATGTGTTCAATTCTCATATATGTAGATGCGTGCATTACGGGCATCCCAGCAGTAAAGTCTTTTCTTTTAAGCCTCCCGTGTATAATATTAAGGTACTGGCTGAAAGCCCGATTTATCCAAGTTACCGTGCAATGATGGGGGCAGTAAGTGGATCACGAGAACAACGAGAAAACAAAGTGCTTGTTGTCTTCCCCGCGTATTCTACGAGTTTCATCCCTTAAGGAGCTTTCAAATTACGCACGTCAAAATATTTTCCAGTCTTTTTATTCGGGGTTCTCTCTATTAATCCGTTACCTTCGCTATTCAGATCCATATAATTCCCTGGGAAATAAAAAATCGACGAGTAACCGGAACATTGAAAATCGAATTGCCGCGAAATCTTTTGATTGAAAGTGAAAGAAAAATGGACCAAAATATACGGACGACAAATTGAAGCGAAAGCCTGTTTTTTTTTTTTTCATTCATCGTTTTTTTGCGGTGAATATTTGCGAGTGGTCTTTTTGCATGACCCCAATTTTTTTTAAAAGATTATTATCAATAAAAAATCGTAACACGATCAATTTTAGTGAGGGGAAAGGTGTAAAAAAAAAAATACAACCACTTGTAAGTATTTACCCTTTTTTCTTAATGATCGTTTCAACTTACAAAAATAAACAAAATATTCGTAATTTTCTGCTTCATTTTTATTTGTGAAAATTGCAGTGCGAAAGTGTCGGTAACGTTTTCAGCGGATTAAGTTCCTTCGAGTTCCCACGGTTGGTCGAATTCGAATCAAATGACGATAAATTGACTCCCCGCAAGCCCAAAGCTCTCGTTATTGACTCTCAATCGTGAAGTTTCCCTCTGCACTCATTTGCCCAGGGTCGGAAACGTCGCATCCTGCAAAAGCTTTACATTGGAATCTTTTTTATCGACGAGCTTTTGGAACGACATCGAGCTTTTTTCTATCAACTCAGGGCAAATTCTCGGTTTGCCTTACCAACGGCAGGTACTTGGTGATATTTTTCTAATGACCTGCGACATTTACGAAAATATTCTATCAATCTTTAGGCCAAGGTATTGAAGGGCGAGGACAGTAAGAATAATAAAAAAAATGTTCAACCGTTTTGATCCCGCGTAGGCAAATTTTCTTCATAAATTTCAAAACGTTGATTTCGTTTATTTTTTACGTTAGGTGTCAAATTAATTGTGGTGTTTATACTTTTGGATGAAATAAGGGATGAAAATAGTATCAAAATGAATCTCGGGAGACACCCCCAACGCGTTGTCCCCGCTTCAAGGCAAAGGGGAAATTGTCCTCTTTCTGAGAGGGTGTTATTTGAACAATAGGGGAAGAACGTGACCGACAAATTTGGTGGTGAACGGTTTAGTGGCTATCAGTTGCATCATTTGTCTTCCGGTGTTGGTATTCCGATTAGAAAGCCCCGCACGGTCCAGTTTCGAACTGTAAAGCATCGTCTTGGTGGACGACCTGGGGTGCGCTCTCAACGCAATAACAATGAACCATCCGAGCGTCAGACGAGCTATTGTTGTTACCAACATCTCGGTATGATCGTGCCTTAGAATTTTGGTATTTCGAGGCTTGCTCAATGTTGAGAGAATTTGAAATTCTACGAGCGATTTCGTGGGACAAAATATATACGTTGGAATATTACACCCTTAAGCATGAGGGTAGTTTTGATCGGAAATATCATCTCGAACACAACGAACAGAGAACACTCGAACAGTTAAGGGACTTGTTTTTCTTTCGACAATGTCGTGATTCCTTGCCAAGTAATATACGATTTTACTTTCACGTCCGACTATTCGTTTTGCTCGTTCACTTGCTTTTTTTCACTTACGGAGCTCGTAATCCCCGAACACTTGATTAGTTTAATTCTCCCGGGTTTCATCCCTTCCGGGATAAACTTGACGATGACTTTCTCTATCTCACGAAACAACTGGTTTTTTGTTTTTTTCCAACACAGCGCACCGCCGTAACAACCAACAAAAGGAACTTTTATTGTTGGATAAGGTTTCAACGACCCTTAGAGAGGATTATTCGTTTTTCAAGGGTCGAGTCACTCGTTCCTTCATCTTACACATTTCCTGCTAATTTCGTCACGCACACTATGCTTCCCCGAGAGATAGAAATCCAAGACAAAAAGCTTGCTTAAGACAAAAAGCTTAGACCTTCGTGCTCAGGGTTACGATCCGTTACGAATTCCAGCAAAAACGCTTATTGGATTCGTGAAGAAAAACGATCATCAAAGTGCGACCCCCTGCGATTTTCAGCCAACAGATTTTCACCCTGCTCCAAATCTCATGTTCATTAATAAACCGATTTCTCTCGCTAGATCAAAAATAAATAAATCATTTTCGAAACAATCTCGTTTTTTGCATTCTTACACAAAATAATAATGTGTGTCGTAATCAGGATTTTGAAAATTATGTAATTGCTGAAAATCACGTCTGACGCCTTCGTGTATTAATTTTGTATCGTCGGCTCAATATGAGGATCATCAAAATGAATGTTGTCAGATTCGGGGTGATGTTATAATAATGATAAAGATCGTAATAATGAGGCTATAAAGTTTTCTCGTTATAATGGGTTTGAAATTTGATAGTTAAATAAATGCCTAGGATGCACATCTATATATCTGCGGAGTCTTTTCATTGACGAGGCGAATTTCAACGAGATATCAAATTAACGTAATTCGAGTCGATCGCTATTATACTTTGTGCGCGAGTCCCAACGTGGTTTATCGCGGGGAGTTTGAGAAATTTTCTCCATTATTTCAAAACGTTATTTATTGAAAAATCGTGAAATTTTTGGATTAATTTCTTTGAGAAATAATTTGTATTTCATTTTTCAATTTTACGTAGCAATAAAAATTTTATCGAGGAATTTTCGAAAGTGAAGCGGAATTTTTATCGATTTCGACACAAGTCGAATTGAATTTACTGATGGTTGCGAGTAGGAATGAAAAAAATGAAGCAATCATTTTCCCACATTTTTTTCAACCTCGGAAAAATCGTTTTCGAGTCCCTTGAGAAAAGGAATTGTGTGGAATTGCGAGAAGGCAGTAGAAACGATTCTTTTGACGACGATCGCTATCGACACTTCGTCGATGCTCCTTTGCCACGTTGAAGCTTCAGGAAAAGAAACGATTAATGGTGGATATTGACGGACCCTTCTTTAGGAAACAATTTCCCAGCAGTTGAGTTGGTTCCTCGGACGATCTCTCGGTTTGTTCAATCCTTCTTAAATCTCGCGCTATTTGATCTTTTCTCTTTCGAATCTCATGAATAGTTGCCTGCTGTATGAATAAAAAATGTCTCCTCACACAGAAGAATATTTAGCCATTTTATTCGCCCTTTCATCGAGTCATCCTGGCACATCGAAAAGTCAGCTCAAGATTTATCGTACCTGAATGTTCCTAAACGTGTTTTCCAACCATTACAATCATCTTTCGTTGGAAAACAATCTTTTTAAGAGAATAAATTGTCAACTAAAATACAATGAAAAAAATAACTTGATCTTGCACGAAAAAACGAAAAGAATGAGCCCACGGTGAATCCTTTACGTTTAATTTTACCGGAGATGTGAATTTTTCAAAATTGTCCGGGCAGGTTACCGGAGTAAGTGAAGAAAATAAATAAATGAGGTGACGGTTAAAGGATTTAGAAACTTTTCCTCCCGGTAATTCGTCAGCATCTTTCACAATGAAATTGCAAGATTCATTCATAATTTTATGAAATCGTGATAAGAGAATTTTATTCTTCGCTGGCGACCTCGATCGTTTGCCATTCCAGAGGCTTTTAATATCGTGATAGGCAATAATAGAGGCCTCGGAGCAACGCATGAAACAGAGCTAAAGCACAACCCACCACCTCGCTGTATACCTCAATCCATTCTCGTTCACATATATATACGTGTGTGTAATACCGTATTATCATCAACCATACAAGTGTATATAGTGCGAGGATATAGGCTGATAGAGGTATAGATAAAACCACGGGTACAACCGAAACGACGACTGTTCCAATTCGTGACGGAAATCGATAGGCGAGAGGGGATCCCGCAAAATTCGCTAGCAAGAGAGTTACAGAGCAGGCATATCCTGCCGCCTGGCTCGCGCAAAGGGCGCGAGACCATCTCGGCTGCATGGCGATGGATTTTTCCATTGGAAATTAACGCGACGGTTTCTCATTCCAGCCCCACGCACCTTCAATTGCTTTTTCTACCGCTTTTCTCTCACTCGAAAGTTGCCCCGTGACTAAAACATCCAAGACTGTTGATAATTCTTTGTCAACCGATCTCGCTGGAAAACGTTTTTTTTTTTTAACGGGATGACTTTAATCTTTTTCGATTCCTTCATTAATAAACGTTGGCCTGACCCACTTTTCATGAAAGTTTGAAGAAACTTGGAGGAGAATATTTATCCGATGTTTCCGGACGTTCATAATTCCGCAGAGAGTTTACACGGTCGAGATCACATTAACTTTGTCCCGAATGCGAGCGAGAGCATACGGGAGAGAAAAGCTCCGAGAAAATACCCCAAGAATAATTGACGATAGGAGCGCATATTAAAAGTTCCACACGAGCTAACCTTTGTCAGGCTTTTACATATCCTTCTCTTTCTCTCTTCAATCAGTTTTTTGCTCCAATCCATCCCTTAGAGTTTTCACATTCAACGCGATCCCCACACAACCTCGAACCCTTACAACCCGCTTTTTTTATATTACTTTATCCGATGTATGAATCTGTACCATCATATCTCTTTGCCAAGTGGCTTCTTTTGTCCCTCAAGGTTTCTCATAACGTCCCGCTCTTCTTCCTCGTATTATTTGAAAAAAAAAAAATCCTTTTTTTTTTCATCCTCCTGCTCTCTTCTGAAACGACCTTTTTGAGGTTTCTCGTGCATCGACTGTGAATTATTATTAATAATTTGTCATTTCAATTTATTCCACCAAACTGCATTGCAAAATTCGAGGGAAGTTGAATGAATTAAAAAATATTTAAAAAATGTAATGATTAATTTAAATTGGATTAAAGTCAGTGGAAGCCGCGAAAATGAACTGAAAAATTGGAGGCTAAAGTGCAAACGTGACGTTTGGTTGTTCCGATTGAGACGACGAATAATTTTGACAACTGTGACAGTCACGTTTTGTGATATGATGTGGCATTGCACACACACAGTAGTAGTGCAGAATTTACATATTCACGGAGACTTCTCGATCCTGGTACAGAAATAGAGGATATAGATGCCACCAGGGATTGCGGAAATTGCACGAATCGAGAACACGACACATGTCGAGAGTTTCATGTCCCCGGAACAAAAACGTTACTGGAAATGACGACGGAAGTTGATACAAATCAAAACGAAGGCATTTTTTTGCCCAGATCATTTTCGACACACAGAAATCGACAAATAAATCAATTCCGGATTATGACATCGATGTATGAACTCTTTTCGTTTTTTCCTGGTATAAACAACATGTAATAAACAAATAGACTGACGTGGGTGTTACATTATTTTATTTATCCTCCAACATTTCTTTCTCCATTGTCTCTTCATCTGAATCATCGTCATTAACAGCTATTATATACAACCCTTTGGATAATTATTGCTATAGTACATTTTTATACAATTCATCGATCTCTATCAGCCTCTCGCTTGACCTGCATTACTTTCCTCATATGGTTTTTCCTCATTTTCTCTTCATCATTTGACAATCAGACGATTTTAGTGATTGCAAATAAATTGCAAGAATCAGCTGTCAAATTAGGTAAAAAAAATTACATCCAAATTTGTTTTTTCTCATATTTTACACACATCATCGAAAACAGAATTTTTCTTCTCCCTGTAGAACTTTTTTTTTTATCCTTTTTTGTTCCGATGGCATTATTCATACTGTTTTTTAATTATTGTTATTTTTCATCGAAAACAAACGAACGGACACGAGTACTATGCACGTTAAGCAAATTTGACGCTTATTCTGTATTTCATTGATTTTTATGCTTCATTAACAACGCCATTATTAATCCAGTTTTAATTCTCATTTTGGTTGTTATTTATTTGTTATTTCCAATTTTGAGTTTAACGTTATTATTAGTTTATTTGACTTTTGTAATCTAACGGTAGGCTCAGTTGTTTCACTTTCGTTGAAAATTTAAGACGCATCATTCTAATATTTACAAGAATTCTCGTCTACTCGAACGCACGTCAATTGCATTTCTTTGCTTTTTATGTTATTTGTTTTCTCATATTTTATTTATTCTAAACATCAGTGGCGTTAGTTTATTTACAGCATTGTAAAATTATTTTTCGACGAAAAAATGATCAATATTTTTGTTTATTTCTCACATTTTGGTGGTTTGTCGCTTCATTTGTTCTCATTTTTCGTCTCTGTGATATTAGGTACACAAAGTTTTTGTCAACATATTCGAGGGCTGGTAATCGTCGCCGATCAAACGCGATGAAAAATAAATAAAACGGTTCAGAGATGTGGAAAATTAAAAAATTTCAATTACATTCGAAATGAAAATTGAGTGAAAATAATTTTTTTTTCTTCGTTTTTGAATTTTTTTTTTTTTTTATTCCCTAAATTAATTAATAATGACGATTGAATTAATGTCAATAAAAAATTACTAGCTATAGGTATTTATTTTATAGATAATAATAAAAATGAAAAGGTCAGTCTTGAAACGTAATCGAAAAAATTTAATTTCGCCCATCTCCGTGGGATATCATTAACGCAATTATCCCCTTCCCTCTTCATTGTCACGCGGACATCATCATCGCGCAGCCATTGATAGACACCCCGATCAGTTCAATTCGAGTTTATTCAAGCCTATCAATGAAATTGATTTGGAAATTTGATGTTGTGAAAATTGTTATTTCCTGATAAGTATTTCGGTGGGATGTCGATTTATATTCGGAAGTTATTGATTTTGGGTGATGCGGGGCTTGAGAGCTTCGGGACGATTCGATTAACGAGTTTCCCAATGGATCGAGGAACGGCCTCTGGATCTTGTGAGAATTGTGAATCTTTTGTTAAATGCCCCGGGTACAAGCTCTCCTCCAAGGCGCCAAACGACTTTTCCCTTTTTTTTTTCTTTATTCTGTGTTTTTTTTTCTTCAAAAGCTCGTTTCCAAAATATCCTCCGAAATGATCGATAAAGCAAGGTCGTTTTCATTCTTTATTCGCAAATTCAACTGCAGCTCGTCCAACTGTCAAGTATTTTCAAGCTGATGATCCATTTTCAAGGTCGCAAGTGCCGAAGACTCGCTCTCCATCGGAATCGCCGATGTCGCCTCGTCTTCCGATGCTCTCGGCAACAATGATCCTGCCGGAGGAGCCACCAGCGCTGCTCTCCTCCTCCTGCTCCTCGACCTCTCGTTACCTATTGGCTACACGAATTGTGAAGTTTCTGTCGTTTTCCAACACGAAGAGCAGCACGGCAGAGCACTCTTCAACGTGTCCTTAAATGCGTCACGGAAATCGCGGTTGAAATATGCGTAGATCAATGGATTAAGGGCACTGTTGAAGTATCCTATCCAAAATACGATCGTCACTACCACGTTTGGACATTGGCAAGTGTCACCGCACAGAGACGTCGTAAGGTACCTGAAAAATATATCCACAAACAGCGTTAAAATCTTTTTACGTTTCAACCTCGCGCGTTCGCTTCCGACTGTGAGAACGAACTGATCCACGAGCAATCATTTTTTACCCCCTTTTCAACGATTTTCAATCTTCACAACGAAAAACGATTTACAATTTCAACGATTTGCGATTTTCGTAAAAAGCATTGTCAAATTTACGAAGAATTTGTGTTTTTTTTCCAAATTTATTGAGACTCAATAAGGGTTGCCAAATTGCTGCATCGACGTAGTGAAAATCTCGTAAAATTTTTATTCGAGGCCCAAGGATGAAATGAATAAAAAATTAATCGAGTTTTTCTTTCCCCACATTTCGTATCGATCCTTCTGCCAAGTTTTTCTAAGCCGAAGAATGAGGGGCAGTTTCGCGAAAAAATCGATAAAAAATATTCGAGCATCGCGTAATTTTGCTTTTGCAATATCTCACGATTTTACTGCCGATTGAAAATATTTTTGGTTTTTTTTTCTACTGCTTTCTGGAAGTTACACGTTAAAAATTTGTAAAATTTTGCCTTTAGAATTCTCGACAGCTTCACGACCTTAAGGAAGGCGAGTGAATAAAAAATTGGAGACTGGATTACTGAAAAGATTTATTTACCAGATGAAAAATGGAAGCCAGCAAAGTAGGAACGCTCCCATAATGATACCCAGAGTCCTTGCAGCTTTGTGTTCGGCCCTCCAGCTTTTCGTTTGCTGTCGTATCGTCGTGCCTGCAACAAACGACAAAAAAAATATCCAAATTATTTCTCTCGATATAGGAAAAAAAGATCAAGGACGAAAAATAATTTCTAGACAGATCCAGTTTTCCACGAAATCGAACGAACGAAAATTTGAATTGGTTTTCTCTCACTTGGAGCATTTCTATATTTAATCCTACGTGCTCGCCCGTGATTCGACTATTTTTCGTGCTTTGGTAAAACACGCCATTCCCCTCGATCGATAAGATTGTACTTTGCTATACGTCTCGTATATATTTTCGTATCGATAACGAAATTAAACATAAATCGTTATATTTCTCAGCTACGACAAAGTTATGAAATAATTATCGACTACAACATTGAGAATGAAGATTTTTAACCCAAACAATGTTTTTTGAGGGGCCGTGACCTCGACACACAACCGTAGAGACTAATTAAGTGTTTACGGTGATTGCGATTAATTTGGACGTTGTTGAAATTTGTTGGAATCGTGACTCGGACAAAGTCGACGGCGTCGCGCGGTCAATACGACGACCAGTACAAATGGACACATGTGTACGCACGAAGAAATTCACCAAAAAATGATCCTCGCGTGTAAACATTGAGATCGTGCAGATTTTCCGAAGTGAAAAATGTAAATAATCGTGAGCGAGATAACGAAGAGGAAAATTTGATAAAACGCGTTTACATAATTAATCTATTTTTGCCAAAGTATTTCGACGAGATTTTGTTGGGATAGTGAGAGAGACTGAGAAGCGGATGAGGAGTAAAAGGGAAAGCGGAAGGTTAGGGGTGTTCGAGGGTGGTTCGAGGCTCGCGTGCTTTTATGCAGTCAAGCAAATTTAGGTTGGTTGGCCGTGGTCGTGTTTAGACTACGGTACACCCCCCCGTTCACCCCCATCGAATTGATACCGTCATCCATCGAGAATTGAGGCGAAAGGAACCGGAATCCACTATTTCTTGAATAAAACATTTTTTTTTATTCCATTTCAATGGTGTATTTCAGTATAAAAGTCGAAAAATTGTTGCACAACTTACACAGAGTCGTGGTCGATGTGCAGATAAGGAATGGCATTTTTTTTCGAGAAGCTGCAGTTGCTTTAATGAGTCTCAACTGGGACAGTATAACGTGCACCGTACCTGCGATGAGGAGCAATGCATCTTGGGTCAATCTGACCCGAGGCATTTTTCAAATCGTCGTACTCCGGCAAATACGACTTTTTTTGCGTCTTTTGCAAAAACGGAACATTAAATGCTAAATCATTCGTTGTCGTCGAATGCCAAAAAGTCGATAACAGAAAATTTTAGCGGTCAAAACGACCCAGTGTGTACTCCAAGGGTCGAATGATCTTCTTTGCTTGTAACTAAATTTGGTTACGTAACTAGACATCAGGAAAATAAAACGTGAATTTGTTCAGGTTTTTCAATCGCTTTGACACTATTCACTATTCGATTATTTTCCGACAACAATTGGCGATCATTTTCGGTCGCGACAGGTCGGGAGGTCATGTGGGCCAGATGAGACCTTTTGGATGCTGCGTGGTTGTTTAAAATGAGGGGCACCTCATGCACTGCTGTACAGAGCGATTGTGACGTCAAGGGGGGACTGATTTTTCATATTTTTTCACGTCTATGACTTCAACAATGTTTCCAGCACAAATATCATTAGAGTCGCCATGCAGTTGGCTTCAATTTATGCGAAAATATTTGCATTCCTTTCTTGAAATCCAATTCTCACTCCTGGCGATCATTATGGACGTGTCGGTTGATTTTTGCTCGATGTATTTTTATGAAGCTTTTGGAATGGAGCTTGTGGCTGAAATTGAACTTTCTGTCTACCATTGTTAGAGTTCTATGACACGTCAATTTTGTTTCGAAGGCTAGAAATTTAAAGAGACGAAGAAAATGTTGAGATCCATTCGGGCAATCATAATCCACGATGATAAAAGAGCACAAGAGCATTATTGAATCGACGCAGAGAGCCATTGAATCGAGTCTTTGGTCGTGAGATTTCCTTTCACGCGATTTTTCACTGGATATTAAATAAGAGATTTCGACCAAAAGCCAAGAAGATTAGTGAAAGTTGAGTGAAAAATTCAAAAGCACGACGATATTGTTGATACGATTTTTTTCTTTCAATTAATAAAATTTTCATCTCTTGGCAGTTTTTATCCCTCAGGGTCTCCTTTTTTGCTTTTACCAGCGTGTCGCATTGAATTACTTCCGTGCACTAATTGCTGGATTTTTACGCGAACGATTAATTGACACAGGGATATATAGATTTTTTCGTCATCCTCAACGAGGGTCAAAAGTTGAACGAAAAGCTAGAAAAACATTGGGACGAAGGAGCATCCATTAAATACGACACAAAAAATCTTTCTCCTCCCTCCCCGCATTTACATTCCCTCTTCCTTTTCTCCTTTTTGTTAACCTCATTTATCTCCCTTTCGACTTCTCCGCGCGCCACCTCCTTCGCGATTGGTATGCACAGAATCGGCCCACATCGAAGATTACTTTGCTTCTCTTCTGCCTTTGTCGTCCTTTTTTTTCTTTTCTAATTGAACGTAAATGCAGTCCTGATTGGGCTTGACGAGGATCAGCAAAAAAACGTTCCACACACACCAGCTTCATCAAGCCTCAAGGCACCACTCTCGATGAAACTTTTTTCTACAGCGTTTTCCAAAACTGTGAGGAAACATTGCGCACGAAACTGCCTGCAAAATTCCGAAAGGGTTCTCCATCTCCGATTTTTTTCAACATTTCTTGGCAATTGTCTTTATTGCAATTATTATTTTGCCAACGATTTTTTTTACAAATCAATTATTTCTCACGCACTCACGATTCTAGACAATACGACACTATTTTTTTCTTACTTTTTTTCAATCTTACGTGGGAAGAGAGTTTGTTGGGAATTTCCCACAAATGTTTCAGCATTTTTATCGAGGTGACAAGTCCTCGAAAAAAAATAGCCCTCTCGTCTCCCCATTCCGTCGTGATCTTCGGATCTTCAATATTATCGGATAATGATGCAATCAATCATCTTTGAATAATATTGAACGATTTTTTTCTTTTCATTTAGCTCGATGGAAGAACGACTAGGCACGTGTCAAAAGTTCGTAGCGTCAAGAGCTCTTAATAAATATTGTCAGATGGTCGAGTCGTAGTCCGCGCTAGATGAACCAGCTAGAACCCTCGGGCTAGTAATTTCGAGGGTACTCAATCTTCATTGCCCTCCAAGCGACCGTGACATGAAGAATCAATCGAGATTTTTATCGCGATCCTACCACTCTTTTCTGCCTCCACATATTATTTGATAATCCTTTGCAATCTTATTTTAAACGTAGCGATTAAAGAAGAAAAGCTTCATCAACAATTATTTATTAGATTTTGAAAATCCTGATCAAAAGTCGTCGAGACTATCGAATAAAAATTCGTGTTTATTTAGTTTCGTCGTTTTATTGTAATTTTTACAAAACTTGTTATTTATTCATAACCCTTTTCCCTTTTTTTACGTCTATAGAAATATTCAGGAAAAAAAAACCAGCAATACATGATTTTACGTAAAACGCTATCGTATTTTACGTTTAGATTTTCATTAAATCGTGGACACTTTGGAGAAAAGTACGGTTGGCAGATTTCACAAATGACTCGTTGTAGCTTGGTAAGAGGGTAGGAATGGTCTATTAAGGTGGCTGGTGCGTCGAGGACAAAAAAAGGCCAGTCAGAATGCGAGAGGACAAGTAGCAAGGATCAGGGAGGGCTGGTTGGCCCGGTGCCTCAATTTTTTCACCCAAATCCCTGACTACAACCAACTGGGAATCCCTCAACGACGGTCGATGTCACAGCCAACCAACGCGTTTATCTCTGATATATTGAACTGGACTGCAGCACATAATTTCCATCGTGAGCTCCGTATATTTCAATACGTTTTGTGTTCAATATGACGCGAGGGTCGCCGCCCAGATTTAATTATTTCGTCATCAATAGCTGAGTTTAATCTGCATCTTAACCCTCCATCGATACACCGGTTTAATTAGACCTGGGATGAAATTTCGCTTCTCCACAAACTTCAACAATTCCCTCACTTTTCGTCATTCAAAGTTTTCAACAATTTTTCGAGACACTTGAATTTTATATTCTCTTAAATTTTATCATCAGGCACCCCGGTTGCTTCTGGTGTTTGAAGCAATAAACTCCTCGGGTCCTATTGACCCAGAGTTTTATACAGTTGCAAAATCCCAACGTGTCAAGAAAGTTTTAATGAATCCAATTATCAAACAATCAAACAATTTGATTTAATTGTTCGGCTGATAATAAAGATTCCTAATTATTTCTTTGCCTTTTTCATAGTCCGTTATTATTTCATCAAGAACAATTTCAGAGAATCTGCAATTTCAATGTCAGCTTTTCTATTTAATTTTTCGTTCTCGTTGATAATAATGATTTCGGATTATCATGTCATCGATAATTTTAAAGCCTGTCAAGAACATTTTTTCTCTTCGATACATTACAACGAATCTGTAATTTTTATTTCAGGTGGCTAATTTCTCCTGGCAAATATATTTGCCAACGAATATATTAGGGTTGCTGCCTGCTCCGAATTAATATTTCGTAGGGTATATTTCTCCAATGTAATAATACATGACGGTGTCCCTCATCATCCCTGCCTCGTTTCCTAAGGCTGCCACATCTATATAGGCAAGTTGTTCGTCCTGCTTTCGGGACGCGGGCTGGTATTTAGCACTTTGACAAACAACGATAGTACCTGCCACGATGAAGTGTGCTGTGTACACTCGAGGCGAAACATCGTAACCCCCTACAATATTGCCTCACGATGTATATTCGGAACTGGGTTTCTCAGGCACGAGTGGATGGGCGAAAAAAAAGGAAAAAAAAAGGATTGAACGCTACAATTTTTGGGATAATTGTCTGGCAGTTGTTGATATTTACACTGGGCTTGAAAAAAGTCTGTTGACTTTGAGGGCCTATCCCCAAACATGAGGTAGTCGACCTCAACACTTAATTATCCCTCCATTAAGTTACGATATTAAAAGCGCCCAAAATTGCCAGGGTCAACGTGTGGTCCTGGGGTCGCATTTCGCCAATAAATTGTCAGCTAAAAATCCTCGCACACCCTGCTCCATCCCTAAATCGATTCCGCCGAATTTTCAAATATTCACAGAGCTATGAATTTTTATCAGATCCGCGAGCGATTCAACCCCACGCGTGAATCCACCGAATAAATCGTTACTGGATGCGTTTAATCCAACTTAAACCTGACCTTTGACCCGGCAAAGGTTATTTTGTAGATGTTTCACTTCTCATTGAATAAAACACGTTATACGAATATTCACCTAAAATAACGACAGAATACTCTCGGCAAATGTGCCAAATTACTCAGGAGAAATTTAATTATGGTTTCGAGCTACAAATACAATGACACAATGGCATTTCTCACCACCGAAACCCACATGGATGACACACTCAAATTTGCGCATCAGATAGTGGGTCCATTTGACCCAGAGTGTATTTTATCGAATTACTTTGTTTAAAATAAAGTATGTAGACTTAAGCTGGGTCAATTTGACCCAGTGTGTATTTCATGAGCTATTTTCTTATGAAAAGTTCTTTAATTTAGATGCGAATGTACAGACAGTGGGTCAATTTGACCCAGCAGGAATTATTCGTATCACGTGATTATGATTTAATTGATATTTTGAACTTCTTTAGTAAAGTTTATTATTTAGATTTCTTCTTGTTCTTGCACTTAAGAGACATACGGTGCATTAAAAAAAAAAAAAGTTTTATAGAGATCTGCCTCGAGGGGGTAGGTTGGGGTGAAACACCCCCTCTCCCCCTATTGGATAGGCTAGATTCCTGTTGCCCTCCCCACTTGCAGCAGTCCCGGAGTATTCTCGGAGTTGCCGCCCGCCAGTTTCCAGATATCGAGCGACCAAGCGTACATGGAGAAAACCTCGAGGGTGTCCCCGGGGGTTGTTCCCGTTGGAGCTCGTGCTCTCCCGCTACCGACGTTCCTGGCTGCCTGGAATAGCGTTCACTGACCTACCTCATGCACCCACCCCTCGAATGCGCCACGGATATTTTCCGCAGCGTAGCGAAAAATGAATAGAACAAAAAAATGGGGCAGCTGGAGTGGAAAGCTTTGGAAAAGTCTTTCGAATTTTATTTCCATGCAATTAATTCTCCGATATTTTCGTCTTTATTTTTATCATCGATCGAGGATCCTTCGTTCACGTTCAAAAGTACGAAAACCGATGAGAGAGACGAAGCTGTTAAAAAGCGCTTCGGTCCATTCATTTTCCTTTTAAACTACAATTCCTCGTGTATCGCACGATTGACATTGAATTTCATCGATGGCGAGGATTTTTGGCTTCTGAATTTTACTTTCTTCCAAGTCAATGAGTCTATTGGACGAACAAAAATGACTCATTGCCATAAAACTTTGTCGCCCGCAAACACGAACTTGCACTGATGACCCAATTGGCACAAGGACAAAGTGCATTCGCATCACCAGCACAGCAGAAAATTCTCGAGCAATGCTCCTTTCGTAACAATCACAACCAGCCCTCTCTGTCCGCACGAGATTTCGCACTTCCGAGTCTCTCGTGAATGGCATGGCAGTTACTGATTTCCTGGAATTCGAAAACTTCATCCCTCCCGCCCTCCCCGGAATACGAGGCTACGAATCGGAAGAATTCAATGAATTTCATTGGGAATCCTGAACTCTTTGCGTAAGTTCAAGATTTCCTTTCACTGCAATCGCTTGATTTACGATCCGTCATCGAAACATTTTTCACAGCCTAAAACACAGCAAAACTGACATAAAAACGAAATTTTTTTGGTTTTCCGCTACCCAAACCCTATTAGCCATTTTATTACTTCCCGACGTCGTATCCACGGTCCGATTTCCAAGCAGATAACGCTTCAAAGGTTCTGGAAAGCTTCGCTCCAAGAAGCAACGAATTTGTGCACTAACGAATCGAGAAGAAAAAAACTAGGGAAAAAACCTCTTAGTCAGCATCCCTTTGGCGAGCAGACGAACTCTCCCGCTCAGGTGGACCCATAGACGTTGTGGTTAGCCGAAACCAATGGTTTGAGTCTTGTCCATATATATACCTATATATACTACACATCTCTGTACACGATACGATATGCAATATATAGCTATGTAGTTGTAATGGGTCGAGTTTCAAGTGCACACCATCAGCTACGTACATCACGTTTACTGGAGGACTCGAAGCACTTGCTACCGGCGCGGAGGAAGTATTACCGCCAGCAAAAGCGTTCCACTTACCTTAGCAAGTTTTACTTTCTCGTCTACGTTGCAATCATCCACATCCCCTTTCACAGGCGTCTACATGTATACAAATATATATGCACATAGCAATGCCATGTGGAAGTGAACGATTCAACAAAAGGATGTACAAAAATAATCAAATTCTATACTTTCTGCATTCATTTCCAATAATGGAAATGTATTTCTTGACGATACCTTTTAATTAATACAAAATTTCAACGATTTTTCCATATTATTTCAGCCACAATTTCCCTTAAACTTGGAGGGCACGATATTTTTTTTTTTTTTAATTGTTCTTGCGGATCTCTCTGCGAGCTCGTTTCCATCATTTTTGATCCTGTTTCTGTGGCACTTCCTGCTTGCAGGTCTTGAGCGACCATTTCCAATCACTGGAAAGAACATTTTGTTGTAAAATGTTTGTTTCTTGTCGTCTCAATAATCGTAAATTTTGCCAAAATAATAAAAATCATATAAAAAATATCGTGTTCATCGAAATATCGAAATTTTTCGACAAAATTTAATTTCCAGGGTATTTTTACAGCATTTTTTCGGGGGGACATGGCTGTGCGGTCACCCAACCAACTATTGATCTCACTCGCGCAGCTGCTCATTTTGGTATTTTATTATAATTCACGAATGAAAAAGTAATCGATGTTCATTTTGACGGACGGTTAAAGAAAAATAAAAACAGAGTCCCAAAGCCACACAGACTCGGACGCTTGATTACATGTGGCGTGAGAACTGCAATTTTTGGCATCTGCATTCAGTTTGCTCTAAGCTCGGTCAAACAGTGGGTGACGCTTCGCTATTAACGCCATGGGGGATGAGCTGTGGTCACTTAGGACTCTGTATCAAATGAATACCCCCCGTTTTCCCTTCTCGTCTCACTCAAATAGATTCGATGTAAAATAGCGTTGGACGAGCGTAAACTCGCAAAGTGATATTCGTCCGCATGAAGGTTTAACGAGCCGAATCACAATCCACCCACACTCTTGAACTAATGCCACCGAAGTACGAGCCCAATGAAAAGCGTATCAACGCACAAATATCGGATTAACTTTGTTCTTTTTATTTTTTCATTAATTCCATGCGTTAACGGAGAATTTTCATTTGGAACTGAGGGACGGAGTTTGATTCCTGGTGCACGTGTTTTTATGATATTTCGAAGGCGTTTATGTATTTTTTGTTCAGTTGCAGAAAAAATAAACATTCGAATTTGTCAATTTGAATTTCTTCTCGTGATAATTCAGATTAATCGGATCCCTGCCAAGCATTTGTGCATCAAATTCATTCCATTCCGTCTGTCATGTCAACAGACGTCGGACGGATGATACGGGCTCGAAAAATTCAAAGAGATGTTGATGGCAAAAGGGATTTCCGGTTATTGAAGTTTGCCAAATTTGTTCCGAAGCTCAAATGACCTCCCAAATTTGATATATTTATGTAGCAATTCGTACGATTCGTTGGCCACGCGACGAGATATGTCGGGGATTACGTTTGATGACTTTTCAATAATAATTTCGCATCATTTGTGGTCACGAGAGGTCGAAAAGCATTTCGGGAAAATAATAGCTGCTGCATGGATGCTGCGTCCGATCGAAATAGGAGCAGGACGAATATGCATGAGGAATTGAAAATGTAAACGTATAAAGGATTCGTTAATTTCTCTCTCCTCTCTCTCGTACGTGATAGTTCAATAAAAGCGTGACTAGGTCAGTTGTTATACGTTGAAGTAATTCTCACGAAATCTCCTGCGGCCCATCACAATTTATTCACCTACAAACCTTTTTTTTCTTAATTTTCTTATTCGTCGTAAAATCGTTCTGAAAGCAGTAATCCGACTTAGAAGTACGTGAATCTTTTCGTCTTTTCATGCCACAGAGACTGGCAAAGAGAAAATTCAATTTCATCAAGATTCAGTTGGTTGAAGATCGATTTAAATACCTAAAAGTGCTGAAAGATAGTGCTTGGGGATGGAATTCAAAGTTCACCTGCACGGTGGATTGGCTCGAGGAAATTGCTTGACGGATTAGTATCAAAAAGTACATAAATTTATGCACTATTTCTTTAATAATTTTGTATAAACATTCTTGACACCGAAACTAACAATTTTCTCTTACGAAGAGACATTTTGTGACGTCAAGAATTTAAGATATTTCATTTCCCATTGTCAACTTGTCTCGTCTGAACGCGTGAAAATGTGTTCGGGATGAAAAAAAGAAAATTCGGCTCATTTGCTTTCTGGCTATCTGCAAAAAAAAAAATCCTAAATACATTTTTTTAAACTTTTCAACGAAGCGTGACTTGAATTGATCATTAAATTCTGAAAGTCAGAAAATTTTTCGTCATAGTTGTTAATTTTGGTGCCAAGAGCGTTTATAAAAAAAATTGAAAGAATCCTAAATCAAGTCGTTTCGTAATATCTTGAAGTCAACGCAACATATTTTTATCGTCCGGAAAACTTTGATAAAAACCATGAAATTCTGGGCAGTTTGAATTATTTTCGTATAATTACAGTTTTCATATAGATCTCGTAAAGGCTATATAGTGAGTTAGTGTATTTCTCCAAATCGGTTTGAATCAAGACTCGAGTCTTGATGGTTGCGAGGGCGTGCGGAGATGGACGAAATAGCTGCCAAAATGTATATTATCGAGGGTGGCGAGAAGCACTTGCCAAGCAGCTTCGTTAACACGCAAGCGTTAAGCGCCAACAGTGTGTTCACGTGTGGGTGGGTGAACGAGGTGGTGATCATACAGGAGGGAAACAGGTGCTCTGTACGAGAAGCAATATCGCCTCTTGTGTCGCCGTTTCAAGCCCCCGAATGGTTTTAATTTAAACAATTAATGGCAATAAAACAATTTTCAACGACAGCTGTTGCCTCGAAACTGAAAAAATGAAAGAAAAAACGGAAAAAAGCTCGAGAGCCAGTTGAAAAATGCTCAAAACTTTTTTACTTTTTTTTATTACTTTTTTTTCGCCACTTGGCAATTTTGGCTCCGGCTGCTGAAAACCGATACTCACCATTTTCCATATTCAATTCAACCGCCGTCTGACACGAGGGTCTTCTAGAGTCATTCGCATCATTCGGATGCAAGAGTAATTGATGAGACACTCTTGAATGATGTCTCGATGACACTCTGTGAAGGTGAACGTTGTTGAGTACTGTGCTGCTTGACGCACGGCTGAGTGCCTCCCTCTGTCGGACAGCTTCCTTGTATATTTTGCAGTACATGATGATCATCACTATCCCAGGGATCCAGAAGGACACGGACGAACTTATGACCGCGTAAGTGCGATTAACCACGAAGACGCAAACCTAATCCAAAAATTCTTCGCTTCGTATTGGTGCGTCGCAAAAATGTCTAGATATCAAAATAAAGAGTCAACGTGGACTCTGTCGCGATTCGTCCTGCCAAAATATCAAGAAACTGGACGAGAAAATATTTTCAACGACACTGATCATCAATTACGAGTCCAGAAATAAAAATTGTAATGATTTCCGATCAAATGGAGCCAATTTTGTTTTCTTTTCAGGATAACCACGTATGTTCGGGAACGGGGACATTGACATTGATTGAAACAACATCATTAATCTTGGCTGTTCGAACAACAGAACCTGAATCAATCAATTTCCGTCACGTTCGCGCGAGCAAGACAAGGGGAGCTTCTGGCCAAAGTCTCTCCGGGGACAAGACACAGCAGCAACATCTCTTAACTTGGATATATTCATACGGTGATATCACAGAACGTATATGTGCACGTTTGCAGCAAAAAAGGAAGAGAATATCGAGGGTAGCGATTGGTGCAAGAAAAAAGTAGCTCACACGGTGTATTAGCTGTTGAACAACTTTTACGCTCGGACGGAGTGCAAACAAGAATGACGGAAGGGACTAGAGTAAAGAGACGAATTGATTTTAACAAAAGAAAGAAAAAATGGAACGATTATGATGAATCGGGCCCGCGAGTATGGCACGTGTCGAAAAAATGATCCTCAAGTCTCTCTTGACGAAGTAGCAAAAAAAGAAACAATTTATTCCGGAGAGTGGAGGAAAAACTTGAGTGCATACCGGGTCAATCTGACCCAAGGCGTTTTTCGAATCGTAATATTCCGAAAAATACGCATTTTTTTTCGCAGATTTTTTTACCTTTAATCTTTGTTTCGTTTACGAAAACGAAAGATAAATGCGAAACAATATCGGCGAGAGAAAATTGCTGGGGTCAAATCGACCCAGTATGCACTGAAAGCGTCAATTTCGTATAAATTGCGTTAAAGGTCGACAAATTGGAGTCTCAATATTCAAATTACAACATTAAATTTTATCGTCTCAAATCTTTGAACGCGTTTTTCTCGAAATCATGTTTTTCGACCTGGTTCACAGCATAACTCTGTCAAATTTCGTCCAATCGACTTCATTCGAGAAGAATTCTTTTCAGAAAACTCATCAGTCTCGTGGGATCGTAGAGTATCTTTGAAAAATTATTTACTTTGCATTTTATTAATAATTTACTGCAAAATTTTCATTCTGATCAAAATTTTGAAATTTCCTACTATGCTGCGATTTTATAATTGAATAATCTTTTTGAATTATTGATTTCCGGTGTTTGCTGCGGTACGATGTTGAAGTTTGCATCGTTGGAATGCAACGAAATTCTGTTTTTTTTTGAGCAGATCTCAAGATTCTTGTGCGAAATTTGGTCAGGACAATAAAAAGATCTTTTTTGAGGATCCAAACGCAATATCGATACGAAAATTTTCAAGGTTTGGGAAATTTAACAAATAATTAACGATCAAAGTATTTTTCGTTCGACTTCAACGTTGCCAACTTCCGTGTCATTGCTGCGGTACTTTTGTGTCGTCAACCGTTGAGGAGTCTTTTTCTTGAGGCGCCATGTTGCGACCACTCTTTGTATGCTCATTACTTCAACAATTTATACGCAAAATTTCAAATGTTTTGATCGAGTCGTGAAAAAAAAAAAATCTCAAAAAATACCTAATTTTGCGGCCTATCACAATGCCGGAAGGATGGATTTGTACCTGAGGATTATCTCGGAGATAATCGAGTTGGGCGGTGGTCGTGTACCATCCCATGAAGATCGGTATGAAGCTGATGAGAGCCGGTAATAGCCAAGCACAGCTAAGCATGCCAGTGACAACGACGTGTCTCATAATCGCCGGATACTCGAGTGGTCGGACAATTGCGTAATATCTGTCGACGCTAATGCAGCACAGATGTAAAATAGATGCTGTGGAAAAATAAACATCGAGAGAGGACCAAACGTCACACATGAATCTGCCGAAAATCCAACGTCCTGAAAGCTCGACCGAGGCGTTGAATGTCATTGCACACATTGCGACTAAAAGATCAGCTGCTGCTAAACTGACGACGTAACGATTAGTCGGTACCCGGAGCTTACGATGGCGTCGAACACTCGCGATCACTAATGCGTTGCCCAAAAGTGCACCAATTATTATTCCTACCATTAACACTGCTTTTATTATAATCCACGTTACGTTGCTCCTTATCTCATCCATATATTCATCCACGAAATCACTGCTCAATAAGTCCTCCTCGTTGACAACCGAAACTGTCTCGATTTCACGCAACTTTTCAACTCCCAATACATTCGACAATGTCACCAACGAATTCTCCAACAATCTTATCCTCAGCGTTTCATTCACCGCCGCCTCCAGCCTCGATCCTCCATCATCCAATCCTAAATTCGGCTCACTCTCCTCCGAAGCTTCACTGCAAATCTCCATCCTCGTAACTCCTCGTTATTCTTACTTTTTTTATCTTCCAACTTGTACATCCTCGAGGATCCTTTGACTCGTGATCCCGCGTACTCCATGCACTCCTTTCGCCGTCCTCTCCTTCTTTCGACCTGCTCTTCGGCATCGCTGCTCACGTTGCTTCTCTCCTCCTCTTATTCTCTCATATAATCTCCACTCATTCCGCTGCCGCAATTCTATTGTACGAATTCCCCCAACATCCCACGTTGTACTGCATCCAATTTTTCTTCACAACACTCTCCTCCCTTTTTATACTCGTTTTGTGTGTCTGTTTTATTTTCCTTCTTCGAGTGACTTTCATCTAAAAATTCAAACACACTGTATGAAAAATCATTTCACTGCATGAAAAATCAATCGAATCCATTGGATTTTTCGCACGAAACGAAAAAGTCGCAAAACGAAATGGATTTCTCTTTTTTTTTCCTTTCTTTTGTAAAGGGGGCTCAGTCCAGCATTTCGTGTATACGAGAAGTAATCGAGTTACGTTACTGCAACAGTGGATATCGAAAATCGAAGGTAATTGGTCACTGCTGCACGCACTGCACTATGGTCAACGTCAATTTCACGTGTTCACCGCACGAACTAATAGTGGGGTTTGAGTGTGCTCGATTTGTACTCGTGTGGACTGGACACTGGACCCGTTCGAACTGGACACACGGAACGCGAGACAACAAGTTCGAGGCGAGATTTAAGATCGTCTAGCTGCTGGTACAGACTTTTCTCCCAGCTTTATCCGCGTCTCTTCGGTTTCGTCACTCTTCATACTCGTCGGTGAACTCACCAACATTTTCTCAACTATCTTTGCACGCTGGCGTTGCCAACACACTCCCCCCAACCTTTCAATGTCACATTACGTTCTGCGTTTTGTCAACTTGACGAGCTTTCACACGCGATTCGCGTTACGACGTGAACAAATATTTCAAACCGGAAACTCGTGTTTTCTTGCTCAGAAAAAATGTTTCAGTCAGAAATACTTTACAGCATTTCAAGAACAAACGCGTCTGGTATGAAAACATTCAAAAAACTGATTACAGCTGGAAAAAAAAAAATTACTCCCGATCATCAATTCATTCGCTACCGGAAATGCGGTTTATCATTTTTCACGGATCATCCAGATTATTGCAAAAAATTTAACGTTGAAATTACGTTTTTAAACAATCGAATTTCATCGCAATTTGCTTCCTGCACTCTGTACTATTCGAATGGTTTCGTTTTGAAATATGAAATAATCTTTTTACAAACCGATCAGAAAAAAATGTATTTTTTTTAAATATAATGGCGTCGGGACATGCACGGGAAACGCGAGATGATTCGTAATATTTTTGCAGCATGTAATTTTATGCAAAAGATAGAATAAAAAAAAGTTTGTTTCGCAAAAAAAATCGGGTGTGTTATCGATCCCTTTTATTGGAAAATTCGTTCCCTTCCATGGAAAAATGTAATTCACATTAAAAACAAATTATTCGAGGCTGATATAATTTCTTGAGAGCAAGCAGTCGATTGGCAACGATGAGCTTTTCGTTTATCGTTTCACGCTGACGAGGCGAAAAAAGCTCGGAAAAAAGCGAATGGCTTTGAGTTCCCGCGGACGCGATACACGCTACGTTCTCGCGTCCTCGTTCATATCGAGCGCGAATGAGTGTCAAATAAAGGGAGAACACAATGATCGCCCGAGGCACGAACAACGTCGAAAGCGGAACAATAACCGAAAAATTAATTTTTTTGAGAATTAACGACGTCTGGTCCAAAAACATTGAAAAAAACTGATGAAAAAAAAGAAAATTTCTCGTGGTCATGAATTTTATAGCTAGCGGTTTCAATTACTTTTCAAAACAATCAAAGCCCGTGAAAATTTGCTCGGGGTCAAATTGACCCAGTGTATTTTCAACACAAAAATGCCATCACATGGAAAATTAATTGAATTTTTATCACAAACCAAATCAATTGAAAGAATAAATATTAATCACAAACGTTCCTCGACGCGCGAATCTCGTTTTTTTTTCTTTTTTTTCTTTAAAAAAATTTCTTATTCATCCAAATATAATGAGAATGTGAAATTGACAAGTAGTTTGGCATTTATAATGGCACACGAAGCACGTCCTTGTGACGAGGTAATTTCATTGGATATTTTGCAAAGCAGGAAGTTGGCTGTATAAGGTAGAAAATCGTGTGTAACGAAACGAATGAATATTTTTCATGACGTTTAACATTTTGATTGGGGAGACAGGAGAGGAAAAAGTGTCACGTCGAAAGAGGGCCGCATACATTCTCTTGCACGAAGAGAATTGCATTTTTATGCACTGGAGACGAAAAAAACGTGCTCCGGATTGTCGGGGAAGGGGAGGAGGCCAGGGTGAGAGAGTCTCCGACGAGCTCAATTATTTCGAATTCGGAACGTCGACTCGCATAATTATTGCTCCGACAGTTCACGTCCGAACGTACCGAAATAAATGCCCATTGAGACGAGATGAAAAAAAAATAAACAAACAAAATAAAATGCGATAAAAACAAAACAAAAAATATTACAAAAGTACACTCGCTCCTTTTCCACCAAATTATAGCTATAAATGTTTCGACGTACGATTTACGATTCCTCGGATCCTTGTACGACTTCTTTCCTCCACCCTGCGACTTTCTCTTCGTTTATTCTTTTATTGCTCATTTTTTTGTTGTCGATTTTCGGAATATTCTTTTTTTTTTACATCCGCTCATAAACGATATTCTCCTCGTTGTCCGTTTGTTTGTTTTTTTTATATTTTTTTTATCGATAAAATCAAGCAATTCCCCTTATTATTTTTCCCCTTTTCCTCAGAATCCCAAAAAGCCCATGATTTTCTTAACCTCGTCACATTTTAATTTCGGTTTGAAATGATTCCGCTGATAATACGATACGAAAAGTTTTATTACGAATGGAGGCTCAGCTTTGCTTATTTCGCTGAAGTTTCTTAACGTTTATACTCCGGCCCGCCCTGCTGCCTTGAATAATTGGGTGAAGTGTCATTCTTAACGTCTCCGGCTCCATGGGCAAGGAGAGCCAGACCCTTTTTGCAAAATTATTCGGCAACATTGACACGATTCAATTTTTCAAGTAATCATCAGTCGTGTCCGTGGGGATTAATTATCTTTTTTGTATCGCTCGTTTCTCAATCGAGTGTAGAAAAAAAAAAACAGACAAGCTTTTCGCGTCTTTTCATGAGGTTTACCGAATTTCGATTTTTTGTTCATTTCAGATGCAATTGGCTGTAAGAATATTTGAAAAAAGTCTCGCTCGCGCTTGAAATATTTTTTTTATCGCCCATTAACGATTTCCATCAAACGAGGACGACTGGCATTTAACGAGAATACCTTTTTAATGTGCTCACTTATTTTTTATCGGTTCAAACGTCGCGACCTAAAAATTTGGATACAGAAAAAGCCGTTGGATGCTTGTCCACGCATTGCAGTTTATTTTGGCGGGCGAGAGACTCGATCTTCCTTGTAAAAAGTCACATTGCTTTTCTGTGCGGAATTTTTGCAGCAGCAGAATGCAAGACGAATGCATGCGCGATGAGAGGTGAGCCTCAGAAAAAAATAAACGCGACATAGTCAATTATTCTCGTTTCGAGAATCTCCACGTTTTCGATGCTGCCAAGTTTATTTAGCCATGACCTTTAATAGTGGGTGCTTGCATGCAATAGGCCATTTTTAAATCATCCTTGAACGCAATCAACGAGTCAACGCCGAACCAACACAAACATACAAATTCGTTTCGTATTTTGAAAGGAAAATCATAAAAAACAACATCGAGGAATTAGTATCACAAAATTTATTTAGGGTTCTTTCAAAATTTTGTATAAACGCGTTCTTGGCACCAGAACTAACAATTTTCTGCCACGAATAAAACTTTTCTTACAATTATTCATTTTCCCCATTTAAACGCCTATTAATTTAAATCACGTTTCCTTAAAAAGTTGCAAAAAATATGTATTTAGGATTTTTTTGCACGTAACCAGAAAGATCATGCGCCGAAATTTTTTAAGAAAAATCCTGAACAAATTGTTTTGCGACTCATAAACGAAACGCGACGTCAATTCACACGCGTTTAAATGGGAAAATGAAAAAATTGCGAATCAAAAATTTCGAATTCTTAACGTCAGAAAAGTTTCTTCAAGGGAGAAAACTGTTTTTTTTTTTTATGTCAAGGATGTTCATACGAAATTATTAAAATTGGATAAAAAAAAAAACAAACAAATCGAGCGCGAATTTTTTTAATGGGTTAAAAAAAAACCGTCAGAATGAGCACGAAGTATCGAATGATTGCTCGAAGGTTGCGTGGTATATAAAAACACTAATGACAGTATTTCGATGACCGCAACAGCCCAAAGGGAATCATTTGGTAAATTCTCTTCGGAGCGTTGAAGTGAATTCCGATTCTTCGAATAATTAGGATGTTATGGAGTCGTCACAGGAGTTCTCGCCAATGATAATGGCCTCAAAACGAATATATATATGAAGGCGCGCGGAAGCGAGAAAAACACGCGAGTCTGAGTAAAAGTGAGAGCAGGAAATCGGAATGGGACGCGAAGTTCAAGAGAGCAGGATTAACATACTTCAATATTCATAGAGACAGAACCAGCTCGAATGGCAGGAAAAACATGCGACCGTTCGATTCGAAAATCGACAAAAAAATATGCGAAATTTTCTCCAAATATTTGTAAAACTGTTTTTCCATAAAATAATCAATGTCACTTTATTCCCTGCGGTTTCAAAATGTCTCTTTTCCTGAGTAAGAAAAACCAATTAATTGCAATCGAAATGTCTCTGTATAGTTTGTACGGAATTATTCGGATTATCATTTTTTCGGAGCGATACCGTTTGACCGATGAATGATGTGGAATTTATTAACAAGTTGAAAATATCGCGGAGATGGTGTTTTAATGAATACGTAGTTAGCGAGTTTTTGCAATGTTAAACGATCGGAGTGAGACGCTCGCGCGCGAGGCTAGATCGTATACGAACGTAAATTTACATTCGTTAACTAGTCGTTAAACTATTACACTCTCGCGCTCCGTCAAGAGCCTCGGAAGAAACGCCCGCGGAGGATAATAATCTTCCTCGTAAAACTTATCTTCATTTTCTCTTATTTATCTTTATTAGCGAGACTCACGAGAAACTCGTGCGCGCGATCTATATATAAACATATATTTATTCATATATACGTGCAGAAACATTCCACGTGTTGTCGTTAAGGCAAATAATTGATTTTGCCACGAAACTCGATTGAAATCGCGTGAAACTAAATTGTTTTTTCCCCACCATTCATTCAACACAACATTTTTCACTCAAACACGATAAAATTGTCGATAAACTGCAACTTTTTAATTCCCGAGGATTCAAATATGCCAGAACCGTTTCCTAGAATGCAACGTCGAACCACAAAATCCCCACGCAATATTTCCAAAATCGACACTGATTTTTTCTATAACAAGAAAAAAAAAAGATTATAGAAAAGAGCACAAAACCAACGAGCAGGTTCCTGCCGATCTGCACTGTCGAGGAACACTGAACCAACGTCGTTTGGTATTTTTCCAATCCAGTCGAAAGTTCATCGTCGTCGTGACATTAACGGTGCTTTAGTATTAATATGAATTACACGGTACAACTGTTGAGCGGAAAAACGCGATGGGATATTCGAAGGACATGTCGCGATTTATATCTACACATGTTCAAGACCACACACACACGCAGATGGATACGCGCATGGATAACAAGTATTGGTAATCAAGTTGGGTAGTGGTGATGCAGAGTGTATGTGTTGTGTCTGGTAGAGACACAACGAGTACGAACGACGCCGGCAGACTGAGCGTCGCGTCATTTGACGGCGCCAGCTGGCTCCTCCGCGATCGTCCCTCGTGGGTTACCCTCCGCATGCACACGCGTCTTCATCGAGAAAAGCCAAGAGCAACGGGGCAGTCTCGATTCCTACGCCGGGGATTAGAACCAATACCGATAGGGACGTGAGGAGGGGAATTCCAGAGGATAGAATCGTACACAAACAAGCAGGATCCGAAATCATACAGAGATTAATCTCTGACTGCGGAAAAATTATCACTTTTCGTTGCAATGTCGCAGAAACCACTTGGCAGCTATACGCCGCGGTCAATCGACCGTGAAATTATCAGGAAAACAGTCTGTTCTGCTTTTTTTCCGTTTGCTTGATTGCGAATGAAAATATAGCCAATCGATGGGTGAGCTACGGACTGGAAGGGGCCACTTTCCATTCCTTTGCTGCGCCAAATCGGTTTGTATTTGTTCATAAATATCTGCACAACATCGCGTGTTGGAGAACAAAAATCCTCGAGACTTTTTGTTTCGAAATTTCACGATCTGTCGAAAAAATTTGAGTAAATATTCGCGATCGTGGATTTTGCGAAAAATATCTTCAATTTTGTTTTTTTTTGACATTTATTGCTGTTAAAAAATTTTTTTAAATTCCATACGAAATCGAGGAGGAGGAAAACTGTCAACCCCATAAAACCCCATGAACAGCAAATATGAAAATCACGTGTTATCATAAAAAATCACCATCACATATGTCGCGATTGTAAATATTTACCGAATGTCTCGAGGGGCTGGACAGAAAGGCGATTAGTCGAGATTTTTTTTTTCACGTTTCACGCGATGCCATAACAGATGGACGTGGGCAGTGGAGATGAATCCTCGCGGCAGATCAGAGAATAGGGATTTCTAAAGGAAACAAATTTGCATTTTTTTTTGTTCGGTCTCATCTTAAAGTTAATCGCGTCCAAGTGAAAGAATTGCGATCGCTGTACGCAGATCCACGAAGCTCATTCATGTCGAGTCATACGATCTAAGCCCTTTATTTTTTTAAACTCGGGATCGATACTCCAGATGAGTAGGAAGGCGAAACGGCGGAGGAGGGCCAAAAAAGTGCCACGAAGTCAGACAAGCGGCCTTCACCGTGAACGAAAAAGCGCGAACCACGCGAAAGGGACCTTGAGCAGGGGGAGGGCACGGAGAGACTTGGACTCTTGGATAAAAACAATAACGAAAATAGGATAAAAATGACTAAAAGAAAAGCGCGATGCACGGAAAGAAAATGAGCACGTCAGTGCTAATGAGTTTGTTTTTCCTTCACGAATCCCACGCACCGTCATTTATATATTTACTAGCCTTGGGTACGCCCGCTTCGCTGGGCACACAATGGTCTCCAATGACACTGGGACCCCAATGAAAATGATTTTTTCATTGGAGTCTATATGATCAAATTTGGAAATTTGACTGACTGACTGATTGACAACGAACACCCTAAACCACTGAAGATAGGATCATGGTGCCAGCCAGTCCTTCCAGTCAGCCAGTCTTTTCTTTTGTGTGTCAGTCAGTGAGTCAGTCACGCAACAGTCGGAAAAAAAATTGCGAACATTTTTTTTTCGATAAAGAACGAACGAAATCCTTTCTTAGTGAGCGTCTACGATGGGAGAGAAGTATCTGTGACAAATTTCATAACCGTGACAAATTTCACGATCCTATCTTAAGTAGTTTAGAGTGTGCGTTGTCTGTCAATCAATCAGTCACTCACTCAGTCAGTCAGTCAGTCAATCACGCAATAGTTATATGTATAATGATGAAAAAAAAAATTTTGATAAATTTTTTTTTTCATTTTTTTTTTGGTGGAGAACGAACAAAATCCGTTCTCGGTGAACGTTTATTGAGGTAGAAGAGTATAGAAAAAAAAATTGAAAAACAAAAATAAAAAAAAATAAAAAAATTAAAAAAAAAAAAAATTTCGATAATTTTTTTTTGGATAGAGAACGAACAAAATCCGTTCTTAGTGAGCGTCTACGATGCGAGAGGAGTAACCGTGACAAATTTCACGATCCTAACTTCATTGGTTTAGGCTGTGCGTTGTCTGTCAGTCAGTCAGTCAGTCAGTCAGTCAGTCAGTCAGTCAATCAGTCAGTCAGTCAGTCAGTCAGTCAGTCACGCGACTCTTTTATATATATAGACTAGCCTTGGGTACGCCCGCTTCGCTGGGCACACAATGGTCTCCAATGACACCGGGACCCCAATGAAAATGATTTTTTCATTGGGGTCTATATGATCAAATTTGGAAATTTGACTGACTGACTGACTGACTGACTGATTGACAACGAACACCCTAAACCACTGAAGATAGGATCATGGTGCCAGCCAGTCCTTCCAGTCAGCCAGTCTTTTTTTTTTGTGTGTCAGTCAGTGAGTCAGTCACGCAAAAGTCAGAAAAAAAATTGCGAACATTTTTTTTTGGATAAAGAACGAACGAAATCCTTTCTTAGTGAGCGTCTACGATGGGAGAGAAGTATCTGTGACAAATTTCATAACCGTGACAAATTTCACGATCGTATCTTAAGTGGTTTAGAGTGTGCGTTGTCTGTCAATCAATCAGTCACTCACTCAGTCAGTCAGTCAGTCAATCACGCAATAGTTATTAGGGTGTGCCAAAAAAAATCATTTTTTTTTTTTTATCAAGGAACACGTTTCTTCCGTTCTAGCATCATGAAATACAAAAGCCATCCAAATTTGAGCCTTTTAAAAAAATATTTAGACGTGCCTCATCGCACTCTTCTATTCTCCATAAGAATAACCCAGGAAGCACGTCACATGCGACTTTCGCAATTTGCAACTCGCAAACGGGTCGATTTTTGTATTTTCTCAAGACGGTTTTTTGTAGGAAATTGAATGCTCTACAAAAAATGTGTCTTGCTATTTTGTCCTAAATCTACTCTTTCGAAAGTTATTGATCGTTAAAAATCGATAATGAGTAGATTTGCAAAAAAAACTCCAGTTTTCTCTCGAAACTACCTGAAAAACTTGAAAAAAGGGAGCGTTCGAACGAACATCACTTTCGAAGGACCTACAGGAACAGGAACAGTACCTCATGGGATGGGGTGGAGCCATATTGGGGTCAACAATCAAATATAATTCGTAAAATATAAAAAAAAGATGTTTATTTAAGATTTTTTTTTGAACAATTGGGGAAACGTTGACGATGCTCCTGTACAACTCTCAATAGATATTGCCGTTCTCCCTCACCCTTCGTTAAACAGTTACTGTGAAAAAATCTGAGCCAAGTACATTTGAATTGTCCTCAAATTTCTTAGGTTTGCTTAACAAATTTTTTTTCAGTTTTTTTAACGGGAACAACTATTTCGCAGGCGTAAATGTACTTGGCTCAGATTTTTTTACAGTAACTGTTTAACGAATGATAAGGAACAACTGCAATATCTCTTGAGAGTTGTACAGGAGCATCGTCAACCTTTCCCTAATTGTTTCAAAAAAAATCTTAAATAAAAATCTTTTTTTCATATTTCACGAATTATATTTGATTTTTGACCCTATAATAGCTCGACCCCATCCCATGAGGTACTGTTCCCTATTCCTGTAGGTCCTTCGAAAGTGATGTTCGTCTGAACGCTCTTTTTTTCAAGTTTTTCAGGTAATTTCGAGAGAAAACTGGAGTTTTTTTGCAAATCTACTCATTATTGGTTTTTAACAATCAATAACTTTCGAATAAGTAGATTTAGGACAAAATAGCAGGACACATTTTTTGTAGAGCATTCAATTTCCTACAAAAAACCGTCTTGAGGAAATCCAAAAATCGACCCGTTTGCGAGTTACAAATTGCGAAATTCGCATGTGACGTGCTGCCTGGGTTATTCTTATGGAGAATAGAAAAGTGCGATGAGGCACGTCTAAATATTTTTTTAAAAGGCTGAAATTTGGATGGCTTTTGTATTTCATGATGCTGGAACGGAAGAAACGTGTTCCTCAGGAAAAAATGAAAAATGATTTTTTTTGGCACACCCTAATAGTTATATGTATAACTAGCCTTGGGTACGCCCGCTTCGCTGGGCACACAATGGTCTCCAATGACACTGGGACCCCAATGAAAATGATTTTTTCATTGGAGTCTATATGATCAAATTTGGAAATTTGACTGACTGACTGATTGACAACGAACACCCTAAACCACTGAAGATAGGATCATGGTGCCAGCCAGTCCTTCCAGTCAGCCAGTCTTTTCTTTTGTGTGTCAGTCAGTGAGTCAGTCACGCAACAGTCGGAAAAAAAATTGCGAACATTTTTTTTTCGATAAAGAACGAACGAAATCCTTTCTTAGTGAGCGTCTACGATGGGAGAGAAGTATCTGTGACAAATTTCATAACCGTGACAAATTTCACGATCCTATCTTAAGTAGTTTAGAGTGTGCGTTGTCTGTCAATCAATCAGTCACTCACTCAGTCAGTCAGTCAGTCAATCACGCAATAGTTATATGTATAATGATGAAAAAAAAAAATTTTGATAAATTTTTTTTTTCATTTTTTTTTTGGTGGAGAACGAACAAAATCCGTTCTCGGTGAACGTTTATTGAGGTAGAAGAGTATAGAAAAAAAAATTGAAAAACAAAAATTTAAAAAAAAAAAAAATTAAAAAAAAAAAAAATTTCGATAATTTTTTTTTGGATAGAGAACGAACAAAATCCGTTCTTAGTGAGCGTCTACGATGCGAGAGGAGTAACCGTGACAAATTTCACGATCCTAACTTCATTGGTTTAGGCTGTGCGTTGTCTGTCAGTCAGTCAGTCAGTCAGTCAGTCAGTCAGTCAGTCAATCAGTCAGTCAGTCAGTCAGTCAGTCAGTCACGCGACTCTTTTATATATATAGACTAGCCTTGGGTACGCCCGCTTCGCTGGGCACACAATGGTCTCCAATGACACCGGGACCCCAATGAAAATGATTTTTTCATTGGGGTCTATATGATCAAATTTGGAAATTTGACTGACTGACTGACTGACTGACTGATTGACAACGAACACCCTAAACCACTGAAGATAGGATCATGGTGCCAGCCAGTCCTTCCAGTCAGCCAGTCTTTTTTTTTGTGTGTCAGTCAGTGAGTCAGTCACGCAAAAGTCAGAAAAAAAATTGCGAACATTTTTTTTTGGATAAAGAACGAACGAAATCCTTTCTTAGTGAGCGTCTACGATGGGAGAGAAGTATCTGTGACAAATTTCATAACCGTGACAAATTTCACGATCGTATCTTAAGTGGTTTAGAGTGTGCGTTGTCTGTCAATCAATCAGTCACTCACTCAGTCAGTCAGTCAGTCAATCACGCAATAGTTATTAGGGTGTGCCAAAAAAAATCATTTTTTTTTTTTTATCAAGGAACACGTTTCTTCCGTTCTAGCATCATGAAATACAAAAGCCATCCAAATTTGAGCCTTTTAAAAAAATATTTAGACGTGCCTCATCGCACTCTTCTATTCTCCATAAGAATAACCCAGGAAGCACGTCACATGCGACTTTCGCAATTTGCAACTCGCAAACGGGTCGATTTTTGTATTTTCTCAAGACGGTTTTTTGTAGGAAATTGAATGCTCTACAAAAAATGTGTCTTGCTATTTTGTCCTAAATCTACTCTTTCGAAAGTTATTGATCGTTAAAAATCGATAATGAGTAGATTTGCAAAAAAAACTCCAGTTTTCTCTCGAAACTACCTGAAAAACTTGAAAAAAGGGAGCGTTCGAACGAACATCACTTTCGAAGGACCTACAGGAACAGGAACAGTACCTCATGGGATGGGGTGGAGCCATATTGGGGTCAACAATCAAATATAATTCGTAAAATATAAAAAAAAGATGTTTATTTAAGATTTTTTTTTTGAACAATTGGGGAAACGTTGACGATGCTCCTGTACAACTCTCAATAGATATTGCCGTTCTCCCTCACCCTTCGTTAAACAGTTACTGTGAAAAAATCTGAGCCAAGTACATTTGAATTGTCCTCAAATTTCTTAGGTTTGCTTAACAAATTTTTTTTCAGTTTTTTTAACGGGAACAACTATTTCGCAGGCGTAAATGTACTTGGCTCAGATTTTTTTACAGTAACTGTTTAACGAATGATAAGGAACAACTGCAATATCTCTTGAGAGTTGTACAGGAGCATCGTCAACCTTTCCCTAATTGTTTCAAAAAAAATCTTAAATAAAAATCTTTTTTTCATATTTCACGAATTATATTTGATTTTTGACCCTATAATAGCTCGACCCCATCCCATGAGGTACTGTTCCCTATTCCTGTAGGTCCTTCGAAAGTGATGTTCGTCTGAACGCTCTTTTTTTCAAGTTTTTCAGGTAATTTCGAGAGAAAACTGGAGTTTTTTTGCAAATCTACTCATTATTGGTTTTTAACAATCAATAACTTTCGAATAAGTAGATTTAGGACAAAATAGCAGGACACATTTTTTGTAGAGCATTCAATTTCCTACAAAAAACCGTCTTGAGGAAATCCAAAAATCGACCCGTTTGCGAGTTACAAATTGCGAAATTCGCATGTGACGTGCTGCCTGGGTTATTCTTATGGAGAATAGAAAAGTGCGATGAGGCACGTCTAAATATTTTTTTAAAAGGCTGAAATTTGGATGGCTTTTGTATTTCATGATGCTGGAACGGAAGAAACGTGTTCCTCAGGAAAAAATGAAAAATGATTTTTTTTGGCACACCCTAATAGTTATATGTATAATGATGAAAAAAAAATTTTTGCAATAATTTTTTTTTGGGTAGAGAACGAACAAAATCTGTTCTTAGTGAGCGTCCATGATGGGAGAGGAGTATAGGAAATGAAAAAAAAATTGAAAAAAAAAAAAAAATTCCGATAATTTTTTTTTGGATAGAGAACGAACGAAATCCGTTCTTAGTGAGCGTCTACGATGCGAGAGGAGTAACCGTGACAAATTTCACGATCCTAACTTCATTGGTTTAGGCTGTGCGTTGTCTGTCAGTCAGTCAGTCAGTCAGTCAGTCAGTCAGTCACGCGATTCTTTTATATATATAGATGATGAAAAAAAAAATTTTTGCAATAATTTTTTTTTGGGTAGAGAACGAACAAAATCTGTTCTTAGTGAGCGTCCATGATGGGAGAGGAGTATAGAAAATGAAAAAAAAATTTAAAAAAAAAAAAAATTTCGATAATTTTTTTTTGGATAGAGAACGAACGAAATCCGTTCTTAGTGAGCGTCTACGATGCGAGAGGAGTAACCGTGACAAATTTCACGATCCTAACTTCATTGGTTTAGGCTGTGCGTTGTCTGTCAGTCAGTCAGTCAGTCAGTCACGCGACTCTTTTATATATAGAGATGACAAAAAAATTTTTCGATTAATTTTTTTTTTCATTTTTTTTTGGTGGAGAACGAACAAAATCCGTTCTCGGTGAACGTTTATTGAGGTAGAAGAGTATAGAAAAAAAAATTGAAAGAAAAAAAAATTGAAAAAAAAAAAAATTGAAAAAAAAAGAAAATTTCGATAATTTTTTTTTGGATAGAGAACGAACAAAATCCGTTCTTAGTGAGCGTCTACGATGCGAGAGGAGTAACCGTGACAAATTTCACGATCCTAACTTCATTGGTTTAGGCTGTGCGTTGTCTGTCAGTCAGTCAGTCAGTCAGTCACGCGACTCTTTTATATATAGAGATGATGAAAAAAAAAAATTTTGCAATAATTTTTTTTTTGGTAGAGAACGAACAAAATCTGTTCTTAGTGAGCGTCCATGATGGGAGAGGAGAATAGAAAATGAAAAAAAAAAAATTTCGATAATTTTTTTTTGGATAGAGAACGAACGAAATCCGTTCTTAGTGAGCGTCTACGATGCGAGAGGAGTAACCGTGACAAATTTCACGATCCTAACTTCATTGGTTTAGGCTGTGCGTTGTCTGTCAGTCAGTCAGTCAGTCAGTCACGCGACTCTTTTATATATAGAGATGATGAAAAAAAAATTTTTGCAATAATTTTTTTTTGGGTAGAGAACGAACAAAATCTGTTCTTAGTGAGCGTCCATGATGGGAGAGGAGTATAGGAAATGAAAAAAAAATTGAAAAAAAAAAAAAAATTCCGATAATTTTTTTTTGGATAGAGAACGAACGAAATCCGTTCTTAGTGAGCGTCTACGATGCGAGAGGAGTAACCGTGACAAATTTCACGATCCTAACTTCATTGGTTTAGGCTGTGCGTTGTCTGTCAGTCAGTCAGTCAGTCAGTCAGTCAGTCAGTCACGCGATTCTTTTATATATATAGATGATGAAAAAAAAAATTTTTGCAATAATTTTTTTTTGGGTAGAGAACGAACAAAATCTGTTCTTAGTGAGCGTCCATGATGGGAGAGGAGTATAGAAAATGAAAAAAAAATTTAAAAAAAAAAAAAATTTCGATAATTTTTTTTTGGATAGAGAACGAACGAAATCCGTTCTTAGTGAGCGTCTACGATGCGAGAGGAGTAACCGTGACAAATTTCACGATCCTAACTTCATTGGTTTAGGCTGTGCGTTGTCTGTCAGTCAGTCAGTCAGTCAGTCACGCGACTCTTTTATATATAGAGATGACAAAAAAATTTTTCGATTAATTTTTTTTTTCATTTTTTTTTGGTGGAGAACGAACAAAATCCGTTCTCGGTGAACGTTTATTGAGGTAGAAGAGTATAGAAAAAAAAATTGAAAGAAAAAAAAATTGAAAAAAAAAAAAATTGAAAAAAAAAGAAAATTTCGATAATTTTTTTTTGGATAGAGAACGAACAAAATCCGTTCTTAGTGAGCGTCTACGATGCGAGAGGAGTAACCGTGACAAATTTCACGATCCTAACTTCATTGGTTTAGGCTGTGCGTTGTCTGTCAGTCAGTCAGTCAGTCAGTCACGCGACTCTTTTATATATAGAGATGATGAAAAAAAAAATTTTTGCAATAATTTTTTTTTGGGTAGAGAACGAACAAAATCTGTTCTTAGTGAGCGTCCATGATGGGAGAGGAGTATAGAAAATGAAAAAAAAATTTAAAAAAAAAAAAAATTTCGATAATTTTTTTTTGGATAGAGAACGAACGAAATCCGTTCTTAGTGAGCGTCTACGATGCGAGAGGAGTAACCGTGACAAATTTCACGATCCTAACTTCATTGGTTTAGGCTGTGCGTTGTCTGTCAGTCAGTCAGTCAGTCAGTCACGCGACTCTTTTATATATAGAGATGATGAAAAAAAAAAAATTTTGATAAATTTTTTTTTTCATTTTTTTTTTGGTGGAGAACGAATAAAATCCGTTCTTGGTGAACGTTTATTGAGGTAGAAGAGTATAGAAAAAAAAATTGAAAAACAAAAATAAAAAAAAATAAAAAATTGAAAAAAAAAAAAATTTCGATAATTTTTTTTTGGATAGAGAACGAACAAAATCCGTTCTTAGTGAGCGTCTACGATGCGAGAGGAGTAACCGTGACAAATTTCACGATCCTAACTTCATTGGTTTAGGCTGTGCGTTGTCTGTCAGTCAGTCAGTCAGTCAGTCAGTCAGTCACGCGACTCTTTTATATATAGAGATTGGGTACGCCCGCTTCGCTGGGCACACAATGGTCTCCAATGACACTGGGACCCCAATGAAAATGATTTTTTCATTGGAGTCTATATGATCAAATTTGGAAATTTGACTGACTGACTGATTGACAACGAACACCCTAAACCACTGAAGATAGGATCATGGTGCCAGCCAGTCCTTCCAGTCAGCCAGTCTTTTCTTTTGTGTGTCAGTCAGTGAGTCAGTCACGCAACAGTCGGAAAAAAAATTGCGAACATTTTTTTTTCGATAAAGAACGAACGAAATCCTTTCTTAGTGAGCGTCTACGATGGGAGAGAAGTATCTGTGACAAATTTCATAACCGTGACAAATTTCACGATCCTTTCTTAAGTAGTTTAGAGTGTGCGTTGTCTGTCAATCAATCAGTCACTCACTCAGTCAGTCAGTCAGTCAATCACGCAATAGTTATATGTATAATGATGAAAAAAAAAATTTTTGATAAATTTTTTTTTCATTTTTTTTTTGGTGGAGAACGAACAAAATCCGTTCTCGGTGAACGTTTATTGAGGTAGAAGAGTATAGAAAAAAAAATTGAAAAAAAAAAAAAAAAATAAAAAAATTAAAAAAAAAAAAAATTTCGATAATTTTTTTTTGGATAGAGAACGAACAAAATCCGTTCTTAGTGAGCGTCTACGATGCGAGAGGAGTAACCGTGACAAATTTCACGATCCTAACTTCATTGGTTTAGGCTGTGCGTTGTCTGTCAGTCAGTCAGTCAGTCAGTCAGTCAGTCAGTCGGTCAGTCAGTCAGTCACGCGACTCTTTTATATATAGAGACTAGCCAAGGTACGCCCGCTTCGCCGGGCACACAATGGTATCGCACACAGATTGCCACATGACCTATGTGGTACTGTGTAAAGGTATGCGTTTTCATTTTTTCACATAGGTTTTCGCACGCGACTTCGCTTGCGTTTCACAATATAAAATTTAATCTATTATTATTTTGATTCAACTCTCTACGAATCTGCCCTCAAAATGCAAAACTTAAAAATATCAAATGTTATATAGAGCGAAAAAAACTGTGGACAGTAATTTTTTTCTTTTTTTTATAGAAGGGAAATGCCAAGTTACGCACTACTGGCTCTAATTCTTTTATCAGGAACCCAGTCATCCCACTCATCCTGACTCCCATCTTCATTCGCTTGAGCTATCATCGGTATTGATAAAACGACAACATTTAAACAATTTTGTCAAGTTTTGTCGAGCCGAACATCGAATCAAAACGACACTGCAGTTCGCAACGTTGGGGTCAATGAAAAATACCCTTACCCTTAATTTTTTGTTAAATTGAAAAAATAATGACCCAATTTTCGTATCAATTTTGTGTTTGAATCCTGAAAAACGATCGTTTTATCGTCTTAATTAAATATTCAATTAAATTAATGACTTTTGCTCGAAAAAACCCGAATTTCGTTGCAGTCCAACGAAGAATATTTCAAGATCGTCAAATCAAAATGACACTGAAATTCGTAACGTTGAGGTCGAACGCAAAATATTTTTTCCTTTAATTTTTTGTTCAATGTGAATAGAAACGCCAATTTTCGTACCAATTTTGTGTTCGAATCCTGAAAAACGATAACTTTATCGTCTCAATTAAATATCGAATCAAATTCATGAGATTTGCTCAAGAAAAAAACGAATTTCGTTGCATTCCAACGAAGCATATTTCAACATCGTCAAATCTGCCCATGTGAAGTCCTATGTGAAGAAATGAAAACGCATCCCCGTACACAGTACAGTACCACATAGGTCATGTGAAAATCTATGTTGGATACTATTGTGTGCCCGGCGAAGCGGGCATACCTTGTAAATATATAGAATTACCATGGCAGTGGTTGCTAAGGAAACGATTACCATGGCAACCGTTGCCATGATAACCGTTGCCATGGTAACCGTTGCCATGGTAACCGTTGCCACGGTAACCGTTGCCATGGTAAACGCTCAATTTCTCTAACGAATTTTTTTTTTAATTTAAAAAGAAAATTTTTTTTTCCGAATTTCGTTCGTCCTCTATCTAAAAAAAATTATCTAAAAAATCTAGATAATTATCTAAAAATGTATCTAAAAATTGTCTAAAAAAAAATTTACGATAAATTTTTTTTGGATAGAGGACGAACAAAATCCGTCCTTAGTGAGCGTTTACGATGGGAGAGGAGTAACCGTGACAAATTTCACGATCCTAATTTCATTGGTTTAGGCTGTGCGTTGTCTGTCAGTCAGTCAGTCAGTATAGAAAAAGAAAAAAAAAATTCGATAATTTTTTTTTTGGATAGAGAACGAACGAAATCCGTTCTTAGTGAGCGTCTACGATGGGAGAGGAGTAACCATGACAAATTTCACGATCATAACTTCATTGGTTTAGGCTGTGCGTTGTCTGTCAGTCAGTCAGTCAGTCAGTCACGCAACTCTTATATATATATAGATGATGAAAAAAAAAAATTTTGATAAATTTTTTTTTTCATTTTTTTTTTGGTGGAGAACGAACAAAATCCGTTCTCGGTGAACGTTTATTGAGGTAGAAGAGTATAGAAAAAAAAATTGAAAAAAAAAAATAAAAAAAAATAAAAAATTTAAAAAAAAAAAAAAAAATTTCGATAATTTTTTTTTGGATAGAGAACGAACAAAATCCGTTCTTAGTGAGCGTCTACGATGCGAGAGGAGTAACCGTGACAAATTTCACGATCCTAACTTCATTGGTTTAGGCTGTGCGTTGTCTGTCAGTCAGTCAGTCAGTCAGTCACGCGACTCTTTTATATATAGAGATGATGAAAAAAAAAAATTTTGATAAATTTTTTTTTTCATTTTTTTTTTGGTGGAGAACGAACAAAATCCGTTCTCGGTGAACGTTTATTGAGGTAGAAGAGTATAGAAAAAAAAATTGAAAAACAAAAATAAAAAAAAATAAAAAAATGAAAAAAAAAAATAAATTTCGATAATTTTTTTTTGGATAGAGAACGAACAAAATCCGTTCTTAGTGAGCGTCTACGATGCGAGAGGAGTAACCGTGACAAATTTCACGATCCTAACTTCATTGGTTTAGGCTGTGCGTTGTCTGTCAGTCAGTCAGTCAGTCAGTCAGTCAGTCAGTCAGTCAGTCAGTCAGTCAGTCACGCGACTCTTTTATATATAGAGATGATGAAAAAAAAAAATTTTGATAAATTTTTTTTTTCATTTTTTTTTTGGTGGAGAACGAACAAAATCCGTTCTCGGTGAACGTTTATTGAGGTAGAAGAGTATAGAAAAAAAAATTGAAAAAAAAAAAATAAAAAAAAATAAAAAATTTAAAAAAAAAAAAATTTCGATAATTTTTTTTTGGATAGAGAACGAACAAAATCCGTTCTTAGTGAGCGTCTACGATGCGAGAGGAGTAACCGTGACAAATTTCACGATCCTAACTTCATTGGTTTAGGCTGTGCGTTGTCTGTCAGTCAGTCAGTCAGTCAGTCACGCGACTCTTTTATATATAGAGACTAGCCAAGGTATGCCCGCTTCGCCGGGCACACAATAGTATTCAACATAGATTTCCATGTGACCTATGTAGTACTGTGTAAAGGTATGCGTTTTCATATCGAATAAATCATGAGTTTTGCTCCAGAAAAAAACCGAATTTCGTTGCATTTCAACCAAGCATATTTTTTTGCCGTTAATTTTTTGTTAAATTCGAATAGAAACTCCAATTTTTGTACCAATTCGTGTTTGAATCCTGAAAAACGATCGTTTTATCATCCTGATTGAATATCGAATAAAATCATGAGTTTTGCTCCAGAAAAAACCGAATTTCGTTGCATTCCAACGAAGCATAATTTTTTGCCGTTAATTTTTTGTTAAATTCGAATAGAAATGCCATTTTTTGTACCAATTTTGCGCTTGAATCCTGAAAAACGATCGTTTTATCATCCTGATTAAATATCGAATAAATCATGAGTTTTGCTCCAGAAAAAACCGAATTTCGTTGCATTCCAACGAAGCATAATTTTTTGCGGTTAATTTTTTGTTAAATTCGAATAGAAACTCCAATTTTTGTACCAATGTGTGTTTGAATCCTGAAAAACGATCGTTTTATCATCCTGATTGAATAACGAAGCAAAACCAATATCCGTTGCATTCCAACGATATAAACGATCGTTTTATCGTCCTAATTAAATATCGAATAAAAATCGAGTTTTTCGTGAGTTTTCATGAGTTTTTCTCAAGAAAAAACCGAATTTCGATACATTCCCACGATGCATACTTAAACATCGTCAAATGGAGTGCAGTCATATAAGAATAAAAATACTAAATATACTACTTACACGCGGATAACATTTCTTGACGTTTTACCATTCGCCGTTGACGTTTATTTGATGTAATTAATACGAACTCCTGTCACTTTTACTTTTTCAAATGTTTATAACTGTGTTTTATTTTTTTTTTTCATTGCCAACTATTCCGTTAAAAAAATTCTGCTAAGAACGAAATCCGTTCTTAGTTGCATTCCGACGAAGCATAATTTTTTGCCCTTAATTTTTTGTTAATTTGAATAGAAACGGCAATTTTCGTACCGATTTTGTGTTTAGATCCTGGAAAACGATCGTTTTATCGTCTGCTCAATCGTTTTGCTCAATAAAAAACCGAATTTCGTTACATTCCAACGAAGCATAATTTTTTGCCCTTAATTTTTTGTTAATTTGAATAGAAACGGCAATTTTCGTACCGATTTTGTGTTTAGATCCTGGAAAACGATCGTTTTATCGTCTTGATTAGATATCGAATAAAATTCATGATTTTGCTCAATAAAAAGCCGAATTTCGTTTCATTCCAACGATGCATAATTTTTTGCCATCAATTTTTTGTTAAATTTGAAAAGAAACGCAAATATTTGTACCAATTTTGTTTTTGAATCCTGAAAAATGATCGTTTTCGATCGATTAAATATCGAATAAACTCATGAGTTTTGCTCAATAAAAAACCGAATTTCGTTGTATTCCTACGAAGCATAATTTTTTGCCCTTAATTTTTTGTTTATTTGAATAGAAACGGCAATTTTCGTACCGATTTTGTGTTTAGATCCTGGAAAACGATCGTTTTATCATCCTGATTAAACCTGACGGATATCATCCTGTATCTCTCCTCTCTCGTTTCCTATTTCTTTCGCCGATGACATTTGGTGACGTTTTACCATTCAATGAACTTCTGTCAATTTTACTTTTTCAAATGTTTATAACTGTTTTTTTTCATGGCTAACTATTTCGTTAGAAGAATTCCGCTAAGAACGAAATCCGTTCTTATTAAGCGTCAACGATGGGAGAAAAGTAAAAAAAAAAAAAAATCGGTAATTTTTTTTTTTTTATCGAGAACGAACGAAATCCGTTCTTAGTGAGCGTCTACGATGGGAGAGAAGTATCTGTGACAAATTTCATAACCGTGGTAAATTTCACGATCCAATCTTAAGTGGTTTAGAGTGTGCGTTGTCTGTCAATCAATCAGTCACTCAGTCAGTCAGTCAGTCAGTCAGTCAATCACGCAATAGTTATATGTATAATGGAGAAAAAAAAAATTTTTGATAAATTTTTTTTTTCAATTTTTTTTGGTGGAGAACGAACAAAATCCGTTCTCGGTGAACGTTTATTGAGGTAGAAGAGTATAGAAAAAAAAATAAAAAAAAAAATAAAAAAAAAAATTGAAAAAAAAAATTGAAAAAAAAAAAAAAATTTCGTTAATTTTTTTTTGGATAGAGAACGAACGAAATCCGTTCTTAGTGAGCGTCTACGATGCGAGAGGAGTAACCGTGACAAATTTCACGATCCTAACTTCATTAGTTTAGGCTGTGCGTTGTCTGTCAGTCAGTCAGTCAGTCAGTCAGTCAGTCAGTCAGTCAGTCAGTCAGTCAGTCAGTCAGTCACGCGACTCTTTTATATATATAGATGATGAAAAAAAAAAATTTTGATAAATTTTTTTTTTTAATTTTTTTTTTGGTGGAGAACGAACAAAATCCGTTCTCGGTGAACGTTTATTGAGGTAGAAGAGTATAGAAAAAAAAATTGAAAAACAAAAATAAAAAAAAATAAAAAAATTAAAAAAAAAAAATTTCGATAATTTTTTTTTGGATAGAGAACGAACAAAATCCGTTCTTAGTGAGCGTCTACGATGCGAGAGGAGTAACCGTGACAAATTTCACGATCCTAACTTCATTGGTTTAGGCTGTGCGTTGTCTGTCAGTCAGTCAGTCAGTCAGTCAGTCAGTCAGTCAATCAGTCAGTCAGTCAGTCAGTCAGTCAGTCACGCGACTCTTTTATATATATAGATGATGAAAAAAAAAAATTTTGATAAATTTTTTTTTTCATTTTTTTTTTTGGTGGAGAACGAACAAAATCCGTTCTCGGTGAACGTTTATTGAGGTAGAAGAGTATAGAAAAAAAAATTGAAAAACAAAAATTGAAAAAAAAAAAAAAATTGAAAAAAAAAAAAAATTTCGATAATTTTTTTTTGGATAGAGAACGAACAAAATCCGTTCTTAGTGAGCGTCTACGATGCGAGAGGAGTAACCGTGACAAATTTCACGATCCTAACTTCATTGGTTTAGGCTGTGCGTTGTCTGTCAGTCAGTCAGTCAGTCAGTCACGCGACTCTTTTATATATAGAGATTTACTCGCGTATACTTGGCAGTTGGTCATTTTTATCGGTTAATCGTGCTGGCCGAATTTCACAAACATTACATTTATTACTCGAATCCGTACGTTGGCCTAGCTGCTATACGCTTGATCAAAAAATAAAAGAAAAACGAAATCGTGCTCACTTTATTGACATTAGGCTGACGCCTAGATGCGTGTCTCAACGCGGACTGGCTTAAGGAGAATCAACACAGTGGATAAACACAAACTTTCAGACGAAGCCTCGGACGAAGCAAACTCGATTCACCCAGATAAATAATACATCGGGATAGGTAAAAAAGGAATAGCTAAAAAAATGTCGTGGGAGTCGTCTCCTGGTAAGTTCTACTCCACGCGGAGACTGTCGCCCATCCAACATGAAATGTTATCACACGCCTTTTCCTAACCCCCATTCCGTGCGGGTGGACACGACATGTACGCAAAATTGGATTTTCTCATGCAAACTGAATCCTAAAGTAAACGTCGCAATATTATATAAGATAAAAAAAGTGCAAGAAATTGTAATCTCTCAATTTTTTCATCCTCCTGCGTCCCCCTTACGCAAAATATTTGAAAAATTGACTTTCATCGAAAATCCTTTTTCGTTTATTCTTCATACCATGAACTTGAGTCTTGCTCCAAGTTCATGCAATTTATACTCGAGCACGAACTCGCAGAATAATCTAAAAAACACTGTCGACGGTCGAAACATCGGCGACGACGACGACGTCGACGGCGACGACGTCCGAGGCCGCCACTACCACTAGTCCCGAACTGGGTCAAGTTCGGGAAACACTTTCTCGCGCTCGCAAGCTTGCCCTGTTCATAGTGTGCCTCGTGTCGATAATTCTGCACTCGGCACGCAAGTAATAAATACCATAGCAAAAAAGTCAATTCATCTTCCCATCCAATGGAAATTAATATTGAATTTAATCCAATTACAAATTATTATAGTTTAGGCTTTACGTCATCGTCAGAATTCAGCTCATGCCGGTCCCTTCCGCATGACGGAAACGAGTCCGAAAACAAGCTAATTAGCGTGTATTAAAATCACAAAATTACTTCATTTAAGATTCTTTAATAATGTTTAATTAACATTCTCGACACCGAACCGATAACGAATCTCCGAAGAAGAAAAATGTTCTGACGTCAAGAATTTGAGATATTCAAATTCCAATCTTCAACTTTTCACACTTCACGCGGGTAAATTAAAGTCGCGTTCCGTTTATGAGTTGCAAAAAAATGTGTTTAGGATTTTTCTTAAAAAATTTCGGCTCTCTTAGTCTTTCTAGTTACCTGCAAAAAAAAATCCTAAATACATTTTTGTTTGCAACCCGATTTCTGTAACTTTTGAACGAAACCGGATTTCAATCGACACGCGTTTATGGGGAAAATAAAAAATTACAAATTCCGAACGTCAGAAAAAACTTCTTCATAGCGGGAGAAAATTGCTGGTGCCAAAAACGTTTTTAAAAAAATTTGAAAGAATCCTAAATGGAGTCGTTCTGTGATTGTGATTATCTTAATTAATTTGAGTAGTTTCAGTGAAATGATTGATTACTATGCTCATTAATAATCATTTGTATGACCAGAAGAATGCGACGTGGTCCATTTAATGTTCGCACGTACCTAAAAATTCGCTGCTCGGATAAAAATAAAAATGGCACAGTTTTCACAACAATTGTACAAACAATGTTGAATCCGAATCGTCGTTTTGAGACAGAACTCGGATTTGTCAGGTTGTGCTAAAGATTAGAATCCCGAAAGGTCAAAAATTCCAAAATGCAACCGCTGCATTGCACACGGTTCGAAGAATATCCATAATTAATTTCAACATTTAAAAAATAACGGATTAGAAATGGCGAAGAAAAAACAGTACGTCTGAAACGTTCGGAGGCTTTGAGAAAATAAGTGTAAGGGGTTTGTACTTTGTTGGATGTTAGTGAAGGGTGTCGCGCTTAAGTAGAAAGTTGCAACTCCATTAGGCCAACTTCGTGGACATCCATTTGATGTTGTTGGAGCGAGACGCGCGTAACTCTGTTTTGTTTCGCTGACAGCGGCCTGTGTACACGAAAGATGGTTCAGCGATGGGAAGGATCCCAACTGGACAATGGTCATGGAGAACACTTGGGACGTTACGTTGGAGAGAAAAAGTATCGAAGGAATCCCCATACTATTGGAAAAGAAAGTCGTTCTTTTTCTCCCAGCAGTCGAGAATGCACTGCTGCGAATCTTTTAGTTTGCTTCGTTGAACTCTGCCCATGAAAGTTGCACTTTCCAACTGGATTTCCAGCACTTCTGCATGGAAATAGGAAATCCGCGATTGTACGTGGCAGCAGTTTATTTCCATGCGGTATTGAATTTTCCTTCTTCCCGCAGCTGTGACCTTTGACCCTTCCGTCGCCAAGGACGAATCCACACTCCGATCCTTCCGACACTTCTAAAACAGCTAATACTATTTTGGCGAGTCATTCAAAATCCTTCACTGCATCCTGCGAAGAAGCTTTAATGTTTTTCCTTCGCTCCCTCTCATCCTCATATCCTCATTCCCTTTCTCAACCACGACTCACTTTATCCTTGCAAAGTTTACTGTACGGCGCGAGAAGGATGAGGGGTAGGAAGGACGAGACAGACACCGGGTTCTTATTCGATTAAAACTTTCGGAATCTCGCGAGCGCCATTCAGTCCACACGACCTGCAGTCGCTACGCCTCGCGAGGAAATAAATAAAGGAGAAGAAAAAAAAAGAAGGATTAAAAATCCTGAATAAACTAATTTTATGATAATAATACGTTAATAAAAATGAAATTTAATGGTCTTGATTAGTTTTTTCCTAATTACAAATCAAAAAATCGATATTTTCGCATCGGATTTTCTCAAAGTTGTCCTTTTTTTTAAAAATAAGTTTAATTTAGGAATTTTGTGGTGAACTGCGATAAAAACGGTTTTTCTACAGCAATTGAGTGAAGAAGATGGAAGAAAGTTTGCATAAAGCTCACGACAGGTTGCTCGTCGTCATATGATGACGGCAGAATATACTCCACACCATTTTATCCTCGCAGATCCCGTCTACGAAGCATGGCTAAAATCGTTTTCGGAAGTGGTTCCCCGAGGAACCTTCGTGACTTCCGAGGACATCAAGTACCTCGTGGTAACTACGGGCAAGGACAAGGTCACGCTTCACTTGGTTCTCACATCGAGATTTTCAACGGGCAAGGTCAAACTAACGATAATCCATATTACGACTTTTGCTCTTCAACTCCACGCAGTCAAGTTTTTTTTGCCTTTTTTTCTTTCTTTGCCGCAACCAATTAAAATAATAACTTTGAAAATTTTCGTAACTTGCTCCAAAGGATTGAATTTTAATTCTCAAACGCGAGCTCCAATGTTGAATCCATCACGTCGCATTCTCTTCTTGAGAAATCCTCACCTATATAGAGACTTTTGCACTCGTACCTGGATACAAAATTGCAGAAATATCTCGAAGAACTCGCGAAAGGTGAAAGTCAAGGCTTTTGAAGAAAATGACGCGCGTCCGGCCAATCAGAACCAAAGACAGTTCTCTTGAACGTAACGAAGTGTGTACGAAGAGAGAGAGGAGGAACAAGATAGGGAGGAACAAGGAGAATGGGCGAAACAATGAACTAGAAGATGGAATCCATTGAGAATTGTCTCTCGGTCTTTCGAGCTCCTGAATCCGATAAACGTCTGTGCAGTCACTGTAAATGGCAGCGACGAACGTATATACTCGTTATCACATAATGAACCAAAGATGATGAGCAAACTTTTATCAGAGCTCTCGAACAATGGCAAATGACAATTCAGGACAAACAGACATCCCCGAGAAAAATTGAATAAAACCTTTTCGCCTTGAGAAATGGAAATTCCACGAGAAATTAAGTAAAAAATCGACAGGCTCAAGCAAAATCCCAATTAGAAAAAAAAAACCAGAGAGATGTCGTTAAAATGTTTTTCACACATAAATTCCAACATTCATTACCCAAAAAGTTACGAGTTTTCGGAAATTGTTGTAAAATCGTATTTTTCCTTCAGCGAATAACGGAAAAAGGATTTCTCACATTTTTTGCATACCCAGGGTTAGATATAGTAATAAAAATATAAGCAGTCAAGGGTCAAAATCGATTCCTAAATGATTTTGAACAAATTGAAAAAAATTTCAGTTCATCTCGAAATAATAAAGATTACGAACAAAGAAAGATTGAAAAATCAATGCTCGCTGCCGAGTACGTATTGTTGAGAGTTTATTAGAATTTGCCTTAGCCACGAGGAATTAAATTCAAGCACAGCAGCTTTCAGTGCAGGTTTTAACTCAGCTCGACGAAAGTGGATTCCGATCGAAACGGAAACGAATGAGGGACTTTTTTTCCATTCGCCACAATGGAAAAGCTTAGTCGACGAAAAAGTCTCGAGTCTGGAAGCATTCGAAGAGAATATACAGGATGATATATGTGTCTGGACAGCCATAAGAGAATAGAACCAAAAGCTCTCTCTCTCTTTCTTCTCTGTTCAGACCAACTTTTCATTCGAAATAAAAAAATAATATAAAAGATAAAAAATATGTTGTGGGTAGCGGAAAGTTAGATACGAAGATTTGATCGTACCAAGAAATTGCCTCGTTTTGGTCCATCCCAAACATCATAAATGAGAATTTCTATCCTTTTGCAATAAACCACGAAAATAATAACAACAGACTGGAAAAAGTTGAGCAGCCTCAGGCAAGGTCAATACTTGGTTGGGTGACCTTACAGCCATTCCCTCAGTCATTCATCAATTTTCCAGGGTGGATTAGTGTTTTTCTTACTTTTATAGAAATATTGTCGACTGCATATTTTCCCAGGTTTTCCACACAGCTTCCTCGCGCCATTATGCAAAATACGATACGAGGGTGCACTAAGGCGGAGTGGCTGCTCACAGCAGCAGCACTCGAGAGTCACATAAATATACAACGTGTTGCCGAAGTCACGTTAAACCCATGAAATAGCATGGCAAAAATCCAAAAAACGTAAAACTATCGAAACGACAAATTCCTGTTACCGCAAAAAAAATCTAGAATTCTTAACATTTTTGCGTAACCACTTGGCGTTCGAACTCATAAAAAAATGATACACAGCAAGTTTTGGATCTCTCGGATCAAAGAATCGGCGTGAAAAATAATGAATGACGTTTCCAAATAATAATGAGTGTAAATGCATCAATAAAAATTCATCGCAACGCATTTATATAATTAACCCTTAGAGTTCACACTCGGTCAATTTGACCCCAGCAATTTCCTGTCCCCGATTGTTTGGCATTCAAAGGCAGCGGATGTTTTAGCATTGAATTTTCATTTTCGCTAAAAAGAAAATTCAGGGCCATAAAATGTGGATAATTTAGAACAAAAAACGTCTCTATAACAAAAAAAAATTCACATTCGCTGTGTCAGATTGATCCAATAAAACTTAAGCTTAAAATGAAATCACGCACGAAGTAGAATAAACAGAAAAACAAAAAATATATATTTCGAGACATTTTTCATTGGACGAGTTGAATACACGTGGAGAGTTAAAAAAATGTGGGTAAAAAAGTGGAGAACGTGATATACGAGACTCAGAAATGAAAAGGTGTCGCAGAATGTGTCGAAAGTCCAAGGCATGAATGCTTTTCTCCTCGTCCACGCGAATCTATACAGTCCAGGCTTCTCGTTTGATCGCCTCCTCCCACGCTCTTGTCTCCGTCCGTCTATTTATTCATAAATAAGATATCTATGTACATATAATTCATCCTCACGTTCTCATCGCACGACCATGTGTCAAGTTGGTATCCACTCATATGTTAATCGATATTACACACTCTTTACATCTGCTTTTACCTTCTCGGGCCAGCACATGGATATTTTAGTAGAGCGAGCCTGCACTCGAGGCGAGAGATCGGTCGGTATCTCGCGACTGTGAGTTCGAGAGAGAAGCAGGCTGCAATTTCCAAAATTGAAAGTTTCCCACACGATTATATCGATTGCAAAAAGCTCCCGTCAGCGCTTCTTTGCCATCGTTCTGCGGCCGCTCACACGGAGCTTTTGTGTGATTATAATCAAACGAGACATCGAAGAATTTTCATTTTCAAAACTCAGAGTGAGGTTTGAGTATGTTTTGAATCATTTTAACCCCGATCGATTTCTGTCACCGATTGTTTGACGCTTGATCTCAACGTTTCGCCATTTTATTTTTGGTTTCTTAAAAAACAAAAAAAAAACGGCATATTATTTACCGAAATTCCAAGATTTGGAAAATGCCTCGAGTCGGATGGACCCAAAATGAGGTCGCGTACGGAAGGAATTTTAATAACACACCGCACTTAATTAAGCACAGAGTCTCTTATTTCCAAGAGTTTAAGTTTTAATCGGGGAAAGGAGTATCGAGGGAAAGACTGAGAAACGTAAGCTTTGGGCTTCCAATTATAAAACACGGAATGGAAGAAAGGGTCGAACTGGAGCGAAAAAAACCTTTTCTCTGTCTCAATGTATTTGAAAACTGGCGTCACGGTGTTTTTTCTTTTATCTTGAAGAATTTAAGCACAAAAAAAACGTTTTCTTTTGTTTTTTCAACGCCAACTCTGCAAAATTAGAGGAAAATTAATATCTTTTGTCAAACGATTTTTTCAAGACTATTTTTTCGTCCCGCTTATGATTCTCGTAGCAAAGGATCGCGAGACCCCCTTGTTTTATGGAAAAGAACAAAAAAACAGTTAGTAGCTCGTCGAATCATCGGATCAAGCTCCATCTTCGAGTTTCCACCTCTTTGCTACCCTGTTTCTCGTAATTTGATGGAATTCGATTCATTTCCGATTGACTTCAACGAGACTCGACGAACCCTCTCCCCACCGCGGCTCTTTTCCGCAACGCGTCTGTCGGCGAATTAATTGAAATTCGAAGGAGTGCAAATATTTCATTAAAACCCATTTCACTCTTCATTATCGAATTGACGATTGATTTTTCTATCAATTCCAGCATTGATTACCAATCACTCGAATTTTATTCGGAGCAGCCGTCAATTATAATTGCAATATTAACCCTAGAACGGTAACCTGGGGTAAAAAACCACCCCAGGCAACTTTTAATTCCGCGCGCCCTTTTTCCCTTCGTTCTCCCGTGTTTTTATCGTTTTAGCGCATTTTTGACTAATTTTTCGACCTCGAGCGAAATTGCCCCAAGCCCACGTGATGCTGCAGTAAAAAACGAAGAGAATGAGCCCAAGCTGAACTCTTTTCGTTTCAGTTGACCGGAGATATGGATTTTTCAAATTTGGGGTTTTTATGAGCCCAAAAGTTATCGAAATAGATAATTTGAGCGAGTTATTTTTTTGACGTAGTCGCTCCACTTGGAAATAAATTGAAAATAATAATTTAGGAAAAATATTGAATTGTAAGCGAGTGACAGATGAAAAATAATCAGATGCATCGGTGAAAAGTGTCAATGAAGTCAGGAAACTGTCTCGACGAGTCGGAAATGCATCAGCGATGCTAGACGGTAAGCTTGCCACTTCGTCTGCTCGTTTTTCTTTTTTTTATCATTTTCTTCACTCTTTCCTTTCCTTTCTCTGGGTCATCCGTTAGAAGAATGGGCGTTCCCCGGTCTTTGTAAACCTTAAGCCACCTTCAACCCTCTTTTCTGCTCTCTCTCGCTCTCGCTCACTTTTTCTCTCTTGAGTTCCTTTCGGTTCTCTGGCCTGAAGACTGTCGACCTAGAAATTCTCCTCGTTTCTCAAGCACCCGAGCCAACACTGGAGAGCGCCATGCACACCCGATAAAACGAGCCTTTATACAGTTTGCATAAACGTGGCTCGTCACTGCAACGACGCGAAAATAAGCAAAAAACCGAACGAATACCAAATAGAGAGAGCGAAGAAACTCTTTTTGTTTATCTTCTAAGAACCTCGATCGCTTTGCCTCGAGCATCAACTTTTTTTTTCAGACAGATTTAAAGGAGTAGAAACACTTTGCAGAGGCTGCAACTTATTATTTCCTACTATCAAATCAGCAGACGAACAATTAGAAAAACTTTGATGATTTTTGTTCTCCAATCTCCTGGCTCAGTGCTTTGATCAATGACAAAAAGGTTAAGTATAAATAGGAGGCCTGGGTCGTTTTCTGTCGAGGGCAACGTGCAGAAAAAAAAATTCCCTTTTTTGGGTTAATTTTGAAAAACAAAAAGTCACTGAATCGAAAGAAATTTTCAACTCTCGTCAATCTGTCGAGCTCAGCGATGAAGTGATTGGATCTTTGTGAAAAAAAAAACAAAAAAAAACACCATGCAGTTTTCAGTTGAATTCGAGAAGATTGAATGAATAAATGGAGGCGCAATGTTGATACAGGAGCTTGACGTACTTGAAAGAAATTTGGTTAATGCCCGAGCAAGCTCGTAAAAAACGAATGATAAAACGCATTTTCGTACGAGTGCTACGAATAAATGTATAATCGGATTAAGAAGCGAGTAACCGAGTTTTTTCTTCCGCCTGCCTGTCTCCTTGCTTCTTAAACTGGGTCGTACTCGGTGGTCTCCGGATAGTTTTCGTTTTGGGAACTGCTCCATCTACTACCGCGGCCTACCATTTTTATTGCTCAACAAACCCTCGTTACGAGCTAATCAGCGTAAAACAAAAATTCCTCTCAACGCTCCAACGGTGGGAATTAGAAAATAGCGTTGTTCCCTCCAATTTTCACTTTGCAAACTGTGGGATCTGAAATTTAACGTAATGATTGCTATTTCGTTCACCATCTCAGTTCAGGCTACGTAAGGGCCCCGATCGGGTTTCCAAACTTAATTGAGAGGGCCTCTTATTGCGGCAACCCGTACAAGACCCGGAAATAACCGTCACGTTTACTCAACAGATGCATTTCAAGGTGAACGAATCGAAGTTTTCAATAAAGAATGAAATATTTTACACTCTAAATGAATTTCTGTTGAAAAACGTCCATTTTTGTTAAACACGTTGAATTTCCGTAATTTTGAAAGTATATTTCGTTTCCAACGGAACTCTCTGCAGAATTTACGATTGGAATGACAAAAATTTGCTTCCCAACGACACTTTCTAAAATATTTCATGCTCCATTACCAACATTTTTGGGATTATTCGAAAAGAATTTTAGTCGAACGTATCCCACAAAATATCGATAGAAATAATTTCCAATAATAATTCAGTTTTGGCAAATCAAATTGAAATTTCGTTGCGAGGCCGGAATAAGTCACTTTTATGGGAACTCGATTAAAAAAAAAAAAAAACAACCGATTATGGAACGCTCCGATGCCAAGATTCGAATAATCTCAGGGTCAGATTCTCAAGCTAATCGAAGAAAAAATGTCTTGGCAGTTGCCCGGACTGCAAGTTTTTTCATACGGAATTACTCTGCCAAGTCTCTCAATTTTTGACAGGCGAAGAGCCACACATCGCTTCAAGAAGTTTGTCATGCGTTTTTCGAAATCTACAACTTGTAAAAAAAAAATTTGTTTGACCTAATTAAATGAAGGAAACGTGTATTGAAATGAATATGCTGAGTAAAGAGCGATAAAACGAATGAAATGTTGATGAGAAAGTTGGTGTGGGTCGAGAAGCAGAGAGGCGATGATTCAATTTCGCTTACAAGGTGAATTAATTTCGTTTGATAGCAAGGGGAAGGGGAGACTGCTGCGTTTACTTGGCAAATGAACGTGCTCAATTGAATTACAGGTGGTGTATATAATATACATATATATCTATAGTCTAATATTTGCGTATACGTGTTATAAGTTGAGCCATCAAAGCCTCGGAGATGAACAGACGAAGGTAAACCGAAACTTGGATTCCCATAACATTGCCGGATATGATCCACGTCCGAAATGCCGTTGGATCTATCGGGATGAAGAAATGGACGAGGAGATTAATCGAGAAAAGTGACAATTGTTATGATTGGTATTAAAACTCGATTTCATTCCATTATATCCGCGGCGAGATCGGCGGAGCTTAAGCATTACGAAGAAAGTCCGAAAGTATAAAATGAAATGCTGGAAACCTCAAAAGTTGACCGTCGCTTCGAAATCAGGAGCAAGTTTTTCAAGTTATTCGCAAAAACCTGCTCCAATAACGACGGGGTCTCAGGGACCCGAAACAAAATTTATCGAGATTTATTCAGATCAGAATTCACCGGAGACGAAGCATTTGACTTCAGGGCTTACCTGACCAGGATTTATCGAGAACTACTGCAGTCGGTTAGCGATGAAATATGCTCGAGCATGGCGAGGATTACTTAGAGGTAAGCCTGCGGTTCTGCAGAGTCCAACTGGCGTACGTGATTGCTGTGTCGACGAAGTAACAGTGAAAGCTTGTGTAGCAAAGAATTTCCATGGTGGAAGAGTGACACGGTGGTTAACCGTTATTCGATCATGTTGCATCATTCTCATCCCGGCGATTACAATGATCTTGTGATCGTGCGGGGGAGCTTTGTGAGCGAGCATGTGTACCAGGTGAAAGAGTTGAAAAGACCATTGGGATGCTAGTTGTGTCCTGAGCGGATAGTGGGGAAGCTTTACAAGCAAAAGGAACAATGAGAATGGATGTTGCGAACGTGAGGGATTAAAACGATTCGTACTCGCGGCGAGCGTACAGAGCAGGAATTGACATTTCATTTGCAAACGCGTTTGTTTGCACTACCATCTCTCGTCTCGTAATAATAATAGTGTAGGGAGGAGTAAAGCGGCGTAGTTGTGCGCCATCAGCCCCGGCGACACCTCAGCACCGCTAAAATCCTCCTTTCGTCCTAGAACACATTGAGCAAAAGGCCAAGAGTGGAAGAAAAGAGAAAGGGGGATTTTACAGTGTAAGCCCGAATAGGATTCATCGCCTCCAGTCTTCAAACGCCCGATAAACTTGCAGCTATTTCTCTCCAAACAGTTACAATTAACGAGATTTCCATCCATTGTCTCTCGACATCATATCGATTTTGTACTCTTCAACCTCAACCAGCTCGTACCATCGATTCCATGACTTTCCACGTCTCGTTCTCAATGTAATCGGATCATTTCCCACAATGCACGTCGACTCCTGACTATAAATTCTTTTCCTTCCATTTATTTCCAAACTTTTGCCCAATACTCGTTATACATTTGGCGAATTTTTATTCCTGAAACTTTAAATTGAAGGGATGCTGCAAATCTCGTTATTTGGTCCCGAACCTCGCGGTTACAATTGCCATAACGACGAACAAGTTGTCGTTAGTTTTTCTCCATATCAGTTTGAAATTTGTATACAATTAATTATAATTATCTACGGCGATTAATTACGTTCTTCATATTCGCCGAAGAATCATCGATTTTTTTCACAGTTAACAATTGATTAATAATAATACGTGATTCATTAATTATAAATTATTATTTTATAAATCAGCTTCGTGAAAAAATTGATGGTTTCTTGACGAATTGGAAAAATCGATGGAAATTTAGCTCTGCTCTCTGAGCATATTACTCAATAACCACCAACATCATTTCGAGCTGACTGGTTTAGGGTTACGATCAGAGTATAAAACCGACTGGGAGTTTGCAAAAAGCCAATATTCCAGGGAGCCTGAGCTTAATTACGTCGTTGGTATATTTGATTGACGCTAATTGTGTTCGATTTTTGGTCTCGTTGCATAGACTTCCCTCTCGTCAGGAATTTTCAATTTAAGGCTGCACACGTATTCCAGTCTACATCCCTGAGTGATTCGATAACTCTTCCTTCACTGTTCGCTCAATCCAATAAAAACGTGTTCCAACCAAAAATCTTCTGGTTCTCGAAATTCCAATGACTCTGAAGTTTGCAACGTTGAGATTTATTGAAAAACATTTTTTCTATTGATTGTTTATTGAATTTTGAAAATCGTGGCAATTTTTCAAGTCGATCGGGTTTTTTGGTCGCAAGAGAGAACCGTTTCATTGGCCGGATCAAATATTCAATAATAATTATTGGCTCTGTTGAAGAAATTACAGAATTTCGTTACATTCCAATGATGGAAACTTCACGATCATGAAATTCCAGTATTTTGTTTTTCCACGAGTCCAGTTTTTTACATTCCAGTTATTTAAACATTAATTGACATGTTTTCTGTATAAAGTGCACGAATTTAATTGTCATTGAAATGAAGCGAGAACTTTAACACGATTTCAATGTTTTCTCGAACACAAAAGAACTTCGCGGCTCCGTCGTGGCTTGAGAAAATCCACTAATGAGCCTTTTCATCTCGAAACACATCGCGAGGCTAAAAAAATCCATATTTTTAGGAATTTTCTGTCGAGAAATTCGATAATTATTATTATGTGTTTGTGCCTGGCGGCCGAGGGCAAATGTGCGTAACGTTGAAATGTAAATTTCCCGTAAATAAAATAATTCCGCAACAACATTAATGGCAAAACTGTCAAGTTTTGGGAATAAATTTCATTTGAATATTGATTGACAGTCCTGATGAGAATGCAGCGTTTCGGGCGCTGAATTTCCGCGCATGCGGGTGTGGATTTCAAAGTGCATCACAGGTTCAGAGTCTTCTCTGGTCCTTTGATCTGACTTGTATACTCTAGAGGATCCATGCACGTCGAAAATCGTCGTTGTGCTCTTTGGCTTACAGCCAGCAGCAGTCCCTTGCCCATTTTTCGCCTTCACCTCTACATCCCCGTCTTCCGACTAGAAAAGAGAGCAGAGGGTAGGACAGACCGCTCGATATTTCCGGGAACAAGCGCACTCCAGTCCAAAGCGAAAAGAAACTTTCCTAACCTACTGATTTTCTTCAAAGGCATTATACCCTTCGGGCAGCGAACAGGGAGAAAGCAATAACAAAATAGGAAGCTCTTGCGAATACGAATTGTTGGATGGAATTTGTATGTCAATGGGAAAAAAAAAATAAAGGCAAAGATAAGGACTCGATCTTTTCAAGCTGAATAATAATACATCGTTTGAACTTTAAGGGTGGAAAAATGATTGATCACGCATCGGGATCTCCAAGTAGTTAAAAAAATCCTTCAAGCAGCGATTTTCTGACTTTATTCCAGCAAATATCGTTTCGCCACTTCTGATGGGATTTTTCCAGGGTTGAAACTACCCTCAGGTTCGGACAATCAGTCAGAGAAGTAATCTTTCGATCCCTTGTTCACTTTTCCGATTTTTTTCTTTCCAAAGAACCGAAACTGCGATTGATGCTGCGAAGGGTAGGTTTTTCCCATATCCTCGGGATCTGCAGAACTGCAGCCGCAGTGCTATACGCGCGACGCTTTTGGTACATTGCCAACTAGCGTCTCATACTCGTACGTCCGTAATTTGAGAACCTTACGAAAGCAATGAACGTTCCAAACGTTGACAATGCCTTTTAACCCTTTTCTACCCCATCCCCCTTCCGGCCAGACTCCTGCACGAAATCTCTTCACGGTATTCCCGAAATCCTACGCGAAACACGTGCGATATTCCTCAATGGCGACGTTCCATTGTGTTGACGTTTGCCCACCACAAGTTTCACGAGGAACGAACGTGAAATTCATACGAAAATACTCGCGACTCATTAATCTTCGTCCATTCCATTCATCGAATTGCTTCTTTGGGGAAGGTCGGAATATCCAATATTTGTACTCAATTATATGGTCCGATTTGCACAGTTTGTCCAACAGGACAATGGGAGGCCACGTGTTGGAAAAATATTTTTATACATCGTTGCGTCCATAAGGGCAGCAGATTCTGTCACAAAAAAAAAACTCACCCTGCTCATATTCCTCATTCACCACAATGCAGCGCATGTTTCGATAACATCGAAACGGTTCATGGATGTCGTACGAGTGGTCTGGAAAGTTTCACGGACTCCTCGAGGTTGGAATAAAAACAGGATACTTATTTATCTGAAATACTGATACCACAAGCGCCTTGGCTTCACCGATCAGTGAGTGGCCGAGGAACGAAACTGTAGTATTTGGATGGACCGCAAAAAAGTAATTTGTTGCCTTTCCCGTCCATTCAAACTCCGAAGGGATCGCATTTTTATAGCCAAACATTGGTCGAGATGTGTCATTTAATTGTCGATGCCCACGTAAACCCATTTTTTATTTTTATTGAGTCATTTTTGTTTAATTCGTAATTCATGTTTGCAATTTATTTTCATGGCGCGTTTATGATTCGCATTTTTATTGAGGTCAGAACTCGTTGCGAGATAAATTTTATTCAAAGTTAATTTTCGACACTTCATGGTGTTATTAATTTTTGAATGATTAATTAATTACTTTTGAAAGTAAATTCAGAGCGAAATTGTCGTCCGTGTTTGGCAAGCAAAGACTGACTCGGTCATAGGAAAGGCTAACGGGATTTGTGGGGCGAATGTTGACGACATGAGGCTGCGAAATAGTCATTCATGAAGGATCTCGAGGGTGAATCGACGATCGAAACTTGCCTCTTGCTCGCGGTACCCCTCGAACTCAGTGGAGTGTGGTCAAGCCCAAAACCCTTCGTCGACGCATGTTATGATTATGCGAGAAACTTGGGGCACTATTGGCGGTTTGTCCTCGGCAAATACGAGCGGGAAACACGAGCTATAATGTCGTTGATTGCATCGTTTGAGACACGCCATAAATTGCATAGAGGCCCATTCTTAATGTTGGGACAATTTAATTGGACGATTCGAGAATCGAATAAACTTCGACCTTTATCGAGACGAGCGCAAAATACAGATAAATATTGTTTAATTTCAGTCTCACTGAAATCAATTACAATCGTATCCTTCGATCGTCTGTTATTTCAGCCGGAGACAAAGTCGGTCGCGAACTCTGTCGCTGTATACAGTCGTCATCGCGGTTAACCAATGTCGAAAGTATATCATAGCCGATGCTGTATATACAGCGAGCATTTGCCATTGGCACAGTCAAGTGGGGATGAAATTCGTAAATTTGTGAAACTCGTTAACGAGCCTGGAATTGGAGAACGGCATGGAGGTGGCAAACGACCATTACGTATTTACCCTGAACCCGAGCCAATATGCCCTCCAACACCGAGAGGATGGGGACGAAAAAAAAATCCTTCATGTTCGACAGAATAACAAATCATCAGTCGTGTTGTGAGAGGACGAAAAAGTTTTCGCGATGATATCCAGAAAATTGATACTCACTTTGACGCTTTCTTAACGAATGTTTTTTTTTCTCTTAAAATCTCCAAATTATTTTCTCGAATTCGCACCGATCGATCATTGAGACTACGTACACAACGAAATATCCTCAGAGTAAAGAGTTGCCTGAATTCTTACCTGAAACACAAAAAAAATCGAATTATTCATTTAAATGACGTCATCGTTGTTCATTGTATCTTGTTATTTGATAAATAAAGTTTAACGAGTACCTATTGGGTCAATCTGACCCAAGGCGTTTTTCAAATCGTCGTATTCCCGTGAATATGCATTTTTTTTTTTGGGAGAAACGTTTTCTGTAGTAAATTATCCACATTTTATGGCTCTGACTTCATTTTTTGACGAAAACGAATACGTAAAATGGAATGCCAAACAATCGGCGACAGAAATCGGTTGGGGTCTAAAGGACCCGGTATGCATTCGAAAGATTAATAGCAAATCTCGAATATTTGAATCATCTCCCTAATTATCGACCTGGTTAGAACGGCAAATTCGGTGGAAAGGGATGGCTGTAATTAACAGGAGAAACTTTTGCCAGAACGAAACTATGTGGAGCCTCGATAAAGAGGATACGACACGACGGAGTGCAGACAAATATAGTCAAATTATAGCATGATTATGAAACTTTGAGGGGGAATTCGATAAGTTTACGGGGAAAGGTCTTGGGAATAGAGACGGATGAGTTTGCGAGTTGGATACTCGGACATGAATGAGGGACGTGGAATTCAAAGGCAATCCATGCGGAAATGTATATATTTCTTTTGGGGTAACCAGTCGATTGTAAGAAATGCAATTTCTCCGGCATTTCTCAGTGCGAAATATCGCGTCATTTATTTACGTCCCCGTGTCGACGATAAAAGTTTGCCATACCCACACACATTTTTTTTCTCTTCCAGCCACCCTCGGAATAATTCGGAACTTCCGGAACACGAAAAGCGCGAGTATCGATTTAATGGAGCCGTTGAAACGGAAGGGTATAGGACGTTTCCGGGTGTAGCTCGGATGAAAATTTCCTCACTGCGTACCGGAGCATCGCTTAAACCGCTTGGGAATCAAGAAAAATCGGTCACCTTTTCCCTTCTCGCTCGCGTCGTATTCATTCATTCGATATTCATTCCGATTTTTTTCTCCACATTTTCCCTCTCGAATAAAATAGATCGGGGAAAACGATCGAGCCGGGGGCTGCAAATTTCCATGTTTTAAATCATCCTTTAAATCATTATTTAGCGATCGCTGTAATAGACTGAATTTAGAATCGCCATCGAAACTCGAGATTCAGTCGAGTCAACTCGACTTTTTAAGAAAAATGATTTTTCACTGATATTTTATTACACTGAAAATTCAATTTTGTCAAAAAACGTCGATATTTTGTTGAATACAGCGAACTAAATATTTTGGGATAATTTCAAAATTTTCGTTATTTCGACAATATTTTTCATTTGTAACGGAACTTTCAGCAAAATTTACGATTGGAAGGACAAAAATTCACTTTTCGAAAAGATTTTCTAGAATGTTTTTTGCTGAAATGACAAAGTTTTCGTGATTTTCCGAAAAAATGTTTAGTTGAACGTAACCAACAAAATATCGATCCTTTTCAAGAAAATTTTATTTTCAGTGTATCCACCAACATTTTTGACATCCCACGGGTTCACGGATTTTTTCTTTTTCCTTTTCCTTCCAATCGTGAGTATTCACAACCCGATCAACTCCTGCACTTTGCAATATTTCATGAATCAAAAAGATCAAAAAAAGATGGCATTTTCGCATACATTTTTATTTGAGTTCGATATAATTTCGTTCTAAATTTCGTGTGAATCGGTGGGATTTTCAAAAACCCGAAAATAACCTCGTGCCTATTTCTATAACGATAACAGTCCCGTACCAAGATATTGCAGTGTCAAGTTCATGCGAATTCGAGGAAAGAATATAGGAGGACGGGGTGGCGGTTGCCAGAGCGGTCAGCCAAGTTGTAAAAATTGGCTGGTATGACGACCTTAACCTTCTCGGATAATGTTCGCGTGCTACTGGTAGGAAAAAGTGCACGTGTCTGCGTGTGGGAACAAAATAATCTACAGGACGATTCGGAGTGCACGAAGGAGTAGCAGCTCCGAATGAGAGTCGATGCAGAAGGAAAAGTCCCTGAACGAGCGTCATGCTCGTGCGTTTCAGTTGGACTAATTCGTCGCTCATACCGAGCAGAGTAACCAGGAGAGATCGTTTCCAAATCTCCATAAAAAATCGAAACAGCGATACGTATTTATAGAGACATCTGGTTGAAAAGGTATTGAAAAAAAACGAGGAGGAAGGGCAGCATGTGACAAAGAGAAACTGTCGCCATGTTCCTGCCCCACGAGTGAACTCTGGCTCGCAAAATTTATCGTTATTACTTTGAAACTCTCGGTACATCGAGCAAGAGAGTTTGAGCAAGAAGAATCGAGAAAGAAAGAGAGATAACGGCCGTTTGAAATTACCCGCTCGGATATAAATCGCTCCCGGAGTTTAAAAACTCTCTACTTTACCAAAGGGAGCAGGAAAATTCTCTTTGGCTTGAGCTTCAATCCGTCCAGCAACGATGCCTCTGTGCAGCCTCATTCCAGCGACAAAAAGTGTAGAAAAAATTGGCTCGTGACTCAAAGCCGCTGGTGACCCATCTCGGAGACACGTCGATCGTATCATAAAATCAAATGCTACCGCTTCGTAATAATTTACTGGATCAATGCATTTTCAATTTTTTTCAAAATCCATCAATATCCATTTTTGAAAAATACTTTGACATTGGAAACTGCAAAGAAAATTTCACCGTCCTCTATGAGCAAGCAAAAAAAAAAAGTTTAAAATTGCTTCCTCAAGATTCACCACGATGCTTGAATCTTCCTCTATGAAGTACATTTTTAATTTTCGCTTCCTCATAGAAGCAGCTTTTGAGCATCGTGCTAAATCTTGAGAAAGCAATTTGCAGCGTTATTAAAAATAATTTCTACAACTTCTCTAGAAAGTCAAGAAAAATTACAGGCTGATACACAACATTTTTACAAATTAAAGCGGTCAGACGATTTTTCGAAAAACCCATTTTTTCGTAAAATTCGAAAAATCATAAAATTTGAACCGTTCAACTAATATTTCCCAAATTCAATACCAACCATCATGATGCTCTATTAAACAAAAAAAGTGAATAATAAATCTTAAAATTTGACAAAGCTAGAAACCCTTTTTTTGAAAATTTCAAAATGACGTGAAAAAACGCATTTTTTTAGCGAATCTGACAACATTTACAGTGTGCCAGAACAGACACACATGCGTAAATTAAAAATTAAACACACACATTCGTAAATTTTTTCTAGATATCATTTTTCGATGTTTTGGGACATTTCGAGCGCATTGACATTGAAAACTGAAAAAAAAATCACCATTGAATAGTTTCATCCACGAGGAAGCAAAACGAAGATGTTTTTCGGGATCGATCCTCGAATCACCATCTAGGGGCTTAATCAACGAGTTATTGCTCCTGCTGACCCATGACTAACAAGACACTCTTCAAAATGGTATGAACCATAGATTTCCCGACCGCTGGTGAATAATTAATAGCCAAAGTTCGGTCGAGGGAGGGAATACATTTTCCTTAGGTTACTGGCGCATCGTACAGTATTTACTCGGTTATGTAAATAACATGTAGAATATGTACGCGTGGCGAAGCAAGTCGGGAGAGTGCTTTGAGCTTCTGCAACGACGCAACTTGTTCGACTTTGGATACCCGGAAGTAATATAACCTGCACGAGGTGAGAGCAACAAATTTGTAGAGTCTGCATCCTGCTCGGCGGTGATGCTGCGCGTATCTGCACGTGATAAATCACGAGAGTAAGTATTATAGAAACCTCCGTGTCTACATTTATCGCTCTCTCTATATATTACCGTATGCGAAACTCTAGCGATGTGTGCACGATCCATATGTATATATTTAGGCGCATGAAAAAGCTCCGCTGTTGCAGTTTTCCTAAGCTCATCCAACCGGAGAGAAATTCTCTTTTGAATATACATTTCTCGCCTCATGCATATGCGAAGGCAACGAAAAGAGTTTCTCTACCTGATGCCCATTTATAACTCGAGAACTATTCAGGAAAAAGGTTTATGATTCGCAATAGGTTTGCGGCTTCGTACAACATTTCGATGTGTATTGCTTTTCCCAAGAATGGGGGTTTAACATTCCCATAAGTTTCCATTCAGTTTCCAGCTGCAAATATCCAGCAGGAAAAAAAACTATTGTTGAGACGAAAAGTGATTCCGAAATTTCGTCATTTGATTTCGTCAAATGAATAAATTAAGTTTGTTTTTCGAATTAAGTTCAATTATTTATCCGAGCATTTCAGTTCACTTTTCCACCGATTTTATATATTTTTGTCTGGATGTTTCGTTAGGATTCCGGCTGAACGAACGTGGCCTTGACAATGACAAAGAGTTTCTGGCAAGCGACGCCAACAGTTTCCTCCCGATCTAGATGTACATTTCGCACAACACATACACACACGCATACTGATGCACAGCACATTCATTTTTCTTGTACGTGATACGCGGAGTCATTTAAATGTATGGCGTGTACACGTGTCGTGTCTGCGTCTGTGTGTATGAACGACCTTGGGGGTTTTTTTTTCGAGGGATGTTTTGGAAGAGAATCCAGAGTTATCCTCCTGTTGCTGATACGAGAATCCGCCCGGGCACTCATTTCCCCAATATCGTGATCGAAATATCGATGATTCGTTCGAAATAAAAAAAAATCAAGCCGGATTAGGCGATCGCGAGCCATTCGAAGCATTCCCTCGAATAATCCACGCAAAGTTCCGACATGATGGTGGATGAATGGAGTCGTTTCAATCATTGAGATATTTCATATCTCTCAATTATTCTCTTAATTGATTCGAGTAATTTGATCGTGGGTGCTACTTTGCTTTTCCCTTCGCTGCTCGTTATTTTGTTCCGCTTTCAATGCAATTCCGTCGTTCACCAACTTTTACGTCAGAATTCCAGCTCCGAACGTTACCGAGCCATGAGTTCGCACCGGAATCGAAAATTCATATCTTTATGCACCGTAAATCAAGTTTGTTTTTCGATGGGCAGCGAAAACGACGGTCCGCGATTCGATGAAGCTTTTCAATGAGCCACTTTATCGATCCCTATTTATAATCGATTCGTGTTAGAGACCTCGCGAATAAAAGGTGGAAAATGAACACCAACATTCGACCAATTTAGTTGGTAGTCTCATTCTCTTCTGATCACTCAATCGCAGCCAAGTGGACCTCCTTGAAGATGGTATCGTTGATGGGGATGAAAATTCCATTAGATGATCAGAATTTTTCGAATCTGGAAGGCAACGTGACCAAACGCAGTTGAGTATGATTTTAAGTCATTTGGGTCAATGTGACCCAAGGCAAACTCAAAGGGTTTAACGAAAAGAAATCCCAATTTACGAATCTCTGTTCCATTCCATTAATCCGTCAGGGAATTTTGTAATTGATCAACTATGCGATCGTCATTATCATTTCCAAACGGGGGATCAATTTGGATCGAAAAGGAAATGAAGTATTTGGAGGGGAAAGGGTCAATGAGATGTTCAATTTTGCTTAATTGCTTCGCTATTAATCAACAAGAATAATGGTCCTGATAATCGTAATTATATAGAGGCGGAGTATGAGGAACAATCAGGAAGCAAAAGTGTAACGGAGATGATCCCCATTCGTTCGTTTCCAACACACCTTCGGAAAGGAAATCGACGTGTGTGTATATTCGGGATATCCACACGTTCGTATCCGAGCTACAAAAAAGCTCAAAGGAGCTCGTGAACATAACGTCTCGCCCTGCCCTTCCCTGGTACCCTCATATTTATCTGTCCAGAGCCACGACTGGGGTTGCATGCACTCCCGTAAAAACGATTGTAAAGATACGATCTTCCGGGGGAGAGGGCAACAGCAAAATGGGGCTCTCGTGTTAGATAAAGTAGTGACAAGGTCTTCGAGGCAGTAACATGCGAACCCTTGGCGGCCAACCAGCGACCGAGACCTCGTCTCTCTCTCGCTCTCTCTCTCTCTCTTTCTCAACGAACTGGCCAAGACTTTCTCTGTCCTTCGTGTGCGTTGAAACCGACATTTCCCAAATGACATTTACAAAATTACGATTGGTAGAAAAATCCCTTACGATCTTATCATCGTAGGGATTGTAATTATTAAAATCACGATTTTATAACGATAATTTAATCGAACAAATGAGAAGCTGCGGGCATCGTGGACCATGCGAGATATTCAGAGACGATCTTCGAAAAACTCAATACGGACTTGAACGAAAGGTCAACGACACGAAAATGATTCTTTCACGGTAGAAAAAATGTTTAGGTTCATTAAAATAATTGTCTCGAATGGCGATTTCCACATGGCATTTAAAAAAGTTCGCGGTTCGGAGCTCAATAAAAAAAACTCGCACTTTCGAAACTAAAATTTTTCCATTCATTCAAGAAAAGGAATTCCGGTACAGAAAACAATCAGCAGTTTCAATATGTCTGACAATTTTTGTGTGTAGATTTTCGTGCCGGCCAAATTCTTTTCTATGTTCTTTAAATTATTTTCTTTTTCAGGGTTGAGGTCTCATTTTAGTTGCGTGTTCGTTTCACTTTAGCTGGCTCGTCTACATGATAAGTTATCGCGAAATATGTTGGAATATATTTGATTGATTAATGACAGTTTCTTAAGGTTGAACAATCACAAATCACTGTTTATTTATACTTTTCGTTGAAAAAGTAACACGGCGAGAAAATTATCACGCCAAATCCCCTTCACGAGGAAAAAGGCCGGCCAAGTAAATTTATCAATTTTCGCCCGCTCGATACAGAAGAAAGTTTGTGTACTTGACGGACGAAAAGTCGGTACACGGTGAAAATGTAACTGAAAAAATCGCGTCATTATCCGGGCCGGCCAAGCACTCTGTGACTAAAATTTGGTCAAGTCCCAAATTTTGCGAGGATCGGAGTCGTCAACGTTTCTAAGTGAAATATTGCAAAGCTCTGCGTACTCGATCATTGTGAAGTCACAAATCAACTTTTTGTGAGGAAAGAATTGTTTTTTGGGAGGATTTTTTGGTTTTGATTTTTTATTACGGTTTTTTTTCAACAGGAACTATTTCGTGAAAAAAAACTTTTTCGGATCGAGTGTTCACATTGTTCGTACCAAATTGAAGAGCCTGGAGTATCGTTTTCCGTTTACTTGCTTTTGGTAGTCATTCAGATTCATCCCCCACCCCCTCGCCCCATTAATAATGATTTTCCTTTCGGAAAAATAGGGATAAAGTTCTTTGCCATAGGAGACTGAACCGTGACTCGCTTCGCTCTAGTTTATTAACCGGATATACAGTTTGCAATTTCTCAGAAGCTGCTTGACTGTTGCCCTATAAAAATGAATGTCCATGGGGAAAAGTTATGGATGTGTATATCATTAGTATTCATTCATGTGGGGAAATCCTGGGATCGTTTTTGCGTATACAATGGAAACGCAGATGGAAGAATTTCACGTCGTTGGACAAATTGAATTTTTCATTCCACCTCGTCAGGAGAACTCGAAATAGAAAAATGTTGAATATTTCATATTGAAATGAACGTATTTAGATGCACAAGGCATCGATTCGCATGATTTGTTTGATAAATTCAGGAATATCAGGAAAAAGATTTTTTTTCCCACGCGCGCACTCTCCGACCTCTCTCGAGCTGAAAAGCCCCGAAAATACCGCGTTCCGGTTTTCCAGAGTCTGCAATTTGTATGGGGTGTTGCATGCATTCGCACAAAATGAAGAAAAAATTGTTCTCGCTACAATTTGGATGTCGATGAACTTTCAATGCGTGTTTCGCGCTTCTCTCTTTGGTTTTATTATCCTGCACAGTACGCGGGCTGATTTCGTGAGAGAGAGAGAGAGAGAGAGAGCGAGCGAGAGGGAGAGAAATAAAAAAAGCCCATCGTAAAACAAGCAATGCTGAGCGAGGAGCAATTTACCTTGGAGTAAAAAGCGCCGAGTTTGTTGTTTTTTGTGTTTTTTTTTTTACATCGAAGGGTAGAAGCGGGGCAAAAAGTATAGATAAAAAACTTTTCAGCATAACGTTGATCCTCCTTTCCTTCATTTTTCCGTATTCAGTCCTCGCTTCGATCCACAAATCACAGCGTCCCAGCTTGTAACTTTTCCTCTCGCGCTTCACAATTTTACCGACGCGCCTGCTCCCACACCGTCAGCGGTAAATCAATTTTTTATTCGGACCATCCCCGCTCGCCCCTTTCAACTTTCAGACATCAACATTCGGAGAATTACTAAACTGATGGCGCTCCCACATGAGCTTAGAAATTCGCATCATTTTCCTACCAAAAACAACTCGAACTTATTTTCCCTCTACGTGACTTGAAAAAATTACTCAAGTTGCTCAGATTTTGTAACTTTTCCATACCGAGTCTATAAAATCATCTTTTCATGAATCGAAAGCTTTATAAATAGCGAAATGTCAGTTTCGCCAAAACTGGTACATCGACGTGAGCAAATTTCTTACATTTAGACACCGAGGACGAATCGAACTTTCTCCTTTTTTACGTGACTTCAAAATATTGTCGCAAAACTGAGTTTTTTTTTGTTTCCTCGCCAACCACAAATTTCCAGCCTGAGGAATCTCGCCCAGCTGAAAAAAAAAAATCAGCCGCACTTATTTATTCCTTGTCCATTAGCCACAAAGCATCAAACAACATTTCGCAAACGTGCGAGGAATCACCAACAAAGACTCAATCGATCTCGAGCTTTTGTGCAATGAAGATTCTGTGCGACTGACAAAAAAAAAAGAACATGCCTGCGGCTCTCTTTTGTATGGTAATTAAAGCTTTGTTAAGGGGCAAAGAATATTTTTAAATAGCCGTTAGAGTCTCGGTTTTGGGGAAATGTTTGCAGCGACGAATCACGCAGTTTCGGATAAGCGAAAAGCTTTCTCGCTTTTCTCTCTCTCCCTTCCTATGGCTGGACCTGTTCATACTGACGAGAAAGTTGACTCGTCGGATACCCATCACTCTTGTTTATCCCGTTCAATTTTTCTCCTATTAGAGCAGTTCGTTGTGATCCCTCTCGGTTCTGCTCACAGTTCTAGATCCGTTTATTGAGACTTTTATTGTATCGAAAGGACATGACAAAATTAGTTCAAAAACTTGGTAAACTTTTGATAAGATCGGTAAATTTCGCGTTGAAACTCAATCTCGGATTTTAACGATCGATTCGAGGCGCAAATATTAGCATGTTTTTATAAAATTGCCAGCAGTGAGTAAATAACACGAAAAAAAGGCATCAAAATACGAAACAAGACATTTATTTCCACCCTTAATCCCGATTTATAAAGGTACGAGCTTTTCCCCCATAATGTATTGTAATTTATGCTTTTAACTGCTCCATGAAGTAACCTTATGGATTCACGAGGGTGGTAGTTACCGTGCAAGGCTAGCGGATATCGCGTGGCTAGTAATAGCCACCCTTATCGTCACAAGATCTATACGAATCGGGTTTGCCCCAAAGTACCAACCGCTGTTTCCGCATAGCCCAGCCTTTCCAGCCTTTATTATTATTTCTTGATAATGAAGTATTCCGAGGCAACGAGTATACATTTTAATTACAATTTGATCAACGTGTTTCAATTCCGTTGTTATTACGTGCGGTCGTGGACTCGGTCCAGAGGGGCTGGGATTTGTTCGATGCTCTCATTGATTGATAAAACGTTGGACGATTTTTCATCCGGTAATTTGTATTTATTTTCTTGTTTTTTTTTTTCAACTTCCCTTTGGAGTGAACCGTGGATTGTCAGCTGTACAAATTAAACGAATAACACTTCGCGAGCCATTGTATATACTTCTGTTTGTTAATTTTTCCCATTTCACGAGCTTGCCAGTCATTCGAATGCTCCGAGCTGCTAATGAAAACTTTGGATGTGACGGCAGAGTCATATGCAAATCCGTTGATTACTCTGTTCTCTCCGGATGCGTCCCACCGTTTGTGTACTCCTCGTAAACCCTGAGGATCTCAACGGGTGCTGGCACAATGTGACACGGGAATCCGTTATCCCTTCTCTGTCTCTCTTCGTCTCTCAATTGTTCCTATTCCTTGCAGCCTTGCTTTCCCATGCACTGATTCACTCTTGTCTCCCATTTCACTTGTCCTCGAAAACCATCCAAACATATGGAGAAATTCACTTCGGATTAACTTTTACCTCGCATCACTTCACTCGTGGGCAAACTATTTTCTGCCATGGAAATCATTTTTCACTCTGATTTCGCAATGTCAACAATTTTCTGAACAATATTTTTGTTATGGTGTCCCATGACGTTTAACGGAGCTCCGGAGGCAGAGTTTGCAGCTCCATTGACTTCGGCAAGAAGATTGACATTCGTATGAGCCGGATTTCCTAGAGTTTTTCTCGGCCCCTGGGTCACAGGGACCCGGGAAGTGGGCAAATTGAGTTAAGTCCGGGAATTCGGTGTGATTTTCAGATTTTGCTTCTCTAGCAGCAAAAGACACTCAGTCATTGCAGAATTTTTCATATTTTGAGGAAAACGATTCCGATCAACTGGCACGAGGCAAAATGTCCCATACGTGACTAATGCCACTCGGGACATCGCAGCTATTTGCCTAGCTGAGAAGATCCGCAGCCTTGTGCAAATCGTCTTTGCAATCTCGATGCTTGACGGGTATGGACCTGCGGTATGGATTGTGTATATGAGGAAGGGATGGAGGCCAGTCGCTGGAAGCCACTCAAGCTCCCGTTTACACGAGTCCACTACGAGGCATGGGGTTTGAAAATCCAAAAGATTAAATCGCCGATTGCCCTCAATGCGGAGCAGAAACTGATTGAATTCAATCACGTTTCATCAATTTCAATTGATATGGAAAATGAATATGCATTTGGAAACTACGATCCATGATCACGCAGCTGGAAACAGATTGTCTAAATTTTCGCTTCGCCTCCACACTTTTTTTCCCTGTACACACGCAGACATTTCTTTCGGACCCTTTGGATATTCATTCCTAAAAGTAAATATTCACCAGTTCGGAATATTTCGCTAAACTACAAAATCGATTTTTTTCTCCTCTTTTTATTTCCTTGGCAAGCCCGAGGGGAATCGACTTTCTGGAGTTTGCTGTAAACGCCCAGCGGCTCAATTACTTTAGCTTTATAAAAATATGCTGAATTTTTTTTCTAGCTCGATTGACGGCTCGCGCGATCGGTCAATGTCGTTCGAGTGGATATCCATCAAAATCACTCCAGCGTTCATTCTTCGAGAACCCATACGAAAAAAAACTACACACCAAAAAAAAAATATCGTTGAATCTCAACTTTCCCTTCGGGACCTTTTCACCCCTTAACCTGTAACCCCATGTTATCCAATAACGTTGTTATTTTTCCTTTTTTGAATCCCACGCCACAATGGTGAATTTCTCGCGGTTTTCACCAGCCATAGAAAATTATTTGCATTTTAATTCCAATGATTTTCAGGTCAAAACGTTACCGTCGAAACCCCGACGTGAATACATTTTTTTATATTGTTTTTTTTTTCAAGTGAATAAATATCGATTAAACGCTCGGTTCACAATTGTTTGAAATTGACGTTTGCTTTTTTTTTTCTAAGTATTCGCTCAGCTCACCATTGATGGCGTGAAGTTCCGTGGGTGCTTTGAACTGTGCGGTGTGTAGTGCAAGCTCACCCGTGTCCGCAGCAGCTTGAAGCAACAATTGCTGATGATGATGGTGCCTCGTCGAGGATCTGTGATGATGAACGCTGTTCAGGACAATGTTGCTCGATGTTCTGCTCAAAGCTTTTCTCTGGCGTATTGCTTCCTTGTAGATCTTACAGTACATTACGATCATCACGAACCCAGGAATCCAGAAGGATACGCACGAACTTATTACGGCGTATGATCGATTTGCAACAAAGTTACAAAGCTACAAACAAATTTCATGTTTTTATACGCACATGCGTTCGGTCTCGTTTTATAAATCGAATTAAAAACCAATGCAATGAAAATTTGACGTTCTAATAATGCCTCGAGAAATTAACATCGAAACTTGGAGTAGAAAAGCTACTTCGGGCACCGGAACTCTGATTTTTTTGGCAGTTGAGTGTGAAAGTACGTACGAGGAGGGAAAATAATAAAACGAAAACCTATAACGTACTGTATTGTCCCTCTGAGAGATTTTAGCAAAGACACAGTCATTTTTGGTAATTATTCGAAAGTGGGACTCCTGCTACAATCTGACTAAACATTTTTTTAATATCTTTTACGATAAAGGACCCGAGAGAACTCAAAATTAAGTGAAATTGAGTAAAAAATGTCAAAATACTACAAAAATGTGAAAAAATGATGAAAATTGTATTTGCTAAAAATTGTCAGAGGACCGACATATCGCCCTAATGGCATCTTGACATTTTCCACTCGAATTGAGTCGAAAATGTCAAAATTTACGCTACTTTCAACAGAATATCAATTTGAAATTACCATGTCTTTTCTAAAATGCTTCAGAGGGGCGTTTTTGTACGGTAAGGGATGATCCAGGTGCCGTGTAGATCCAAAAAAATTGGGAGGGGTTGATGACAAGTTTTTTTTTGAATTCTCGAAAAATTGAGAGAAGAATTGTTGTGTGTGTATAGAATATTGAACTTACATCTGGATTTTCCTTCATAAACAACAAGTTCTCATCGGTGGTGTACCATCCCATGAAAATGGGCATGAAGCTGATGAGGGCAGGTAAAGTCCAGGCTGATCCGAGTAGACAACCGACCGTGCTCTGTTTCATAATAATAGCGTACTCGAGAGGGCTTATTATTGCATAGTAACGATCTACGCTGATGCAGCACAAGTGCAGAATGGAAGCAGTGCAGAAGTAAACATCGAGGGAGCTCCACACGTCGCACATGAATCTACCGAAGAGCCAACGGCCGCCGGAGAGTTCAACCGATGCATTAAAGGTCATGGCACAAGTAGCGACGAGAAGATCAGCAGCTGCTAAACTAACGACGTAACAATTGGTAACAACTCGCAATTTACGATGTTTATGGACACTCGCGATAACGAGAATGTTGCCAAGGACAGCGGTAGTTATGATGCTACCCATTACGATGCCCTTGACCACTTCGACGAAAACGTTTACGCTGTCCTGGAGGTTTTCGACCGTTGGATTGCCCGCAGGCACAACCGTTGTCGCGCTAACGTTCATTCCGTCGCACGTACTCGCGGTCGTCGTCGTTGTCGTTGTGACGGTTGTCGAGCTACCGTCACTTCCGCTCGTCACTACACCCGACGGATCAACTACGCGAACCGGCAAACTCGTCGTCACTGCTGCCATCACGTTCAGCATTTTTTCGACGAGTGCAAATCCACGATGAGCTCCGTCCTCCGTCCTTATTGTCCCCGACGACGACGCCGTCGTCGATCTTCTCCGAGCCTTCGTTTTTCCTATTATTCTTATACCCCTCGCAAAGATCGATCATTACATTTTCCGACACGTTGACGAACACTCCAAACATCTTGATCTTAACTTCGAACTCATCGCTTCGCACAGCATTGCCGTTTTTATTTTCTTTCGAAAAACAACAACAACGAAAATCCTTGTCTTTGCAAATTTTTTCTCACGCTTCTCGAACCATCCAAATTCTCTCAAATTTTCCGCTTGATTCCTAATGCATCCCGAAAATCACGCCGACATCTTTCATTTCAAACAATCGTTAATCGGCGATTCACCAGAGTTTTATTCGTTCCGAATCTCTTTATCACATTTCGTTGCATTTCATTATACCAAAAGTTATAAAAATTGTCATTTCAACGCGAACGCATCCTCAATTTTCAGCTCCTATCGCCACCCAACATCGAACCGTCCCTCCCCCATGCTCTCCGCATAAGATCTCTTCGCCAACCCATTACCAGAAGCGAATTGACTTCCTATGGCATCTACGAGCGAAACTCACAGATGAATAAAGTCGCGTCGAGTCCAAAAGATCTTTTCCAAGGGATTATTCAAACGGAAAGTTCCGCCATGGAGAAATGGGCAACGAGAGATTATTTTTTTTTGATTTTGTAATATCTGCTTCCTGCTGCTGTTCTAAAATTACAGAGACGTCGGAAAATGCTATTTTGAGCTGGAAATCAACACTCCGCGCACTTAAAGTTCAAGTCTCAAGATTTACGAGCTTTACATTAAGGAAGCTGCGACACGATCAATCACGTGGTATGCGCATCCAACGAAAGCTGGAATATTGCGTGAAAGTCTTGGATGTGACACCTGCCGGTGACACTTCAATTTGTACAGGAAATGAAGAAATCGAGAAAATGACGAAAAAATAGGCTATGAAAAAAATATTCTTCAGTCTCTTTCTCTTCGTTTTCTTCGACTTTGCATTTATCTGTTCCCTGAACGCCAATTACTGGTCCCGAATTGATTAAAAAAAAAAGAAAAACGTTCATCTCGTGCGCCACCTCCACGTGACCCTATTTTCCACTTCCCTGGATCCATAACCATCCCACGACTTTTTCCTACTATTCCTCGTCAGAAATTGGGGGAATAAAATGATGGAAATGAAATAATAAAACAATCACAGCTTGTTTTAAAAGATATTATGGTATTTTTGAGAAAAATCCGATTTTGCATTACGAAAACTCGCTGGTTCAATCCTCTCGATATTTTTATCGGAAGGATAATTTTTTTTTGTTCTTCAGCCAACGAATTCAGCTCGCATCGCGATTGTTATTTACTTTGACTTTGTTCGAAGTGGAACTTTCGTTTTCCTTGGTCTTCGGATTTGTCCATCAATTTGGGGATTAAAAAAATATAAATTGATCGTGTGCAATGATCACCGATCGCGATTGACACGTTAACTATGAAAGAAATAAAACCCCAAATTTTCCAACGAAGGAAATTGCCTCAGACCAATCGTGGCAGAAACACAATCGAACTTTCGCGACCCACTTATGATTTATTCAGCTCTCCTGTGTTATTGGCTCACAGGGGTAGTTCACCCTCTCAGCGATCTTTTCAGGTGTTGGAGAAAAAACTTGGCCATATTTTTGAGGGAAGGCTTCGTGGGAGCTTCCACGACTTTATTCTCTCGCGCGATAGGAAAAATCACGAATATAGAGAATCGGCAGGAACGTCGCAAGAATTTGATTGTTATGAAGGAAAAAGTGCAGCAGTTTTTTTTTCAACTTCTTCGTGGCACTGCATCAACTGGATTTTATCGCGGAAAAAGCTGCTCATCACCTATACGCGATTTGTGAGCACGGCCGAACCTCGGCATGCATTTATATTCTCGTGGAATATCAGTTTTTCCGGAACGCGAGCATTCGTCGAATCTCGCGGCCTCGTTTTTGTTCGTATCCGTAAACGGAGATATCAAGGTTATAGGATCAAATGGGCACATTGACCCGCGCTCTTCTGCGATAAACTCAGCGAAACAATGACAAAGCGAACTGGACGTTCATTCCTCTCATTCTCCGATGCGTAACTTCTACTATTTTAGGGCAAGCATTTCCCCACTGGAGGACAAGATAAAATAAGGGTACACATCGTGACACGAGCATAAATTGTTACAAAATGTAACAAATGTGTCGGTGGGCGAGTTTGGTTTTCAGATCGATTGTATTTTTTTTTCTATATTACAAACGACTAAATGAAAGCTTTTACGACTCTCAAGCGAAAATTCAACTCCCCCGCATTTTTGTTATAAGCGAACACGTGTCTCCCTCATTGAAAACCCGAATTTTACGAGGGTGTCAAAAATATTGGACAGTTTATATTTTTTAAACTTTTTGTTCTTGACAAGTCAATAAGATTTGACGGGAATTTCCAAATTTCCAAATTTTGGTCAGCCATAAACAAAGGCGTGTCATTTAAGTTGCATTTTTCTGCATTTTTTTTTGCATAAATATTGGGAAAACGTCAATTTGTGTGCAAATTTTGATATAATCGAGGAATAAATGTTCATACGAATTAATGCTGCAGCCGAGTGACCGAGTTCCGAACAAATGCATTTATTCCGTTTCATGGCTAATCACTCGGCTGCAAAGCCATTATTAATTGATCGATTTCTAACAACGCGAGAGCGCTCTCGTGTTCGATTGTAAAAGCCTCGATGATCAGTAGGGAACTGAAATCCCAATTCGCTGCTTAAAGGATATGGGAATTGATTATTCAATTATTTAAAAAATTGATTTTCACAAAAAATGTCACGTAATTTGAAAAAGGATTTTGCGGCGCAAAACGTTCGTTCGCAAACGTGTAATTGCATTCCGAATGTTACGGCTGATCCCATTTATCTTTCAAGTACTTGCGCACCTTGAGCTGTCGGTGCTGGACTGAATACAAACAAAAACGAGTGCAAAAAGCCTCTCGGCTCGGGCGAGACTTTCAAGAGGACAACCAAGAACTTCTCTATCGACCGGAAAATTTCCGGGTTACATCTGGCATTCAGAGCCAAGCGGAAGAAGCAACAATGCTTTTACACCAAGATTTTCTTCGTTAGTAACCGCGACGGAGAATCTTTGGATTATCCACACGTGGGAAGAAGAAAAGCAATCGCGGAGACAAAGTTATTCAAACAGTAACTATAGAGAAAATTTTTCTTTCATTGCTGTCAACACAAATGAACTCCGAGAGAGTCAAAACACGAGGGAACGAGGGAGAAAAAAAATGGGAAGCACGTGGAGAATTAATTCCTGTATTTTTTTTTTGTAATTATAAGAATTCCTAAACCACGTCATTAAAAATTGCTGATTGGTCATATTCGACGAATAACAAATTGACTAACGTTTAATCGTCGAATATTGACGAAAAAATATGTCGAACGTTTCTTACCCCCACAATAAATCGTTAAATAATGACAATTATTGTAATTATTATTGTTGTCCTTGGTATTTTATTGTTTATAGTGAGATTATCGAATAAAACTCTGGTCGAATGTCAGTCGACACGAGTGTGAAGAATGACGAAGGCAAAAAGACGATACGATCGATGATTGATCATGAAGCACGTGACGAGGTAGGCACACACGACGTATACGAATCGGAGCCACAGCAATACACGCACGAGACTCGCGGTTAACTTTTAGCGTTGGCAGGAATAAGGGAAGAGCGGAGTATGGGGGTTTTGATATGGGGAGAGACTGACGAAGGGCGCGCACAATCACGAGACAAAATAATTTTCTTCGAGAGGGGGGTAAGTTATGGTTCGATGATCGGGGGTTGCGAGCACCTTGGACAGTGCCGCGGATCAAAGCGCACTGGCCTGCTCTGTACGAGAGAAGCTTCCGACCGAAGCCTAACTCGTGCCGCCGATAGAGGCGCTCAAATCACCAAAAAACAACCCCCTCCGGAGCGAGCGAGACCGCGTAATAGGGAGTAAGAGAGATGGATGAGGGTGCGCGGTACCGAGAAGAGATGATAGTTTCGCGCGTTGCATCGACTTGATCCCCCTCCCAGAGTCCCGCGCTGCTTCCAGCACTCTTCCTCTCGCTTCATATGGATCGACCATCTCCTACTCTTCAACGTCTCCGCACCCCACGAGTTTTCTCTTTTTATCATTCCCCCTCCCTCTTCCCGGCGTTTCCCAAAGCAAAGCGCACTGGGCCAAACCTGCTCCCACCCTTTAAACCCTTTCAGCCCTTGCCCAGCCATTCATATATATTTACATTCACATATACAGTCTCGCTTCCTCCTCTTGTCGTTCAACCGTCCAGCTTCCATTCGCATTTCTTGTTCCTACTCCCAGCAATCCCCATACCCTTAACCAGACCTACCCCAACGTGACATCAAACAACCGAAAGATGTACACGTGACATTCCACTTACTCGTCCCATTCTCTACCGATAATTTTCTGTACGAATCCTTTTTTTCTACTCTGCCAAACACGCTCCTGTTTCGTCTATTCGTGTCTCCACTTTTCCACCCCCGCGAAAACCCAAATTAAGGGTAGGTAGAGAATTTTTTCTTTATTTTTATCCTCAAGAATTAAGAGGCTGCTATGCGACTAGAGATTAATCAAGAAATCCAATTCTTTCGATCGCTTTTTGTCAATTTTGAGATAAAATCAAAATAACAACATCTTCACGTCATTTTGCTGTATCGGCAGAATCTTAGAGGATTCTCATCACATAATGCCTGAGAGGATCAGGTTCAAAGTAATGAAAACGTTTTATTATATCTTTTTTTGTAATTTCAAGATTGTTTGCTCTCTAATATTCGTCAAGCTGGTACATCGGACACTTTTTAATTTTTTTTACTAAAAATGCTTTGCTTTTTTTTTTTTTCGATAAAATGCATACCTGCTTGAAAAATTCCGTGAATCGATAATTTTTATTCAATTCAGAGATTCCACTCGACGAACTATCAGCGGGAAAGTACATTCGAGAGTCTATTTGTAAACATTTTCAGATGCATTCCTCCCTCAATGAATAATCCAGTCACGATGTTTTTTTTCCTACTGTCGTTGAAAAAATACAGCAGCGCGATTCATGTAAATAGATTCGGGAAAAATATTTTTACACACTGTATACTACGCGTTTATTGTTAGACTCGCGTATCTACGTTTTGCATACTTCATGTCGCACGTCCCGCTAATCTGCCCGATACAGACCCGTGAGAATCAAAATATCGTGGCCTGGACCGACAACTGTCGAGTTTAATGCGGGCGAAAATATTTGCTGGTGGTGAGGCCGAATCCCACGAGCAATCAATTCTCTTTTCGTATATGAATCGATAATAAATTGAACTACCCTTAAGAAAAGAGGACACGATTTTTGAATCGATCTGTATAGTTCCTGAACTCGAATGTTTGGGAAAAACATGTGCCAGTGAAGAAAAAAATCCGATCTTGCCTGATGGTTTTTCGGAACATCGTCGAAATGCAATTTTCAGAATTTTTGGACGTTGCACTTGACGGAGTTCTTGAATTTCTAGTTCCAAGAACAAAGTCATCAATTTCTTTCCTTCTCTGCAGCATCATCGTGTCTCGTTCTTGTTTTTCTCCATGGGATTTAGTTTGTCCTTCGGATTTGTTTAGTATTTTTGGAAAATTAGGTTTTCCCATATCAAAGTCATGTTTGCACTTCGTGGCTAAGATTATCGCCAGGAAATGATTGAATTTTTTTTTGTTCGAGGCCAAAGTAAGAAGCAACAATGGTTCGTTTCTTAAGGCAGCAGCCCGATAAGACTTCGTGACTTTCCTTAGCAAATCGGATTAACAGAGCTTGGCACAGGGTTACAGTGACGTTGCACCCTATTAGCCTTGCTATTGAGGAGGGTAGCATGCAACCTACTGCTGTGTTGGTATAGAGAGTCTACCCTCATACATAATCGATGCCCCGACAACCCTCGCGATGCTTGGCCTTGGACACTCAACTCGGAAAACTTCGAGTTACCATCTATATACACACACGAGTCGTTATTTTCGACGCACCGACTTCCAGATGCACTTAAAGCCTCGCTCGATTCAACCCACACAGTTATAAATAGACTCGAGCAAGATAAAAAAGAATGAGGAAAATATTCGATCCAATTTTTCGCCGAATTATTGATAGCGTGTAGAAAATCAGGATTTAAAATTTCCCTGCTAAAGCGTCAGCCATCGTGTAGAATATTGGATTTTTAAAAACTTGCAGAAACCTGAAAAGTCGTTGATCAATTTCGATGTCAAACAAATGGAAAATCGAGTGGACTCTGATTCAGTTTTCTCGCGTGGAATTATCGACCGTGGAAATACGATCGATTTTACACCATTTTTTCCCATCACCTCGGAATAAAACGATAATTTTCCAACGTGACTTGAAATTGTTGGGTAAAATTATTCATAAATGCAAACTTGCTACGATCACGCCAATAATCACACGACTATTTGGTGTTCAAGGCGACGAAAATCGATGCAAGTTCGCGTTGAGAATAAAATTGTGGTTTTCGTTGAACAGAAATTTTTTAGTCTTCACGAATGAATTGCTTGACGAAAATAAATAATTTTGCTCGATATTTTTTCATAGTTTCTTGTCAATTTTGATTAAACGGAACTCAAAGTTCCATCCATTTTATCGAGAGACCCAAACGCTGTGCGAGGGGTAAAGATGCGACTGACTATTCACGATTCGTACTACTGGAATTTCTTATCGACGGCTGAGTCCATGGTCTATCGATCGAAACCCCGGCCGACGGTCGCTAAGGGTTGTTTGTTTGGTACCGCCGGTACACTTCATCCCTTAATTGTTTAACTTACCGACTAGGACCGTGAAAACATTGGATTATCAACAGTTGGCGCGTAAACTTGTTGTCAGGCACGCCATCTGGTAATACACGCGAGGTTCGTTTCAAATTTGCAATTTCCTGAATCGACCCTTTGCTTGCAGTAACAATGCAGCAGCAATAACAACAGAGAATTTTAGCAAACACATCGAAATTTTCCATTTATATCCCATTGAAAAAAGCGAAAACTCTAACATTTTTCGTGAAAATTAACATTTTTCATAAAATTTCTCCATTTGTCATCAAAATTTTCAAATTTTTCACATTTTTGTCAAATTTCGAATAGAAAATGATTACGTACTTGCTAAAATGTCACAGAGGGATGATTTGCGATCAACGAACTGTCAGATAGTAATTTTTGAACATAGAAGTTACGCCTTACAAGAACATTCGGTGGTTTCAAGGCTATTGACGTTTTGAATCTTATCAATATCCCGTACCAAGCACCATCCTGTGGAACAAATATTCTAGGCTTAAGTTGCTCGGAATAGGATGTCCGCGATGTGTACGTGAACGTTATGCAACAGCAGGTTTGATGTGTTGGTAGTAAAACTATAAGGTATAGATTGCAATGTGGGTAGCAGCATGAGCATATAACTACCGCTTGTTCGTGGCAGTTTATATTTACTGCTGCATTAACCCACGGCCAGTTGGAGTTGTATCAGTATAGGGGATATTGTTTCGTTGTGTTTGTATTGGGGTTGGTGCAATGCGCAACCCCGCTGCAATGCTCTTCCAAGACCCACGCACCCATTTTCGACTGTCTTTATTCTTTTTACCTGTGCGTTACGTAAACTTTTCGTTACACGTTGGAAGGGACACGACCTCATATGTTGCAGAATTTTTATGCTCCGCTTGAGATCCTGACTGTGGGATAAATCTTTTCATCGTCAACTTTCCCGAAATTTTCTACTCTTTCAATCACGTTGATTCGACGATTTCTCAAATGATTCATTTTTTCCTTCGAAAAATAATCAATCTCGACCTTCCGATGAGGAGCTGTAGAAGTTTTGGAATTCTTATTCGCCGCTGTCTTTGAGAAATGGCCCATTCGACGAATGGCGTGAGTTTTTTGTTTTCGTATCGATTACCAATAAATAACAATTATGGAAACGAATTTTCATGGCTCGCTCAGCGCAGGCTCTTTTTCAGTAGATTCGAAACTGCTTTCCTGATTTTTTTTCAGGTTTTCTTAACGAGATGCAAGTGGAAAAAAAATGTTAGGACGCCCCAGACCCGCGTGCGTGTGGAAGACAATGGAACGCGTATTTTTGCCGACGCAAACGGTGATTAGTAAATTTGGCTGAATCACATGGCGTCGTCCCTCAAAGGACTCGATGGTTTATTGCTGGATAAAGATGGAGGAAAGTACTTGAATTTGAAAAATCATTCGACAGAAGAAAAAAGGACGTCCGTGACCTTGAACGGCGCTTCGGATCTCGAGGACACATTAATTTGATGTCAGATTCCATGGGATATCAATTGATCCCGCATTGTCTTTGTTTTTTTTTGATGAAAATTAGAAAAAGCAGTCTCCGGAGCCCATCGAGAATGGATTTTCTCGGGTCTGTTCAGGATGCTTGTCACATTGCTGGAATCTTTTGACTCCAAGGTCCTTTCCATGGGGCATTTCGTAATATTCCCACACGGGGAAACACGAGCACGTACAATTTGCAGGCAAAAAGTAATTAATTGCTTTTTTTTCTCTCCTTTTTCTCCTTTTCGTCTCCGAAAGGAATTCAAGGCGATCGCGTGGTAGAATGGAATCGTGTGGCACCGTCTTGCCTGGTGGGCGAGTCGAGGGCCACACCGAAGGGTTATTATCAAGATAAAAATCTTTCCATGTGTTTCGACCAACTGCTACGAGACTTTGCCCATAGAAATCACACGTTATACTCCCTTTAATGAAATCTCTTGCTTCAACAACAACGAGTCTCAATCAAGAAAAAAAAACTCCATAACATTATGGATGCAGAATTGAATTCATGGAATTGCATGTGAGTATGTGGCATCGAGACCCCTTTTTAATTTACACACGCTATTTCCGAATCAACTCAACTGAATAAATGTAAAACATAAAGATCCCCCCTCCAGCTGTCATCGAAGCTAAACATTTCCTGAAGCTTCTGGAATTTCCTAAAATTTCCAAAGTCTTTCGAAATATCTGAATTTTCTAAAAGGTCGGAATTTTTTTCAAATTTATACATTTCAGAAAAAAAAAATTCCTGATTCGCTGAATTTTGCATGCATCAGAGAATCGAAAATTTGATTAGGCTCCGTTTCTTTTTCTCACCTTTTTCGCGAACTCTTGATTTGGATAAATCAGCTTGTTAGGCAAGCGGCAACAACCAATAAATATCCATAAATCCATATGTATTTTAATTCAAAGTGAACGAGATATATATTCGAAGTATATATTTTTGTACAAACCTCGGACGTGGCTCGACTGAATAATACTCTCATTGTTAGTGGGCGCGAGCTCGTTAGTATCTTGATTGCGCGCCGTCGTGTTGCTGCTGTTACGATTCTTTGACAAAAACGATCGGTTGCTCCAACGATCAAGCTTGATAGTATTGTCGACGAGAAATAGGGGCGTGTATGTGTTGCTGGAAATTTTCAACTACAGCTCTCGCTCACTATCGATACAGACTGCCACATTTTTTTGAATAATTTTTTTTCTCTCCAATATCGCCATCACTATTTCCATTTCTCGTCTGGCACTAACGTCACACAGTCCGACGAGACAAACTGCTGTATTTATATATCGAGAAAAAGTGAGAATCGTGCCAATTCTATTTTTGCTTTCGCGATCTGAGCAGATAAACCATCGGGTCTAAATTTTTCTTGTTTTATTCGTTTTATGGGAAAGTATTTTTAACATTTATCGTCATTATCGGATTCTGTAATCCTGTTAATTGTTTTTTCACAACGTTAAACTGTTTTTTTATGTTTTAAATCTCGATATAACAAATTGTAATTTTTCGATTTTCGATAACTGCCCGATTACTTTATTTTTGCAAGACGTCCAAAGTTTCTGTGATGACGCAAGAAAAATCGAATTCACCGGCTTATAACGCAGGATCGCGAGAGTACAAAAACTTTGCTCGTTAATTCTTTAGTCCAACAAAACTCTGCTCCGGAGTTGAAATATTTATTCTACATCATGGCAACTGCTACTTTTCAATGTTTGATAATTATGGGAGTCTTAAGGGGTTCCAGCAAGTCTAAATCGAATATCTAAATTCACATCCTATTGAAAAAAGCAGAAACTTTAACATTTTGTGTCAATTTTTTCAATTTTTCATGAGAATTTGTGTACAAAATATCTGCCATAAACAAATCCGATTTGATTTCCAGCAAAAGTGGGAATTTCTCTGGATTTTTAACGTCAGACGATGTACTCTCTCGGCTGTGGCGATAATTTTTTTTCAGCATCTTTTTCGACCTTGTCTATTGGGCGCTCCGGCGCCTCCATATCGAATGAAATAGTTTCACGATACGTTTTGTTCCATACTTACAGATTGGACGTCGTGCCATCAAAATTGATGGTCGGTATTGTTGAGTTTGTAAAAAAATATTCATTATTTTTATCATTCCGTTGGCTGGTCCGTGGTCGGAACGACTTGAGAAAGGATCAGGCTTATGGAATAAAAAACAAAGACACTTTTGTTTGGTCGACGATGTGATTTACTGAGACGATAGAACAAACGTTGTATAATAAAAAATATAAATGAGCAATGAGAATGAATAGTCAACATAAAGCTCGATTGTGATTGCGTTGCTCGAACGTGTGTGTGTGTGTGTGTGTGTGTTCGTGCACGCGCACGGGTGTATGTGTATATGTTTACGTGTTGTGTGATTTATAATTTTTTTAGCGCTTGCACCCTCTCACCCTCGATGATATTTGAATATTTGTTTTTCATGTATTTTCATGTTTTTACATTGCATTGGTCTTCTTGGTGTATGACTAGAGGAAACGCAGGATTCTATATAATTGTTGTTTCTTAATTGTTCCTGCAACGATCGAGTATCCTGCTGCGATGATCGATCGACGACATAGCCTAATTATAATAGTAACATTTTGTTTTATTTTTTTTTTACACACTTAAATCTTTATACACATATTTATTCTCTCCCCTTAATCTCATTATTTCCCTCAGCTGATAGCAGTTTTTCGTGTCGTGTCAACAGAATAATTGTCTTGTTATTCTATATTATTCTTCGTTCCTTTGATTTTCGTTTTATTTGCTTTCGTTTCTCGTATATTTGCATTTTGATTTGTTTGTTTCATCTGCCTCGGAAAAATACATACATATACACATACGACGATAGATTCGTGTTATAAATTGCTGTTTTTTGGTTTTTTTTTTCTATTATTTTTTGGTTCGCTCGGTTATTCCCTTGGGTACATTGGAGTTGAGCTAACTGTGACGAATTTCAATTTTCTTCATATTTTTTTTCCCTCTTCGTCGTCCACGAATCATTGCACATTTTTTAAGTAATTTCTCAATAAATTTTCCACTGATTTTTCATTTATTTCCTTTTTTCAAGCGTCCGGAACAAAAAATCGAGAAAAATCTTGTTAATAAGAATTTTGTTGGATGAAACGAAAATTCATTTCAATCGTACGATTTTGTAAAAAGTGCACAATAATCGTGAGTCAGTATTCATGTCGAAAAACTCGATATTTTGAGCTGGGATCGACGACGCCATTTAAAAAAATATTTATTCGCTATTCCGAGTGAAAATGAATTTCGCCACAGATAAAAAATTCTGTACCGATTCCGGGGAACGTGTACAATCTAGACAGATCGAATTTTCAGCTAACATCCATGTTTTTTGTCTCTAATGTATGTGTGCGTGTGTGTGTTGCTGTAATTCATTTTCATTTTTACGAGATTGCCTATACTTGATACACATGTATACTGCCTTTGATTGTTTATACGCACGGATATAATCGAGAGGGTACGAAATTTGGGAACCGCCTGGGAGACGGACAATTTTTTCGAATCGAATTTTTTTGAAAAAACTTTTTTTTCGTTTCTTTTTTTCATTTCGTACGAGGTGTGAAAAAAGTTTGGGATTCCGGATGTGGATTGTAGGTACTCTAGTAGATTACACGAGACGTACAAGCTAACGAACACTTTGCTCCTGCTCAACTAAAGGGCATTTTTTTCCGAATCTCTTGCTCCGTTTATTTCTCTTTCTCTTGTGTGACTTTTTCCTCATTATTGCGCGATACTAACGGATTTTTTGTTTCTCCGTTACACGTATAACTCTTGGACACGTTCATTTTTCTTTTCTCCTCTCACGTTTATTTACAATATTTTTTTCATTATTTACAAACACCTGAGCGATGAATGTCAATCTCTCTCTTTCTTCCTGTCGCACACACACACGCACCCGCGCTGTCGCTCACACACGCACGTACATACAAATACACAAACGCGCTTTTGATTCCTCGACGAGAACCTCCGTAGAATTGATTTTTCCGATGTTGAAATATTTTTGGAATCAATTGAAATATTTTTCTCTTTCAAATTCAAAAAATTCAATTCGATGCGATGAATTTTCAATATATACGAGAATTACAAATCATCCCCTCTCAGTAATTGTACAAATTGGTGGAAAAACATTTTGTGCCAATAATACCACGGCGCAAGGTCTTTTTACAAGAAACTATTATCGATATTCTACAATTTTTCATTTATCTTACAATTTTGAAATAATTATTGCGCCAATATTGAAACCGAGCTCCGCGAGCGTTGCGTGCATCTGCGCGGAACGTCTCTCGATGCACTGATTAATTTTTCTCCATGCTTTTGGCAACGGATTCATAGAACGGGGGGGGGGGGGGGCAAAACGAATCGCATCCTTTTTTTCACGTTTGGCTGACGTCGAAAGATTTTTTGTTCCTTTTTTTTCTTAATTAACTAACGACGACGGATTTTATATAATTCATACGTATATATATTTAAATCTCTTTTTTGCATAACGCGGAATATAACTTCAGCATTTTTGCGGTCGCATCGACTCCGGACACGTCAGAGGGAAGAGATCCATCGTTGCATCGAATCTACTCAATTAAAGTTAGCTATTTTATCGGTATTCATAATGATATTATTCATTATCATTTTTATTTATTCATTAATCATCATCATCATTATTATTATTATTGTTATTGCATCGTTATTCAGTTCCAGTTCGACTGCTTTAGTTTACATTTTTCCTCTCACTCTTGCGTACGTTTTTCGATTTAATATTTAATTCAGTTCCATTCTGGATTCATTTCTGCGTGTATCTCGCTGATTCGCATTCTCGTTATGACGGAGGGCTCATGCGTTAACGAGACATGAATTTGCGCGTTTCCGATAATAAGAAAGTGGGCGATAATTATAATGATAGTGCCAGGCAAGTAAAAAATACATCAGGCCAGTCTAGTCCTCGCGATATACTCAATTAACTATCGTACAATTTAACATTATTTATACATCGATGAGTATTGACGGTCATTGGAGTTAATCGTAAAAAAAAAAAACAACAACACTCAAAAGTCTTGTTATCAGTGATTTTTGTTATTTCTCATCAACTAGAAACAAAATGGAAACGAGATGTAAAAAAAACAAAATTGTCGTGCGACAACGACCGTCTTTTTTGTCACGTTTCGGGCTTTTGAGCACGAATTCGATATTGCACGTTTTTTATTTCTAACTATTTACGAATCTGGCCAATTTTCCTCAGTCCAGATATTCCCGGGTCTTTATCCGTTTATTTATCCCTATCTCTCTGCATATGGATCTGTGTAACTCGAGAAAATTATCGACAAGGAAGCAACTTTGGTCTTTTTCGAAAGGACGTTCTAAAAATCAGGAAAAATATATACAAGAACGTAACAATTGGTTCAACAACAATTATTTTAAACTTATTGCAATTATAATATCTTAGGCCCTGAATAAAAATCAATTATTATCGGGCCAACCAGTGGCTCATCTTTTGCCCTTCTCTCCCCATCGCGAACGACCCTCGTACCTCGTCGCAAATTCCAATTTTAGTTTCTTTCTCAACCGCCCATTCAAAAATCATACAATCTCGTTTTGTTCGACGTAGCCTCAAAAAATCAAACAAAAATATATCTTCATTTTCGTATATTTCGTATTTTCTATTAATCACAAAACTTTTCTCATGCGCACCCCAATTTTTAACCAATTTACAAAAACATTCTAAGACGATAATCCTCCAGTCAAATAAACAAATACGTACAGCTACGCACTCCCCACTTTTTACAAATATTTACAAATTTTCATGATCCCAAAAATCATGTTTAAAAGTGTGTTAATAATTCCACAACTTTTTTATATTCATTTATTTTTTCAGATAAACAAATTAATGTTTTTTACTCGTAACAGACGATTATAAATTTCGTGTCAATCACCAAAAAGAAAAAACAACAACATCAAAGCATATTTTTCCATAAAATATATATATTTTCCAAATATCCAACATTTTTCAAAACAAAAATTAGCCCCATTCCATCATAGAATTTATTATCCGATGCAACAAATTTTTATTTACTCTTTTCCAACGAAAAATCAATGGGATCGATCCCCAGCAATGGACGAAAAGATTTTTGGTAATTTTCAGCACTGATCTTTGGAAATTGGAGCTGGACGAAAATTTTTGAATATTTGACTGGACGAAAAAGTCTCGGGACTCGTAAAAATCATTTCGGATATTGAGACCCAGGCACGCACGCGCACCGACGCATTGCTTGGCACTCTCACGCACACACAATTGCTTATCATTTTGTTTCCTCGATTTTGAGTCATTTGCTCTAGCAATTATCTACTAACTTTGGCAATAAAGTATAGGAGAAAGGATATGAGAGAAAATGGTGAAGGAATCGGCGAAATGGCGTTAAATCGAAATGAAAAACAAGACTTTCGCGATTTTACGTGTTAGCGATGATTTTTCTTCTTAATAAAAATTCTACGTCGATAAATAATTACAACAATAATGATAATATTTATAGTTATTTATCATTACGTTTGTTTGCGAGGTCGGAACGACCAAGTGCTGTCGTTTGTTTCATCTCTCTGGTTTTCATTTTCTTTTTTTTGAAATTGTTGTAAGTTTCTTACACGCTTTCGTCTCGAGATTTCACATTTCTTGTGCTTAGGATGGGCGTGACTTAAAATCTAAATTTGGTTTCCTCTCAGAGGCTGCTACCGAACTCACTCGATCTTCGCCGGTCAATGTGCGTTATGTACGTCTCCGAGTACATGCTCTTTGTTCGGTCGTCAAACCTGAACAAAAAATAAACATTGATTAAACATACAAAGGTCAGAAAATTCTTTTGCAAATTGGAACAGAAATTCCATAGAATTGCGTTGGTGAATATTCATCAAGGCCCTTCACAACGTGTCTTGACTTCAAAATGCAGTCCATAAAAATGTCACAGCAGGGCACAGTCCGCTCTGTGGGGATTTGCAGGCAGAAAGAATAAGGTCAAAGGAAAAACAGAGACGAACGCCGGACCATTATGATTCGGAGACAAATTGAAACTGAAAAGTTTGTTCAAACGGCAATATTGCGGCCGAGGATGATAAATATATCTATATCGTAGCGTTTGCCCTGCTCCCGTAGAGTCCACAAATCATGGGGATGTTCGCTCGACACCCTAGCAGGAATCCCCAGAGAGCTCTAGGAGTCGAATTGGAAAATAGTCAGACCGCGAGGATGGGATACGGAAAATTGGAATAAAAACCGAGCAGCAGAAAAGCGGAATAAAGGGAAGCAAGAAAAATGGCGGTCATTAGGGAATTCACAACTTGATTAGTATCGAAATATCAAGTTCCGAGAGAGAGAGAGTGTTGTGAGTTCGAGTAAAAATTGAAATGAGAAGCGATGAGAAGAGAAAAGGTGGTTTAGTGTTTACCTGAGTGAGGGTCGACGAAAGTCTAGTGCCTCAAGATCGGAGGGTTCCCTCCTGCATAGCGAGCAAAATGCGCATTGTAGAGTGTTCTTGAAGGCCTCCCGAAAATCACGATTGAAGTAAGCGTATATAAGAGGATTGAGTGCAGAATTGGTGTAACCGATCCAGAAGACGATGTGAACAACGATATCGGGACAATGGCAGCTAGAGCCGCAGAGGCTGGTAGTGACGTACCACAAGAAAAATGGTAACCAGCATAGAATGAAAGTGCCCATGATGATGCCAAGAGTTCTAGCGGCTTTGTGTTCCCTTTTCATTTTGATGAGATTCTTGTCTTTGGTCGGAGTATGTAGATGATGATGATGATCGGTGCTGATTTCATTGAGGGTCAGAGTCTTGGAAGATCCGCCGCTGTTTAGTTCGCCGTTGATATTATTGAGATCCCTGCTGGGTCGATGCTCCAAGAGCATCGCGTTTCCCATACGACTGTGCATTTGTTTTTCTTGTCTGTTGGCCTCTCTGAATATCGCGAGATAAGTCAGGGTCATTATCGTGCATGGTATCCAGAAGGATATGCTCGATGATAATATTGCGTAACCCTCGTTGACCTTGAACTCGCATATATCGGGATGCATATGACGATACTCGTTGTTGTCGTTGGTCGTGTACCAACCGTTGAATATCGGTACGAAGGATATTATCGCGGGCGATAACCAACACGCCATTAACATGTAAGCCACCACTTTTTTCGTCATGTTTATCGCGTATTTAAGGGGCTTCATAATCGCGTAATAACGATCAACCGAAATACACATTAAATGGAGTATCGAACTCGTACTGAAATAAACGTCCAGCGAGTTCCATACGTCACACATGAAATAACCGAATAACCAACGTCCTGTAACTTGTACACTAAGGTTAAAGGTCATGGCGAACATGGCCACCAACATGTCCGCTAATGCTAACGACACCACAAAATAATTCGTTATTATCCGCAATTTACGATGACGCATCACTGACACTATTACCAGAAGATTTCCGAATACTGCTGTTATTATTATTGACCCCAAAACACATCCCTTCGACACCGCAATCGGCCATTCCGGCGTTACGATACTCGAATTTGTCCCGTTTATATAAAAATCATCCGAGCTCCCTAAAATCTCCGTCAACGTCGCCGAACTCCCGTCCAAAGACGAGACATCCGATGGACTTTCCGGACTCGTCGCCATCCTCCGCTCGCGACGACCACCGGCAAGTCGATCCTCCCGACACGATCGCCAACCTCACCCGATCCTTTCGATATTCTCTCTTTTCCTCTTCCGATCTTCCTTTCTCGCTTCGAATATTTTGGGCAATTCCCCAATTTTCCTCAATTACACGCGAGCATTAAGTCACGGACGAACCGTTTAATCGACGCAACGGCAACGACTTTCTCATTGCGTTCATTTTTTTCCTCATTCGTCTTTGTTTACGATGCTCCTTTCCACCGGACACGCTCGTTTTTCTTTCGTCACTTATTCAGAACGCTCATCCGTCCCGATCGGGTCAACATGACAGTTCCGGAAGCCGATATAATCTGAAAGCAAAACGGAACAAGAAACTCTTTAATTCAATCAATGATTCGTGTCGTTTTGATCGTTTTATCAATACTGGATGAAAATTATCAAAAATCGCATTCTGTAAGCGCGTATTGGGCCAATCTGACCCAAAGCGTTTTTCAAATTGTTATAAAATTCCGGTTTGCATTTTATTTTTAAATATATTTTATGGCCCTGAATTTATTTTATGACAAAGTCAAAAATTCAAAAACGAAAAACGTCGGTTGCCAGTGAGTGACAAAGATTCGCGGTGACAGGAAATTGTTCGGGCCAAAACGACCCAGTGTGGACTGGAAAGGTTAATAATTCATTTCCAACTCATTTAGTTGGGAAAAAATTTAAAAAACCCACAGATCTCCAGGAATTCCTCATTCCCTGTCCCAACATTTTGAATCGTGTCATTTTTCAACACGATTTATCTTCATTGTGTGTCAAGAGAGTTTTTGGACGGAGGAAAAGGTTTTCCAATCGTGAAGATCGTTTCGCACCCTCTTCGAGGATTCACCGGAGCGATCTTCGCTGCTGGATCATCGTGAGGTTGCAGGAACTCGTCAAAACCCAACATTTTGCTTAATTTCGACCTATAACTAGGGAATAAAATATTCTCCAGCTTTCCAACGACTATATGGTGAACAAACTTTCGAAGAAAAAAGTCTCATGGAGCTTTCCTCGGAACGTAGAAAAAAGCTTTGCTCTCGAAGAACCGAAAAGTTTGAGTTTTTAAATTTTTTCCAATTTTTTTTTCAAATGAAAAGCCCCAAAAAATTGGAAGATCCAAAAATATAAAAATCGCCCGACTACTTTTTTTTTTTTTTTTATAGGAAATTCTATTCCCTGTGGTTTCCTGCGCGGTGTTTTTCCGGAGATTCGTGGCGATCGAGATACGACGGAAAAACAGATTGCCCCCATCCCCAAAAGATGGCGGTGAAATATTACAAAGCCCTTGACCCCGAAAACTCGGTTTCGCACTGCTCACGGTCAACACGGCCACATAGTGTGGGAAAAGGAAGCCGAAGCAGCCTAAAAGCGAAATGCGCGACTGGCGAACAGCTCATATGGGCATTTTCATGGTAAAGATGAATAAAATGTAAAACTATAAACCCGTTAATGTGTCAAGTCCATATTTTTGCTCCCCCCCCCCTTGTATAGTCTCGCTTTCGCGGACTCTCCTTCAAACTGCCCACACAAAAAATACGTGGCAAATAAACGAGCTAATTTATATCTCGTGCTATTTTTGGCTGATATTCGGGTCAATTATCCGGAGCACGAGTCGAATCCTCCCTCGCGACCGTGTCCCTCGGGCTCCCGAGGCTTTGGTTCGTATTTACGAATGGAATTTTATTTCCAGCTATTTTTTGTTTGTTTTTTTGTTCCTACGACAAAAAAATTGGAGAGCAACTCAAACATACGAAAAGATGTTGCGACTAAACGGAGTGGCTTCGGGAGTCGAAGAAAAATCTCCGCAAAGCACGTGTCACTTGGGAATGAACTGATTCGATTATGAAATTTGCTCGCAATTGCCCGGATTTAAAATGCGACAAATTTCTCTCGTGTCCGGAAACTTTAATACGCGAAGAATTATTCTGGTGAATCCGCAGACGAGAAAATTTGTGATGCATACTCGCGCGCGTGCGCGCGGATGAAAGCGGAGTCTCTTTCACGCTCGGTGACGAACGAATGAAAATCATAGTCGTAATTCCAACAATGAAAAAGCAAAGGGCTTCGAGGATGAAAAGAAAAGAAAGGAGAAAAAAGGAGGGCAAGAAAAAACGTCCAACTTTGACTTTGTTTCTGCGCGCGGACTCATATATAGAGCGATTTGTTCGTATACAAAAGTATGTATGCGAAGCTCATCACGTTTTGCGGCGAACGAGACGAGAGAAAAAAGGGAGAAAGTCAGAAAACATAAAAAGAGACATTGCCAGAAGGGAAAAGAGAAAAAAATCATCTTCCTCCCTCGTTAGCCTCCTGGCGCGAAACTTTTTCCAGCTTCCGTTTCTCTAGAGATGTGGCCAATCTACTTTTACCCACTGACTCCGTCCCCTTTGTCGGGTCTATTTTTTTCTTTTTATTTTGCCCCCGTAATTAGCCCGAGCTAGAACAGTTGTTCTGCATTTAAGAGGAATGCAGCTTATTCGTTAAGCGAGCAAAATAATGAAAGAAAGCAGCGCGATTACTTCTCGAAAAAATGTTGATTTTTTTTCCTCCCGAAAATCAAGCTGCTTGCAGATTAAGCAAAAAAGAGACTCGATCTTTTTTATTCAACTATATCTACGAAAAGGACGAAGCGGTGAATGTCAAATTACCGACGAATAAGCAGCTTTTGAGACGTGATCTTGCTCTTGGAGAAGAAAATATATGGGGTAAGAAAAATGGCGGAGAATGTAAGTGAACGTTGGCTCGGCAGGGGGTGTAATGCAAAAGATGTAAATCGTGGACGCATCGGGACGCAGATGAAACCTTCTCCATCGTCGATTCGTTCAAGATCCATTGCGGCGGAGAGCAGGACATAATATAAGTAGAAATTCTCAGAGTCTGAGAATGGTCGAAGAGGGAGGTGGGAGTAAAAGGGCGAGGTTCAAGTAAGATGATAATGGTCAAGGCCGTGTCTAGCCGCATTGAAGATCAATGGCAAAAGCGAGCTTGGTCCTCGTCTCTGGATCTAATGAGAATTTCTCGCATTTCTGTCTGCTCCGCGCGCGATCTCCGCGTCCTCCCTCTTTTTATCGTGCTCGGCTACGAGGACGGAGAGATTTTCACTATTATCCTTGGACAAGTTCATTTTTCATGCTCTTTCCATTCTCATTTAAAAAAGGTTAAGAAAAACCGACCAGCTATTATTTCTCGATGTATCAGCAGGAACAACATTTTTTCGTCCCTTTTCCCGAGATCCCGCGCGCTCATTTTATTTCCCTTTTTCTTCTTCGGATCCCGCTCCATATCTCAAGGACAAAAGGACCCAAAAATACGAACGTCACATCGGCAGCGAGTACACGATTTATGCGAAAATCATATCAACGCAGTAATCAGTATCAATTCATATTTTATGCTAATCGCACAGGGGGACAAGATGCAAATCCACTCATTTCCTGGGCACACAGCAAAGGGAGGAATATCAATTTTCGCGACCGCGGGACTTCCTCGAGTTGATCGCGTCCCTGCAAGTACGTAAAAGCAACGAGCCTTGAGGTTAAGGGAACGAGGTACTTGAGAGGCGAACGAGTGAGAAAAAAAATGGACACGTGTCGACAAAAATTCAGTGAAAATCTTTCGAAAGTGAGGATAACGAAAGAGCACATGAATCGAGATTGTAATCAAAGATGGGGAACACAAAAAAAAAACAATAAAAAATCGTTCCATTTCTCTATCCGTGGCGCTTCTTTCGCCAAATTCCGTCTCCGTGTGTGTGTGTGTGTCCGTGCATCGGTTTAAAAAGAGCTAGAGAGAGAGTGAGAAAAAGAGAGAAAGCTCGTAATTTACGAGAATATTACGAGCAATGGTCCGTTAATAAATAATGCGGGACATCTCTGAGACTGTTATGGGCACGCTCGAGTGAGATACGTGAATTATCAGCCTCCCCTCCCATCTACTCGCTCATCTCTAACAACCTCGTACTTTTCGCACTTATTCTCATCCCCCCAATCCCTACACACGCCACGTGTTACGGTCACACCATTTTTCCTCTGCATTAAAATAATCATCACCTCGAAAATTTTCCTTTCCTCGCGCCCCAAAACTGAATTAGCAATGGCGTGTGCCAGGAAAAGTAAATTAATTTCAACATCAACATCCATTGTGTGCATTGCAATTTTCATCCTATTTTCCATTTTCAACTCAAACATTCACTCGACTCTGCAACTCGATTTTTCTTTTTTTCCATTTTCTAATGAAATTTTATGAAAATTGTGAAATTTTTTATGAGATTTGAACGAAATTTTACGATAATTATGAAATTTTTACGAATTTTTATGAAATTTTCCAATTCTCCTTCATCTCCAGGAGCTGCAGACAAATATTTGTCTCCGAAATTGCGGAGAAATGAAAATTTGTGTCTGAAAATAATGGAGGCTAACGATATAGTCGATTTAAAAAAGGGATTCGTGAAGGAGGATTGCGCTCGAGCGGTGGTCAATTTTTAGGGTGACTGTGACCAATACGCAACTTGTTTTTCCAGCCATTTTTTTTCTCACTTCTTCACCCTTGATATAGAAAGTTCCGTCCATGTAGGAACGCGTATATTTTACCATAAAGAGTCGTCCGGTGGTTAAGTCGATTCTTCGAGGTCGGTTTATGCTCCTCGGCAGCAGCGACCGGACGCAGCTTAGCATAATCCGGAGATATCCCTCGAAAAATCCAGCATAACTTTATACCGATCATTGGCGTGTCCGTAGCATGGTCAAGTATTTTTTTTCCTCGACAGCTCGTAAAATCGAGATCATTACCAATTCACGGTCAATCGAGAACGTCAGCCCGAGTTGAACTCGGAAAACCAGTGATGAACAGTTGAGCGAGTCGATAATGTGTAAACCGACAAAAATTTCAGGGAGTTCAGGTTATAAAAAAAAAAACTGATTGAGCTTTTACGACTTTGGTCAACGAACCTCTTGGCTAAAAATCGAAAATCCACAAAAAGATCTTGATCAGCTGGTGAAGCGTATTTATTATTGGACCCACATAATTTTCTTGTTATAAATACTCAACCTTCGCGGCGACGGTTTCTGAACAACAATTCTTACCAACTAACGAAAGTTTGTCCAAAAGTTTATATTTAGCATGAAAAATGCGAGCGATGCGTGAATCGTTTCGTTGAAAATGGATGACGAAGGTGGGAGGCCATAAAAACGTTCGATTCCGCTCCTGATTATACATTCGTGATCGCCAGCTACGCACGCATTCTGCCCGACAAATAATTCTGGGACAAAATATATCCCAAGGGCGTAAAGTTTTTCTCATACGGACTCATGTCCTTGCACTGACGCGACGCTCTATCTATCAGATCACACTCTATAGATTGATCCCACCACATATATTATTAGATACTCTCATCGCACCATAAATCGTCAGCAGATTACTCCATAAATTATCGCACCGCATGACAATACAGACTATAAAATTGAATGAAACATGACCACCCCAAATCGAACGTTACTCCATACATCATGGCATGACGAGAACCATCATTAGACACCATACACCATCGTTGGTCGCACCATAGATCGCCAGATTACTTCATATGCCATCGCATCGCAAAATGCACACCATAAAGTTGCACCAAACATCACCGCCTCAAATCGAACGTCACTCCCATACGAGAATCATCGTTTATTCACACCATACACCACCATCATGCTGTCACACCCTGGATTATCATATCACTCGACATGTCCTCACGTCTCCTCACGACGGACATCCAAATACTATAGAAAATTCTCTAGCATGGTCGCTGGTCGCTGGTCGTTTTATCCCACGGACATTAAACGTCGTTGGGTCGAAACGTTCGTGACCAAAATTCACACATCATAACAAATAACTAAATTACTAAATAACAAAAATGATTATTAAAATTATTAAAATAATAACAATAAAGAAACGAAAATTGCAGTTGTTAGAAAAATTCTTGTAATATCGGTTCAATGTTTATAGATTTTGATACATTTATGAGTAAAGAACGTAACAACGAAGATTGAGCGTTTAGATAGAAGAGTTTTCGAATAAAATTCGTCACTCGCCGTTCGAAGGCCATCGCGGCAGTTTGACATCTATGCCCGACGTTTCATTTCCATCCCATCCCCTGCGCAGCTTTGCCAAGCTCGTGTTTTTCATCTTTTTATCTCGTCTCGTCCCCGAGGGTTTTCCAACAAAAAAGCAATGTAAACTGTATCACTTTTCTTTCATCGAAGCTTTCTTCGATATACGCGGATTAATGGCGCGAGGTCGTCGAAGCCCTTGCAGGAGAGATACGTTTCCGTTGGAAACTTACCAACGTTGCGACATCAATGGAAACCCCTTATCGGCCACAATTCGCCAGTTGACGAGAAATCGAAAAAACTTTGCTTTTCGCTCGTCAATAATAAACTTAGCCCGTGTATTAGAAAAACAAATCGATACGAAAATGGATTTCCCCATACAAATAAAAAGAAAAATGTAACCCAAAGGGTAAAAAAAATTTCGTTATCTTCAAAAATTTCGTACCAACAAAAAATTAGCAACGAAATTTTTTTTTCACCCTCAGCCCACTCGAAAGGGACACAAAAATATTTCTACCCTCAAAAAAGTATTGTCTTGATTCTGTTCTTTTGTATGAATCGCTTATCATGAACTTTGTTGCCTTTTTTTAATACCTTTTGATGACTTTCCAAAGAATAAATATCTTCGTTGAATCTTAATGATCACAGCGAATTTGTCGTTGTTAATAAACGAGACGTTGTACGCACATTTGTTCCTGCTGGAGAAAGTTGAACCCTTTTGTCGAGGTGGTTTCATAAGCGAAACCCAGCAAGTTCGAACTGTGTGCGGTACTTGGCCTCATTAGCAGCGAAACGAAGAGAAAGAGAGAGAGAGAGAGAGAGGCTAATGTTATATGGAGTTGGTTGAAATAGTTTATTTGCCGACGTCAGTTAACGAGGTGTTTACGACGTGCGTTTACGCTCTCGTCTCGTTTATATATACACTAAACCCGCGACTCCCGCAGTCCCACAGCTCCCAACACTCGTACAGGCCAATAAATACACAACGATAATTCTCGTATACTATACACCGCGACTATATACACTTTCATCTCCACCTCTCTCGCTTTTCTCTGCATCTTTTCATCTCGCTCTTTCCTCATTTCATTGGCCCGTATAAATTCGAGCTTTGAATGTTAACACCGAGATGACTATTCCGTCTGTTATTTTACGAGCAATATAGCAACGCGCTATCAACAGCCAAGATTCCATACAATTTCATCAAATTGTGCTTTCCCATGGAACGTGCATCCCCAGCACCTTTTGCCTTAAAACGCTTACAGCACAGTTTCATTTGAGGCGATGATTGTTTACGGCCTTGTGTTTACTCGATCCAAACCGCATCTCATTTGCTCATCCCTCATCGTGTGTATAATGAAACCTGCTAATGTCTCGTCGCGTCCGGAACGTCTAGGCGGCATGATGATATTTCATTCGAGCCAATACACGATGTTCAGTAGCAATCAAAAGCGAATTTAACCATCCGATGGTTTTATAAATTAACCCTCCGTAGACACACGAAAATTAGGGCATCTCGCTAGACACACATGGGTCTGAGGCGCCCTACCCTTTTTTTTTTACTGTATTTGGACTCGTTTTCAATTAATCTGAAAAAAAATCGACGAGAAAAGTTTTTTGCGGATCTCTGGAAAGGGAAAAAAAGGAAAAACGAGAAATTTGTGCTTGTCGCTGAATGCACGGAGAAAACGAAGTCGAAAATTATTGACAAATATACTAGGAATCCAGTTACTTATTGTTGAAAATTATAGTATTTTGAGGACAGTTCGGAAATTACAGCAATATCCCGAATGGCAGTGAGACAAATCGTTCTAAACATCATAGTAAAACGTGATCATCAGATTAAAAACGATTTTACAATGTAGCATAGCAATTTAAGAAAATCACAATAGTCATGGTAAACAAAACAATACGTGTGTTAAAATTTCCCACTTGTTCGATATATATTCATAATGGGATAATAGAATTTTACTATGTCGACGTTTAAAATTTGAGATATTCTTACTCAAAACTGAATTCTTGTCTGACATAGTAAATTGTTCATGAAAACAAACCTGAAATTCATTATCGCGCGCATTACTGTTTCTCATTCATATAAAACTGTTTATAATTTATGCTAAAAAAAAATTATAAGTGTTAAAAAATACTATGCTGTTTTGCAATTGGTGCTACGATTCTTTTGCTTTTTAAACTTCGTATAGGACATTTTCCCAAAACATTTTATTTCTTACTAAACAAAACGAATCCATTTTCTCCATGTGGACTGGACACCCCAGACCCATGTGTGTCTAGTGCGGGTTCATAAACATCAAATTTCGTGGATGGTTTCGTTTTTGCCCAGTCCAAGTTCCAGGGAAGCAATCGACAGTTTGTACCAATAAATTTACAAGCCTCCGTATTTTTTTTTTGTTGTTTCGTAGGGAAATTGGAATTGTATGTACGCGATGGCATCAAACCTGAAGTATAATGAGAATCAATACAAATGGGAAAATGATTGAAAGATTTCAGCAGTGTCTAATTGAATAACGTTGCGCTTCCGATCATTACGTAAACACAGATGGATCAATGGGACGGCCTCGTTGAATATTCTCCGCGTCTGGTAAATCGATTAACTGTACGTTCTTGCTCTTTAAAGATCCAGTGCGTGCATTAACTCTGCATCAACTTCTCATGACGTAGATTTATGCATTCAAGAAAGTTAAACGATGAATTTCATTCGATGACATAAGGAAAAAAATAAAAAATCGGTACGCGACAAAGTCAGTCGGGAATTGCAGCCTCATTAAAACGTCGGATCAACGCACGAGGTGATGAAAAAAGTAGACGACGAGACACGATCATTACGTGAGGGCGAATGGACACTCGTCCCTCGTCTGCGATGATCGCCTCGTGCCCTGGACCCGCTTGGATCATTGCATAATCTGTTTTATATGTCGTATCGTCATTCATACCACACACGAGCTCTATTACTGCATTTTTCGACATTCCGACTGATTTGCGTGGTAATGAAGGAGCGGCGAAGGAATGAACGAGACTCAAAAATGTGCCTCGTTGGCAATCATCGATCGAACGGGCTTTTCATCCTTGAAGCTGCCATCGCACTTTCCACCGCAATTGTGAGTGTCCCCAGAGCTCATCAACCGAGTCCAACAGTTGTCCGGATCAATTAAACAAGTTAATGAGTCTGCAGCTTCGGTCCGGAGCTCAGTTAACAATTGCACTTATCAAGCTGAGAGTCAAGGACACGGGGAGCCTGCAGATGTTGCAAAATCTCGTGCAATGAGAAAATCTTTCTGACCTGGAACCGATTCCGTTGGATTTTGTGCAGGACGCGACTGCATAATCTGCGGGGAGCGAAAGTTGATGAGAGAAATACAACGTGTTGTCGATTTCCATTCCACCTTTAACCAAGAAAATGACAAAAACAGAAGAGGCGCGAATGCATCATCTTCTGACGCAACGAACTGACGTATAGCCTCGATAATCGATGCGGTACTTGAGTTTGACGCTGGAACATACTTGAGTTACGTAACTGGACGATGATCCGTGTACTCGATGATGAAGGCGAAGAGTAATGATTTACAAGCTGTCGATCAACAAGTTTCGTCGACGAGATTCACGAGAGACACGATGCAGAGCTCGCGGGTCCGTCATCACATTTTGGTCACACAGTCATTTTCCATGGGGAATTGTGGTGGCCAGGAATCGAGAGGCTGCAGCAAGCGACGAGAGGAGAAATTGTACGGGCCTCCGAGCTGATAAAAGATCGGAGGCTGGGGGGGAGGAGGCAGAAGTTAATTGCGGCGTCTATAACCACGCGAGGCCCGTCAATTCCCACGTCCCATGATTTCACCATGCATAATAGGACTAGGTAAATTGAACAGATCGAAACCTACGCGTGCGTGTGGCTTTGCTAAACGCGCCAGGATGTTCTTTGTTAGCCATAATGGCGTCACCGTAACGACGACACTCGCGGAGAACATGGCAAACTGTATATGTCGCAGTCAATGTAGATAATACACATACATGTATTTTATATGTGCATCAGCCGTTGCCCTTCCCCGCACACAATGCCAGAGCCCTTGAGGCATTATCGCTCAAGAAGAAAAGGCTCCATCAAAGTGCATCAGGAATCTTGTCTAGAATTCTCTTTCGCAGCTTCAGAGAAGCAGAAAGATCATTAAATTCGGATTATCTTCGTTAGTCCATGTCGATGTACTGCAAGAAGCTAAACCGTCCAAGAAAAGAGTCCGAAAGGAAAAGAGGAAACTCGATAGAATCCGCCGGAACTTGCGCCTCGTGCGTTAATTCAACGCGATGGCATAACGAAAAAAAAAAATGCAAAGCAGCAAACTATTCAATTATGAGAATGACTAATACGTTGGGTCACCTTCATACACGTATGAAAATATTCTGAAACACAATAGCGATAACGCGATTATCGCGAGGTCGATGCTAATCAAGATATTTCAAGCAGGAAGTGCATAGTCGGAGGGAACGGCGTCTTGGAAAAATGTTTTGCCAAACGCGTGCATAACCGTTCGTGCATTTTTATTTCTCGCGCATTTTCTCATTTTCGTCGCGTTACGTCGCGCGCGAGTTACGAGCCGATAACATTATTAGTGTCGGAACGTTTTCCACACGTTTTTTTTTTTGTATCTCGCCTCAAATATGCTTCAAAGTTAATCCTGCTTGATCCTCGCACAAGGATACATTCACGTTGCACATTATTGCAAATGCATATAATATTATGTGCACCAGACTGCTGTGGCCGAATGAACGAATGGTCTTTCCGTGACCTTGGGCATTCACCGAGTTATACAACTCGTGCGCCTTTGTACGTGTATATACATGCACGTACATTTTCTCTCTCCCTCTCTCTCGCACACACACGCACACACACACACGACTAATACTTGTTTCATGCGAGAAAACAGTGTCTGTCCAGGAAACTTTATTATTATACACCAACGTGACAAGCTCACCGATACCTTGATGCGCTTACATTCAAGTTTTATTCTATATTTAGTAAAACACTCGTATAGTTTCGCGGACTAATTGCGCGTGCTACCGGAAGAGAGAAAAAAACGCATGCAGCGAGGAAAACAAGTGGATCGCAGGTTTTCGTTGTTGCGGTGCATATTTCGATGATATCCTGCATGGCTTCTCTATATCCTCATAGTTCTGCATGCGCATTTTCTATTGAACGCGGAAAATCTTCTGGCTCGCGGGATTAACGCTCATCGCGGAAACTGCTGCGTCAACGGCTATCGACGCAATATCCGATGTGATTATTACTTCCATTCTCTATAATGGACATATCGTGCATGTAATATATTGTTAGCCTCGCAACGTTCCACGTCCAAAAACAACACGAATCCTCGCATGTATACCGTTTCTCATGGATAAATGTACGAAATACAGAACGTTTTGCGGCGCACGTCTCATTAGTTTCGTTCATTGAAAATCCACCGAGTGATTACCGCGAAATGGCTCAAATCATTGCGCATACCAACAATCTGTATTATTGATAACAATTCAATGACTTTTCTTCATTTGGTTTTGGCATAACCCTTCGAGCGCATACCGGGTCGTTTTGACCCCAACAATTCTCTGTCACCGATTGTGTGGCATTCAATGGCATTTTCGTTTTCGCAAAAAAAAAAAACATTGGGCTGATAAAATCGATAATTTAGTACAAAAAAAAAACAAAAAATGCATATTGACCAGAATAAAACGGTGTGGAAAACGCCTTGGGTCAGATTGACCCAATATGCACTTGTGTGTCCACGAAATAAAGCTGAAAAATCCACCAGATGGCCACGGGAATCAAGTTTCTCGATAACGGGCCCGCGAGTTTTCAATAATCAGAGCAAATGGAACGACAGATCGCGTGGACAACAGAAAAATAGGACGAACCGAGCATTTTTCCTCGAACGAAGATTGTCGTCTGCTGGTCCGTACGTCGCGAACGTGCGCGCGGTGGGAGGCGACGTTGCGGAAATGCAAGCGGTGCAATTAACCCGTCTAGTTGCTGCACTCAACCAGAATACACGGTAATTATGTCGCAAGAGTTTTCCCATGCAGAATACACACAGCGATCTGTGCGGAGAAGAGAAAAAAAAGGGGACGCATCTACGCGGTTCATTGTCACAGTTCAAGGCACTGTTCAAGCCGGAGCTAAGTATAGAATGCATTTACGATGCAACAGCTCCGTTCGTCTACATATATATTTGTATATAATCCAGTGGTTTGCTACCTCCGGTTCGGTACTATTTTTCCTTCCCCGCTCCGAGTTTACGCGCGTACTGAATCTCGCGCGTTCTGTATGCACAAGGAAATTCGTTGCTGCTGGTTATTGAGCCCTCGTTCTCGGCTATTTGCCTCTAATCGATAAAACCCACTCCAGGCTAGACAGGCTCATTCAATTCCAAACGCGATTCCAACTGAAAATGTGACCCTAGTGCGCGCGGTTATCGCAAAAAGTCTCTTTTCACTCATTTTATCAGATTGCAGCTTTCTTCGCCGCCATAAAAACGCCAGAACGACAAAATCCGAGACAGCCTCTAGATTTTTTTCCCCCCGAAGATTCGTCTGCCGATTTTCAATGTGCCAATGGTTCTTTTGATAGAAAATGTGCCCCTGTGTGTCTGCGAGGCGATGTATTACTCACAGGCGCCAAAAATCGCCCACGAGACAAGAAAATACGCCGTTAAGGTCGTATTTTGGTCAAAAAGTTATTTTTTCGGTCAATTTTTCATCTTCGATTACCGCGACAGTGTCGAATCTTGAAATAAACAAAAGAATATCAAAAGACCGATTTATTATTCGTTCTCTAGTTCCTTTTTTATTCTCGCCTCAAATACGTAAAAATAGGAATTGATTCGACTAAATAATCCTGAATGTTACATCACACGGTCCGATATATATAAGTCACTTTGCCATTCATTCATAAATCAAAGAAGTTTACTACTACGACAAAAGGTATGCACAGTGTGCCGGTCGATGGGGAATCGCATATACTATGTGACGACCTTCGAGTTTCGTCTCGTTGCGCATTGCGGCTGTGCCAAGTAACGTGCTTCATCGTATCCGTCATGAGTCGGAATCCTCCACGAGTTGCTAAGATTTCCTTCCCAATTAACGCTCACCGAAAGAACAAAACTCAACGCACACCAAAAACGTTTTTATTTTTTTTTCAATTTTCGTTTTATTCACCGAAAAACCATTAACGTTCGTGACTTGTCATTTGTGATGACAAATTAAAAAAAAGCTGATAAGAAACTCGTTGAAAAATTGATCAAACCAACGTTTTTCGATTTTCTTGATGGATGAAAAAAAAAACCGAAAGACCAAAATAGTTCAAGGGCTTTGAAGGGTGCAAGAAAAGGGAGCTCGAGAAGGGAGCACCCTCAGCGGATTATGCAGCGAATTTTTAGTGTGCATGCACATTCTCAACGTCTTATGTCATTCCGAGAGTTGTCGGATTTGTGTGACAGCCACCAGTCGTTCCGCGACTACCTCGGTATATCTCGCGCGTTTATATAAATATATGTACCTCCACGAAAGTATACATAGGATATGGACGACTTAATCTGCATATACATAGACTTTACACTGACATGAAGAATGTATGAAAGCATGAATAAGACACCGAGTTTGACATAGCGATCGTGAAATTATAAAGCAAGAGCCAGGCTCATTTGTGGTTCAAGGATCCATGTGTTTTGCTACATATTCCTCGCTCTGCATAATTATTTCATCTCTATAAATTTCTGTACGTACGAGCTTTAAGGAATTTATGCGTTTTTTTTACTAATCTTGAGGTAGGAATCTGCAGTTTTCAACTTGTGGCGTTTTTCAAATAATTTCCACAACTTATTTCTAGCAAGTACACAATATCTTAGAATATTTGCAAAAATTAAAGCGGTTGGACGATTTTTCGAAAAACTTGCAGCGTTTTTGAATAATTTCCACAACTTATTTCTGGAAAGTAAAGACGAAGTACGGATTCATACACAATATCTTAGAAAATTTGCAAAAATTAAAGCGGTTGGACGATTTTTCGAAAAACTTGCGGCGTTTTTGAATAATTTCCACAACTTATTTCTGGAAGGTAAAGAAAAAGTACGGATTCATACACAATATCGTAGAAAATTTACAAAAATTAAAGCGGTTGGACGATTTTTCGAAGAACTTGTGGCGTTTTTGAATAATTTCCACCACTTATTTCTGGAGGGTAAAGAAAAAGTACGGATTCATACACAATATCGTAGAAAATTTACAAAAATTAAAGCGGTTGGACGATTTTTCGAAGAACTTGTGGCGTTTTTGAATAATTTCCACCACTTATTTCTGGAGGGTAAAGAAGTACGGATTCATACACAATATTTTAGAATATTTGTAAAAATTAAAGCGGTTGGACGATTTTTGAAAAACTCGGAATTCAATTCGTGAAATTCGAAAAATCATAATCACGATCTCTCTATGTACGGAAATAGACGGATTTATGAATCTCCGAGCGAAGAACGTTTAGAGGATCGATGCTATTTGCAGAGACAATATTACCAATCCATATTAGCCAATTGATTCATTGACACTAATCATCGAGACATACGTTCTTGACCGACGTATTGTTCGTATAACGCCGCGTCGTTGATGCGCATTCAACAGGACAGAAGAAACAGCTCAATTAAAAAACAAGGATAACGAATACGTTTGTTCGTATGGAATTATTACGCAATAATTTCGAAGCTTTGTCAGTAAAGCACGCCCGGGATCTGAATTATTATTCCGAGTGTGACAAACTAAGTGACCAAAATCGTTCTGGGACACGATTTCATTTAATCACCGAGCACCAACGTGCCGGGTTAACGAGTACGTGGGGACGATATACCAGCCTAATGCACGTAATCGACTTCTATCTCTCTCACTTTCTCCGTCTATATTCATATCATCGTTATTATTTCGCGCCATTTTATAACGACATGGCCACTCCTCAACAAAACTTATTGCAGAGATTTAACGAAAACTTACAAAATTTTAAGATTCTTGCTAATTTTATTGAAAAATGAATCTTTTTCATCGATTCGCAAACCAAGAGCAATTAATCGTACGTTATCAATCGCTTGATGCAGAAACACTTAAAAAATTAAATGGTGATTGGTAAAAATGGGAATACAAATTTACGTGCCAAGCCAGACCTTAAACTTAATAAAAAAAACCCAAAACTAAACCTGAAAAACCTAAAATTCTTAACTTAAACGTAAAAACCTCTCAAGAAACTCAAATTCTGCCAAAAAGCCTCACCTGAAACCTGATTACCTGAAACGTACCCGAAACGTACCTGAAAAATCCAAAAAGCTTGCATGAAACCAAAGAAGGTGAAAAAAATCTTACCTAGAACCCAAAAAACCTAAAAAAGTGAACCGAATCTAATCCTCGTGACCTAAACACATGATGTTATAAGTTAAACCTCAAAAATGATGAGCGAATCGTATAATTATATCTCTGCGAATTATCAAAGTTGAAAGTATCCTCGGAAACTTATTGGGCTGGATAAAAATCCTGACCTTCATTTCAATCTCTGATTCAATATCGAACAAGTGGAAAAAGAATGAAAGAATTATCACTTTCCTAACAATATCGACAGCCGTGCACTGCCCAGTGAGAATGTTTGATCCGCTGTTCGTTATACGCTCACTCTGTGATTTCGTAAAGAGTTCGTATAAGATGATGGGAGATTGTTCACCTCATGAGGGATGAACTGCGAGTTCCCTACCACCCAATCGTGGGCCAATAACGCGACCTCGCCAGGGTTTGGATAGGCTTCCCCTTGAACGCCTAGGAGGCTTCGGTCCAAGGTCCTTCGCTCGGTCCTGCCACTCGAGCATCTCGTAAGATCCTCCAAACTTGGAGAAATCTTTAGTTGATTCTCTGTTATTGCGAATACTTCTGCGAGTTCGTTAACGAAACTATTTCTGCAAAGAAAACAATTGGGCCAATGATCTCCACGACTTTCTTCGTCGTACAAACTCTGGACCATCTCGTCCATATGTCTCGATCGTATCGTTATTCCCAGCCAAGAAGAAAAATCGTTTGAGTATCGTCGATGCACGAGTTATCGCTAATGAAGACAACTCTGCTCTGGACAATCTTTTTCAAGAATTCCTAAAAGTGCTGGAAAACTTTTGCTGTGGATCCTTATAAAGAGATAAAAATAAAGACAATGATTTTTCAGGCAAGCAAGCATCAGAGTTCACAGAGTTCAGGCAGGTTATGGAGAGCGACACATTTATTCTCGACTGGTGTGAAGGCACGTGCGGAAGTGTGAATTCTTGCAGGGAAAAATAGAAAACGATTGGCCAGGGAAAAACAATGGTGCGCGTTGAAGAGGGAAAGAAAAAAACCGCGAGAAAAGAGATAAAAGAGAAAGGAAAAAAATGGAGAGAAGGAAGAGAGTAAAAGATCCGGTCGTGATCGAAAACTTGAGAATGTTTCTACGTGACCGGCGGGTAAACCCAGAAAGTGAGATCGCGGAGTATGCCGAGGTAGCAGCTAGGGAATGAAACTCGTGAAAAGAATGAGAGCTTTCGGCCGTCGTGTTTCTGGAGAGAGAAAAAAAACGAGGAGCGGAGAGGCCAAGGAAAAGAAACAGGGGATCGACTTTCCTCTTCGGCAAGCTTTACACCGCTTGAAAAAGCCTCTCGGTGAGCCTGACTCTTCGATTCTCCCCTTACTTCCGGGGTTCTGAATCATCCATATCCTCCCGCCCCCGTTCACCCCAAACGTAATCCATTCGCCAAAATAATCTGGAAACTAACTGTTCCTTTTGGACGAATAAATAAATTTTCTGATAGCACAAGGTTTTGGGGGATTATTCCAACGGATCTAAAGCGAACAACCGAATTCGTATTCTTATCCATTCGCCGACCAATCGACGATACGATTCAGTGAACGCAGATAAAAAATCGTGCCGATAATCATTCAGGGAATTCGAACTGCCCACAAGATTCAAAGGCTGCTCCGCTCGTGGGTAATCCTGAGCTCCATCAAGATGCAAGCAGCTCGGAACCCGGAAAACTCGCTTTCATCGAGAAATGATTCGGCTGGAAGGAATCAAGGTGAGAATCACTGAACTTGAATAAACTCATCTTATCTACAGAAAATTGAGCAGGAAAGACGAAATGCATACTCCGGGCTTCTGATGCGAGCTCGATACGGGTATCCTCTGGTTTCATATCAAAGCGATCGATGATCACCATTATGAGGCTTTGCTACATGGGAGTTTACGGTCGAATGAGCCAGTTGACTCGGACTCTCTATCCTAGCGAAATCCTCCTGCTCTGGCTCTTTCTATTCCTGCTGTCACACATGCACGAACCTGGGACAATACATCCCAAAGAGTCCCTCATAAATTTATACATACATATGTAATTTCAATCCACTAGAAATATCTCTATAACGGTTAGCAGAGTCACGAGTTGCACAATTTCCTCTGCAGTCGCATTCCTAGAATCATCGGCTTTACACTTTGCGAGAATCGCAAACGCGCGCGTACAAATGGACATGCATTCGTCTGCTGGAGTGTAAAAGCCGTCCTCGTAAAGCGTTAATTAAAATCCTAGTTATTCGTATACTATTCTCTCGATCCTGAGGAAAACCTTATTCCGAGAGAAATTGCGTCATTGAACGATTGGAAATTGGAAAATTGAAACTACCGGTGGTACGTGGATTTAAACTGCGCGGCACGTGTGTGCACGCATAAATCCTCCATTATCTATCAACGCGAATCCGGGTAGACACGCGCGTTCCTATATACGCGTATGTGTACGTAAACGAGTGGAAAAGTCGTGTCCAACGTTAATCATGAGCAATACTCAGCACACACGCATTGAGTCTATTGTTTCCTACGACGACCAACACCCACACCAACATTCGTCTTACATACGTTACTAATCACTAATGGACAAATTGCTCGTCGAACATGAATTAACTCAAATTCGTTAATCCACCAATATTGGATCCCTCCATTGTAAGGGGAACCCTTTTAGCATTGAATCGCCAGCGAATTACTCTCGTCATCCGTTCCAACATAATCATTCACTGCATTCGACGATATAATTAAATTTATGCCATCATACGCACATTCCGAATTATTAATGCGAGTCATTTTCAACTTTCGGGCTTTTACCAAAATCGAATGCTCATTACGACTCACAGACAGACGCTTTGCGTACTTTTTTCTCCTCATGCAGGAAGCTATGTGACATCGTAAACGTTTTTCTTCCAGTTTTCAATGGCAATGCACTGCAAATGTCCCAAAACATCGAAAAATCATATCCAGAAACAATTTCCGGATGTCTGAAAACGTTCATACCTCGGAAGCTCTTCGTTCTCTGTGAATTTTTTCGGAATTGCTAGAAAAATGTAAATTCTACGGCATTTTGAAATTTTCAAAAAAGTGTATCACCGCCCTGAGTTCTGAAGATTTTAAGATTTATTAACAATTTTTTTTTATCGATAGAGTATCATAATAGGGAATTTTGTATCAAATTGGGGAAATATCGGTTGAAAGCGTAAAATTTTATGAGTCGAGGGGATTTGTGATGGAGGTATTCTGGGAACGTCCTTAATTAATGCATCCGTTATCCCACGCAAACTTTTGCGAGTAACGCGTATAGTGCATTAGCGAATTTTCGCCACTCGCGCTAATAGCACGAGCGAAATATCCCGCGTATGAATTCTGACACGCTGGCTATCGAGACAACCTTTCGAGTCGCAATGCGCAGCAGCGTTTTGTCCTGGATCCTTGTAATCAGACAAGCAAAGTATCGACTGGATTGAAATTTACTTGTAGAGAAACGAACGAGTGAGCCTCGCATGGGAACGACGGCAAACCGCTCGCGTTGACGTAACTCGATAGAAATTTATTCTAAATCCTCGATAGAATGAATTTCCACGAGAATCCCACAAAAAGCCTACAATTCTGATCGCAATTCCGTCTTGCTGATGACCTGGTCTCGCTCGACATAAAATTTGATTCAACTTTTCGTGGAAGAAACATTGAAAAAAATCTCAGAAATTGAATTATTTAAATAAAATTGTAATCTATTAACATGGGATTTTTTGACTCAAGCCGTTTTTCCGCGAGGTTTAAAAAAAATTGAACAAAACTTTTATTTTGTTTTTCTAATACTCGGTCTCGAGCCGCTGCAGTGTCTTTCGATACAATCGGCAACGTGCCTTGTCAAGAGTTTGGGTACAAAGTTTCAGGCAATCAAGAGTCTCTGAAGTAATGATAATAATTGAGTCGGGAGTGATAAAGTTTTATGGAAGGTGAGAGAATGATGCAGCTGGAAAAACATTTATTATTACGCTGGAGTGTGAGGCCGATTAACAGACATTGAGATAAACTTTTCTTTGTCATTAATTCTCAATCAGTTTCGTCACGTTCGAGCCAGAGGCAGCATTGTCGTGGGATTGGATAGAGTTGGCTTGGGATTGGAGGGATCGATGAATATATTTCAGGCGCAAATGCAAAGCACACAATATTTTTCGTCGACGCTCATTGAAATTTTGAACGGCAGTAAAAAGTTGGTGAGTCGTGTGGCCTTAATCCGAAATTGTGCGAGAAGAAATGTGCACCATTTGTCACATCTGTTTCTCAAAGTGCGGTATATACGGGTTGTGGCCGCAATAGAAAAGTCTCGACAGGGAAGGTCAAGGGAAAGGAGGTCAGGCGAGCACGTATCCAGCCGAATTTACTCTTCATAGCGTTTCTCTCCCTTAACGAGAAGACTAACGGCCAAATAATAAATCAGACTTGGATGTATACGTGTAAGCTTTACTGGCAGAAGCGAGTACGCTAGTTGGTAAAAAAAAACGGAGGAGAAAAAAGTCGCAAAGTGGAAATGAAGGAAGGGTGTGCACGAGGGTTGGTAGGGAAAGAATGGTTTTTCGCTCAGGTCGCATGTACTCTCGCTCCAGGGCTACTGGTGTATATGTGTGTACAGCGATATAGTACAGGCAGCAGGTTTATACATACATGTCGCTTGTAGGGTGCAATGGAGGAGGAGTGAGAGAAGAACAAGAGGAAAAAACACTATTCTAGTTTACGATCCCATTGGGAAGAAGGCAACGAGGTTACTCGATGCTGGCTCGAGAAGGTGAACGGGAAAAGAGCGATAGAAAAGAAAAATAAACGAGCTGGACGATTGCGCAAAAGCGATTTGACTAAAAATAATAAAAATGTATGGAAGGGACTGAAGAAAAACTGCTGGGGGTGAATTCGACACGATCGTTGCGTACGTATTAAGGGCATCGTATAAAATGTGTGTGTGTGTATGTTTGGAAAATCCTGCAAACTGCCGAAGCGAAGCTCTGAGCTGTCTTTAGGGACAATGTATTTCAAGGCTTTAAATCAATTTCTACATCCGCGACACTTTGTCACACGAGTGAGTGGCCCGAATTGGAGCAACCAAGTTGCAAAGGAAATAAGGACACAAGCAACGAAATTGACTGGTTCTGATAGCCCAGAGCTGCATATGCCTTTGTAATGTCATTAAGCAAATTGTCGAGGCATCTATGACACGAAAGTGAGGCTCTTATTGGCACAGGAGTCGAAGGTGTATGGAGCGGGGCAAAGGGGAAAGAGAAAGAGGACAAGTTTCAAGAGAGCGGAGATTTCATTCAATTCAGGCCATCTCAACAAATTGGATGTCTTTGCTTCTTCTCAACGGAGCTTTTGCTCCGCCGGTAGGTCATTGCGTCGATCGTACCACCAAGAAATGCGAGCTCTGCCTCTACGAACGAAAAGAACCTGCGAAGCATGTGAAAGCTCTGAGAAATCCGAGTGAGCCTGCTCTCTCGAAGATCCGTGTGGGATAACCGCGTTCTGATCTTCTCGAGTTTCAGCCTTTCACCCGACCCCGCGGCTGCTGCTCTGCGTCTAGCCTACCCGCCGCGACGAGGCACTTCCTTATTTCTTACACTATTTTCCCCCGCACCTTCACCCTCATTCTTTCTTCCTTTTTCCCGCCTATCTACCCTCCTATCTTTGACTTTCTGCCTCCAAGCTCCGGCTCTCATTTTGGCCCATTTCCTCAGATGCGATATATCGCCTTAGCTCGATCAGGAAGTGGCAAAAACCGGATAGACCCAAACGAAAGAATCCGTGAACAGAGAAATGGAAATAGCAAAGCTTTCCTTATCCCATATCGATCGACTCAACCAATTGACATTTTTTCTTTCCCCCACCATTATTTATGCCGATAGTCTCCGTCCCCCTATATACACGCTTCGCATAATCCAAGTTCCCTCACCCAAATTATTCTCAGATACTCCCAAATCGAATAAACTGCTATTACATTAAAACTTAGTGCTCGATTAAATAATAGAGATTACACCAACAGAACAGTCGTCCATTGAATATTTAAGCAATAACGGAACTGTTCAATTCAAATGGGTCCACTCAAATATAAAAAATATTATCTGAATCCTATCTGCATCTGTTGCAACTGGGGAAAAAAAAAAATATTCTCCACTTACCAAACGTTTTTTATACACATAATCGTTACTGTTTTCCTTCCGTAGAATAAACAATTTTTTCTTCATTTCCCGAGTTCATAATACGTCACAGTAAAGTGATGACTGGAATCTGGCAAAAGACATTTTTCACTTACGATTCACAGCTCGAGAACGATACGCTGAGTTGAGATTGACTCATAAAAATGTTGCATTGAGCCCATTCCTTCGTTCTTCATCATGAACAACATATCAAAATGACGGAATTGAAGAGTTAACGAAAAAAGATTTCCTGACGTTCAGAATTTGAGATATTTAATTTTCATTTTTTCCCATCCAAATGCGTATAAATTAAAGTCGCGTTTCGTTTATGAGTTGCAGAAAAATGTGTTTAGGATTTCTCTCAAAAAAATTCGGCTCGCAGCCTCTTTGGGTATCTGCAAAAAAAATTCTAAATGGATTTTCTCTTCCAACTCGATTTTTTGAGACGAATTTGAGACATTAAAATTCCAGTTTTTAACTTTTCACCATCCAACCGCGTTTAAATTAAAGTCGCGTTTCGTTTATGAGTTGCAAAAAATTGTTTATTAATGTTCATCAATAAAAAAATTCCGTTCATAGTCTTCGTGGCTATGTCCAAAAAAAAATGCTCAATACATTTTTTTCTTGCAACTTTTTAACGAAACGTGACGCCAATTTACACGCGTTCGGATGGGGAAAATGGGAAAATTTGTCATTAATTATCGCAAATTCTTATTTGAGATATTTATTCGTTTATACAAAATTCTGAAAGAGCTCCAAATAAAGTCGTTATGTGACAGTAATACCTTAATGTGGGTGATAGGCTCTCGTGTTACAAGTAGTATAAACGCGTACGAACAGACAGGCGATCGAACTTTGTATCCCCTTTCCGATAACTAGAGCTAAAGATAGAAGCGAACGTTTGTTTCGTAAAATTTCTGGGCAAAGTTGCCATTGCATGTCTCAAGGGTTTTTAGGATGGGGCGGAATCATAGCGATAGAATAAATGAATTTGGAGCATGAATCTGGATGGTGAACAATAAAAATCGGGCTTAAAGTTGAAGGGGGAAAGAGGCGGAAATATTTCCATGACCTTGAGATAGGCCGAAGGTGTTTAGGGCCCGGAAATAGCCAGGGCTTTGCCGCAAGCCGGAAACGTCGCAAAAACTAGCAGCCGGATAATCGGGACGTGGAAAAATGTGTGTCTGTGTCTGTGTATCCGTATAAAAATATATATTTCGATTTATTGTACCTCAGCAGAACGAGTGGGAAGAAAATCGGTAGGAAATAAATAGGAACAGGTTTTTTCGTGAGACTTTTGGAGGTATAAGCAGGGGATGGAAAAAAAACATAAAACACGAAGCCATGCGCGATCCTAATCGAGATTGATGTAATCTCCCCTGCCTGATAAACGATTAATGTGAATTTTTTTCTTCTCCATCCTACTGCTTGCCAATAACGAAGAAAATTATATGATTTTTTGTCCTCCCACCATCAGGTTCGATCGAGTTCTCTCGAGTCCAATCTCTTCGTAAAACAACGAGGCTTCCAGGTCGACTAAATAAAATAAATATTCCGACACTGAAAACAAAATTTCGTAATATTTTTTTTCGATACATTCAACTGAACTTCTCTCTTGAAAATCCCAAGGATTTTGTCATTCCAGCAATAAATATTCCAGAAAATATTCTAGCAAGAATTACCAAAATTTGAAATGATAAAAAAATATTAATTTTACGGTGTTTTAACAAAATATTGATTTTTTTCTACTAAATTTCATTTCCTGTGGAATAATGTCGTTTTTCTTTGAAATTGTGTTCTTCGATTTTCAAGCTTCGGAGACATGAACGCCTAGAAACTTCAGTAGTCTCGTGATCTCCAGTGTTCGACAAACTTTAGGGGCTGAACCAAAGCCCAATTTGTCACTGACTTCAAGGCCGTTCAGCCAAAGTTATTTATTTGCTTCCTTCGCACTTTTCCACAAGCGTCAGCGAGCTTCCGGACGATATTCATTCGGACCGTATCAGCAGATGGGAATGTGTTGAGAAATTTGGTACGGTCAACTAATGCAGAATGGTGCAAAATGATTCATGATTGAGCCGAGCTAACTAACTAGTCTCGTTCTATTAAGCTCAATGATGAGATACAGGCTTTCCAAACTAGATGCTCGTATGAATAAACATATGAATGTATGTGTGCGTGTGTGTATAAACGCGTTTCCCAATTCTCCATGCCCGGCCTGGTGATGATTTTGCGAGTGGATACACACGGCGATCCTTTCGTTGCTGGTGCGCACAGGCCAGGTCTTGTTTCCCTCAGCTTTAATGACATTTTACGCTCCACCGATTCGGACGAACCTGCTCAACGTCTATTACAAAATCACTATATTCAGAATTTCTTAATGATTTTTATAAACATTCTTGACATCAAAACTAACAACTTTCTCCTGTGAAAAAAAAAATTCTGACGTCAAGAATTTGAGACATTTAAATTCCAGTTTTTAACTTTTCCCCATCCAAACGCGTTTAAATTAAAGTCGCGTTTCGTTTATGCGTTGTAAAAAATTTTTTATTGATGTTCACCAATAAAATGTTCATTAATAAATAAATTACGTTCATAGTCTGTCTGGCTATGTCCAAAAAAAAAATCCTCAATGCATTTTTTTCTTGCAACTTTTGAACGAAACGTGACTCCAATTTACATGCAGTTGGACGAGGAAAATAATAAATTGGAAATCAAGTATGTCAGAAATTCTGAACGTCAGAAAATTTTTCTTCATGGTTTTATACGAAATTTCGAAAGAATCTTGAGTGAAGTCGTTTTGTGAGCCCTCGACAAGACCCTTCGTTTCATTCGTGTTTATTGCGTTCCCTCTCTAGCAGAGCACGTTTTCCTGCTGTTTACTTCCGGAATAATTTCACCTTCACCGCGATTATCCATATATTTATGTAACATCGCGGAACCGTATTAATTCCTCCACGGGCGCGTTTGACCAACATTTTACCAAAAAATACAATTAACGCCGAGAAAAATCTTTTTCCGATAAATCCGACAACGTTCACGAAATTCATCTCATCCGCACGATCATTTTCCATCTTCATTATCGCCCTAAAGTAATGAAAACGGATCGTGTTCATGGTCAACCACAAAACTATAGAAGTTAACGAAGGAAATGAGTCTCAGGAGGCTAATTGACCCATGGAGAACTTGTTGGAACTTTATATGCAAAAATGTGTAATATTTTTCCGCTCGAAGAAATATCCGTCGATGGGAACATGCCAGGAAATGAAAATTTCTTCGAAACGACGCACACAATAAATCAATTTCGTTTTAAACTCAACTTTGTCTATTATACCGATAAAACGATTTTTTTTTTCAAGTGTTGATGAAATGGTGAGACTCGCCATATTAAAAATTGGATTTGCAGTTTTTCTCGAGTAAAAGAAAAAAGGGAGGAGAAAAGGGATCTATTTCAAGACAAATTCCGAAGGGTTCGAGATGGATACTGTGTGCGATTTGATCCACCAAGATTGAAGTTGGAAAGGTAAATTAGCGAGCAGAGAGAATGTTGGGTAGAAGCCCAGCGATGCCTTAAGGCTGGTAGAAAGCTCTGTATCGAACTAGACCCTCCGGCAATAGGAGCTCGATATGGTTAAGGGATTAAAGGAAAAGCCGTTTCTCGTTGGAAGGCACGGACGGATTCTCTCTCTCTCCCTCTCTCTCTCTCGCTCGGACTTTCTCTCGCTTGTTCCAGCTACGAGAACATGCTTTCTCGTTGGTGCGGTTTCTCTCTGTTCGCTTCAACACCTTTTGCCTCACCAATTTCCCTCGCTCGGATTCGAGCGAGCCCTCATTGGCCTTCTGTGCTGCTAGGCTTTCATCGTCGATCATCCACCGTTTCTGAATTATACCCGACGAATACCACTAGACCAGAGATTATTGTTGCAATTACTTAGTGCAAATGCCACTTTCCAATCCCCATAATTCCGATGAAATATCAATTATCGAAATGATATTCTAATTTGAGATTCCGATCCATTATCTATCTCCGGAATTGTGATTTCAAACAAAAGAGGAGAAAAAAACAAAAGCAGCGGCGACGGCGGTGATTGGAGAGTCACGAACGTGAATCTTACACAATCCGTCCTAACAAACGCTCTGGCGTATACACATTCATGCATCATTAGTGACACGTGAAACACGCAATCTTGTGCTCAAGCTAAGGGAGAAAAAAGGTAACTCTGACCTTGAACCTCCGCGATAGATCCTTGCTTAACGCGCAGCTTTTTCTCTTTGCTCTGGCTCGGAAAATCGTCAAGAATTCTCCCCACGAAAACTCCAAACGATGAACGAATGAATATTCAATCTCGTGTGAAAGCTTCGACAATTTTTCCAACTCCGATATACGCAAAATTGATCAATATCTTGTCTTTTCTACTCAAAAACAACAAACCTATGATTTTCCGTTTTTTTTTTTTTTTTTAATTTTTTTAAAGATTCGTTCACGAAGAACGTGAAACGAAGCGTTGAAAAATGGGGTGATGTCGTGTCAGGCAGTTAAAGGTATTTCTTTGCATGGTGTTGGGGCTGCTTCGCGTCGTCGTTGATTTGAACACGATCGAGCTAGGCATGGGGCTTCGCTCTCATTGCAGTGATGCTTCTTCATCGATTCTACGACGAGAAGGTGGAATAAGGTAACCCAGAAAGCACGTGGCGCTGAAAGCTCTCATCTATACAATGGATCGCGCGTATACATTCACACGCATGTGCCCTTTTTCCAACACATCGACGTCGTCTGTGCACATTCCAGGACACGCACTCTCTCTTGAGCTTTTTCTCTCACACGTTTTCAGCCTTTCCCACTCGCACCCTCGTATAAGGATGTTCTTTTGGCTCGCGAGCGCATTGATCCGTTTGCGGATTTCTCCTGACTATAGGCGTAAAGTTCGGTTATTTCAACAGGAAAGCAGATCCCGTTACAGGGCGTTTCCAACAGCAGCACACACCAACATCTTTATAAACTTGAGCTGAGGAGCCACAACCGAGTCACAAAGTTTTATATTGTTTTCGGCTCAGCCCATGCACCCCATTCTCAATGGCTCATCGTCGTTGGAATCATTACAGTTGGCGACGCGTTCGGAACACGATCGTACAGTCGAAACCTTTCTATAGCGATCGAGCAGAAACATGAAAAACAAATTTTTTATTCTGTTACATCAACCGCTGAAAACTTACGTTTTATTTTTTCATTTTTAGTGGAATAATCTCGGAAGCGAACGCGACAAGAATTAAAACCTGAACGTTTGGGCTGTGGAAAAATGTCTCGTTTTTGTCGTCGCTTTCCCGACCAAACCATCGGATATAGAAAAATAAAGTTTTATACTTTTTTATGGCAAATTTTCCGCTCTACAAAATTGATCTCTTACGATTTAGCTCTATTTCTAACGGTTTCGGCGGTATAGGCGCTCAGAGTAAAATTATGTCGATCGCAGTCGTCAAATTTGATCGGAATTCGAGACTTTAGATTCGAAAGTGAATTTTGAGGCCACGTTTGAATCGTGGAACTTGTACCTCATGGCTCTCTGTAGATAACCATTTTCGGTGAATTCGATATCCGGAGCCGATGTGCTAGAATTTCGTGCTGCCTCCGAAGGGATCGAGAGCAGGCGCCGGCAAAAAAAAAAAACGTTCCGAAAGCTGTTGCGAGGCCTTGCCGGCGATCTCGCACCGCACCCTAATATCGTACGTTAGACAACCCTTGTATCGTTGCCCTCCCGCGCCCATCGACTTTTCCGTCCCACGCGACGAAAAACAAGGAACGTGAAAAAAGACCGAGCAGGGGCTGGAGAAAGATGAAAAAAGGAAAAAAAGACTAAGAGAGAAAAAAGCAACAACAACAAAGTGGCAAGGAGGGCGAAAGCCGTGGTTACAACCCCTTAATTCACCGATACGTTATTGTACTCACTTTCTTTCTCCGTAATAAATTCTTAACCCCCATATTTATAGGCTTACACGGTTTTCGCTCCCATCTATCGGGATACAACTAAAAAAAAGCAAAATTGAAAAAAAACATTCATAAATAAACACCGAAAAATAAAAAAACATTATCCGCGAGAGAAAAATTTGATGAAAAGGAAAACCGTGTTTTCAGCTCGACAGTATCGTTTTTTTTTTTGTATTTCTTTCACAGCAACCCTCTGATAGGGGTTGAAATTTTTTAAATCGTTTTTCTTTGTTTCTTCGTTATCGTCTTACTTCGTGATTTACTCTACGGAATAATTTACGCGGAGGTATCTTTATGCGAAGTCTTACCGTTTCGATCCCTCTCTCCCTCGTGAATCGTTCATTTTTTATTCCGAAACTACAAAATTTACGGTATGAAAAAGGCAAAAAAAACGAACAAACTTTCAATGGAACGCGAGCAAGAGTGCAAAGATAAGCGGAGGGAAAAAAAACGTAGGTACATAGACGCGCGAGTGTCCCTAACTCATCGAAAAACTTTTTACAAAGCCGACTTTCCAAAGACGACAAAAATACTTATGCACAACGTTGCTTTTTTGTTTCTTCTCCGCCATTTACATTCTTCGCTATTGCCGTTATGGAATAATTTATAAGTTGCAAAACTTTTTTTTTCTTATTTTTATCTTCGTCTGTCCTTTCTGGTCTTTGAGCTACACAAATTTACGTAAGCCAAATACTTCCAACGGAGAGAACTTTTGCAACGAGAAATCCCACGACACAATATAAAGCACGCGAAGAATCAAGACGGAAAGGATTATTATAAATTGTTTTTTGTCCTATCTCCAGCGCGACGGAAGCTAAAAGTGCAAAAAGCATTCGTCGCTCATCACGGCAAAATGAAAACTTTGAAGCAATAATAAATATACAGGAGAGAACAAAAAACTTGCCGATAGATTGGATAATTAAAAAAAAAAAAGCGATCGAGCATATGATTGGCCCGAAAATTATCAAATTATCGTGTGCTCTCATTTTTTTCACATTCACAATTAATTAAATTGTACGAAATACGAATTTTTCGAACTCGAACAATGAATTTGTATAATTATTAGGATTTTGTGATTAAGAGTTGATTCGAATTGGGTGACTGGACAATTTGAAAAATCAAGATTTCTAGAATTATCAGGGAGTGAAAGTTAAACAGATCCACAAAATACTTTTCTTTCAACGTCTGCCGTGTCTTGGAGGTTGAAGGTTAAATTTGAATACCAAAGGAATATCAAAAATTGTACATTTTATTGACGATTTTCAATCACCGAGATATTCGATTTTTTTTCCTCGTGAGAAAACTACTTCGGCACCAAGGGTGTCTCATGGTTCTGCTGTCTCATTGTACACATTAATGGCACGATAATCCTCGCAAGTGGTATAGGATTGCGCGCAGCGACTTTGTTCAAGTGAATAATGGAGCTATCGAGTGATATTCTGGACGACGTTGTAATTCAAGAAACGAAACGCAACGACTATACGATTCGTGTCACTTTAGCAACGATTGCATTTGCGATTGCATAGAAAATTCTATCGAATTCTGACTGAAAATATAATTAGTAAAAATATATTTTTCTCAAAAATTCGGTGAGATTTCTATTTGTTTTTTCTTCACATGCCCCAATTTTTAATGCTAAAGAAATTACTAACAAAATACGTTCAGTCTCATGGTCACTTTTTACGCCATTCATTTAATTGCTAAAAATTTGCCATCGTCATAAAAAAACAATGGATTCGATGCTCTTGAGCATGAGCGTCTAAAAATGAAAATAAATTTTTAGCAACAGCCATCTGCGAGACCTGAATGTCTCCGCTGAGATGTGCTCTCGTGCGATTTCTCTCGTGATTGTGACGAATCAATTTTACAAAGTCCATCAGAGCCCGATCACATGTGTATACAAGTGCATGCATATGTATCTCGAGCGCCACCACTCCTCGTCAATTATGTGTCAGTGCATCCTGCATTGCACAATCAAAAGATCGCTTAAAGTTCTTGGTAGTCGTCGTCGCGTGTTCTACGAACCACGACTTTGCAAATATAATTTTTCTGTTACTCAATAGAAAACAGAAACGAATATATTTTTCACACAAAATTGCGTGATCATTCAATTGTTAGATGAATTTGAAGACATTAAAAAACAAATAAAATATTTCGAACTATCGTGCACGACGATGTATGGAAAAAAAAATCGTAGGGAGTTTTGGGTTTGAAATTTCTATACGAATAAAAAAAAAGGAACGAATATTTTTCACACAAAATTGCACGATCATTCGATTGGTAAATGAATTTTGAAAAATTGGAAAATAATCAAAATATTTCGAGCTATCGTGCACGACGATGTATGGAAAAAAATCGTAGGGAGTCAGTTTTGGGTTTGAAATTCCTATACAAATAGGAAAAGCACTATCTCGTGTCTCAATGACTGACAACTCGAGTAGCCACGAGATATTTAAAGATTTCGTGGCTGCTCAGCGTAACGTGCAATCAATGCAGCAAATATATATTTATTTAAAAACACACAGAGCCACGCATACGAATAAGCGTTTGTATATGTTGTTTTGGCTTCTAGCCACACGTCATTTTAACGACTCTGCATCGTTCAACAGAGAGAGGCTTGTGCAGTATTTTAATGCGATTTTGGCAGGTATAACTTGCCACACTGCGGCACTTGTCACGGTTACCGAAAATATTCGTAAATAGGAATTTTCCGATTAGTAATAATTTTCACACGCGGATTTATCTGCTCAATAATATTACAAGAAAAAAACAAACAAACAAACAAAAACTATTTAAAATGTTTGCCGTATTTTCAGTTTCTCCTGCGGAGCATCAATTCAGGCTCGCAATTCACCATCGATCAACCAAGGTTAATAAACAATGTGAAAAAAACTGATAAATGTCAGTTTGATTCCGTTGAACAAGCGAAAAGCGAGGAGAAAAGTATTTTCCTTCATTGATCAAGGATTTTAGACGACGAACTCAAATATGTCCAATTTTTCGGGTGTAAATAACGAATCTCGCGGAGTGTGGAATACAAAGTTGACGCGCTTACACGGTTCAGCCTTCGAAGAGCTACAGGGATTTTCTCGAGGTTGGAAACTGGGCGAGATGGAAAGAAAACAAAATAAATGAAAAATGAAACAATATTTTAAAAATACATAACCTTAACGGTCACGTCTGGCAAAAATGGTACAACGACAAATATGTCATGGTGAGATTCTTTCAACATCTGACTAGGAATGCTCCTATACGGCATTGACAGAAAAAAAAGAGAGGAAATATGTTTACTCGGGCGAGTGTAGCTTGTAAAGGATCGTACAAAATAATGTCGTGTTGCTCTCTCGAGCTCTCAGCTGTATCACTGTATCCGAGCAGTGAATGCAGTGCCCGTAGCTTTGATAATACACCTGAATGGCGGGAATGCTTCGTAGTGAAAAAAAAATGTATACATATATATATTATATACATACGTATTTATAGAGGAAGGTCGAGTGGAAACGACCGCATAAAACTCGTCCATATAGCATCATAGACGAACGTTGCACCGGATATACCGGGTGCTCGAAACATCAAACATAAAATAATCAAAAATGCATTGAAATGCATGAATCAAATACCGATTAATCTGAAATTCAGAAGAGCCAAAATCATGCAAAATAATTGAAGACAAAAAAATGCCGTTACAAATCTTCTTTCAATTTAAATAAATTAATCGTCTGAAAATATGCGATAAAGTTTGCAAAAAAATGCTCGAGATGCACGATGCTCAAATCTTCCTCTATGAGGAAGATTTTTTCGTATTTTCTCTAGTATTTGCATTTGAATTTTATGATTTCAACAACTCTTCTAAAAAGTAAAGAGGAAGTGCGGTCTTGAACACAATATCTTAGAAAATTTGCACAAAAATTTAATCGGTTGGACGATTTTTGGAAAAACCCAGAATTTTGTTAAATTCGAAAAATTATAAAATTCAAACCGTTCAATCAATATTTTTCAAATTCAATCCCAGTCTTCCTTTTATAAAACTCTATTGATGAAAAAAAAATTAGAAATGAATCTTGAAATTTGCGGAAGTTTTGAGCGGTGACACACTTTTTTGGTAAATTTCAAAATGTCGCAAGGCTCGTATTTTTTTAGCAATTCTGACAAATTTTTCAGAGGATGAAGAGCTTGCATAGATCAACATCTGTGCGAAACGGGAGCTTTGTAGCTCAAACCGTTCTCGAGTTATGAACGTTTGAATTTTACACTACCAGAAGAAATCCAAACTGAAAAGAAAGTGCTGTCCTTTATGAGGGAGCAAAAAAGAGAACATTTCGTGAAAATATTGACGTTCTATAGGGAAAAAATGAATACCATCGAAATAAATTGATCGAAATGAAGAAATTCCCGACATAATTTATAGCCGAAGGTACAGTTTGAGGGAATAATGAGATTGAAATCGCATTCGGTATTCCATGTCAAAAATTAATCAAGAGCGTGTAGTTTGTTTTATTTTATTCATTTTTTTTGTTCCCCTAAAATCGATTTGGATAAGATTTCTCCTGCACCCTGGAACTTCTCCCCTATTATTGACAATCTATTTGCTATACAAGAAATAAGAGGGAAGGGAATAAGGGATATTTGGTTTTCGTGGTTGTTGATCGGAGTTTTCAAATTGCCGGGTTACTCCATGTTAATAGATGAGACGCGGGGAGTAAAAGAGAAGAAAGAGGTTGGTTCGACGCGAAACGAGTCCCTCGGGAACTTCCCTGGCCCTCTCGTGAGCTTCCTCTTGGCTCTAACTTGCTCGACATGAATCCGATGCACAAGCATCGTTGAGAGTATGCATGCGCACCGAAACAGGAGCTACATAAGCAGCATTAAATCAGCAAACACACGAGGCAGCGAGAGGGCCAAGGGAGCCATGTCCTGTGTGAGGGAGAGCGAGCGAGAGAGAGACAGAGAGTTTTGTATGGTTTAAGACACTTGCTCGGAACTAAGGGCCAAACAACGAGGGATATAGTTTCGGTTACGTGGAGCGAGGCAGTCTCGTAATTTACCAACTAATCCTGCTGGGCATGGCAATCTCGACGTTCCCTCTCACTCTCCATTTTCACTCTAGCAAAGTTAAGAGAACGATCATTTCTGCCCTTCGCTGCCAAATTTTTTGGTCGCTGTCTTCGCCGATGAATAAAAAGACTTTAGTGCTTTCCTTTTTTTTTTAATCTGAAAATGAAACTGGATCACGTATTTTCCCTGTGCCAAGGCTTCAATTTGATTAAATTTTAAATTACTTTATTGAGAATTCTCCAATAATTTTATATGAACATTTTTAACACCAAAACTCACAATTTTCTCCTATGGAGCAACATTTTTAGACGCCAAGAATTCGTGACATTCAATTTCCAATTTTTAACTTTCCCATGAACGTGTGAAAATTGATGTCGCCGTTTATGAGTTGCAAGAAAATGTGTTTAGGATTTTTCCCAAAAAATTTCGACTCACAGCCTTTCTGACGCCAAAAAAAAGTCCCAGATACATTTTTTTTGCAACTTGTTAACGCAACTTATTTAATATCTTGAATTCTGAACGTCAGAAAAATTTTCTCCATTTGTATACAAAATTTATAAAAAACCCTAAATAAAGTCATTTTGTGCCTTAAAAAAACAAAAAATTCTTTCCAATTCTTCCGCAGGAGAAAAATGTATCGAAAAAAAATGATTCTTTTTGTGTTGTTGCTGGAGACGGTAGTTTTTGGGGAAAAAGCTGTGCCTTATATTCCGTCTCGTGCTTCTTAGATGGTAATAAAAGGGAGAAAAAGCATTGAGAAAAAATCCATAAAGATGGCGATTATACACGCCGCCCTTTCCATTGACCACGACCCTTATTTCTCACATTTCATGCAGCCTCAACCTTTACTACTTGCTTCTCATCTCCGGAGTAGCCAGACGAGTGGGAAACGGAGGAAGAGCAAGAGAGATGTTTGTTATTTACATTAATCAAGTGATCCAACCGCCTCTCGCGCTTCTCGAGGGGTATCAGCTGAGGAAAAAAACAAAATTGCTGACGCCTACTGTGCGACTTCACTGCTCCTTGCTTCATGTCGATATGAATACATGTATACCCAAGGTGTGTGTCTCTGTACTGTATATATATAAATATATGGGCATTATTCGATATAAGATGGGAGGAATGAGGCCAAGGAGGAAAGAAATATGAGGGCGAAAAAAAATTATATTATGGCAGGGAGCGATTGAACTAAAGGCACTTGGAACTGGGATCCTGTGAAAGTCTTTTTTTCCGGCCAATTTATTCGTCACAACATTGCCATAAGCTTTCCTAGTGGAGAGAAGATTTTCGGTTAGGGGAGAAAAAAATCCACCCTTTCGATATGAGGTTGAAAAAAATTGCAAATTCCTCTTGGTGATTCTCGGCGAGAGGCAAAAGAGAGCCATGAATAATCATGAGAATAAATTGACGTTCCTCCGCCTCGCGGCCTCGGAGCGTTGAAAAGAAAAATGAAGCCTCCAAAGATCGAGATTAACTCTGATGTATTAATTAACGAGCTTTGGTGAATTGTGGTCCGTCGTTAAACCTGGAGGGTGTACTTCCGAATAGCTGTTACCTCCGATTCGGCTCAAATTTGGTGGAGACCTTCTATTCGACGATACAAGAAAGTGTGTGAAGGGATTTTTGGCGCATCTCAATATTTTTCGAGAAATCGAATTTTGAAATTTTCCAATTTTTTATCATTTCTGAGTAACATTTACATCCGATTTGGCTCAAATTTGGTGGAGACCTTGTATTCGACGATACAAAGAAGTGTGCCAAAGGATTTTTGGCGCATCTCAATATTTTTCGAAAAATCGAATTTTGAAATTTAAAAAATGCAGACCATTTGTACTATCCAGAATGCACCACGTGGAGGCGAACTGAAATGAGTAGGGAAGTGAATAAATAAACCGAGAGTAATTGTCGCCAGATCGAAGACAATACAATATTGTACTATGTCCCACACACCATCGAAGATGCCCTGCACACACTCCACTGTCCCACACACCATCCGAGGTGGCCCGCCCCCACCCCACATGTATGAACAAATAATACTGTTAATAGGCGGAGCGACGGGGGGTCCGGGGGGCGCAGCCCCCCGGCGGGGTGAAGGGGCGGAGCCCCTTCTGGGGGTGGAGGGGGCGAAGCCCCCCCTGGGGGCGGAGGGGGCGAAGCCCCCCCTGGGGGGTTGGGGGGGCGAAGCCCCCCCCAAGGCAACATCCTTGTTTTTAAAATTACTCGAGATGCGCCAAAAATCATTTAGCACACTTTTTTGTATCGTCGAAAAGAAAGTCTGTACCAAGTTTGAGCCAAATCCCAGGTACCAGTGCTTTAAAAATAAAAAAAATTAGTATTTGTTGAAAAATTATATTTTTTGAAAAATATTGCGATGCGCCAAAAATCCTTTGGCACACTTTTTTGTATCGTCGAATACAAGGTCTCCACCAAATTTGAGCCAAATCGGATGTAAAAATCATTCAGAAATGATAAAAAAACTAAAAAATTTCAAAATTCGATTTTTCGAAAAATATTGAGATGCGCCAAAAATCCCTTCACACACTTTCTTGTATCATCGAATAGAAGGTCTCCACCAAATTTGAGCCAAATCGGGGGTAACAGCTATTCGGAAGTTTATCCAACCTGGAAAAGCCACGATTTTCCAGAGAACCCTCCACGCCGAATTATTTAACTTTTATTCCCTCGCCACAATGCCGGTTTTTTTTTGTGCTCTAGTTTTTTTCCCCCAATTGAAATAATATGAATTATTCTTCTCGATTCTCGCCACGCTGGCACACAACCGAGTCAATCATTTTCCACCGGGACTCCTCTTCGATCTTACGCTCGATTTTTATTTCCCACGTTTCTTCGCTTTTGCTCGCTTTTGCTTTGAGATGATCCAGAACTTTGACTCCAGGGAACAACGATCCAGCAGCAGTGAGTCGTCACAAGAGACTTTGTGACGTTTTCTCGAACAGTGTGTCCCCAAGAAATCGAGATTCAATTTTCATTCTACTACTACAACGCTTTTCTTTCATTCCTATTCCCCAATAAAAACCCAAGTCACTAGTCTGCTCTCGAATTCCTGACGTTTTTTCCCTCTTTCCACCTTCTTCTTCTCCTTCATCTCTCCATCTCTCTTCTTCCTTTTTCCCTCGTGACGTGAAAATAGTGAGACAAGAAAAAATTCACACTGAACGTCCATGAATTTTCCGGATGACACCGCAACGCTACCGAGCAGTATTTTCCAATTTTCTTTCGGCTTTCCGATACTCTAAGCTCGTGCATTCACTCCATTCATCCATAAGTAAAATTTGAAGGAAAAAAAGGAGGATGATTAAAAATTAATCAGATAATAATCGATTAGTCGCGTCCCTTGCCAAGTAAATCAGAAGATCGCCTCGCAACGAGAAGTAAATTTTGATTCAAGAAACAGAAAGAGATGACCCAAAGATTGAGAATTTCTTCACGAAAAATGGAAAAAGAACTTTGCAGAGTTTCGAAAGGCGTTGGAATAATGAAAAAAAAAAAAAAAGGAAATATGAAAAATATTCGTCTCGTGCTGAGAAAACAAAACGCGATAGGCCGATAGGTTGATGTTTCGCTTGGCAAAGATGTCGAACACGTATGTACCAGGGTCGCCGAAAAAAAAATCAATATTTTTTTATCCCGAGCATCGTTGTTGGAAAGCTCGAGATGTAGACCCAAGAAAAAAACTATGTCGGAGGAGAGGCTTGTAGATTAATATTGAAAAGCTCCGCAAGCATTATTTTTTTTGTTTTTTTTTGCCAGTCAAGATGAAAAGCGATGCGACTCATATTTAAAAAATGGAAAAATGCATTCCCATACGATTCGACATGCAAAAAGAAACGAAAGTTTTATCATGTCGATTTGAGAAAAATATTTTCGTTCATTTAGAAAGTCTGTTTTATTTCTCGTGAAATTTTGACGCGAATCGATAACATGTGGACCCATGGCCTTTTATCCGATAAAGCTTTATTTTATCATTTTTGAAAAAACAATCGTTTATCTGTCATACGCATGCTGGAATATTTAATATCGCGTAAAGTATAGAAATAGAGAGACTCGATTATGAACGTTCTCTCGTTGTCTATATATAACTGTGGCAATTCGTATTCGTCGAGAAACAGTAACAATGCATCTGGCTGAGTACTCTTTTATACAATTCGATCGTACACATGTAGCGGCGACGATAAGAAGTTGCCTCGCCCGCTTCCGGTTGCTCCGGACGAGCGACACGGAGTTTCGAACGGTTCAGAGTGATAAAATAAAGACTCTCGCCCGCGTTCCCTTTTCATGCAACCTTGGAGAGATTTTGTGCTCGAAAAATGCGTCCGACGATTGTGCACAAAATGAACATAAAAATAAATTATCAAATTCAACGAGCGCGACCTCCTTATCTCCGACTTTATTTTTTCTCGCCCGATATATTTTCACTATTTTTCCATCGTCTGCTCCGATGGATATGAAAATATCCATAACTTTCAGGATATCTTTCATCTTAATGTTCGACCACAATGAAATTGAACAAATTATTTGCTACCGAACAATTTTTCCGCTCAAGGGCTCGTACGAGAATGCACCCAATTATGACTTAAAAAATAAATGTCTCATTAAGAAACAAAACAAAAAAACAACAAAATTTCTGGAAAATCATTTTTCTCCACATTCTGACGAATTCACGTGAAACGATTTTCTCGTAACCGGGATCGATTCCGGTTAAAATGAAATTATTATTAATTGAATTTAATTTGAATTGAATTAAAGTTTTTCTGATTAGTCCGTGTTCACGATACACCAGAATAAACAGAATATAAATTTGAAGATTTGTTTAGTCTGAAGCTCAGTATTGGGATGGACCTCGAAAAAGTCAGATGAACCCTGAATCAAATATAATGAAAATCACGCTAGCGTCAATATCGTTTGAGTTCTATATTCGTTCATACTCAGTTTATTGATAGCACGAGCTCTGTGGCGGCGTTTTATTTTGGCAAATGCAGACGATCTCGTTATTTGCATGTACTATGCGAGCGAGAACATTTAAACATATATAATCGCATTTATATGTGTACACTAAGAAAATCGTGTACACGGGCACGAACACAGAGTAGCATTGCAAGACACGTGGGAGAGTTGGACGAGCCGAAGCCAAAAGGCTCGTGTTCGCTCATTTACGTTGAAGTTTACTTGAGCATACGTACTCGCTCGAAATAAATAAGAATTTTTAAATTTTCATTTTCATTAACATTAAAAATTAATTTAAAAAAAAATGCATCTCGTGCTAGTACAAAGTTTTGAAATATTAATATTGCATATTCAAAATAATGTTTTATGCTTCTGGTCTTTTAAATTGGTCACTCCGTTGATTGAGCTGCTTGAACAGAGAGAAATTACGAGGCTCGAGAAAAATCGAGGAAACCAGGACTAATTTATTTATAACGTTGGTCCATCGTCGTTTGCCTTCTCCATTTTTTTTTTGCTTTTCTCTCTCGCTTTCCTTCTCCACTGGCTCTCGACCATGCGGAGGCTGAGCTTCAATTCCCAACTGCTCCATAGAACACGTAGGCCAAGGGCTCATTTTTCCCAAAATTGACGTGGGGCGAGAATTGACCGGTGACAATGTTAAAAACGGTCGCGATTGATGAGCAAAGGGGAAGAAAAAAGTTGGAGAAATAAAAATATGATGTTCGACAAAAGATTCTCGAGCAAGCACAAAGTTTTTGGTGATTATCGTCTCGAGAGCTCGGGCGATCTTTCCTTTGCTCCAAAAGCTATTCGGCTTCGGAGTGTAGAGTATTCCAGTCATAAAATCAATGGCACGTGAATTGATTGGAAAAGCGCAATAAACGTTATACACTCCCTCAACAACGTCGAACGAAAAATCAATTGAGAGTCGACGAAAGCCAAAGGATACGCTCTTTCATTCAATTTGCTTTCAATGCTCATTTCTGCAAGATAATATTTAAAAAAAAGTAATCTTGCGCTCCAATTAACTTCATGAAAAATGAAAAATCGCGTAAATATTGAATTTCGCACGAAACTAATTGATTGTTGATGCAAAAACAGCAATGGCACATGCTTTAGAACAAACTCCCGTGCAATCATACGTCAAAGTGCAATATTTTCAAGTTCGTATTCGTTGAATTATACAGCGAGAGCTCAACTTGCGTCTGGAAATGCAAACTTCCATCCACTCTATTTCCGCGGCTCGTCCATTATACACTTCGAGTTGTCCGAATCGTCTCCTCACACATGTGACTATATTTCAAATGGATTCTGGGTCGACCCCAAACAGTCTAAACGGGGCCGAGATGAGTTATTGTTGAAATTCTTTTGATCGAACGACCTGCTCGAAAATTCCCTTTATCCGTTGAAAATTTATACGGCAGCTAGGAAATTTAATCCGAGACAACACGAACAAACAGCTCGATGTAGCAAAGTATTACGAAATAATAGAGTCAATCAGACTCGCAAGCATTTCGGATAAAAATATTTTTCTTTTTTTTTTCTTATACCCATATCCGGAGACTACGAATTCCAGAATGAACCTCATTAAATTTAAATATATTCTTCTGTAGTACGTACACTTGTCAACCTGCGAGTTTCCTCAACTGGTTTTACAGAATCATAATCACGAGACCCGTTCTTCTTCGTTTTTTTCATCCACCCATAAAAATACCCAAACACTTGTGACTGCTATTTAAAAAATGACGAAATCTCCAGAGTAAAAATAAATTATCCATCACCTTCGAGAGCTCTTGTGGAAAAATTTACATTTTTTTTTTGTTTCATCCCAATTTTGCTATGATGTTGAAGTTTGCAATGTTGGAATGCATCGAAAAATATTTAATTTTATTGAAAATTCGTTCAATTTTCAATATCATTCAAAATTTTCGAGCTGATAAGCTTTCAAAATGGCAAAAATAGATCATTCATCATGGTTTTTTACATTCTACATTTGAATAATTATTTTTGTCAAAGATAAAAATGAATCTCGTTGCATTCCAACGATCTGAACTTCAGAGTCATATTTTGCTCGAAATAACTATAAAAAATACGAAAATCCATAAACCATCAAGAGTTTAATTTAAAAAAAAAAAAAAAACGAACATGATTATTAATGAAAAATGGAAAAATACATTTTTTCCACTTCCAGAGTCAATTGAACAATCAAAATTGGTTCATGGACTGTTTCGACAGTCGATGATTAAAAAAAAAAAAAGATGGGTACTAAAATTAGGTCACAGGCAATGATATACGAACATCCGTGTTTTTGACTGGTCTTTCTCCATTCGGAGAGGCGAGACATGTGTTCTCGTGTGTTCTCAAGTCTAACAAGCTTGATAATACAGCGCACGATATATCAGACCGGTGTGATATGAAATTAGAGGGCAATCTGCGCATATCCCCAAACGTCACAATCCGGGGCAACACGTGTCACAATATTTATCGGCTGTCGTATTAAATGATTCACGAGCAATCGTAAATCTCCTTTGCAGTTACGGACCTAAATGACTCTCTCACCATTCATTACGAATATTACGATATACACTTGGGCATATACCTTTATAACGAGAGACTGAAATAAAATACGTTTAAAAATACATATTTCACACGAGCTCGAGTTATAATTCACGCGTGTATGAAATATTATCGAAAAATAAACCAATCATTCCAATTATTCCCTCGATTATCTTTCGCATTCATTTGCTAATTAATTTCTGGTCGAATAATTCACATTTTTTTTCCCAATAAACTCGAATTTAAAATCATCGCAGTTGGAATTTTTAATGACAAGAGGACAAGATGAACTGACGAGGATGAAGAGCACTTGTAAAATGATTCCAAGCAATTCCTTCGCCGGTGGCGAGCGCGGAAACGCGCAAGTATAATTTAAAATTACCACGGAGCTTTTAATGACGTTATATTTAGCGTTTACCGAGAAATCCCAAGATCCCGAGAGCAGCCGAGGGAAAAGGACGAGTTTGCAAATGGCCTTTGCTGCTTCCCTCGGAATATAGTCGCGGAGACTGTCGACAAGTACAACTTGTATCACAGGCAACGAGTAATTTCCGGTTAACTTTTAATTCTTGCCGCGCCGCAGAAGGATTACGCGGCATCTCTCGGTTTTGGCAATGAATTATTTCACACACCTTTCCCATCATTGCCCTCTTTTGCTTTATGCTTCCTGAAGGAGAGACTTCAATTTAGTGCTGGATCTGAGCACCGTTATTTTTTTCAGATACAACCAATTTTATTAACCCTTTTCAGCAGACACACGTGCGTCTGAGGTGAATTCAGCGAATGTCATAAATTTCTCATTTTTCGTATCGATCACCATTGAATAACAATAATAAAAAATACTTTTTATCCATCACCCCGGGCAGGCTCTATTCTGTACTTTCCTGAATTTTTTTTTCACATTTTTCAAACGAGTCCAAATATATTAAAAATCGAAATGACGATCCCTTTGATCCATGACAGCGATTCGAGCAGCTGTTATCACAAAACGTCTTTTTTGGGTTCTTTAAAAAAACGTTCACGCCATTAAAACTAACAGTTTTCTCCTGTGAAGAGAAATTTTCTGACGTTTAGAATTTGATCTATATATTTTCCAATTTTTTTTTTCTATTTTCCGGTCTAAATGCGTGTAAAAATTGGAGTCACCTTTCGCTAAAAAGTTGCAAAGAAAATGTATTTAGGATTTTTTGTGCAGATAGCCAGAAAGGTTATGAATTTTTTTAAGACTGATCCTGAGCATATTTTTCTGCAACTCATAAACAAAACGTGACTCGAATTAACAGGCGTTTAGATGGGAAAAGTTGAAAACTTGAAATTGAATATCTCAAATTCTAAACGTCAGAAAATTTCTTTTTAGGAGAAATTTGTTAGTTTTGGTATCGAGAATGTTCATACAAAATGATTAGAGAACCCTGAATAAAGTTTCGTGATAGTAACACGTTAAGGATGAAGTTGTTAAAGTGTCTGCAGAAATAGAAATATTTGATGCTGGAAAATGCTGGGAAAAAACTTATGTTTGGATTGCGAGATGTTTGACAGAGTGAGCGTAAAAATAAATGACAGTCGGAGGTTGCCACATGGCGATTCGAAGAGACTAAAAAGTTGTCCCGTTCTAACTCGAGGCGATTTCGAAGCCCCAAGAAAATATAAATTTATCTGTCCCGCGGCAAAGTCACAGAGGAACCGTCGAAACTTGCGAAAAACTTGGCTTTCTTCTATTGTGGCTCGTGTTATCAAACACTCGTGAAAACTTTAGCGCCGAAAAAATAAAAAAGGACACTCAAATTGAGTAAAAGTGTGCGCGAAAAAGGGGAAAGAAAGTTTGAGTGAAATTTAGCGTTTCATCCTGATGGCAACTCTAAACCGAGCTCCATTCGTCATTGTCATGAGACAAGCATTAACAATATATGTTTTTTTAACACGTGGGTAAAGATGAAAAAAATTGTTGAGATCAAACTTACGCGTCAGGGGCATCGAAGAAATAATCTTTTTGCTCCCTCCTCTTGCCTATTTCGTGCTTTGCAAACTCCTCCCCCGAATTAAAACCAAACACTCAACAAAACCTTGCAGCACCTCACAAAACTTTTTTCACTAATTAAATGTTTATTCAGACAAATTTGAATAAGCCATCAACAAAGTCGTAAGGAATTTCACAATTTTTTTTATCAACGACACCAACTTTCTTCGTTCCAAACGTATTTTTTTATATTTTCGATTTATTTTAGTTAATTCACACTCAGCACCCGATTCCAAACAAAATTGAGCCTGCTCAAAGTTGACTTTATCGTGGAACTGTCGTCAAACATAGTTTCCGAGTATAAATGCGTGTTTGCCAGCATATTAACAAAGTGCACACGTTGATTCACCCACAGACACATAAATATGTATTTGTATAAATTTAACTAGACGCAGGGCGAGAATATTCTCGGAAAAAGTGAATTTTCGTTCAAGGAAGTGTCCGAGCAGCTTGACGTTTCAGCGTCGAATTGACAATAACGAATTTTATAGACTGGCGACCAAGTAAAGCCCAGCTGTTTCGCGTCTGAGCTGTATTCACCGTTTCCACTTATTTCAGCACATCTCTGTTGAGGCTTGAGAAAAAGTGAAATTCACCGAGTTTTTTTTCTCTCATTTCGTCACTACAATTTTGAAGGGAATCGCCTCGGTCGTTGTCGCGATTGCTCATCGTTATTTATGTCAGATCGACTCTTTTGAGAAATGTTCAAGATGACATTTGGCTCCTGGGATTGTGGGCTCGATAACTTTTCTTCATCGTTGCTTTTTTTTTCTCTCCCTGTTTTGGCGACACGTTAACTTAATTATGAATTTAGTATTTCAATAATTTCTTGTTTCCTTTTATCCGTGATCCTCCGGACTCATCAGAACCAAAACGTACGAGTGGATACCGTGGAAAAATAAATTTGGAGATCGAGCATTGGTATCCGATCGGCCACTGCTTTATTCACCTGACTCGAGCCTCTCTCTCGCTCTGTTCTTGGCCGCCGCTTAATAGTTATTTTCACTCCAAGAACGCATCGTTATATCGTTTCCCTTGTATACTGAACTTGTCGTATACTTGACCGCGAAGTTGTTCGAATAACGAGCAATAATAAAACTCCCTTGTTTCCATGTTATTTAACATTTTATTAATCGGCCCTTCGTTTCCAGTTTCGTGCGATATTTTCGACGTAATCTTTCGTGCACTTAACATCCCGCACGCTCGTAAATCGCTAATTTCAACTCTCGCTACCTCGATAACTTTAAAAACGACACTGAAAACATTTCATCGTTTTGTTGCCTACCGCATCGTTAATTCGGATTAATTAATTAACGAATAAAACGTAAGAATGCCCGACAAATTTTAACAATTGCCGGTGACGAGTGACAGTTTCTGTGGAGTCACGAAATATTTGTACTCCCCGATAGGCCACTGAATTTTATTTGCACGTCACTGAACGTATTCCCACGATGGTAAAGCACATCGACTGAAATAAAAACTTTTTTTTTCGTGTGTGTGTGTTTTTTCCACCGACTAATAAAATAAATTGAAAAAATAAATAAAAGGTAAATATGAACTGTTAACGCAGAGGAGCGGGCACTGATGCACCGTAAAGCACGCGGGGAGGGGGTTTGTTTGGACAAAAGCTCTTTCATAGAGTAGAAATGGCAATTTAAAGTGGAGGATGAGAGAGGCAAATAGAGTAGAAGAAGAAGGGCAGGGGGAAAGGGTAAAGGATGAAAAAAATGGAATAGTGCGCGCGAACGTTTTCGCAAGGTATCACGAGGCGGTATAACGCGAATGGCAAGAGCTGCGTGGCGGGTCAACCGCGACTGAGTCTCTCGAGCCTGCTCCGAGAGTCCGCCGGTCGAGCTTGAATGAGCCTCGCTAAAGGACGCGGGGCGGGGGTTAGCCGAGGGAAAGAGACGCGGATAGTCAGAGGGAGGGAGACGACAAGAAAACGAGGGAGAGATGTACAATACTCGATAACAGCAGTGCGGGCACGTAGAGAGAGGGAGGGAAATCGAGAGAGACAACACACGTCATACGCGCGAAAGCTAGTAGAATAAGACAGCATCGGAACGGCCATTGCTTCGGGTTTCCACAGGAGAGTAAGCAACTCAAAGAATGAGGGAATAGAAAGCAAATTCCGAGAACAAGGAGCATGCTAATGTCGAGGAGCAAGAAATAAGTCGTTTCCTATCCCGAGCATGAAAACCGCGTGAGAAAAACACAAAAACAAAATAATTTTTTTTTTTTCAACAGGAAAAACTAACGAGAAGCCTTAATATTATTTTACGACGAGGTAACGACGTGATAAAAATTTCCCGCTTCGTCTATCGTTTCTTGACAATAATTTCTGACGTAATTTCCAATCACAAACTATTTTTAAATCCGTGTCACCGCCCGGGAACTTTTTGTCGAGGAATTTCGTCTTGAACAGTCCGCCGCAATTCCGTCAACTGAATGTCACAATTTTACAGGGATTTTGGATATTTTTAACATGAATCTTCCACCGATTTCTCGGGCTGAATTGTGAGTCGCAGCATCTTGATGAACTTGCCTCCGGAATTAATCACTCGGATGAGCATTAGTCGGAAATTTATTATTTTTCAGAAGGATTTTGAGGAAAATACTGGGCACACCAATTTCCAGCTAGTTCCAGTCTCGAAATAACAAAACAGCTCAAATTGTCGCACTCGTGTTCGGAATTTTTTTTTTTTAATTTGACAGCCCGAATCGTTTAAACAGCTGTGACAGCGAATAATCAATAGAAAATACCGACTGTATGGAACGAGTTCGATAACCTCGACGAAAATCGCTTCCGTCAAGGACATCAAAAGCAAGTGACCTAATAAAAACATTTGAGACAGCCACGTGTTTTCCCCGCTGAACTAAATTGTCTCGTATCTCGTACGAAATCAGTTTCATTCCAAAAATAATCGACATTATCGCTAAAGTAAAAAAAAAAAAAAACATCATTGTAACTGAGCCGGACGGAAAAATCGAAGTTAAATTTGCAATTGAGTTTTTTGAAGTTGAATAATTTCCGCAACCAATAGCAATGACTAAGTGATCGGTAAGTGGCTCGGGTGATGTCACTCGTTTATCCGTGTCTGTGTGATTTTGCAGCTTGAAAATCCGTTTATGCGTTTAATAAAAAGAAAAATAGTTGGATGCTCGAATTTTCGTGCAACTGAATAGAGTTTCGTTCGATTCTATTTCCCATTGAGGAAAAAGGTGGGCGAATGAATATGGAAAATTGAATGGTTTACAGAAGCCCGAAAAATGTGAGGAATTTCATTTTCCCACAAAAATAGAGAGGGTTTAAAAGAAATGGCGATAAAAATGAAAATCGTTTGCCGAGTTATTACAAAAACGGCAAATACGTTCAATTGCAGCAGCTTTTTAAGCGGGTTATTTTTAAGCTCGCAATTTAAAATGGTGGAGCTTATTCCGCTGGATTTGGATCTCAAGTGGAATAAAAACGATTGAAATGCGAGAGTGGATGCAACGCAGCAGAAGACGAGAGAACAAAAGAGGGGGGTGCATGGGGGATGATGGTAATAAGCAGAAACGCGGTTGATGCATGGACATAATAATTGTTTCGGGGGAAATATAAAAAGGGCGAACAGTCGTTCTTATTATTCCCTCGGACCGGAGATATTTATATGAGGAGTTGATTAACGGTCGCGACGAGGATATCTCGTCGGGTGTAGAGACTCCGCGTGTGTATGTGCTTTATTTTCACTACAAGGAGTCATTAGCCTGGGAACACCGTAGGTTTAAGGTTATGTCGTATACAGACGCATGTTATACCCGGTTATATATGTATTTGTGTGCTTAGTGTGTTGTATATGGGCAAAGGGCGCCTGCGGGCATCCCTTTTGTAATGAAAAGGGTCTGCTTTGAGAGCCGAGGCTTTTTCTTTACCAGAAAAGCAGTGGCGAAGCAGACACGATGCCATTAGCAGTCTCAAGGGTTCGAAGAAACCCTTGGAAGGCCATAGTCTTCCAATATGTCTTCCTACGAGCTCGCTCCATCTTTCTCTTTTCTCTTTTCTCTCTCTCTCTCTCTCTGACAATCTTCTCGAAATATACATTTTTCCGTATCTCGGTCGCCGGACACCTTACTGAACGAGTTCCGAAGAAAAATGCAAAAGCAACAATTAAATGAAAGCGAGGAAAAGCGGGCAGCAAATTTGCGCCAGCTCGACTACGAGTTTCAACGGTTGCGCCAATTGGTTATTGCCTTCGCGTTCGAGGAGCCCGGCCGAGAACCAGCAGACGAGTAAACGTTCCACGGAACCATCTTTCTCGCATTATCCTTTTTTTTTTTGTTTGTTTTTCGTAATATAAAGCTTTCATCTTGTAGCCGAGCGAAAAAATCGAAGAATCATTACAAAAATAATTAAGCTAATGCTTGCGACGATTTAGTCCTCGGAAAAAATGACCCTTAATTCACTTTTAAGGACACATTGAGCCCGAAGACAAAAGCTGCGGCAAGGGGGTCGAGAACAATTTTATAAATCAGTTTTATGCGACAACTATTTTCGACAGCATTTTTTTTCCAAAAGCAATCGATTGTCCGAAAGACCCAAATGCCCTCGGCTCATATTTAACAAGCTTTTGTGGAAACGCGGGGAACACAGAACACCCCCGTTATACCGTCATCCATAACCTTCAACAATTAGCTCGAACGTGCCTGCTCCAAGTCATGCAATTAGTGCCAAAACGTTAGTTATATTGACGAGATTGGAAAAGCAGTCGGGAGAGAGGACAATTGAATATCCCGCTTTGACGATGATCGTTCTTCGTTCACCATGAAAGTCATTCCCACAATCCCAAGAGCCTGATCAATTATGAGGATCCCATAAACAACAGCATTGACAAAAATATTCGATAAAAAAAAGAAAAAAACCCGATTCTTCATTTTTTTTCACCAGATATTACGAAAATATTTATTCAACGATTTGTTAAGAAATCGTCGATAATACAGACCTCGTGACTTATCGCCCGAGCAAATTGGACGAACACACGATCGTTTAGAAATGTTCAAAGTGCAGTAGACTTCCGGCCAGTGGAGCCAGAGTCCGAGTTTTTAAAATAAAAAACGATCCATCGATTTTATCGATCGCGTTCATCAATTCGCCAAGGAATTTACATTATACCATGTTGATACTTTGACTGACTGCTAAATATTCCAGAGTGCTTTTCGAGCCAATGTGCATCGTGAACACGAGCTCGCAATGGATCGAGAGTAAAAGGTCAAAGGCGATATGAGGGTCTCTCTGTATATTGCACATACTTTACGATCGGTATTTCTGTTGAATAATACAAATTTCGGTACTGACGGCCCACCTGGTAGTTCCGAATCACGTCGTTATACACGAGGAAAAACATTACGAAAGCAGCCCCAAAGGAATTACATTTTTTCGTCCATTTAATTATTTTTTTGGCCGGATTTTTTGCTGAGCTTATTCGGTCAAATTTTACAGCAACTCGCTGTCAAAATCTGCATATCATTATGACCCATGTACATGTAATTATAGACAAGTTGAAACGACTCGAACGAAAAAAAAATATCGTCACGAATAGTTGGCGTGAGTCCTAAAATATTGCTACAGTATCGGAAACATTTTCTTCGTATTTTCGGAATTCGGAATATTCCTCCAAAATACAAACGTTCAACAAATATTTTCTGCACTCACTCGATATCGATTTCAATGCCCGAAACAAAATCAGAAAACAACTTTTACAAAACCACTTCGTTTTGGATTCTTTAATAATTTTTTATGATCTTCCTTGACGTCAAAACTCACAGTTTTCTTCGATGAAGAAACATTTTCAATATTTTATTTCGAAGTTTAAACTTTTCCCATCTGATCGCGTGCAAATTGCCGAAGAAAGTGTTTAGGATTTTTATTTAAAAAATTTGGCTCATCTGCGTTCCTGGCTAGATGCGAAGAAAATCCTGAATACATTTTTTTTTGCAACTCAGTTCATGCAACTTTTTGATGAAATGCGTCACTCCAATTTACATGCGTTTAGATAGGGAAAATTAAAAATGCGAAATCAAATATCCGAAATGAGAAGAAAACTTTTAGTTTTGCTAAAATTTGGAAAGAATCCTAAACGTAGCCACGTGTTTCAATGGGATTTCCGGTTCGGCAGGTGTGGAGTATGAGCCAGCGACCTTTTCCTTATAAGTAAAAAAAAAATTGTATATATACGAGACGGCGAGGCTATTCTGAGATGGTTCGATAAATATAGACGGCGATGTCGTTGCCGCCGACGCCAGTGACGAAAACTCTTAACGAGTTCTGCGAGAGTCCGTGAATCGGGAAAAAACACTGGTTGAAGAGCGCGGATGGAAAGACACACAGCGAAATATAAATTGGAGGGAGGCTAAGAGGAGAGATATTCAAAAACGGAGGTGAGATAATATAAAACGAGGAGGAGGACGAGGAGAGACACACGCGAATCACTAAAGACGCACGAACATCGATGTTTTTGAAAACGGATTGTGTGCTTCAATAACGTGGGCGAAACAGCCGCGTCACTAAATCTTCTGAGCATTTGCAGCTGTCGCTTTCTGCCCAAATCTCTTTGCTGTTTCTTTTATTTTTTCCTTCCTCTGCTTTTCTCTCTCGCCCTAGCTGAGTGACATTCGCATACACACGCGCGTACAATTTGTCCGAGACTCTGGACCATTTAGAGGATCGTGCACAAAGGCGTAAGCCCGACCCTCATCGCGACAATAAAATAACAAGACTATCATCACGAAACTTTTCTTTTTCCCAAAATACTTTTCTTCAGCTTTTCGATCCTCATCTCACGAGAATCGCCCTCGAAGTATATCGTCAAAGAAAATATTCATCTACTTTTCAATCGTTTCTCAATTCTTATTCTCCTTCACGAGTTCATCATTTCTCTGATAATTTATAAAGTGGATGTATTCGTGGATAAATAATGTCCAAAAAAAAACCGGTCTCTAGTGTATCGATGAAGACGACGCGGAGTGGTAAAAAACCAAGAGGTTTTGATCGAGATTGACGATAGGAAATATTTCTCGTATATCTTCGGAAAAAGGGAAACAAAAAGTAAATCGTAGGCCATTTTTCTGTCTGTTGGAAAGCCCCAAAAAAAAGGCACACAAAATCGATAGAAAAAGCGCTCAGTATCGGGAATCACTCGAAACACTCGTGTACCATTTTTGGAGGTCAAGTCCAAACTCTGCTGACATAAGAAAATCTCGATGTCATCGTGTGATTTCACACGATTCAATTACCATTAATTACCATCAAATTATCATTTTTTCTACGAGATTTTCAACTTATTCCACTACGAGGATAAATAAATTTGCATAGCTTGAATCTTGGCGCTGTAAAGAAATGAAACGAATCATGCGGAAGAGACGATTCGAAGTGAAAACTCGCGTGTACGTTGCAAAACGCAAAGATTGGGTGCACCTTAGAGCAACTCGATGGAAAAAGGGGAGGGGAGAACTTGACCATGGCACCTGTCTCGTGACGTAACCTCGTTCTTTTCCCTCGCAGACCAATAACACGTTCAACCTTTTTTCCTTCTTACTTTTGTATCACGACTTCGCGTTATTTCTTGGAGCAAATGACACGCGAACGGTGCAAATCGATCGATCCCTCTCAAATGCATGGTTCGAAAACGAAATTGTTATTTTTAGGTCATTTCGCCGATCGCCCAACAATTTTTAACCTTCGGCATGGTCACTAGGGGTCAAAATGACCCCGAGCGTAACTTTGAGCTTACCAAGCCCGAATTTTTTTTTTCACATATTGTTTCTTTCCTGAATTTTTTAGCCATATTGAGGATTGGATGAAAAAAAAATTCCCTTGATATTCTTATTCGGAAAAGTTCAAACAAATAGCCTGAATTATTATGGGACCTGCGAAACGATACTGGCAAGCGTTTCAACATGGCTGGAGTCATTTTGATTTCCTGTGACCGAGGCGTAATTTCTAGAACGTGTGACCATGGCGGGTTAATCGGGTATTTGTCATCAGAGTCAAAAAAAGTTAGTCGGAGTTGAAGAATGAATAAATATTTGTATCAAATTTCGCCAACGAAACTCGTTGCGAATTTATTTGACCGCGAAATTGCCACGAAACAATACGGCGGTAATTTTCACTCGTTTATGGATTTTTCGACGTTGCGGATAAAAAAAACAGCCGGAATTGCACGGCTGAACATTTGAGAGTGACGTATAGAAAGGCAAAGCCATTTCAGTCTCACTCATTCCCAATTAATAGTTTTTTTTTTTTTATATAAATAAAAGTCGGAGGTTCATTTCTCTTTGGGTGGTTTTTGAAATTTGGGTTGTTCCGTGTACCCGAGTATTGGGTATTTCGCGTGGTTGGGCGGAATACAAATCGGCTTTTTGTGCCCATCGGACGACTACAAATGGCAATATAAAAAAAAAAAAAGAGCGTACAGAAAACGGCAGGCTCGCATGACGAACGATTGAGCAGGAGAAAAAACGACGAGGAGGAAAGTTCGGGGGATATTTTGTTTGACAAAACAGTTGCGCGTGGTTTTGAGCGTGTGCAACGAGCTGATGTTGTCGAGTGCTGCATGCATTTGCACACACGAACAAGCACCTCGATCGATTTTCCGCGACTGTGGTTATCGATACGTGCGACGTTGTACAGCCAAGTTCGCGATAAGTAACGCTTGACTTTTGCCAACACACTCGTGTTAAAGAATTTACATTTTTTCATCATCTACCCGAGTCGCGATTCGTTACTCGGCCAACGAGACAAAAAAATCGTTACATCCAAGACACAAACGCCCACGAGAAAATCATTTTCCTCTTGCTGCTGTCAAGCAACGAATTGATGGGAATGGCATCTGTCTCGGTCACCGGAGTTCCTGTCCTCGGCAATTCCAATCCCAAGAGAATAAATCAGTATATCGGAGCACTGGTAGGTCGGTACATATACATTAATATATATGACTTTTTTTTCATCGAGGGGTCATGTCCGATCAATTAGGTTAAAAACTCCATTCATGCTCTCATCTTTTTATTCAACTTTTCCACCTGTCAAACATGTTCTGCAAGGTATAAAAACAACTGACAAGATTTCGTTAAGTACCTTTCACAGCATAACTCCCGAGCACACGTATCGAGCTCTCGCGTAGAAAAAAATTTTCTGAAAAAATTCACATTTCAAATCGATCACTGTAACGTCGAGGTTGTTCAATTTCTGTCAAAATATTTGTTCAACAATGAAAAATGCGTTTATTTTGGTCCTCGCTGACATTTAGAAAAAAGTTTCCTGCAGAAATTGTCTCTCGAAATATACGATCTGGCTTTTTTACAGAATTGAGAAATGCAATTTTTTTCAAACGAAAATTAGTGCATGAAAGATTTTTCTTTCCATTTCGGCTGCGCGGACCTCCTCAATTATTTCTACTCTTCTGAAATATCAATGAATATGTCGAGACGATGTTCCCTTAGTGGATCATGTTGAGATACAAATGATGTCGATTTTCAGCAGCATCCCTCGGTGGTTTCTCTCTTGGTGTTACCCTGGCGTGGAACTCCAGTGCTGTTGATGTTGTTCGAAATATTCTTAAAGCTAGCACAAACGAGATAGGACTGATCGGGGGAATCGTTAATGTAGGCGCTTGTGTAGGAGCCCTATTGATTCCTTGGATCTTGAAATTCATCAGTCGAACCGGAACCATGTGCATTAGCATACCGATCAATATGGCCGGCTGGGCTTTTATTTGCTTCGCCGATCAAAAGGTCAAGTTTTGTTGCTTTTTAGTTCTCCTGTTTCGTTCAATTTCGTTTAATTTCGTTAAATTTGATTGAATTTTGTTTAATTCCGTCAAATTTGATTGAATCTTGTTAAATTTGATCAAATTTTGTTACACTTGATTGAATTTTGTTTAATTTCGTCAAATTTGATTGAATTTTGTTAAATTTGATTGAATTTTGTTCAATTCGATTGAATTTTGTTGAATTTCGCCAAATTTAATTGAATTTTGTTACATTTGATTGAATTTGTTTAATTTCGTCAAGTTTAATTGATTTTTGTTAATTTTGTGGAATTTGGCTGCTTTTTGTTGAGCTTTGTTGTATTTTGCGGAATTTCATTGTATTTTGTTCAATTCTATTGAATTTTGTTGAATTCATTTGAAACAATTAATCCAGCGACAAGGATATGGAAAAAAATGAAAATTTCAAAAGTTTTGATCTTAGGTCTCGTTTCTCATAATTGGTCGAGCGATTTGTGGGATTGTGAGTGGAATGTTCTGCGTGGTGACGCCGCTTTACATCGCGGAAATAGCTGACAAAAAAATGCGTTCCCGTCTATTGACTTTTTTCCAACTGTTTGTCAATTTTGGAATAATGTACGCATTCCTGGTTGCTTACGGGCTCGAGGAACGTGACGCCATTTGGAGGTACAGTCTTATTTGCGCAGTTGCTTGTGCGCCCATTGCTCTGGTCAATTTCCTCCCCGAGACGCCGCTCTATCATGCCAAAAAGGGCAACATGAACGCCGCCTTGAGATCCTTACGATGGTACAGAGGCGAAGAATACAAGTACCAGGAAGAACTCGATGAAGTTGAAAAATTGGCCAAGATGCAACAGCATGGATTTAAAGTACATTTTTTCTTACATTTCTCCGATTTTCACTCACTTTTTCCGATTTTTTCACGAACCAGCTCAACTCTTTTATTCTGAAAATTGCTTTTGAATAATTGAAAAAAAAAAATGGCGAAAATATTGAAAAAAATGGATAAAAACGTGATTTTTCAATGAAATCTTCATGCGATTTGCAGGGAATCGCAAAAATATTGAAGAATCGTAAAGTTTGGTGGGCCATTGTTGTTTGCCATGGCGTCATAATAGCCCAACAGCTGAGTGGCATAAATACCATGATTTTCTACGCCCTGTTGATTTTCAATATGGGCGGCTCGGGCGATCTGAGCGGCGAGGAACTTACCCTTGTTGTTGGGGGGGTGCAAATTTTGTCGTGCCTTTTGTGCACCCTGACAGTGGATCGTATCGGGAGGAGGATACTTTTGACAGTGTCAGCAGCATCGACAGGAATTTCCCTCATGTTACTCGGTAAGTTATGCAGTTGAATGAAATTTTCAATTGCAAATTTATTTTTTTGTGCATGCTAAAAGAAAAAAAAACCAATGCGAAGCACTTTGGAACGGTTATCGTGACTTTGGAACATTTAAATGCCTCGAAACCAACAAAGCAGCATTGCCAAGTAATAAAAATGAATGAAAATAAAAATAAAAAATAAAAACGGTTGGTTGAAAATTTGTATACGAAACATTAAAAGCGAAAAATGGTTGACGGTTTTAAATAACATCGGAAGCGATATCCGTTCAATAAATTTAGCCTCGTATTTACAAACCAGATGTTTCTGTTTTTGAATGACCTTGAGGATGGGGGCGGGGGGCGGGGAATGGGATTATTGAGGCTGGTATTTTAGCGTGAGGGACAGCGACCCGGAGCTATGGGACGATACTTATGGGTGGATGCCTCCAACCTGGATAAGCCTCTTCTTCGTGGCGTTTAATCTTGGGCTTGGACCGTTATCGTGGTCGCTGCTGGCTGATACGTTTCCCATGGAGATAAGATTAACAGGAGCCACGAGCGGAGCTTTTCTCAACTGGTTATTATCCCTACTGGCGACATTGACCTTTGCAAAAATGGTCACGAGCCTTGGAATTCCCAAAACAATCATCGTCTTTGGCGGTTTCTCATGGATTGCCGCCATTTTTTGTGCCATTCTCGTACGTGACAACGGCGACAAAAGCATGTACGATATACAGATGAATTTTGGCACCAGTCGCCGTCCATCAGCCTCCGGATCTTCCCGCATCTCTGAGCAAACTTGAAAGAAAAAATAACAACAAAAATCTAAAGCTTCTCCTACTCGCCCAAACGAGAAGACTCCACTGTAGATTCCCCATTGACTCAAATGTATTTTAATTCTTGATCCTCGTCAATCCTATACACTTCGATACTATTTCCGTTTTTATCTCGCTTGATCCCCACTTCCGGCTTGAAATCGTTCCAAAATGTCGAAACGAAATAGAAATGGAGACTCTCCGCCAATTAAAAAGTCTCATTTATTTTCTGTATTTCAACCTAAACAATTATAAAAAAAAATTTCATCAACATTGATCCAGATGGATGAAACGTTTGATGGAATTTTGGTCTCGAGCAAAAATTCAGGTCTCGTCACACGAAATGTAACGGCGAATTGAATAATTAACGCTCTGCAATTATTACCGACGCCTGGGATTCGGGACAATTCCGATGGAATGACCAGCGGACGTAAAAGGGAAGAAAAATTAAAATAATGAAATAACAAAATTCATGTGGTTAGCGATTCGAGGAGGGAAGAAGATCGAAGGGAAGGAGGATCGAAATTTGCGGTGCTTTTGGTTGTCTGGCGACCTGCCAAGTGTACGTGAATCAGTTGCTTCTGATATTTTGTTTCTCACGATGAAATATTCCCAACAGATGTAAGGTAGTCCGAGTGCTTTTCATCCTCGAATCACACAGTCGAGACGACGATCATTTGCAGTGCTGAATGAAAATTCATCAAACTTCAAATCGACTCGATCTTATAGAAAAAAAATGTCAGAGCAATGACGGACTTTTTTTGAAAATTTCAAAATTTCACGAGATATTCGTATTTTTTTAAATGATTTTGACAATTTTCCTAGACAGTAAAGAGTAAGGACGCAACTTTTTCACGATATCTTGGAGAAGATCTGGATTTTTTGTTTGTTTTTCTCATCACGTGTCCCTTTTGCTTCATCGAATACAGTAACAAATTTTATCTGAATACCATAAAAAGATAAAATAAATTTAACTAAAACAACAAAAATCTAAGAAGCTTGCTAAAGGACGAACGAACATAAAATTATACGAGTTTCAAAAATCTATACGAAAGCGTGGAAAGAAAGAAATTTATCTACTCTCTCTCTTATGTTTTTACACCATCGTAAAAAAAAGTAGCTATAGAGTATACGAAGAAGAAAAAAAACGTGAAAAGCTACAACTGGCATCATGAAGAAGGCAAAAACGGGGGAATAAAAAAAGCGGCATTCCATTGGGAGCACAACGAAGTGAAGGCAAAACTGGCTACCGAGCACGTTTCATTCTCGTCGAAACCTCAGTGTCTGCAATTGTAGAACGTGAGGACTTGCGAGGAGGGAAGATTTCTCGGAGGCCGTTGGAGCACGCCACCATGAAGCAGGAGAAAAAGTCGAGAATAATACACGGTGCGAGGCTAAAAAGAGACCGAAAGTCGTGGGTTCCGATGGAGAAAGAGCAAAGAAACGCGCGCGGGTCTCGTGGCAGCACGGCACGGCCAGTTTCAGCTTTTACGGGGAAATTCTCCAAATGAGGTCGACCGTACGTAATCGACTTACGTACCTGAACTCCCGCGCTTTGCCCTCTGCTACTCACCTCATTCTCCTAAGGTAAAAAGCGTATTAAGGGCAAAGGGGCCAAGAGCCAGCGGACGGGAAGGAAAGGGAGTCTTTTGGGAAAAGAAAAAACGAAAGATCGATCAAAACACATTGATTCCTTGACCTCTCTGGCTCGTATTTAGAAACCAGTTACGAGCATCTTGAACTTAATTGCATTGAAAAAAAAAAAAAAAAACAGCAGGGGCCCAAATACCTCGTAAAAAACTGCCTGAGAAAAAAAATATATGCTGATTTTTTTTTCTCTCGCCGATTTCCATGTCGAATAATCTCGTTGAAAGTTCGTAATTTCATTATTTTGACTGAGACAAACAACACCGATTTATCATACGCAGAACCATTCCCAAAGGTTATTATCTCTGCGCGTATATTTCCCAGACGCGGGAGGAACCAGCATCAGTCTCGATAATAATGGCCGCGATTTGTATCCCCTGCAAATATCTAAAAATCCAGGGGTGTTGACCGTACTATCGACATGTTCGTTGAAGCTCAATATTAATCATTTATTGCGCTGCAAAAAATCTTCCTCTCAGAGATTTTAGCAATTGCATAGTAATTTTCAATCTGAATTTAAACAAAAAATGTCAGGTCCGCTATTTTCAATGAAGTACGAAAAAAAATTCCATGCTAAAATCCCCTAAAAACGCGATACAGTTCCAAAGAACTGCCATAGTAATTTTTTATATTATTTTGTCGCCATGTAGTCATAACATTGTGTTACTATTAAAATTCTCTGTACAAAGAGGAATAATAGTGAATCATGCCACATTTGAAAGTATAATGGTCTCTGAACTACAGCAACATCGATTAAACATACACCGCTTGCCTGAAACAACGAAAATGAGAATACATTTTTATCGAATCTACAAAGTAAACCTTGCCAGTTAATAGAATTCGTTCTCCCTCTCTTTCCCTCTCTCTCTCCCTCGCTCTCTACGAGATGCTAATTTTCCACTTTAACGGAGCTGCGGAATGAAAAAGCTACCAACTCCCGCAGCTGCAGAAGCGATTGATTTTCTCATTAGTGATTCGCTCCATTAAAAAATATTAATCGTTCGATGAAAAATGAAGCTTGACGTCGAACCAGTTGTCAGCGGAACGGACGCGCATCGAAATGATTCAATTACGAGCCTGTTGATAATGGCCCATAAGAACGATAAATATACAGAAGTGCGGCTTTTCCCATAAACGATGGGAATTTTTTTATTTCTCCATCAAGTTGTTCATTACATCACGAGAGCAGTGAAATTCTGTCAGGGCTGGCGAGGGGTTTATAGGACATTAGCCATCATAAATTCTATGAATCATGGGGTTTTGAACTTTCCATAAATATACACGATGGAATACGGTCAAGGGGGGGGGGGGGGATATCACTCGTGTTGCAATGCAAGCAACAAGTTTACGAAGAAAAAAAAAATTCGCATCGTTTTTGGGAGAAGCCGCACTCGCCGCACTTCTGTACATTTTGCGAATCTCGATGTTTTGTACGGCCCGAAGCGTTATCGATCGTTTTGGTGTAATTTTATATAATAAACTTGGATGTCCGAGCGATATAATGCGACAGGAAAAATCCTGCGATGATGAGCAGCTCCCAAAGTCTGAAACGGAGCGAGGAATGTGTGTTGCGCATCAATGAAAAAGCTTGAAATTCCAGTGCGTGGTCGAGGGCAAAAAGACATTCCCAAAGGTATCGGAATTCAAATGAGCAAACGGATGGAAAAAAGTTTATGAAATTCGCAGATGAAGCTTCGAGAAGAAATTTCGGTCTTTCATCAGCTGGCGCAATCTTACCAAGACTTTCTTCTCCCCTACTATATAGCAAAGAAGCAAAAAAACATTACCTTGTAGTTAAACTTTTCTCCGCTGCTGTACGAGTCTCCACGACCACCATTTTCTTTTCGCCCCCTCGCACTGGCCAACCTCGATAAGAGACTGCATCGCGATACTTTTTCCCTCGAGTCTAAAGAGCTTTTCCGTGTTTTTTTTACTCCTGATCTTCCTTTTTTTGTTCTTTGCCACTTTCCTCCCCAATGGGACGATCACGGGGGCAGAATCGGGCACTTTACACGTGGGAAGTTCCAAAGGGCCATCGGTACTTCCCTCTCTTGTATAATGTCTCGTCTGCATGGATTATTATCTTGGCATTACGGTTCGACTGAAAACATAATGTTCTCGCGCAATTTATTTTACTCCAATTGAACAATTTCCAGTGGAAAAACACTCGATTACATTATTCTGTCGTTTTTAAACGATATAAAATAAAAATCTTACCAAAGCTCATAGAATCGTTAAAAAACAATCAATTTTAATGGAATTCAGAGACGATTTGTTGGCTTTCGTCGATGAATTTTTCATTTATTTCCATCAATAGACTTTGTAATTTCCAAACTTTCCAGCCCTGAGTCGCCGAACTCGAAATACACTCTGTTTTCGTAACGCAGCGTCACAAAATTACGTTAACAGAGGTTACGAAAATCGAGGATTGTAGTTTCATCAAAACGCAGTCGCATTGTTTTCGTGGTTTTCGCTTTTCCCCTTTTTTCGACGTGTAAAATGCCATGACACTGCATTTCTGCAATAACCAGGATGCTAGACAGAGAGAAATCGTGAAAGGAGCAAGATGAACAGCAGACCCGGAAAGCAGACTCGCGGTATGGATGCCAAAAGCAATTTGAAAATTTTCCTCGCTCACACCGTCAGCGCTTTCTGCGACGAGGAGAAAAAGCCGCGAGGTGTGTATTGCGCGTCTATGTGCACCGAGAGCGAAATAGAGCGTGAGACAGGTTGGCCAAATTCAATTTTATTCGAAGAACGTGTACCGAGCTATGAAGTCTATCTCGTTTAATGTTCTTCAGCAGTCCTCCACAGCGATACAAGAAAAAGCTCACTTTGGTGCTCCTTGTTGCAGCATCCGGAGGCTTTCTCGCTCCCAATACAAAAAGTACAATTTCGTACGCACGTCTCTTACTTTTTCTTTTTCTTTCTAATGAGTTTCCAACTTATGGACATTGCAATATTAAAAAATCGTTCTGACAATGTTCCTCAGTCGCAAAGTCTTGTTGCAGAATTAGATGATTTATAAATCTCCTATTGGAAAATATTCTAGTGGACCTTGACGATAAAACAAGCATCTCCGGATGCAACACCAGCTCGAACCGTAACAACTTTAATGAGAGCACCCGAGCACCGATAAAAATACACCGAGCACGTTAATCGACTCTCGCATGAGTACTTCTCAAAACAAAAAAGACCGACTCTCCGAGAGTGACGTTGAAAGGGATCCAATAGAGCTTATATAAACGATTATACGCATCTGTATTCACTGTACTCGCTGTGGCCTGACCACTACACTGACCTCAAGCCTCCGTTACACGAGCGAGACGCGAGAGACTCAAACGGATAATTACAGTCTAGAACTAAATATAAATAGCAAAGTTTTGAAAAATTCATCAAAGCCACGGGAGCGAATGATCGTTTAATCAAGACGAGACTTTAGCAGAGATTGACGAATCGAATTCAGTCAATTTTTGGTGTCAATATTGAGACACTGGGTCAATTTGACCTTTTCCGGTTATGAATCTCGTGGGTATAAAAAATCGAAGAAATTACCATTTTTTTTAGTAAATGAGGCTTTTCTTTTGAAAATCTGAATTCTCAATTAATCTTTCGTGCTATTGAATTGAATATTTTTCAATTTTCGGACTCAGGACCCAGTTGACTCAGTGCGCCAACGCGTAGTCTTTGGTTTTTTACCATTTTTTTGAAACGATTTTTATTCATGCAAGGAAACGAATGTGGCAAATGAATACCAACAAAATTCTTGTACCTCAAAAACAGATTCGTCTCCGTACGAAGCGAGAAAGTTGAAAGGAAAATGCAAAGGAATGGAAAAGTTTTGAAATTGGATAAAAACTATGAAAGCCATAAAATTATGTGAAAAGGGAGTCGAGGCAAATAGTAGATTGAAAGAAGTATAATATTGAATAAAAATCAGACGATGCATTGATGTCCCGTAATAAATCGAAGGGAAAGCGATATTTCTTTTCGGAGGTAAATGCGCGATGAGTAGAAATTTGGTGATATGTGTCGATAGTCGTTGCTGCAGTTGGTGTCATCTCTGTATCTATATATGTGGAGTCGATCGAGAGGAGCCACCGGCGATATCCCATAAAGTCATTCGGCATTCGTTCTTGGATCTTTTGTGAGTCTCTCGCGCTGGGAGAATCTATCCGCAAGAAATATTTCTCCTATATACGAGAATCGACATGATATTTGCGCGGTATACAGAATCGAAATCTTCGAGCAGGAAAGCTTTGCCAACATACAATTTCTCATGACTCTCTTATTCCTCAGGAGCACCCGCCTTAAAGCTCCTCCAAACCAACGAGAAATCGCGGTAGAGAGTGCAGCGGGAACGATCCAATGACACCAGAAATACATACATATGGGCAATTCCATATAAAATCGTCACTTTTCTAATTTCTGCATTATTAATCATTGTGCCCAAGACTTTGTTTTGCGATTGTCCCGATCATTCTGCATTCATCTTGATTTTTTTACGTTCCTTGGGAAATCAATGGGAAATTTTATCGTCAATCTTTTTTATTTTTCGTTATTGAACCAAAATTAAATGAATTATTTTTAAAGAAACCAAACAAAAACTTTGAAAAGTGGATTAAAAAATAGCCAGGGAGACACTTTGTCGATTTTAATCGTTTCCTTATGTCAAGTAACATCGAAAACAACTTTGAGCCGAATGAAAGACTATAGAAGGCTCGAAAACGCGACAGATTTGGGACGAAATGGTCCATAGCATTGTATATAATACATTACAGCGGAAATACGAGGTTTTACTGGGGAATTTTCAATCTGCTGCCAATCATTGAGGATTGCGTTTCCCCCATGCTCTGTAAACTGAAATTTGAAAAAATCGGTTTTCTCATATTTCGTGCCACATTGGAAAAAAAAAAAACTGATTGAGCTGAAATTGACATCCGAATTACGAGGCTTCGCCGTGATAAAGTTGCATTCTGCCCCAGGAGTAAATAATCCAGAGGAAACTGAATATTGAACAACTTACTTGGTAATTTGTAAGATTGATTCGGTTGATAATCGGAATCTTATAAAAGTTAAGGAGGATAATAAAAAAATTGCGATTCCGTCACGTCGAAGTGAATTCGTGAATATCGTTGAATAAAATGGAAAAGTTGAAGAGTTTATTATATTTTCATACAAACAGATAAGATTGTGAAAGCATATTTTGATTGAAAACATTCGAAGCTTAGATAAGTTTAAAGCGCGTAAAAACTTTGGTGACAGTTGTTCCGGAAGTCATTCTCGGGACGTTCGAGAGTTTCTCGTTGAAATAACGAGCTACACGCAATCTCCAAGGAAAATTCTCGCAAACGCGTTATATACCGCGTCTATTCAGAAAAGTAACTCTCCCGGTATATAATCTCCGGTGAATTATGCGGAGTCTTTAAACTTTTGCTAAATCTTCCCTTTGCCCTGATGAGACAATGTCAAGCGTTTGTAATTACTTTTCCACCATTTTTATTTATTAAAAAAGAAAAAAAAAATCTCAAAATATCTTCGTTTTCGTATAAAAATAAATTCAGGGCCATAAAATACGGATAATTTACGACAAACGTCTTTACAAAAAAAAAAAACAAATATTTATTGGAATTTCCATTTGAAAAACTTGGAACTTGAAATATTTTCATTTCCTGATCCATTCGTTTCTATTTTTTTTTTGTAAAAACAATTTTTAGGAATTGGAAGTATCCAGCTTCGATCCGATAGCGAAAAATGGGTCAAACGGTAAAAAAATGGGTCCACAGAGAAGGCGAAGTAGACTTTTCAGAACCAGGAAACATGATTCCGTCGGTCGCAATGATGAGAAAAGAGCGCTGGTTATCGCAAAATGAGGAGAAAATACGTTACTGCACTTGTTTGATAAAGAAAAAGGAGAAAAGCTCATACGCAATGTCAAGTACATAAGTTGGCTCCGGGAGAGACGAAAAGTATGATTGAACGTACAGTATCGAGAGGCAACGAGCTGTAGGGCTGAGAGCAAAGAATACCCCTGAAGTACTTCATGCAACTACCCTCTAAGAAACCTCCATTGTATGTGTTTCCACGCTTATTATACGACAGGTTGGAGGGCACCCAAGCGGAAATCAATGTGCTCTACGAGCTAGTGCTTTTTCAAACTACAGTATACACTCTTGTACGGTTACGCGAGGATCTTTGTGCATGTGTGTATCGCGCTCGTTAAAGCGCTTTCATGTAATTCCACGAAGATAAAAGAATATTGCGATTTTCCAAAAACCCTTTACTGAAATATATTTCAAGGAAAAAATGATGGCGTCATGAAATTTCGTTGAAAAACGTCGATATTTTTTCTAACACGGCGGTAAACTGAATATTTTTGGGTAATTCCGAAGTTTTCCCAATTTTAGCAGTTTTTTCTGTTTTTTAACGAAACTGTCGGCGAAATTAACGATCGAAATGATTAAAAAATTTGCTCCCCGAAGAGATTTCGTCTGTTGCTGACAATTTTTTGGGATTATCCAAAAAAAAAGTTTCCTTTGCAACAATTTTTTTTTCAACTACTGAAAAAACGTTGAAAACCTCCCCAACGACACAATTCTGGGAAAATATCAAAGAAGTTGAGGAGCTTTTTCGATTCTATTATTCTCGAAGGACGTTTCGAGCATTGTGGGCAAATATTTATTGTTCCTTTAAGAGGATCTGTTAGTCGTCCGCTCGTCGGTAAAGATCCTGCTGCACGTTTCATTCGAAAGGCGCTTGATATCCAAAAAACATGAGTTGTTTTTTGCTCTTCGAAAAATTTCATGCTACCTGACGCAAAAATACAATAACACATCGGGACGTCGAGTACAAAAAGATTTTCACTTTGTTTTATAGTCGAGCAAACATTCGAGAGCTGCAGTTTGATATTTTTACTGCGTGCTCCACTATACTCGAGGATTTTTGCTGTGACTTTTGATGAACGTTCTGGAGCAGCGAGGTTAATGTGAGCTGCGTGTACTGCAAATTTTAATGAGATACGATTTTGCTGCATTTTATTAACATACGCACATGCTCACTCCGTTTTTTGTTCTTTTCAACAGAAAAACACGAAACCCTCGAGTATAAAACAACAGTTATTTAATTTTTTTTCTACCCAGCATTTCAAATTTACCAAAATTCTCGTAATGTCATTTCGCACCAAGATCAAACACAGATTTTTTTTATCTTGGTAAAAATGAAGAAAATCAAAAATTGCGGAAATACGATCACTGGCTTGCATGCCACGAGATAATTTCTGGTTGTTATTTCCCAGTTGCAGCTCCAGTGCATAGTTCTTGCTGTGCGTTGATGAAAACGGAAAATTTCGCACTCATTTCGAGCTCCGCCATAATGAAGGATCTTAATTGGAGGATTAAAAAAAAAAGGTAAACTTTAGACGGATTTCTGTCTTTCATGTTCCTAATCCACAAATATCTAACGAATTTGGAATAGACAAACGAATGCGTTTCGATTGAGCTTGGCAAGAGTGAAGGATCTTGAATAAATTTAAAAAAAAGGCCAAGTGTACACGGATTTTCGTTCGAATCATCGAATTTCTGTTGTTCCGGCTGGTCAAAAGTGGATTCAAAGGCGGAGCCATGAATTCGTGTTTATAACCTCAAGACAAACGGTAGATGTGTCTTTCTTATCGTAAAGCATGAGCGGATATTTGTTTTTAGTGAATTAGCATATATTGGGTGGAGCAAAGGGAAATATGGTTGATGTATAGAGGCGGAATATATTTGTACGTGTAGTATAACCGAGAGATTCCGTGGGAAGTAGTTTACCTGTAATTTCGAGTAAATCGTGAGTTTCCAAAACAAGATAAGGAGGTAATCCGCGTTGGTAAGGGATGCTGTAGTACTGATAAATCAGTCGACTCGGAAACCTTAAAGCAATGAAACTTGGAGGGTTATCCAAGCAGCCTGGATTCCGATGATCGCTTATCCATGTAAACGTACGTCAATAATCGTAACGAGAATCGATATTCGATCGCGACCCTCTATCGCAGAGCAGGATATAACTGTCGTCGTTTTAAAACCAACCCTCCTTTTTTTTTTCTTTCCCCGTGCTTGTTATTCTCCATCAAACTGGTAACAAGATTTTTTACATCAGGTATGTCACAGTCAGGGAGACAAATAAATGCAAAGGATCCCTTCTTTCCTTCATTTTGCTATAAATGTAGAGGAAGCAAAGGAGCTTCGAGATAAAACGATTGTCCTCTGACACAAAACAGGATTCCTAACGACTAAAAACCATTATAGGATTATAAATAATACATTTCCATAAATTGTAGATTATAATTCAGCCTTTTGTGATCATTATTACATTCGCTCACTTTTGATCATGTCAACCTTTGTCTACAATGTTTAATATTCTGAATTTTCATGCAACTTTTATTTAATTTTATTTATTATAATTTATATTATAATTTATAAATTACTTTATTTAGGATTCTTTAATACATTTGTATCAACAGTATTGACTCCAAAACGTTAGAAATTTCAAATCGTGTGAGATTATTATGAACGGACAAACAAACATGAATAAGAAAAAGACAAATTTACTGGCTGACACGTATAGATCTTGATTTTATTTTTTATGGCATTCACGCACTCGCACTCACTCACGCATACAGATACAATAAATATTTTTTGAAATTATAAATAATGTTAGAAACTGAGTTTTCGCAAATATAATGAGAGAGAGAGAGATTTTGAGAGACGGACGGACGACTTAACTTTGGTTAATTTCGATGAGGGCTCCCAAAGGAATTATCTTTGGGAGACCCGTGTGTAATGCTCGACGGTCAAGAGAGAAGAGGCCGTGGTCGATGCTGATATCGATGGATTGATCGTTAGATTTTCGGGGGTGCCGGCTCCCCCACTTCTTCCTTCTCTCGATCGGACTGACCTCTCGTGCAGATCCTGGTGGATAATTCTCGCGGGATGGGAGGCGATATTTTGAACAGTTACAATCTCCCCCGATTTCTCGAAGCGTCCTTCAGGATGGCGGAGTAGAAATCCCAAGTCCACGGACCACGATCTGCTACGCGACGAATAAGGACAGTGCCGATTAAATCTTCCGATGTGGAGTTCTCTTTTTCGATGTACATTGTCAAACGAACCCGTCCCTCTCTTTCTCTCTACTCTCGATTTCATTGTTTTTCAAAGAACAATGCATATATAGATACAGTTTTATAATTTTTCTCTCTCTCTTGATCTCATTCTTATTTCGAAGATCCATTAAATATTTCTCTCTCTCTTTGAATTTCATTTTTATTTCGCTTATCGTGTCGGCGATCCCATAGTTGATTAAAATCCTTTCGACAAACATAATTATCTTACATATAACTCATTCATACACACACTCTTATCACAGCCTGAGAAACGATATTTACATTTCCAATAGTCATAAATATATACATACACATACATTGGACGGATATTCAATAACTCGCATACATAATAATAAGATGCCATTAGCGAATCCATATTCATGACATTGTCAAAAAGTTAATCATGCAAACATATAAAAGAATACGCTTTTCTTATTCTAAATTAACAAATTATGTTACACAGAGCATGTCATTTAGCCTCTTTAAAAGGTCAGTCGCTTATTTATCATAATATATACATTGATTTATTTTCTATGATACGAAAGTCGTCAATTATACCAAAATCATTGGACGGGTGAATCGAGACGGTTATTATAATATTTGCGTAAGTTGCCTCGATTATAAGTGCCAATAATCTTTTCCTGATCTTCAGGATCAGACAGAAGGAAAGCATTTTCGCCCACTCTTTCTTTAATAACATAAGGGCCTTCAAATAAATGGAAGAATTTCTTGATCACCTTGTCTAACGCGTTGGAAAGGTGACGTACACGAAGGAGTACCAAATCTCCTTTTTCCAAGGATACTTGAGAAACATTTTTCTGTTGTTTTTTCCTCCTCTCAAAGCTGGTACGGAGTTTCTCATGGGCTAAGGTTATTATTCGATCGTGAGCAAGACCCGAAGTTTCCGGAAACTTGACATACTCTTGAATTTTATCTTTTACGGGTTCTCCAAAATGCAATTCGTGTGGAGAATACCCTGTACTCTGGTGTCTCGTCATATTCAAAAGATCCTGAATGGTAGGCACATATTGCACCCATTTAGTGTGCTTGTCGGCGCACAGAGTACGAAATAACCGGCCTAATTCTCGCATAACGCGTTCTGTCGGATTCGATTGGGGGTGACGAATTGAACTATATAAAACTTGTATACCCGCTTTTTCCAGTTCTTCTTTCCATAACTTCGAGGTAAATTGAGTTCCGTGGTCGGATAATATGCGTCCCGGTTTACCGAACTTGGGAATGAAGTTATCGAAAATCTTTTTTAAGGTCATACGAGCATTGGCCTTCCGCATCGGATAGAGACTGACGTATTTTGAAAAGCTATCGAGAATTACGAAGATGTATTCCATTCCGCCGCGACCTCGGGGAAGGGGACCGTAAAAATCAATCGTAATGAGGTCATTAATTCCTTTTGAGGGTACAAATTGAAATTCCCCCTCCATTGTGATCGTTAAATATTTCACGCGTTGACATAAGTCGCATCCTTGGACGAATTTCTTTATAAAACCTCTCATACCTCTCCAATAATAAAATCGTCTCAAATATCCGTAAGTTTTATGCACACCGGGATGACCTAATTTCGCATGAACTTCGTTAACTAATAGTCGATATAATTTTTTTGGAACTACTATTCGCCACGACGAATTTTCATCTTCGCGATGGAATAACAGATTATGGTGGAGAACAAAATTCAAGCCATTTTCTTCATTTCTACATTCTCCGATTTTTTTCTGAATGTTTTCGTCCTCTTGCTGCCACTGTGCAAGGTTTTTCAATTTTTGTTCAAAGTGGGAGTCGTATTCTAAAACAAATAACGATATTAACCATCCGTCCTCATCATTACTTATCGGCAACATTGCTTCGTGCAACATCGAGACTACCAAATTCTCGTCTTTTTCCTCGTGAAATTTCGAATCAGGGTTTCTACTAAAGAAGTCGGCTACTATATTGTCTACGCCGCGACAATGCGAAATTTCAAACGAGTATTGTTGAAGAATCAGGCACCAACGATGCATTCTCGAATTACGATAAACTGCCGAATGTAAGAACGTGAGACTGGAATGGTCCGTTATTATTTCGAATTTAGTACCGATTAAGTAAACACGGAATTTTATGACCGAGTATATAATCGCGAGAAGCTCTTTCTCTGTAGTGGTATATCGGGTCTCGCATTTTGTTAAACAGCGTGACACAATACCAATCACCCGATATAAGTTCTCGTTATCTACCTGGTATAGCACCCCGCAAATTCCTTCATCACTTGCATCAGTTTGCAATTTGAACGGAATTTCTGGTAAAATATGACTCAATCGAATACAATTACAAAAATCTTCCTTTAATTTTTTGTACGCGGTTGTTTGGCTCACTCCCCATTCCCATGCGACATCTTTTTGTAATAATTTACGCAATGGATTCAGCGATTTACTATGATTTATGTTAAACTGGCGGTAGTAGTTACATACACCCAGAAACTGCTGTAGCTCTTTTTTGTTTTTTGGTTCCGCAAAATTCTGAATAACTTTAAGTTTATCGGGATCCGGCGATACGCCTTGAAAGTTGATTCGAAAACCTAAAAACGAAACCGAGGAAACACAAAAAGTGCATTTCGACAAATTGATCGTAAAATTATGCTCTAAAAGCCTTTGGAATATTTTTCGAAGAATCTCGAGATGTTGTTCTAAAGTTTCTGTTCCGATAAGGAGATCATCGATGTAACAAGAAATAAATTTGTCGAAATCATTGCGTAGTGCGAGGCTCAAGGCTCGAATAAACCCGCTACCCGCGGTTTTCAAGCCGAAGGGAACTCGACAAAATTGGTACAAGTGTGAATCGTGTAAAAAAGCGGTGTAGGGTCTCGAATCCTCGTGCAAAACCACTTGCCAATAGCCATGAGTTAAGTCGAGTTTCGAAAACCACTTCGCTTTATGAAATTTTTGCAATAATTCGTTCACTAATGGCGGGGACTCATGATCGTCTTCGATCACTTTGTTCAAAAAACGAGCATCCAAACAGACGCGAACGGAACCGTCCGTCTTGCATACGATCCGTAACGGATTACAAAATCGGCTCACAGCGCGCTCTATAACGCCATCCTCGATCATTTTATTAATCGCTGTTGCAGTAGCTTCTCTCAAACGAAAAGGAATCGGGTACGTATGTTTGATGAATGGATTATTCACAATTAACTTGATTCTATGTTGATACCCTATTGCACACCCGGGCTTAACTGAAAAAAGATTATGATAATCCTCCATCAAGGAAACGAACGCATCCCTCAACTTCCCATCCGTTATCTGCAATTTATTCGCGATTGATCTCGAGTCGTTGTATAATTCACAAATTTCCGCGTTATATTGATCCGTTTGAATGTTCATTTCTTTTATTTTAATCTCGCGGTCTTCGTTCTGCGATCGTAATTCATGCATAAAGTCCCGCTCAAATCGTATCATTTTCATTTCCTCTTGGTACATACACGAGTTCGAACAATTAATAACAAAAATATGTGTTTCACCTTCGTTTTGAGAACAAATTAAAGTTTCGATAGGATCTCGCTCAAATAATAATGTCGAATCTTCGAGACGAATACCACCGATTTTAATATAGCCATCATAGTAATTAATGTTTACTCCATTATAAATCATCCAATCGTGGCCCAATATCATTTCCGACGATAAATATGGTATCACAAAAAAAATGCTTTCATAGACGATACCTTGTACCGTAATCATAATACGCGTTTGTCGTTTCACGGCTGTACTCTTTTTTTCTATCGCGGTGGAGACAGTTACTCCCGAAACCGGTAACTCTTCATATTTATTTGCAGCCGACAATCGTTTAAATAGTTTTTCCGACACCGCTGTAACTTGACTACCCGTGTCTAACAGGGCAAAGATTTCATTATTCGCAATATTCACTCGTATATGCGGACATTTATTCATAATTCCTCCTTTCTTATTTTTCGCGTTCGGATTCGCTCCTTTTTCTATGTCCATTGGCAAATCGTCAACAAAATCTACATATTCGGGACACGCTCTTGGAGCGATACACAGCGTGTCACTCGTCAGTTTAAATTCTCTCTATTTTGCGTTTGATTCTTATTATGATTTTCCTGAGCTGGGTACGTGTTTGCCTGGTAATTATTCGAATTTGAGGATGGTGGGGGGTAACGGACATCTGGGAGTTTAAAGTTTGCTCGATCGGAGTTGTTATTGTCTCGCGGATAATAATTTCGTCTCCGATTATTATACCGATTGTCGTAAAATCGATCGTGTTTGTTTCCTCTCCTATAATTGTGACGTCTCGTTTCCTCGTAACCGTTTCTTTCATCGTAATTAATTTGATTGACTTTTATTTCTTGTCTTCGCGTTTGGGGATTATTTGCATACGGTTTAAAATCTCTAGTTGTTTCTTTTCTTACAGCGTCAAGGTTACTCAGAGTCTGGGTTATTGCCGAGGTATCGCTCAAATTAATTGTAGACAAAGTTTCTCTTACCCAGTTTGGATATTGGTAAATTATATTATAATTTACCTCAAACTCCGATATTCGGGGTATGAAATATCGCGATTTTTGTAATTGACGGTAAAAATAATTAAGGAGCGTTTCGCGCTGTGGATCGCAACGGCTTTCCATCCAGGATTTCTTGAAACGAACACGAATAGGAATTGAGTAAAATTCCTCTAAAAACTTTTCCTTAAAGTCGTCAAATTTCCGAAATTGTTCTTTTAAATGGAACCAAAGGCTTGCCTTTTCTTCCAGGGCATGCTCAGTCACGAAAATTTTCTTCTCATCTTTGATGTTACGCACCCGAAAATATCTCTCAAGTTCCTCAAGGAACTCTACTGGGTTTTTTAACGTTTCGTTTTGAAATTTTGGAAGTGGAATTTCTATATTAAGGTTTTGGATATTATTAAGAGCTTTCACTATTCCTTCTGCTGAGTTACCTGAATTTTGCTGGATAACGGGCTCGTCGTCTCGATTCACTCGTCGCCGCATTTGGGAAATTTCGTCCTTCTCCTTCTGAATTTCCTCCCGCAGTTTCTCCAAATTTTCTCTTTCTTTTCGCAATCGTTCCCATTCACTCTCTATATTCGCACTTAGAGTTTCGCTCTCGCTACCGGGGTTTTCCCGAAGAATTGGCATTTTGCGTGTGTTCTTTCTTTCTGTAAAATTAAACGATGTGAATTTTTGTTTCGATATTCTACCTGATCGCGTTACGTATCGTTGTCGCTCTTCATCAGCCATGCACTTTATAACAAAATTGATATGATTTTATATACCGAGTTCTTGCCTATTGTTGGGCGCCAATATGTGAGATTATTATGAACGGACAAACAAACATGAATAAGAAAAAGACAAATTTACTGGCTGACACGTATAGATCTTGATTTTATTTTTTATGGCATTCACGCACTCGCACTCACTCACGCATACAGATACAATAAATATTTTTTGAAATTATAAATAATGTTAGAAACTGAGTTTTCGCAAATATAATGAGAGAGAGAGAGATTTTGAGAGACGGACGGACGACTTAACTTTGGTTAATTTCGATGAGGGCTCCCAAAGGAATTATCTTTGGGAGACCCGTGTGTAATGCTCGACGGTCAAGAGAGAAGAGGCCGTGGTCGATGCTGATATCGATGGATTGATCGTTAGATTTTCGGGGGTGCCGGCTCCCCCACTTCTTCCTTCTCTCGATCGGACTGACCTCTCGTGCAGATCCTGGTGGATAATTCTCGCGGGATGGGAGGCGATATTTTGAACAGTTACAATCGTCAATTTCCAATTTTTAACTTTTTCCATCTAGAGGAGTTTGAATTGGACTCGCGTTTCCTTATAAGTTTTAAAAAAATTTGTTGAGAGCTTTTCTTCAAAAAAGCTATTTACAAAAAAGTCCGAGATACATTTTTTTTTTTGCAATTCTTCAACGGAACGTGACTTCAATTTTTACGCATTTAGGTGAAGAAAATTACAAATTAGAAATTGAATGACTCGAAATCTGAACGTCAGAAAATTTTCGTTCTTGGGAGCAAACTTTTAGTTCTGCTGGCTAGAACCTTCGTACAAAATTTTGGAAAGAACCCTAAATAAAATTGTTTTGTGTGTCGATGCACCGTGAGTGCATCGATCACTGAATTTCAAGGAGTTTTGCCAGAGTTCCGATTACGTCAATAAGTGGTACAAATAAGTTCTGGGTCTCCCAGGACCTCCTGGGAGCTGAAAATTTGGTCGAGACTCGAAACGTATAATAAACCTGAAGATTTAGTGACAGGGATTTGAAGAATCACACAGAAGACTTTTTTATGTTTAAATTCAAGTTGATCGAATTTTTTAAAAAATTCACTCCATGTGCCTCAGTTTTTATGATTTTGACGATATATTTTTTTGTTCAAATCAGCCTGAATGGTTTCCGCATAAAAACGAGAGCCTCTACCAATCGGATAAAGTCCGATAAGTGAGTCTGGTTTTAATGGAGCATCGAATTTTACGAGTCCACCAACACTAACTTTGGGTGCTCGGGTAACCCGAGAACTTCCGGTTTTCTGATCGTCCTATATTCCACCTCCTCGAGGATATTTTCCTATTCGAATCTCTTTATCGCGTGCCATTATCTTCATTCACTCTCCTACATTCCCCGAATGTTTCTCTTTCTTCTTCTTTATCTGCGATCGACTATTCCAGAAGGTTTCGCGTTTATTATGTTTATACTCACAGCTTTTGGTGACCGGGTGCTCGTACGAGAAAGCCGCTCGAAAAATGGCCCCGAATATATGTCCCGCATTGAGATCGTTGCTCGAGTATTGAAAGCAACGACTCGAGTCGTTCATTTCTCCCTGAAATAAAAAACCGACCAATCGCCAATGATTAAACGTCCCGGCTATTTTTTCCACAAACATGAAAGGACGAAAAATCAGAGCATTGAGAAAAAATTCAGATCCAGCCAGTGGTCGAGATAAAACGCTTGCTCTCTCCCCACGAACCGCACTCTGCGAACAAAGCAGTCCGTCTTCGTAGGAAAACTCACCGACTGCGATTTAATTCAGAATTTTATATTATCCAGTATATACCTGCACTTTCTACGTCAAGAGCTTGATGGGTTTCGAATTACGCATTAGTCAATCTCTTTACGAGAGTTCTCCATTTCTCCGCATAATCGAGCTCACCATCTACCTCTTTTCCCCTTCCAACCCTAGTCCTATATCTCTCGCACCGGCATTACTTAATTCTCGATCTCGGATCTTCATTCCGCACTATATACCCCCAAGCTCACTAACAATGTACTTTCCCTTTCGATTGGCAGCTCACCTGGCACCGAAATACTCCAATTATAAATGTACGTTTTATTCCGCAAATGTGCCAACTCATCGTTTAAGGGCTTATTCCCTTTACATCGATAACGAAACGCGAAGTTCAATTTATTTCGTAAAACTCATGACGCCAGTTCGACTTTTTTAAGTTTTTATTATTCGAATGGCTTTTTGATTGATTAAACGTGCAAAATATCAGATTTCTCAGATTCATTATTTTCCTCGTGAGAAGCTGCAGAAAATCATGTATTTTTAATTTTAAAGAAAATTTGCCAACTCGAATATCCAACAAACGTTTTAATTATGTAATCAGCGAAAGCGACAAACGAATGCGCTTCGATGGAGCTCCGGAAAATTGAAGGATCGTGAATTAAAAAAAAAGCGACCAACTTTACACCAATCTTCGTTTTTCATGTTAGAAATCAACAAATATCTACCAAAAGCGTTTTACATGACGTCATTCTCTTCCTTGTATGAGAAAATCCGATTATCAGCATGGGGCCGATTTTATGGTAAAGAAAAGCGAAGCGTGTGTTGAGAGCCCAGTCATATGCGTTTGAAGGAAAAAAATGACTCACGACGTGTATAGGGATAAAATGAATATAAATTGGGAATATAAATAAATTCATGAGCGTTACCATTTTCTTATGGAAATGTATCGGAGGATCAGCATCAACGATCGAAAGTGTTGATAAGTATGTAAAGTTGTTGATGGCCTCAATGACGTCGGAATTTCGATAACCAAAAAATGGATTTGTACCAAAAATAGTAGCACGAAATGTGGAGCAGGAAAAATAGCCAAAAGGCTGGACCATCAGAGAAGACGGGAAATGACGTTTATACAAGGGAATCGCCCAGATCTTGGGCCGATCCGGGAGCGCTGGGCGTAGCATCGAAGGACACACACGGGGCATCCCAGGGTCTGATCAAATTGCGTTGTCCCTCGTTGGAGGAACGAAGCGAGTAATTGATCTTCTCAATTTCAAAAGCAACCACCGGAACTATGCACCTATATCTCTTGTTTCGGTGGCGACCGGTAGAAATCTTGTAGGATCATATAACGTCACGTATTTTGCGGATGTAACGACGCGTTCGTTAACGCGCAGACGTGACGATGAGATTATGTGAGTAAATTTGATTCTTAATTACATTGATCGAGAAGGCGAATAACCAACGAGTGCTATTTTTACTTTATCAATGAATTCTGAAATTTATTCTGACCAGAAAATAATAAAGATTTGAATATTTATGACATGAAGGACATTTTGATAAGCGTCGTTCCTTTGATAATAGAATATTTAACAATAAAATCAAGAAGCGACGTCTCAATCTTGACAATCAAATGCTGGATGTTTGTATTCATGAGGAAGTCGTCGATTTTCTCGTATTTATTTACATAATATTGACAAGTGGAACGTTTATTTAGGAGAAAGGGAAACAGGAGCGAGGAATAGCAGCAGCTTGTGCCTGTAGCTTCCTCGCTGACTGAGCCCTACGTGCTGGAAAAGCTCAGCAAAGCAACCAACACCAGAGAGGAAAAGAGTCGAAGCGCCATGCGAGAGCGAGAGGGGCTGAGATGCGAGGCGCAGGGCGGAAGGGCGCTCCATCGATTCAACCCGGGGGACGACGTGCATCCCAAACTTCTCTCTCTTTCTCTCTCCCTCCCTCTCTTTCTCTCTACCTCGTTCCCATCTACTAACCGTACCACGAGTTTCTACTACCTCCCAGGATTACATTTGGCTATTATTAACCCTCTGCCCCATGAATTAGCGCGGATATGAAAATATATTTCCTCACTACACTCATACACGGACATGCGATGATTCGATTTTTTTAATTTTATTTCATATCTCGAGCGCTCTGATAAACGGAACAATTAAAAAGATTATTTTCGGCTCCTGTTCATTCTCTACAACGAATTACATCGGATTTGAACGATACGTAGAGTTTGCGGAAAAACAGCCGCGCTTTGATTAATTTCATTGAAATTTCATGGTTCATGAAGAAAAAAATGTATCGATGGTTTTTTTTCGTCTGCTTTATCGAAAGCCCTCGTGTGCTCATAAAAATATCTACAAAATCTTAACCTCAAAGTCCGAAAACGTTCGAATCAAAAGGTCAGATTCTTTGCATGAAAAACTTAACGAAAAGTTGTTTATAACAACAAAATAGAATGATGAATTTTTCAAGTAAATCGACAATTCTGCGTTTCATAGAAAATCGAAAACATACGTTCGTTTTTCGGCGCCTATTTCTGACAACCCTAAATGATAAAAAAAGGCATAAAAAAAAACCGAATTTCAGAATTTGCTAGACGCAAACCCCAAATGATAATGGAATGCAAAAAAAATCGAATTTTTAAAGTTTCTAGACGGTACAAGCCCCTCGAGTGCAGTTCACGTAATGAGCAGAAATTCTCTTTTGAACAAAAACTTGTGGTACCGGATTTTTACGAATAACCTATGAGATCCATAATTATGAGCAGCGGAAAATGTTGCTTGTAACTAAGATTTAAAAATTTCATGACCCCTTAATATAAAACTCGAAAATTTCGAACACGACTATAGCCACGATTATTGTCTCATTTTTTCTTATGACTCTGAAGTTTGCAACGTTGAGATTCAACGAAAAATATGTTTTCTATTGATTAATTATTGAATTTTGTAAATCATGCCAATATTTTTCGTGTCGATTGAGTTTTGTGGTCGCTCTTTAATAAATTTTAAGCTCTTTCGAAAAAAGAACGAAATTTTGTTGCATTCCAACGATGGAAACTCCAGGATCATTGTTTTCTTTGCGTTCTTTTTGGATCTGAAATGCTGTCGAATGAAACAGTCAGCGTTGGTCGTGAAAAGAGTCTCGCGTCCCCATTGGACACAAGAACAAAAATTTGAATGGACATCCGAAATTTCATCTCGATTTATTCAGCTTTACATTATGCCTGATGTATTCGTCTGTTCGGAACAACGCGCACTCTTGCCTCCAGTAGGAATTCGCCCTCTGGGAGTCCCGCAAGCGGTGCGCTGGACGAGACTTGATTCAAAAACTTGAAGAAGCAACCAAATAAGGGAGGGAAAAGGAAAAGAGCGAGAGAAAACGCGAGGGAGAAAGAAAATAGTTTCTGCTGTGGCACACATCGTCGAGATGGATGAAACGACAAAGCTTCTCCGTTGACACCCGAGATGCATTGCAAGAGCAAGAGTACCTGGCACTGACAGTGCGCACAGACCGCACGCGGGATGAAATGCTCCACCTTTTATACACGAGACTTCCAACCAGCAGACACGATCGATATTCTCCTAGTACTACACCAAACTATATATATCTCCATATTATCACTGCACATTGACGCACAGACATATTCGTATGTATGACCAATACGTATAGCAAAAGGTTTCAATGAATTTCTGCAGCTTCTTTCTGATCCAACAAAAGAACAAGAAAATATTATTTCAATGAATACTTTATCGTGCTCGAAATTTGGCGAGAACGAAATATAATATGCCTCTCGAGTGCACACTGGGTCATTGTGACCCCAACTATTTTTTGGCACCAACATTTTTTGGCATGTAATGGCGCAACAAATATTTCCGCACTTAATTTTCGTTTTCGTAAGAAAAAAAAAATTCGTTATAAAAATTCGGTTTTTTTGTGTGTTTTTATAATTCCAACTCGGTTCGTCAAAAAAAAAATGTGTTAATCGATTTATCTGGAGTATAAAGTCTGGCAGACTCCGATGCCCATGGACACGAATAACTGAACAGTCGGCACTGATAATAAAAACGTATCGAAGTAATGGTTTACCCAGAGAAACCCATGCCCTCGAACACAAAGCAAACAACGAAACTCTCGAAACGTTGTTACCACCCGCCAGATAGATCTCGTTCTCTTTTTTCCTCGCTCGTCCTTCATTATTGCGGTTCAGTAGCACCTGGGCTCTTCGATATATTGGAAAAAAAGGGAATAAAAAAGAGGTTCGCAGAGCCTCTCGTTTCTATCGGTTCCTCCTCGACCTACTGTCCCACAACTCTACCCACTTTTTGTTTTACTTTTCAATCTATTTGTTTGGCTTTTATTAAGCGGTCACTGGGTCCGATTCGAACCGAGTAACGATTTTTTTTTCTTATTCTTTCCCTTTCATTCGTTTTACTGCATCTGTTTCTTCTTTTCAAATCTCTCCGTTATTCCCGGGAATTAATTTGGAACCGTTTCTGTACACACTGGGTCATTTTGACCCGAGCCGATCATTTTTATCGAATTTCGAACTAATCGATTTTTTTCTGAAACTCGAAGACTTCACTGAGCAGAATTTGTTTTTTTTTGAAAAATTATAAAAATTTCGTCATTGCAGCTAGAAATATTCAGGAAAGTCTCTTCGAAACATAAATTTTTGCCATTCCAATCGAAAATTTTGCTCACAGTTCTTTTAAAAGTCAAAAATATTGTAAAAATTATGGAAAATTTTGAAATAATCCAAAAATATTATCTACGGTTTTTGACACTATTCAATTTTTAGTGTTCCGTGATTTTTTAAAGGAAATTTTACATTTTCCGGGTTTTTACGATCGCCACAGATTTTGACGAGACTCAAACCAACCGCGAGAGCCTGCGGTAAACCCACAAATTAAGTTCCCCCGGGTCAACTTGATCCAGTGTATCAACGCAATGTCCAAAATCAAGTTTTTCGACTCATTTTTATTTTTGGTTTATTCGTATAATTCAATGATATTTTGGTATATTTTTTATGTCAGGCTCAGCGCGTTGCGTCGGACCAATCGTACACAATGTTCAAACGCTTCGTTGTTAGTTTCATTGGAGTCAATAAACGGTTTCGCAGTGATTTTCACTCAGTTTCTTTCGATCGAGTTGAGCCGATTTTCTCACGGGTGCCTAGTACCGCTCGAGCATCAAAGTTTCCGATACGCGATACGATATGTTGGAGAATTATTAACCGTGAGGTAATTGTACGAATTTGGTGAAATTCATGGGAGAGATCGCGTGCGGTAGAACGATCAAAGTCCCGTGTGGTCTCTGTACTCGGGGATTCGGTGTGGCTTCGCAAAGTGACGGAAGCCTGGAGCGAGAAAGGCCGAGTAGCAGCAGCAACGGCGCTGCGTGGGATAGGGAATTTGTGAATGACTGTGGGAGCGCAGCCAGAGTATTGTCCTAGATTGTGGCGGACAAGTAGCCGACAAACACCACTCGAAAGTGTACGCGTTTATGTTGGACGTTGGCGCTTCGGGATATACGCAGGGATTACGAAATTGTGCGGAGGAATATGTTCTCGGGCAGCGCGAATAAGACAACTTTTGAAGAGGGAATGAGAAATGCAGGGGAGAGTTTATCACTGGATCAAGTTTGTGTTTGAAGCTTCTGTCTTGATGCCAAGATGCCAAGAGCGATGACTGCCCTTTAACCTTCGAAAGGAATTTCCAACCGTATTACGTCCAAAAGGAAACGTTACAATTGCGGTTGTCGCGGCTGTAAATACAACCGCGCAGCCCTTTGCCCTCAAAGCCTCACCGTTTCCAGAGCATTTCAAGTTTCGTTTGAACTCTAATCGAGCCAGTAGAACAAATTCCACCTCGCTGTCCTGCTCGCTCTTCCCCTCGTCAGTCGTATGCAAATTCACGACTCGTAATCTACACCTGTCTTCGCAGAGGGCACAAAAGGGTTCAAATCGATCGGGCCCTTTCTCTCTCTCCATGCACACACTGCAAACTCCTCGCGTACGTGTTCTAACTTTCCATGTCATTGTCTTTCCCTCTCTGGCTTTACCTCACGCTCCCGAGACTGTCTCTTTTCGAACGTGCGGAGCTGTAGAAAGCAACGTCACTCCCCAAACGCGAAGATTAGCATTTCGCACTGGTGTAAAATCGCTCGAGGGAATAAGGATCGCTCCTTCAAGGAAACCTCGTCGTCCGGAGATTTACTACTTCGGCCTCCCCTTTCCCTCGCCCCTCCAAACCTCCTGCATTTCCATCTTACTCATTCCTTCCTACAGAGTCTCGCCCAGCTTGGCCAATAGTGGAAACACTCTATACAACCCCCTCCCCTTCCCCCATCCACGTCCCATTCTCCTTTTCCTCCTTCAGTTCCTCGCCCTCTAAGTTTTCGTGGACTGACACACACTCTCGTCTCGATTCTTGTGCATGGTATACGGAGGACCTGAATATTTTGCATCAAAGTCCAACGTTACGACTTGAAATCCAATTTTTTGAAATCCGAAAATCAATGAGTGCGAGTTCGATCAATCAAGATCAATCAGGTTGGAGTATTTTTCATTTCCTCAAATTTTGTTCAGGTCACGTACCTCGCGTCCATTGATCAACAATTCATTTTGCTTTCTCGCGCTTCAAATGTCCCAAATAATCGGAAAACTGTATCTAGAAAAAATGTCGTGTGTGTGTGTGTATTCTGGCACTGTAAAATTCAAACGTTTATAACTCGAGAAAGATTTGAGCCGAAGGGCTGCCATTTTGCACAGATATTGGTCTCTGCAAGCTTTTCATTCTCTGAAAATTTGGTTGGAATTGCTAGAAAAATCCGAATTTTACAGCATTTTGAAATTTTCACAAAAAAGTGTGTCACCGCGCTCCATTCCGAAAATTTCGAGATTTATTACTGTTTTTCTCTTGAAGGGTTTAATTTTTATGACTTTTCGAATTTCACGTCAATTTGAGTTTTTCGAGGAATTATTTTAATTGACGCAAATTCAGCAAGATATTGTTTATAAATCGGTAGGTCCCATTCCCTTTCTAGAAAGGTTGTCGAAATTTTTTGACGAAACGCTGCAAATTGCTTCCTCAAGATTTAGGACGATGCTCAATAAAACTGCCTCTATGAGGAAGCCAAAATAAAAAATATAGTGTCTCATAGAGGAGGATTTGAGCGTCGTGCTGAATCTCGAGAAAGCAATTCGCAGCGTTTTTATTGTTTGGAGAATTCAATAGTTCAACAAATTTCATTGAAATCTATTGCAAAATCGTTTATGTCACGTAAATAGTAACCGCATGTTTGGAGAGCATGCGAGATTAGCTCGAGTCTATATTATATAAACGATGAATTGTTAACCTAATGTAATAGTAATTATAAATCTTTGAGAGCCTGAGTGTTATCTTCCTCCTCTCTCTCTCCCTCCCGTTCTCCTGCTTCTGCTCCCCGCTGCTTCTCGATTAACGTACCTACCAAGAGCAATGGACACGACTAGTCACATTTATAGTTCCCTCCACAGCTGGACACGCCGTCGTGGTTTATCGCCAAGATTTAGAACCCTCCATTTTCGAGGGAACTTCCCGGGTGCAAAGTGGGTCGACCCTCTAACCCCACGGTCGTTACGATCCGCTCACACTGATTCCTACTGACGGGTAATTAATTAACGTGTCAAATAAAGTATTTGCGAAAATAAACAAAACAAAAAACAATGATTTACTTTTTATTTTTATTCAAATAATAAGAAACACTATTTATTTCAATTGATCAATTAATTTTATTTCATTTCGGAATTGAAGTCTATTTTTGCGCTGCATTAATCTTGATGCACATTTTACGTAATAAGGAATTTTGCTGTTTGCAATGTCCACTTTACAGCAGCAACTTTTTTGAAATGTGTGTGTGTTTTTTTTCATTCTTAAAAAAATGTAGGAACTTAATCTCTTGGCCGTTGTAGATCTTTGTTTCAAGGTCCATCTTCATCTCACGAATACGAGAGAAAAGTCAGCCAGATGTAAGAGAAATGAATATTCACGGGGGTAAATTTCGCGGATGGAAAGCGTGCGTAATCAATTAGAGAGAAAATGTTTTATTCTATTTTATCTCAAGAGAAATTTGCGGCAGTTTGTTTAGGCCGCTGGCTCTGTCGAGCAAGCTCGAAATATGAGGAGCAGGATTTCGTGCATAAACCCGCGCGAGCCCGCGATTCTCTGGATTTTTCCCACTCAACATTTATTCTCGTTTTTAGTGTTTTTTTTTTCTTCAGAGTCTCACCATGTGAATTAATGTTTTTGCGACAATTCCATTGTGCTTAACAAATTGTACTGCGTCGAGAGAGTCCAAAGTTTTTTCACTCGCTATAATTCATGCTCAGAAAAACTACAACGATGGCTACATCCACCGGGATTATGCTGCGGAATGGGTTAATTTTCCTAAATATTCATGAGTCCCTTTCCATTCGCGAAATTACGAGCTCCTAAAGGCTCCCACACATTTCGAGGGCAGTATAGGATTGGAAATGGTGAAACATGGACTGGCGACAATGGAACGAGCGAACGAGGTGGAAAAAAGAGTTGGAAACGCGATTTCAATCAGTCGATTGATTCACTACGATTTTCGTTATCAAAGCGATCTTGGCAATTTGATGAATTTTCAAATTGTTTCGTTGGATCGAGCCAACGAAATGAACTCGATTTTTCCTCGCGATTGAATTCCGAAAAGAATTTTTTTCGAATTTAAATGTAAAAAATCGAAATCGACGTTTTTACGATTGATAACACTCAAAAATCATAATCGAACGAGAAGGAAAAATATTTTTACGTGCACGTATTTAACGTATTTTATGAAATTAAAGCGCGTCGTTGTGGGAACGAGATTTGGAGGAGAGAAACGAGGAAAAGTACTCGACGAAAGGGATGGCACTATATGTTGAATGGTCGCTTTCTAACCAGGATCGTCGCGTTGTACACAGACTCACATTCTGGCATACCATCCATTTAATTAAGGGTCTAGTGCTCGCAAAATTTGCCCGAAAACGCGGCGACTCTCTCGCGTACTCGACCTCGCCGACCTCTCATTCGCAAAGTACCGTCAGCTGGCCGCGCGCGTATCGTGTAGCTTAACGTGAAATACCGATAAAAAGAAAAAAAAAAGGACAGCAGAATAAAAATATAATAAATTTTGAGGAAAAAAAGATTTGACTGCCGAATCGAAAAGCCTTTCGGTCGAATTTCATTGTGGAGCAATGGATCTCGAATAAAAAACTAGCTTTTTCGATCTCTTTCCGTCTCAATTTTCATCAAGCACATCGAAGATCATTCGCGCTGCTAATTAACCTCCCGGATATGCCCTCGAAATTCTCTCCACTCGACGATTGCATATACGAGTCACTTGAACGATTATTCCACTGCGAAATTACGCACCAAATACGTTGGATATTATACACGACCTCTAAATAACATGTAAGGATATGGAAGGAACCATTTTCGCGGCTTCTACACGCGGAAAGATAAAATACACGGAGCCTTTCGAGGATTTCATCAACGGAATTCATTTTGTCTGGGAATGTTCGCCTGACATTTCTCCAGACAATGAGCGCCCAAGATATACGGAGCGACGACGAGGCATCTATCGCCGCACTATATATATATATAAATAAACGTTACCTGAACGTTCGTTCTTGTATGAGCCTCCCAGCCCTTTTATATATCCTCACAAATGTTTTTTTTTTCATCCTTCCTTCACTCCTTGCTCGATCTTGAGAGATCCTGCCTTCACGAGCCTCGTCCCAATGAATCGCCGAATAAATTTACAAAAATCCACAGCAATTTGTCCATATGAGATGAAAATTTGTTGAGTTTCCATTACAGAATATTACCCGGTTTTCTTTTAGTTCATATCGTGCTGCCCAAAGATTATGCAACGTCATTCCCTGATAATTTCTTACTACTGCGCAGTGATTCCTTGGTTTTTTATTTTTCCACCAATCTGACTTGTTTTTTCATGCCCGAGAAAAGGGTGGAGAAGAAATTTGATTTCATCGAGGTTTAGTTGCTGAAAAATCGATTTGAATACCTCAAAGTGCTGAAAAACTAACTCAAACGCAGTTTCAAGTTTGCCTGGGTTTGCAAATTTCGTTCTAAAACGAGGATAAACACCGAGGCAGGTTCGATTTAGAATCAATTACACACCAAGTGACTCGTTCAATATTTCACCCTGTCTGAGCTGATTTTTACAGATGAGCATTTCGTCGAGGTTCAGTTGATGGGAAATTGATTTTGATACCTAAAAGTGCTGGAAAATAAACTTGATCAGTTTCTAGTTCTACGGTTTATAATTCAAGGGAAATTTGATATTATGTAGAGCAAGATTCGAGAGAAAAATGAGGCTGCAGTTTTGCGATCGAATAAACTTGGCGATTTTGTTGCAGCAGACACAGGGAGGGATGGAGTTTCGGCAGGAAACACCGGTGGGACTCGTCAACATCACGTACCAAGCAACTGCTTGGTACGTTCCTATGCCGTACAAATTAACAAGGCGATTGCACGAGGGCGGGATCGGGGCGCCGCAAGCGCGGGGTATGAGCGAGTAAGTCACTCGACGTTATACCAGCCCGACGACAAAACTTGCACTTGCTTCTGCCTCCACACACACACACGTTTATAAATCTATGGGAACCGAATTAAATTCCCCGGTTATAGAAGCCTTTCCAAGTTAAGCACTCGCTGAGTTAGAGCGTCGTACATCCTTTGAGCTCGACCGCAATATTTCATCTATATTTATGTTGCGCTTTATATTGCAATTTTGTAACGAGTTGCTCACACACTCATGCACCCCATAAACCTCTCTTTTATTTCTCCGTGCGACAACTCGCATTTACGAAAGCAGCAAGAAAAACATACAACTTTCGCGTTATCTTGTAGAGCCTGTTTAAAAAAAAAAAAAATGTATAAAACGAAAAAACCAAGTCCCCATGGAGACTTCTTCGTGCAAAAATGTACGTGCAGTCACGTCTCAAAACATCTCGAGCTTTTACCAACTTACGCTCTCGCGTACCCCGTTCTTGCTATACATGAGAAAATACGAGAAACAAGAGTCGGAAGAAAAGCTTGAGATTAAACGTACATTGAGTTTTTTAATTGCTTCCCCGCGAGACGCTCGAATAAAGTGCGAAAATAGGAAAATTGTGAGCATGACATACGCGTCGAACGTGCTCTACATATTTTTCCGATTTTTTACATGCAACCGAGCGTGAAAACGTTACTGGAAAACTTTAATCGTTTTTTTTTGGCTGGAAAAAAAATGTATATTGAAAAATTTCAGGAACTCGATCGATCCATCGGAAAACAGCGAAATACAAACTGGCAGACATTCCAGAAACGCATTCGTATGGATTTTTCGAATGAAATTGTTTTTATTAAATGAAAAAATAGGCGCAGCGAATGATTCTTCCCAATTTTCGTTATGTTTTCATGGGAAAATGTAAAGGGGGATGAAAAAAAATGAGATAGGAAAAAGGGAAAAGTCCGAAACGAAATTCCATCAGTTACCACATGATTCTCTGGAGAGAGAATCAAAAGCTCGAACCACAGACATCGATATTCTACCGTGTAACGGAATTCTATCGTATCAGAGAGCAATAACGAAAGTCCACTCCCGTTACAGGATACAAGCTACGTACGGGTCATGAGAATTCGAGACTCACCGTTTCACTGCGAGTAAATGAGCTTTCTCTCTCCCTCTCTCTCCCTCTCGCTCCGCGTTGTGAAAGCCACTAGTTTAGAGCAGAGAGCAGGCTGGAGGTTTGTCGACGAACCGTAAAATCATTTGCCAATATGGAGCAGCCCTATCAGGTTAACCGGCAGCACCGGAGGATGCTTCAGCAAAACGAGCTCGAAGCGATGCATTTTCACATCGTATCAATCTCCCCTTGTCCCAACCCCCGCAACCGACGTCCATGCAAGTTTCGTCAATTGGTTCGACACACCGATCTGTCAGAGTCGTTAAAAAAAAACGAAAAAAACAAAAAACAAAAAAAATCCCTCATTCCTAGGGACAGAAACTCGTTCTTTATTAATTTTGTGCCCCGAAACGCCAAGATTTATAAGTCGACAATGAATTCGAAAACGAATTGTACGAAAATTTGAGTTTTTCGAAAAATCGTTTTTAATTTTTGCAAATTTTGTAAGATTTTGTGTAAAAGTCTGTAGCAAAGTTGTCGAAATTCCACGACATTAAGAAATCTTCTAAAATGATCCGTCGTATCGTTTTAATTTTCGGATTTCGCATTCGCGGTAGAATTGACCGAATGTACAAAGATGATGACCTGGCGGAAAAAATGGTTGGAAAAATTTGAAAGAAAATGTAGCGCTGATTGGAACGACGAGATCGATCGACTTGGGGACGATTTCCACGAGAGCCAGTGAACGCGGTGGTCTCACTTTGTACGAATACCTCCTCGTATGAGAAACGTACGGATATTAGATCCGCATGGACCGAAAGACAAAAAAAAGTGATGACGAAGTATATAGAGCGGAATGGAAGGGAGGAAAAAATAAAAGAGCGAAGGATTTCGAGACAAATGAAAGTTTGAACGGCTCGGAAGAGTGTGGCGATGAAAAATGAGAAGGAATGGGTCCAACGGCCGAGCCAAGTGTGAATGTAAATTGCGCCGACGATTTTTCATTTCCGGTTGTCTCTTCTTATTCCTTTTTAACTCCCACGTTCAATTTTTTCCTGCACATATTCCACCTGTCGGAAGATGCGATTAATTCCACACGATGCACCAGCCAATCCGGGTCCTTCATTTTTTCGATTCTTCTCATCGAATAAGTCCATCAATTTTTATAATACAGCAATTATCGAGTTCCGATTTAAAAAAAAAAGTTTCCCACGCTTCCATCGACAAAGTCAAGCAAAAAATCAACTCATCATTTCTTGTTACTTTTTTTTTATTAACAAACGAATATTATTGTGTCCAATCACCGAGCTCTCTTTATCTGAAACATCAAATTTCATTTAATTCAGCATGCTAATCAATCTCAACCCAATGAGCCATTAATTTCGAATTTAACAAATTCAGAAGTGCAAAAAAAAATGGCACGAAAAATCGAGATGAAATTTCAAAAAATTCTTTCCAGCTTTTCGAGCTCGTGATCAAATTAGCATCCGCAAATTAGCACAAAACTCGATTTATTCGTTACACAACGACTTTGAATATTCAATTTATCATTACAAATGACCCTCTGTAGACACAATACAATTAGCGCACCTCCCTAGACACACATGGGTCTGCGGTGTCCTACCGTTTTTTACTGTATATATGGACTCGTTTGAAAAATCTGAAAATAATCAGGAAAGTAATTTTGGATCTATCGAAAGAGAGGCTGCACGGGTTGATGGATAAATTTTTTTTTACGATTGTTATTTAGTGTGTGATCGATACGAAAAACAAGAAATTCACGCTATCGCCCAATGGGCTGGACAGTCGAGACTCATGTGTTTCTACAGCAGGCGCTTTATGGCTCGAAGGGTTCAAGTTTTTTCTCGCTCAAATACAATTTTTTACCGAGTTATCCAAGTTGGCGTTGGTGTTGGTATTGAGATTGGTATTGGAGTTGGAGTTGCTGTAAACGGAAATAAAAAATGTGGCGGAAAAGTTTGTATAATGCATGATTTTTTTTAACCAACACTCACCCGTTGCTGGAGGAGGAAATACTGCGACGAAACGAAGCGCCATTCATGTTGACATTGGTATTGGTATTAGTATTGGCGTTTTCATTGACATTCTCCTTCGCTGGACTCGCAACGGGATTGGCATTAATGGTCGTGCCACTTAATCCATTTGGAGGTCCGGAGGCAAATCTTGACGGATAAGAGTATGGGGAATGAGCGGCAGAACCGAGTGGATAAACTCCCGGATAACTGTGCGGATAATGACCAGGATGGCCAATTGGATAACCGGAAGAATAACCAAGAACCGATGACTGTCCACCAGCCATTCCAGAACCAAATCCTCCCATTCGGCCATTCATACCGCTCGGATAATACTGTCATCATTTTATAACAAGAGTCTTTTTATTTCCCTCCGATAATATCCAATTTTTTTGCTCGAAGGCGTCAATTTTTTCTGTTTTTCATCATTATTTATCTTTATTTTATTAATCACGAAGTAATTCAAATTTTATTTTAAAAGCTGAATAGAAAACGTTTTTGCGAATTTGTTTTTTTTCTCTTTTTGTTCGCGGAGAATTATTTCTAATTATAAAAACTCTGAGAGAACCGACAGATGGTTTTTTTTTATATAAAGGGAAAAAAACTGTAATTCTCATTTGGAATAAAAATGTTTGTAATTAAAGAAATAACATATTCCAATTAAATTTTCGCACTCTCTATCAAGTGTAAATTAAAAACATTTGACCGAGACAACATCGAGGCATTTGCTTCGCGTCTTGAGAGGTGTGCGGAAATCTATGACCTCAATTCCGACGAAAAATAAAGTTTAATTACCTGGGCAATAGTCGCAGCGAAGCTGGCAACAAAAAAGCCTACGCCCAAAGCCGAAATCATGTTGTCGCGGGTGTTGCCACGGCTCACAGACGCGGGACTGAGCGTCCTCGACTTTATCGTATCTTTTATAAAGCTTTCTTATCTCTCTCGAAACTTTATGTCGTTTCGGAAGCGAAAGAATAAAAAAAAAAAAAAACGGGGCGATCGGAAGATGTCTATCGAAAGTTCGAGATCGAGAGCTCGCGAAGCCGTGCTCGGTATCGGAGAACGTCACTGGATAAGCAGCAAATGGCCAAATGGAAAAAAAAAACGTAAACACATGAAACACACTGCATCAATCTTCTTAAGCGCGAGGAGTTAGCGCTGAATCTAAGACTCTCAATTATTGATCGTAACAACAGCAATTACTGAACTCACGTACCGGTAGAAACAAACTTAATGAACGATAAAGCAAATCGGAGTTAAAAACAAATTGTAACGAGCCTTCGTGCGCTTCCACCGCTAATTACCTCTCAAACTTTTAATTGAATATTTCATCCCAACTTTGAAAACAATTTTTTTTTTTTATTCTTTATTACTAAACTTACGTTTTCCGTTTTGGCTTGCGTTAGCTCAGCGAAAAAGAACATTGCAACGAGTTTCACGCTCGGAAAAAAAAATTGTATTTGTGTTTGGGCATTTGATAGTTTTCGAAAGGGATACACTCTGCTCTGGCTTCTCAGGAAGTGACGATTAATCGCGAGTTAAGAAGGAGCAACAGCGCGAACAACTTGAACAATTAAAGCGTGACGAGGGAGCCAGGGGGCAAGGAAGGGTTAAACGAGCAAAAGGTGAGCCGAAGGCAAAAGCTGCTTCTCTCTTTCTCTCTTACGCTCTCTCCCGGAGCTGCACGCAAACTTTCGTAACCGTAGGCAAAACGAGTTGCTACAGTTTTGCTGATGTTCTTTCGAGCGAGCCTGGCAGATTTATGAGCGTCACTTTTACGCCTGAGTTTATGTATAAATATACACCCAACACATTGACGCAGCAAGCGTGTGCATACGTTGAGGACCTTGCAGCAATGTGGACTCACCCGAGAAGCAGGTACAACCGAATCGATTAAGTCTACGGTGTACAGAAGAGATCGAGAGGTCGTTTCGAGTATTTAAAGTCGTGCCTACAATCGCTCAATATCGACAGTCGTTCACCGAACAGAAGAAAAAAAATCGTTCTACAAACACAAAAAAAAAAAAACATGTGGAGCATCTTCTTGATATTTGCACTTTTTCCTCTTTTCTCGCCTGCCGTCAAGGTAAGAAAATTCGATCGAATCTTCTCCGTTTTCACGTTCTCTCTGACGTTCTCACCATCAAAACTAACAATTTTCTCCTAATACGGAGAAAAACTTTTTGACGTCAAGAATTCAAGACATTGAAATTCCAATTTTTTAATTTTCCCGTCCAAACCCGTGTAAATTCAAGTCACATTTCGTTTATGAGTTGCAAACAAATTTGTTTAGGATTTTTCTTTAAAAAAAATCCCTAATACATTTTTTTGCAACTTTCAAACATTCAGACGGAGAAATTTAAAAACTGCAAATTGTATACAATCTCAAATCCAACGTCACAATATTTTTTTTTGTTAGAGAAAATTGTTGGTTTTGGTGCCAAGAACGTTTATAGAAATTTTTCAAAGGACCCTGAATAAAGTCGATTTTTGATAATGCGATACCTTAACACTATTTTTTTTCATTATCGATTAAAATCGATTAAATTTGCTGGTTTTCGGGATTGTCTTTCAGGGCCAAATGCCGAACTACATGATGCCGAACTACGGGTTCGTCAACAGGCCTTACAACCACGGGGAGCAGATGAGATACCCCATGCACCCTGCACCGGCTTATGGTTCTCAAATACCGTACAGTCCATACACCGCTCCTCATCACCCATATGCACATCGACATGGTCATATCGGAGAAACCGCAAATACCAATACCAACACAAACGTCAACAATAATCCGGGCTCTTTTAAGTGAGTGGATTAATCCTCATCGAGGTGCACTCTGACGCACGCTTACGGAGAAAGGATGACAAAAATGTAACCACATAAGATATATAAAAGTTTGGATCGATCATGTATCCGGAAAATGTCTCTCGGCAATAAAGAAGAAAAACAATGTATAGTCAAGTGTAAATTGTACAGATAAAACTCTTTTTCGTTCTCATGATAATGCGATGGCATTTTTAAGGGACACAGTTTGGATGCTGCGTATGGCAAAGACGGTTTTATGGTTGAATACAGATGGGAGTCTGAAAAGCGTAAAAATACATGGCTCGCGTCGTAAAACCCGGGGATATTTACTTTTTTTTCGTCCGCCCCGAAAAGATCGATCACCTACGCGAATTTATTCTCGAGACCTCGAGTGCACAAGCATGAAGAAAAATAACGGATAGTGCACGAGAAAGATGGAGGCTCGCGCGAGGAGAATAAAGAAGGAGCGCGATGTAGTGCTTTATTGTACGCGCATTTCGCAGTTACAAATGAGATCTTCCATCTTCTACGACGTAAAAAAGAAGATCACGGAGCTGGGAGATGGGAGAGTTATATATCGAGTAAAGAGATAGACTCGGAAGAAAATGTTGACTGTATACACACGAGGATAAAACGTTGAATGAGACCGATATGCGTTCAAGGACTCTGTCGAAATCTGCATCGCGGTGGCTCTTTCCAAATGCGAGAATCTCATAAAATTCGAGCTCTCGTTGTTTGTAAACGTTTTTTTTAACGACACGGAAATGGTCAGCTTAATTGAGGACTGTGTGCTTAAAACTTATATATACGAATAATTGAATTCTCTGGGAGGAATTCTGGCGGATGCTCCCGCTAAAACCGAGAAGACAATCGGGTTATATAGTTCGGATTCTCCGTTCGAATTGGTGGTTCTGCCCTATCTTTCTCTTTCTCCCCCTCTCTCTCTCTCTCTCTCTGGCTGTTCTCGCGTTCACGTTCAGCTGGCGGAAAGCTCCACTCGAGCTCGTAATTCGATTACGAACGAATACCGATGCGCCAGAATGGCTCAGTTAAGGATGAGTTGTGCGTGGTGTACGAAACTCGTGAAGCATATAACTGCCAACCCCCACAAGCTCCAAATCATTTCTCAAACTTGCTCCATTGGGTGTCTATGTGAGGCAAGTGTAACCCGCGTGCGCAGCATCGCTTTTCGACTGGACCATTTTTCTCTCTCCAAATTTCCCTTTGACCCTCTCTCTTTCTCTGTTCTCTCAAGTTGCCCAAATCCGCTTACGTTCGCGATATTAAGCCCAATAACGTGCGCCCTAAGCTCGCCGTACACTTTGTGTCTTTTGTTTAAATAATTCAATCTATTTAGCCACTTTATTCTCTTGGCGTTGCTTTCCGACCTGCCGAACGTTTCCGTCCCTCGGGGGAGATTCCCAGAAGACAATTTCGCCTCACGGTACAAATAGAACCAAAAATTAATCCTAGAACGCACATAAACCTGGAGATCAGAAACAACGACAGACGATTTGAAATCCCACGCCCCTTTTCCCTTCGTTCGCTTGTTCTTCATCGTTTTACCGAATTTTTTTACTAATTTTTCGACTCCAATCAAAATTGATTCAAGCTCACGTGATCCTGCATGAAAAACCGAAAAGAATAAGGAAAAATTCAATACTTTTCGGTAAATTTCACCGGAGATATGAATTTTCGAAAATTGAGGTCATTTGTGAATTTACCGGGATAGAGGTAAAAAAAAAATCGAGGTTACCGTTGTAGGGTTAAAAGCGAGTCCCATCGAATGCATGAATTCCGACTGGCAATAATGTGCTGCATGGCAGAAGCGATGAATCACGCTAAATCAGCATTACGTAGTGACTGTAGCGCAGCTGTGTGTGCCGAGACCTACAGGTCGAGATTCATTACACATTGACAAAGGGTCACCGTGCAAATACTGAAGTCAGAGAGAGCTCGCGAGAGATAGAGACAAATCTCAAACGGACAGAGGAACGAGACTGCTTGAGCGGATATGCTAGAAACGTTGCATAATTAATGCTACGTAATTGTGCGTGTGTATTGGCTGGCTGTAAGGGCCGGGCTATGTTTATACACATATGTACACACACGATTGAGGTACTTGGGGGAATACCAAAACTCTGAGTTAATCGGGGCACAGGATTTAATGCAAGTTCTGCCGTGTAACACAAGCAGCAACTGTACACGTACGTGCGAGCAATATGTCCAGGCGATCGACGTTCTACATAATTAACGCGACCTTGCTCGCTGGGGCCACTGGATGCATCGCAGCTCCTTCTCAGCTCCTGCTCTTCCTGGGTACATGCAGGATGCGGTTTCCTAGCATAGGCACGTATTAACACGCCTTGGCCGTCCCAATAATGCAGCTTTTCTCAGCCACGAAGCCTCGATCAAAAATTAATGTTTCAGCATGACGCATTCAACCACTTTTTCTCTCTGGAACCAATGAAAAGTTTCCCATCGCGTTACATTATCCTCAAACGCACGCAACCATCCAGAAACTTGAAGAGTTTTGTACTCGAGTCGTATATACTTTGAGCGGCGTCTGATCGTTCCCAGCATTTCGAGCTCTTCGCGAGCCTTCCAAACGATTCCTCATTCCCTTGACTCCCTCGTTGCTGCTCCACAAATACAGCACCGGAAGCTCTCTGGAAAAGTTCACCTCTTGTCCGGATATGAGTTAGCTTCTCATCCCTTCTCTGATTCGTCCCTCTAGCTTTCTCCTCGAATAAAAAAAAAAATAAAAAACCAGCCAGCTATACCCAACGTCTTTTTCGCTCTCTTTTTCCCTTCATATCGCTACAACAGACACGCGCGGAATAACTTTCTCAGTCGGGAAGTGCAGCAGCAAAAGTGCAGCGACAAAATCTTTCAGCGGAACTTGTTACCGGACTCTGTCCTTGAGGTGTTACGCTGCCGGAGCGGAAACGATCGCCTCGAAACCCTTTAAAGTTTCTCCAATTGCTACCTGCTTTCTTTAGCTGGTAAATAACAAAACTATTTACAAATACACCGAAGCAGAGCTATCGCCGCATCCAGAGAAAATAAAAGTTACTTGTACGACGCGCGAATCGTTTAATCGAATGTCCAGGCGACTTAAAATCCCGCGCGATTCCTTCGTCCTCCCGTTTTTCATCGTTTTACCAAATTTTTCACTAATTTTTCGACTTTAACTGAAATTCCTCAAAGCTCACGAGATCCTGCATGAAAAAACGGAAAGAATGAGCCCCTGTTGAACTTTTTTCGGTGCATCTTGACGGATGATGTGAATTTTTCAAAATTGGGGTCATTCTTGACCCCAGACCGGAACAAGTGGAAAAAAAGTTACCGTTGCAGGATCAATATGTCCCTAGATGTAGATCTGCATGTTCAAAGATGCCACAATATTTCTGTCACGTGCGTATTATGTTTGTCATTGAAAAAGATTTATTGACCACTTGCGAGTGGCAAAGTACGTCACAGATGGTATCCTCTCGGCATGAGCCAAAAGATCGCGTATACAAATGTCACGTAATCCAACATGTTCCCGGCAAGAAAGCCCTAATAACGCGAAACCCGGAAATTTCTGGCAGACCTTTAGTTGGTGGACCCCGAGGAGATTTATCCCTGAAAATAAGTCACGTCAGTGTGTGATAAGAGGTTTATTCCTTATCGCTCTTTTGAGCCCTCAAGTGTGCCTTGTCGCTCGATCTTCGTGCATATGCCCGAAGCGAGGATCCCATAAGAGAACTTGATATAAAAATCATCGATAAATTTCGATAATCCTGCTCTCGTTGCAATCAAGATCCTTCGGTATTGTGAATGTGTACACGACAACCTTTGACATGACTTATTGGCAAAAAGAAAAAACTTTTCAGATCGAAACAAACAGGACGAAGGTGTTTGCTCGCGTCTATGCCTCTCGATCACTACATTTTCATAAAAGAGACCGAATGAAAAGAGGAATACGAGAAAAAAGGAAAACATCAGACACATGGGGCATATCGATTGCGCTACTCGAGTCTCGTTTATGAGACCGAGAGAGTCTGTTCAAGAACACCATTCCTTTCGCTCTTTCCATATACACGACTCGCTGTGGTCGTCTGACACAATAGCACACCAATCTATACCTTCTGTACCACTGTCTACGGAGCTATATCGATTACCCAGAGACACTTGGCATCTCCCACATTTCAAAGAGACTCGATACCAGCCCCAGGAGAAGAGACAGACAAAATACCCCTTGACTCTCCAATACTTTCAAAAACCTCGAGCTTCATATATAGCAGAAACGAATTTCACAAATCTACGATTCTTGACTCCTCCGAGCACCCACTCATTCCAATTCCAAAATGACAGTCTCCGTCTCTAAACTTGGGTCATTCGTGGCCGAACAACTACGACGGATCGGTCCATTTGTTGGAAGAAACATTCATGAAAAAATCTATTTTTCCACAATTTTTTAATTGAAATTCCAAGTTGAAGATTTTGAACAGTAGCCTGCATTTTTTCCAGAATTTTCGGAATGTATTAACACGCTGAAAAAACGGTGTGTCCAGGTTTACAGACGAAGTGTTAAAAAACAAAAAAAAAAACATTGTCCGTATTAAAGCTCGTTTTTTTTCTACTTCTGTGAATGAAAGCTTGACCTTGTTGAAGCTGATTCTACAGTCAAGCCTACGAGTACGCACTGGGTCATTTTGACCCCAACGATTTCCCTTCACTGATTCTCTATCATTTGATAGCAATCAATGCATTTAATTTTCATTTTCGTTAAAAAATATATTCAGGGTCATAAAAAAACTGTTTAAAAAACGCCTTCGGTCAGATTGACCGAATATGCACTTATGGGACGTGTGCACTCGAAGAATTAAAGTGGAAATGTGATAGGAAACGTGGCTGCTTTCGTAACTTTGATAACTCCGTTGTAATTCAATAAGCAATGATGAAACGTTGGCCTAATGAGTAGAGAAGCAACTTTGTGGCACAATGGTTCACATTGAATGTCGCAAATTCACCAGCTGCAAGTTCTTGTGCGGAAAGATGAAGCACGTAACAGGATCTCGTTGTTGAGTACGAGTTTTCGAAGAGGATCAACTGGTCCAAGTTGGCCCGGTACTGGACTGACGAAAGGGACACAAAGCAAGTTGAAACTTGGTTGTTGACGAGCCCTCGTCGTTGATCGGATAACCTTGCGAGGATTTTCGTCTTTCTCAAAACTCCGACGAGTTCATCCATCTCAACACTTTTGTCTTTTGGTCCCTTTGGTCGCCGCAATCGGCTGGAAAATTGGCCAAAAAGCGAGCAATTGTTGCACGCAGAGCACGTGCCTTTCGAAGCTATACTAATGACAAAAAAGTACAAAACTGAAATGTCAAAGGAACGTGAAAATATATAATTCACGTTTGCAGCTTTTGGAGCACTAATTGATAAGAACTATAGCTTTTCTCTCGTTTCCTCGAACATAATTTGATGAAAATGTGTTTAAAAACGATGCGAGGAATCGTCGAAACGTAGACAAAAGACATACCCGAAATTTTGATGCCTCTAGCTCACTCGCCACTCGCGAGCAGCCGCAAAGAAAGAAGTTTGGAAGGAAAAACTTTTCCAATTAGAATCGCAATTCGCTTTACCCTCGAGAGTTATTAGTTTCTCATTAAAACAAGTGCATACGCAACGGCTGGTACCGAATGCCACCAATTCAAACGTTGTGCATTAAAACACAAGTTCGATGTTGCCTTCCGAGGGTATGACTAACGAATCGAGTACAGCGAGCTCATTAAATTGGTGAGGTGATGCAAAAACCATCGCGACATGTTCTTTTTGTTGTTTTACTTTGCTCTGTCCACAAGACTTACCATCAGATGATTCATGAACAATTGGATGCTCGAGAGCTCGCTTATGTTTGGGAGACTCGCTCCTGATACCAAGTCAACAAGAGTAGCAACGTTGATTAACTTTTGCCTTTGGCAACCAACGGCATCAATTTTCTACGGTGTACAACTTTCAACAACAAAGTACGTTCACGCTACCAAAGATTAAACTATATAAGACACGCTCTCGTGCAAATCGTCGTTTTCTACTGCAGCCTCCGACGATTGCAGTCAATAGTGTAGATCCAAGTCTTCAAAATGTCTCGACACGTCGTGCTTCTCATTTTCATCATATGTGTGCTCAGCCAGGTAAGCCAAAGTTTCAATTTTTAAGATAAAAGTGTTTTTAGTCAAATTAATTTTTCCATCAAAGTCGCTGCGCGGTCACGACGTTTCTGGTTTGGTTTCGCAATACTCTAGAGAGTAGTCTCGAGTATTTTCCTATGAAAATATAAACCCATGCATCATTCCGGGTCTGTGTACATTTTGACGAAAACTTGGTTGTTTGTTTGTTGACTCAGCTGGTTGTTGAGTGCCCAGCGCAATGGATGGATCCACTAATCACGAGCAGAATGACCGGATTCGACGGTGTCGGTCAGCCTCTCGGGATTAAAAATCCATTATCTATGAACATTGCACCAAATAGTCTCGGATATGGCATGGGACCTGGATCTCTTTATGGCAATGCATTAGGTACGTCGGTGTAATCAAAGCCTTTTAAAATGTGTTGGAATTCTCCAAATGTGTTAACCCTACAACTTGCGATTGGGGTCCAAACGCACGCAACTGATTTTAGTCTTCGGGTGGATTTTCCATGAAGCAAATGTGCTGAAATCAGATTTTTCAGGCATCATTCTCTTCCTTATGAAAAAACGATGAAAATGATGTATGAGAAAGTCTGTTTATCGGCATAGGGTCGATTTTATGATCAAGAAAAGCGTGGGGTGCGTTTAGAGCCGAGTTAGCCGTTTGGAGGTAAGAGAACGGACTCATAAGATCATCAGATCAGGTCGACTGTCTATCGGGCACAGAGATAATGATTGGCGATGGATCAAGTTTGTGGATTCCAAGTTTTTCAATACTGAAATTTGATCGGGTTCCAGGTGGACTTCCGAATCAACAAATTACATATGGAGCTGGTGGAGTCCCGCTCAACTGCGTTCCCCTTCTGGGCCAAGGTGCTCCAGGAATTGCCTACGGAAACGGAGGACATTTAGGAGCTAGTTACTTAGCCCCAATGAGTCAGACAATGACTCAGCCAATGAGTCAACCATTTGGATATGCCGGCGGAATAGAGTCCAACTGCGTTAGCAATTGCCTAATGGGAGCGGGACTCGATTACAGTAATGGATTAGGAGGAATGGTTGGTTATCCTGGAGGAACGAGTCTACCCGGAGCTTTCATGGGAGGCCCCAACCTCGGATCCATGAACGCCATGCCGAACGTCATACCGAACGTCATGCCTAGCGTCATGCCTAGCGTCATGCCTAGCGTCATGCCTAGCGTCATGCCTAGCGTCATGCCTAGCGTCATGCCTAACGTCATGCCTAACGTCATCGGTGGGATGGAACCATCGGTAGCTGGACTTGGCAATGGTTTATCAGTTAATCCTACCTTCGCCCCCATTCCGCAACAGTCTGCTCTCAACGCTAATGAAAACACCAACACCAACACGAACGTCAACATCAACAACAACGTGGGCAAGCGACAAGGTAGATTAGGGATGCTGGGCCTTCCCAACATCTAAGCAGCAACGAAAATGACTGAAAAACTGAAAAAAGGCTCAGAAATTTCTTCAAAGTAAATTCTAAAGTCAAGAATTTTTCATTCGCCACTGCTGGAACTCATTGTGGAAAAGTGATTCTCGTACTAGCGGAAGCGAAAAATGTCAATCCAAATTTATAAACGATGTACTGAATAATAAATATTAATCCCATTCAATTAAAAAATCGTCGTAAACGCACGAGCTAATCAAATTTTCACCTTCCTTTGAATTGACCGCTACGATCGAAATTCCTTTTCGATATTCTCGAACTCAAAATGCCTCTAAAATCGGAATCTATTGTTCCGAATTATACACTGCGACAACCTCAAACTCGACCGTCTCCACGATAACTCTCACGTATCGCCCATCAAAATTTAAATGCCTATTGTAGAATAACGACACCACCTCCTTCCTCCGGCACTCTGACTCGCTCTTCCGATCAAGTTTTCTTACAACCCCTCACGATTATTCACAAACTCTCGCATCGAGGACGATTAATCGCTATTTTAATATCATTTGATCAACCAAACACGATATTTCTCTGCGAAGCAACACTAATATCGTAATCTATAATCGTTGTCGTACGCGCAGTCGCGAGTAGTTCGAAACTACTTACCTCAGGTATCAAATACCGAAGTGCCGAGCTCTTGATCAGCATCGTTATCAACTTTCCTCAATAAACTGTCTCATGCGGAATTAATTGTGCGCCGAAATTTGGTTTTTATTCATAACATAAGGAAGCAAATCCGTTAAGGGGGTATCACCGTATAGGAATTTGAAAAATTCGATCTTTTCATTGCATTTACTCATAATTTCAGGTTTTGGGAATTTGTTTCTGGAATATTAATCGATAGAAAGAACTGTGCCTTGACGAAGAGTGGATTAATTAACGAGAAGTAATTACAGGCTAAATTTTTTTTTTATCCAACATACCAAATTTGCATGCACGCAAATCGATTGCTTTGGTAACGGAGCAGCAAGCACGTACCTGGCGTGGAAAGTATGATCGGAATATAGGACTACTCGCCATTGTTCCAGATAGAAAATCGATAAAATTGTTATGGCTTAGTATTTGAAATCTTTAATTGAAAACATTTCGATGGAGGATCGTAGCGACCATCGAATCGGAACGTTCCTCGTGGGGAATACAGGTCAGACGACGACGCGCCTTAGTTCCCGACCGCGACGCTTGTTGCGACTGAGAACAGGGCGAGAGTTGGAATTTGTGTTGATGTTGGTATTCACGTTGCTATTAAGATCGTCATCCAAAAAATGATCAAGGGATCTTCGCATTGAGATGAATCGATCGATGCCTGGACCGCTGGGCAATATGTCGTCCGTGTCGGTGTTTGTGTTAGTATTGACATTCGTATTTCTATCGGTGTTGTAACGGTCCAGGTAGCGATGGGACCGAGTCCCGTACGATCGTCTGCTGCCCACTCTCGGATTCCTCGTGTCAGTATTTGTATTGACGTTGACATTTTTGTTGACGTTTTCATCTTCACGATGAACTTTCGAATGGACATGGCGAGGAACGTAGTTGATCAAAGGTTCCGAGTCCCATTCCCAATCATCGTTAATTCCTAATCTATTGCTCGCTTCATCTGGGATGTCTCTGCCTTTGGTGTTGGCCTTGTTTCTACGGGTTGAAGATTTCTTATCGCTCGAAGCGGCTTGAGCTGCTTCGCTCTTGGCTTTTGAATCGTTCGAATCCTTCAAATTCGGCCTCCGCGAACCGTCAACCGTTTTGACAGTCTTTATGATTTCCGGTCTCGTTCTTTCCTTCTTTTCACCAACCGAGCCTGCCTTCTGGTTCGCCAACAATGTCCTCAGGAGAGCCTGCACTTTAGCATTGTCGCCGCCGTTGCCCATCAGATGTTTCAACACGTCGACAGTATCGTTTGATCCCTGTTGCCTCGGAGACCGCGTTGCTTTTGTATTTTCGGTCGCATCGCTCAAGCGGTTCTTAGTCCCGACTGATTGCTTTACCGAACTTCCTTTTACCTCGGACTCTGCTTTCTTGGGCTCTTCGTCGACCTGGATATCGTCCAGTTGTATACGTGGCCTCGTCATAGGCACGAAAGGCGGTGGATTCGGGTCTAGGGCTCTCTCCGATGGGTATAAGTAGCTCGATTCCAAATATGCTCTCTGCTCGTCTGGAGGATCGTTTCCTTGATGGGTCTGTATCACTCTTATCACATCCGGTATCGCCTCTAATACGTGTTGGGTAGTTCTGTGCGAAACTTTTGGACGCCAGCTGAATCGGCCCCTGGCCCTTCTAGTCCCGTTCTCTACAGACTCACCGTCTTTCTCGAGGTCCTTATTGAGCCCTGACTTTTCAACAGCCTGCCCGGATTCTTTCCGGCTCGATCTTTTGATTACTTCCAACAGATAAATAAGATTATCTATCGGGATCAAAGCCTTCTTGTCTTCGCTCCTCTGACTGACTTCCGATTTTTGCAATATCAGTTCGCACAACCTTGTCTGCGACGAGTCGCTTTTCCGATGTGCTTTCGCAGCGACTGCATGTTCCGCCTGCAACGCATTCAGTCAACATTTTCCGTAAGGATTACCATCACAAAACGACTCGATTTAGGCTTCTTTCCAAATTTCCTATAAACGTTCTTGGCGCCAAAATCAACACGTCACGTCAAGCATTTGCGATATTTAATGTTCAAATTTTCCCATCTACACGCTCGTAAATTCAAGTCAAGTGCCGTTGAAAAGCTCTGAGGCGAAATTTTTGAAGAAAAATCCAAACGCGGCGTGAATTTACTCGCGTTTGAATGAAAAACATGAAAATTGGAAATGAAATATTTCAAATTCTTGACATCAGAACATTTTTCCTCATAGGATAAAATTGTCAGTTTTGGTGTCGACAATTTTCATACAAATTTATTCGAAAAAACCTAAATAAAGTAATTTTGTGACGGTGATATATGGAAAGCTCATCCGCTTTCGAAATAAACAATAAAAACGCACAGATTTTTCACATAAAGAAACTTTTCCGCTCGGGGCCAAGTTGCGAAACAAAAATTCTTACCAGACAATGAGTCCAACAGGCCAAAACGATGGCGAATATGGTAAAGCAGCGCATCCCTTGCCTTGGAGGGTTTCTGATGAAGGGAATTGGGTCTCGATTTAACTGGAATAAATGAGTGTTCTCAACGCTATCATACGAGAGAGAGAGGAAACTTTGTTGATGTTGAGTGAAAATCACATCGGACACTGTCGTTCCCGCGGTCGTGCTCTTGTCTTTTATTGCGCGCTCCGCACTCAGCCTCGTATCTCGATCGGCATGTCGTTAAGTCAAAACAGTCAATAATCAAAAATAATAAAATATCAAGTTGGCAAGGGAGAGGGAAACAATAACGTGGAGTTACTCCAGTAACGCATAACTACGTGCATAGTCTACGATTATGGGAACGCGTGCAAGCGACCAAATCAAATGAGACGATAATAATGAAAAAAAAAAAAAAAAACTTTGAGAGGGGCAAATGAGAAATTTGTTTTCCATTCGCCTTAGCCAATCGCACACTCTATTATTACTTTCGTTTCACACACATATGCATACATATATTTTGAACAATATCAAATCTGTGTAAAGCCGAATGTAACTCAAGAATATCGATCGATTCAATTTCCGAATGGGTGCTTTACGATCGAACCGTATCGACGTTCACCTTGTTTCAATCCGTACACGCAGTCGACACAAACGCAATGACTTTTTTTTCTCTCTCATTGCTCCGGCCATGCGGCTATCGCAAAGACTAGTTGTCAAGTACAAATTTGACTTTGTCAGGAGGTTCCCTCGTGTTTCGTGCAAATGTGAAGAAATTTTTGCTCTGTTGAAAAAATGGGCGAAAAAAATACGTTCGTTTCTGTGAAAATGGTTCTTGGAGCCGATCCTGAAAATTTTGGTCTTAAACGGTCATCGGAAGGTTTAACTAGCGATTTGAGGAACGGAGCTGAGTGACTTTTAAAATCGAAAGGATTGTAACACGTGAAGGACTGATCGATTATGAACGAATCGAATCTAAAATGAATTCACTGGAAATTGATTTTTTTTTTGCGCCGTGAAATTCTCATTGTGACAATAAAAAATTTTTTTTTTTTTTTTACAGTCTTCTGAAACCTTTGTCACGAAAATTGCTTCTTCCTGCCTACAAAAATGTTTGAAATTGCGACAAAAAATCAAATTCAAAGCCAAATTTGATTTTGTTTTAGTCTCGCCCCCAAAACGCGTGGGATTTGTACCTGCTTTCGTTATTTCTCGAAATGTTTCGGTCTTTGGGTTCATTAAATATTCACCAAAGCGTACTAAATTTAATCTGGATTACGGCTGCTTTGCCTACAAAGAGAAAATCTTGCGAGTATTATCATGTTTGGGATAATCGCAAGATGCCTGATAATTTGCTGCTCATTTGCATCATTGATAAGCTCGAATTCCGCAACACACCTCTTGAATTAAATACGAGCAAACAAGTCTAAAGTATGCTCGACACAATTGTACCCAATTCTCAGTCTCTCTCTCTCTCTCTGTCTCTCGCTCGTGCTGGTGTCTTTTCCTTCTTCCACTCGACGACAAGGAAGGATGAACGGTAATTATAGAAAGCTATCGAATTAACTCATGTTAACGAGCGGGTAGAATTAACTCGTTAACTGTAGGAGAGGGGGTGCGATGCTCACACCCGCCGATGCCAGAGAGGTATACAAGCGCCAACCACAGAGGTTTATAATTAAACATTGATTTATGAGGACGGAGCCTCGCGGCTTCTTCTACGCGCTTCACCCCCAGGTTCAGTATCATCAACAGACCACCGGAGAAGGTGGATGACGCGTGGCAGGATATGGATAGATCGGGGGGATGGAAATCCCCTTTGCCCGCGGCGCCAGTTTATAGTACGAAAGCCGGATGAGAAGGGATCGCGAACAACCCACCTTAAGGCACGCACCATAGCTAAAGGCTCTTCTCCCGCACTCCATATTCATAATCAAACGTTGTCCGGTACAAATTCCCCATCGTCATAAATCAATTCAATCCGACTCGCATTTTCGCCTTCCCAATTTCTATCAATCATTCAATTTATCCTGATTACGGTTTTCGATATTAAGGGGCATTGCAAGTAACAGCAAAAAACACGGACAATTATTGTCTTCGTCGATTTAACCCTCCGAGGAGTCGCTTTGACCCCAACAATTAAGTTTCCGTCGAAAAATTACTTTCAGGGCCATAAAATATGCATAATTTTTACAAAAAACTTCTCGCCCAAAAAAAAACACAAAAAATTCCAGAATAAAACGATCTGAAAAACGCCTTGGGTCAGATTGACCCCATAGGCACTTATAGGATGCGTGTGCCCCCGAAGGGTTAATAATAATGAACAACATTGCAGTAGAAACGTACAAGAAGAAATGAAATCCAATTGATCCCGATTTTTTAACAATAAATCAAAAGAAGAATGACAAAAGGAGTGTCGAGGTAATGTTGAGTTCGTAAAGTGTCGAGCATCGGAAAAGCTGCAAAAAGTTGAAACTTCAGCCCTCCTTGTGCCGGTTGAAGAAGTTTGTATTACTCTTCTCGAATATACTAATGATGTATGCAATCATTAGGGTAAATTTGGAGCGGAAAGTGGTTGATTTACGACGACGTATAGGAGAGGAGAGGAACGTCGCCGCCACTCCAATTTATTAGCGCAATTAGCATTGCCCGTTCCGAATCTCATTAAGTCGAGGAGTTTGAGGCATTTCGACGGACACTCCCGGGGTGGTTTGGAACTCAATGATTTTCGAGCGTAATATACTCCTCGGGGTACTTCGCCTTCGATGCCAATTGTTTACTTTAATACACGCGCGCAGTCTCTGTATCTTCGTCAAATATTATAAATCCAAATAATAAAAGCAGCGAAAATAAACGCCTGAAAACAAAATATTTGCCGCGACACACAAAGATCAAAGCCAATCTATTCGAATTTCTAGCAATTTCCTCCTCCATGATAATCTCTCATACCTGCTCGATTGAAAATGCACGAAATTCGGAACAATCATTGACGCACGTTCTCACAGGTCAAAGGTTGGCTTGACGATTTGCCATAGGTTCGTTATCGACGCGCGTTCGTCAAACGTTTGTCACGATATACCGTTAATGTAATCCACCCTCATTTCCAACTATACGTTTCCAGACTCGCTAAATCGCGAGGCAATTCCTCTCCCTCCCTCTTCGTATTTCCCATTGCAGCATCCTCGACGTTCGTGTTTTTATTCTTCCAGAGAAAAGTCATTTTAAACGCAGCATTCTCATTCGTGCTTCATACCGGGTTCCAGTCATAAATATTGCCACTTTTTACCTTCCACGTGTTCCTGAATATCAGACGTGGCGAAAAATAAAATACATTGCGTCGAACATTATTGCAGGAAATTTCTGAACGTTTCTCTCTTCATTTCTCTTTGGCAACCAGACAACCGCTACTGAATGATTAAAATTTCACAACTCGATGGATAGTTCAAGGCATCAAACACATTTGCATCCTTTATTGTTCGAGATATCGACACTTGTAATTGGAAATAGATAAAAACAACTTGGCGAAGCTTTTGCAAAAGGCAATTCATCACTGCAGCAGGACAGCTCGTCACTCGAGAAATAAACTTCAAAGTTACTGCACATTTTTCTTTGAGTCATGCAACTCCATTTTTGCAACCCTTCCTATGACTCCACTGGGGATTACGAACTTGTGCTGCACTTGTGTTTTATGGTATATAAACGTATACATAACCAGCAAAATATTCCGCTTCCGCACGGTTTTCTTTTGACTCTATTTTTTCGTCTCTACAAAGTTCAGAACGATCGCAATTGATCATTTTTCTCCACGGCATAAACCACTACAAACCAACAAACATAAACAACGGACGGTCACTTTGCCTTGAACCCATTCCGGTCGCCTGGGGTCATCAATGACCCCAATTTTGAAAAATCCATATGTCCGCTAAAATCCAATGAAAAGGCTTCAACTTGGACTTATATTTTTCGTTTTTCAATGCAGAATCCCGCGAGCCAGGGGCGATTCTGCTTTGTGTCAAAGAGTCAGTAAAAAATTCGGCAAAACGATAGAAAACGAGCACTGAAAATTAAATAACTAAATAAATATTTTTGGATAACTTCAAAATTTTCGTAATTTTCGAAATATTTTTGTTTTTCAACGGAACTGTCAGCAAAACTTACAAATGGAACGACAAAAGTTTACTTTTCGACCAAATTCTTGTTCCGATGACAACATTTTTGTGATTTATCAACAGTTTAGTCCGACGTATCCAGCGAAATATCGATCTTTTCCAACAAAATTTTCTTCTCAGTGTGCTCCCACGAAGGGAGAGAAGGCGCGCGATTTTCAGTCGTCTGGGGAGTTTTTGACCCTAGTTTATCGTTATATGGTTGAACGAAATATTCCTCGAGGTCATAACGCGGCAGCAATACAAAATGAGAACGCTGAGCGACGACGCATTCGGCGTGTCAGAAATTTTTTACAGAAAACGGCACTTTACAGAAAAAATAAACTTCATACAAAGTTCCACGAAAGTACAAAGTTTTTCGATAAAAAACAAAATAATGAACCGCCTGGATGAGATTCATTGAAAAAAAAAATGCTCTCTAAACTAGCAACAAGTCTGACGAGTATGAAATTCTTGAAGATTTCTCGTAGTTTGAAATTTCATACTAAAAATTATTTCGAATGATTTTTTTTGCCGTTAAATCTGAATAATTCGTGACAGTCACTGTTAATTTGACACTCTGTGCTCCGTGGAAATCGCTTTCAACTGGAAATTCCGTAATTTAATTTCCATTGCCGGGACAATGAGTTCAATAATTGTTTGAATGGTAAAGAATTCATGAACAAATCGATGATTTCGTAATTAAAATGATCGAGGATGAATTTTCAGAATTTTGAACGTTTAATTGGAATTTAAATGATTTTGAACATCGAGCAGGATATTTGCAGGGAATTTTTTGTGCAGTCGTGAAGTAATTTAAAAAATGTATTATCCGATGAGTACAGCGGTCTTCGCGTGAGGTTAATTCATGTTTGACAGCCAATGAATGTTCGGCTGCTGGTTGTACCGAATGCCGCGGGAGAAAGAGAGAAGCAAGGAGCGGCGAAGGGGGCGAGGGGAAAGCGTCGAGGTTTTGAGCTCGATGCGCTGGCGCGAGGGTTGAAGATATCTGTATAGAAAGGGGCAAACGCGGCGGCGGCGTCGGCCTCGAGCTCGCACCACCCTACTGGGAGAGAGCTGCAGCAGCGAGCCTACCTAGGTAACTCTCCTCCCGGTTCGATTTTCCCTCGTGGCTTGGCCTAGTGCTCATAACCCAGATTTTAACGGATACCAGGCGGCAGGAACACACGAAGGCCCCCGGGGCGCCACACGTGCCTACGGCGGATCGCTGTCACAAAGCTTTTCTATATCCCCGCGCGCCGTTTCTTGTGTGTGTCTTTCCTCGCTTGTTTTCTCATTTTTTTCAATCTCTCTTTTAGATGGGTTTAGACGTGATATCTGAACGAATAACTCGGCCAACGATCCGTCGGGCTGTTCGTGGGCGAACCATCCAGAGATTTCTGGAGATTCCCACCGCGGTCGGTGTTTCGAGTCAATTTTTTTCGGCATTTGCGAATCAACGGATTTAGCTACTAACGACGTGGAATTTACGAAAATTTGGCTAATCAGGGGGTCGGGAAAAATTATCGAAATTCCTTTCGATTCACGATCGACCGAGTTTTTTCAAATCCACAGTCGTGCCTGGCATGTCGAATACGAGGATATATTTTTAACAAGTAGAAGAAATTTAATCGGTAGATTAATTCGAGAATAAAGTCACGACACAGGCCGAAATTCGCGTCTTCGCTATGCAAACCATTTGCTTCGAGTCTTTAACGCCGATCATAAAATGCTCATAAATTGCCTGAGACTCCATAACACGCGCCACACTCTCGTTCAGCACCTGATTTTACAAACAGAATTTGATGGCCATTTTTTTATCCAATTCTTTCGAATTAATCGTCGCGTATGCAATTTGGTCGCGTTGAGCCAGTTACAGATAAAGCCCGGGCGAGCAACTCCAACCGAAATTTAATATCCGCGGCACCTCGACGCGCCAAATAAAACGATATATTTATTATTTATTCAATCGATAGTTTTGATTCGCTTTGGATATCCCGATGCCAATAAAATATAAATGAGAATCAACTCCCAATACGATTAAATGCTTCAGCTCGTGCCGGCTCTTTCCACATTACGATGCATCGTCTGTATAGTTTTGTTCACTCTGGATAAATAACCGCTGGGCTATCGAGGCTGCTGCCGTGTTCCACATCAACTTTCCGCAAATTCATCCCTTTTTCTTTCTACAACATCGACTAAAATGCGTATTCGACCCTCCGGCAACAGCCAAACGCAAAAATTGAAAGTTTCACGCGGTCAAGCTGTAATAAACGCAAATGATATTCAATTTTCCAAATAATTTTAACAGAAACTTGACGCTCCGAGTACAAACCGGGTCCTTTAGACCCCACCAAATTCCTGTCACCAGTTCTTTGGTATTTAATTTTCGTTCACGCGTTCAAAAATTAATTCAAAGCCATAAAATACGAATTATTTACTACAGAAAACGTCGCCACAATAAAAAACGAAAAATGCATATTCACCGGAATTTAACACGGTTTAAAAAATTATCCTGTCAATTATGTCTCTATTGCTAATGCATCTAATTTTTAGCTAATGAGGTTTTCTGTCACTGTTTGTTTAGCATTTAACGACAATCAACGTTTCGCCATCAAATTTTCGTTTTCCTCAAAAAAAAAAAAAAAATATGAATTTGAGGCCGTAAAATGTGGATAATTTACTGCAAAAAACGTCTCTACAGAATAAAAATGCATATTCACCGGAATATGAGGATTTAAAAAACGCCTTGGGTCTGATTGACTCAATATGAACTTGTAGGAATCGTGCACTCGAAATCTCGATCATTTGGCTCATTTTATCATTACCTCACCCACGAAACAGGAATAAAAGAATTGTCAAAAAAAATCTCAGGTCATGCGGCGAAATCTGCAGGAGTCGCGTGAGAATTTGTGTCGTAAATGCAACGGCCTGGACGAGGATATCAGAAGCAGGCAGTGATATATCTCATTATTACAAAAGCTACAAGGGACAGAGAGAATCTCGACGTTTGTACACGATGCTTGGAGTAATTTAATACCGGACACACATATACATTTTGCCTTGGTCGTATACACGCGAATCTGCTCCCTTTTCACGGTTGTCCTGTGAGAACAACCGCGCGGCTAAATCACTCGGTGCTGTACGGACGAACAGCCAAAGAAAAAGCTTCATTCTCATCGTCCGATACGTGCGCCATGAGTTCGGTACTTTTGTTTGCAAAGCCTTTCTTTACACCTTTTACAAAAAAGCGAAAGGATCAAAGAGAAACGAAGAAAATATTCAACCCCACGGAAAGTGCACTTGTGCATCGATGCAGTTTCAAAGGAATCGAGAATTCTGCAACGAACCTATGATATTAATCCGACTCCTTATGAGTCATTTTTCTTACCTTCAAACGCGAAACTGGGCTCCGAACGCAACCCACGCTTTTCTTGATCATAAACCCGGCCCTTTCGCTAATAAACAGACTCTCTCGCTTCACTTTTTCAACGAAAGAGAATGGTGTCGGAGAAATTGGATTTCGTGCACGTTTAGTTCATGAAAAATCCATTCGGAGACTGAAAACCAGAAAAAAGTTAGCAAAAAGCTCATTTTTTCAGAGTTCCTGTGGGGTACGTTCGGACCCCAGTGATAAATTGTAGGGTTGATGCCAAAATTGTACGTTGTTGTACTCGAAGTTCTTCGAACCGACAGATTTATCAAATAATATGACAAATTTGCATTTTTTTCGTGATTCTCGTCAATGTCCTGAGTGAAACAAAATGCACGCGGTGCAGTTTTCTGCACAAGTTTAAATTTCGGGCTCAGATCCACGGGCAGCGAGCCGTAAAAACAAGCGTAAGTTGCAAATTCTGAGCTGCGACTGCACTTAGGGGAAAAACGTTTAGCTGGAAAAGTTAAAACGATGCTCGTTATTTTTTATTCGCAATTTGGTGAAATTTACTTCGCGCCACCAAACTCTTTCGCGTTTTATATAGTTTTAAGCGCGAATCAATTACGTAATACCGTTTTCAAGCGTGAAGGCAAAAGGCTTCTGCGAGGGTGAGAGAATGGAGTTGCGTGTTATAACCGACGACGTCTCCCGGATATAAACACGAAGACTGAGTTATTTTGTGCCTCTCGTTAGCCCGAAAGTGAGACATTTCCACGCAGAAGGTTAAATCTCGTATATATCCGTCATTCCGGCCATCAACATTCGCGGTTACGACTTTTCAAGGGAGTAAAAATTATCAAACCATTGAATAAAGCTGACTATCGATTCTTTAAGGTTTTACTATCACAAAACGACTTTATTTGGGGTCTTTTCAAAATTCTGTATGAACGTCATTGGCATCAAAACTAACGATTTTTTTTCCTATTATAAAAAAATTTTCTGACGTAAAGAGTTTGAAATATTTAATTTCCCATTTTTTTATTTTCCTCATCTAAACGCGTGTAAATAGAAATCACGTTTCGCCAAAAAATGACACGGATCGATTTGCAAAAAAAAAGTTATTTTCGGCTTTTTTTCAAGACGGAAAGGTTACGAGCCGCAATTTTTTAAGAAAAATCCTAAACACATTTGTTTGCAACTAATGAACAAAACGAGAATTGGATTTACACGCGTTCAGATGGAAAAAGTTAATTAATTGGAAATTAAATATCTCAAATTCTTGACGTCAGGAAATTTTTCTCCATAGAGAAAATATTTGAATGAAAGTTGAATGCCAAAACATTGGTTTTGCCATTGAATTCCAAACAATCGGAATCGAGTTTGGGTTCTCGAGAAAATTGGGAAAAATTTGCGCGAATCGCTCTGAACGCGAAATTCTTCATAGAAGAATATTTTTCATACGTCAGCACAGATAAATGGTGCAATTTTCCGTAAAATACTGACAACAAAAAATTTGACAAGCTGACGAAATAAAAATTGGAAATGATTGTAATTCACATTGACGAATGAATATAAATTCGCAAATCAATTGACGTGGAATTTATCTAAAATGATCAGAGAACGTAGATTGAGGAAAACAAAACATAAGCTTTATAGAGGAATAGGATTACAAAGCTATCAAGGTTTCCTACTCGATGAGCACACAGTGTTATGCGTTGTACCTCACGTAACAAGATCGAAACGGATGATACAAATACGGCCGAGGCTTGTGAATCAAAGCCTGCAAATCATCCGATGTCGCAGATATCCAACGATTGGACGGATGAATGGTGAAGCTATCCGGCAAATCCGTGCAACCGTTAATACGAAACGCTATACTCAAATACCTTTTACAGAGATGTGTTTGTTCTTGTGTAACTATAAACGCGTGCCGAGCTTAGTCCCTAAGCTGCCCGCATCGGAACAACGGCAAACTTATTGCCAATTAGCAACGGAGTAATAAAGAGTAAAAAAAAAAACAAAAGGACAAACATTGGCACAGAATAAAAGGGAAATACAAGTCGAAAAACGAGCAGAATTTTTTTTCAAGGAAAAAAAGTTGTGGGAGTTGGAAACTATGGAATAAAAATGTTTATCAATCAAAATTTTCTTTTCCTCATGCATATCCCTGTGTACACAAAGGACACAGTACACACTGCTGCTGCCTTAATTGGTCAATCGTTGAACGAGTTTTTCGAGGGAGCATGGAAAGATGTGGGAGAGCAAAATGGCCTCGACCACAAGCGGACCCACCTGCAGTTTGGGAAGAGTGCAATCGCATACCATTAATGGACTTTGGCATAGAGCCGAGTATTTTTCAACGATGCAACTTGCCCGATATTGCATTCGGTTATGGCTTTCGGCCTCGTATTCCACACAGCGCAGGGAAACGGCGTACCAAGATTTAGACCATTAGCCAGCTTCTTCTTACGAACCCGATGAATTAGCGAGTTGTCAAATTTATCATGCTCGACTCGTGATAACGCGAAATGAGGTCGATGACGATCTTGCTGCTCATCGGCTACATGGACATTGGTCAATTTTGTTTTATATGGAAATGAGAATACTAGTTAATTTTATAGTTAATTTTTGTTCGGCATTTCTATTGCAAAATTTACTTCATTTAGGATTCCTCAATAATTTTGCATTAACTTTCTTGACACCAAAACTAACCATTTTTTCCTATGAACAAACATTTCGGCTCAATCTTTCTGGCTATCTGAGTAATAAATGCTGAATACATTTTTTGCAACTTTTTACCCAAATGTGACGTCGATTTACACGCGTTTAGATATGGAGAAAATCAAAAATTGTAAATTGAATATCTCAAATTGTAAACATCGCAGAAAACATTTTTCGTCATAGGAGAAAATTGTTAGTTTTGTTTCCAAGAACGTTTATACAATATTTCGAAAGGGCTCTCAATAAAGTCGTTTTCTGATTGTAAAAATCGAATTTCGACGATTCGAATTTCTGCAATTTCTTCGGTAGACTTTCGTTGCAAATGAAACACAGTTGGAAAATCTTGGCGTTCTAGTGAAAGATTTTTGCTGATGGTTCTCTCAGGAACTCACGAACGAGTCGCTTGAATTTATTTTCATCAAATTCTAATTAGATTTGATTTAATCACAGAGCAAAATTCGTGGACCGTAAGCAAAATGAAGAAATTGTTGGAGAAAGATGAACAATTGTTCAAAGAAGAATTCAAATTAGCCGCGTAATTCATCGTACGAGAGTGACTGGTTGAGAGAAAGTGCAAAACCACAGCAACACCGCGTGTTTCTTGATGAGATTCCTTCACCGAGAAGTCGAAGAAACTTTGGAAACATTGATACAGCCTGTGCGGTCGGTATGGAACAACAAACTGTGGAAACTGAAGCCACTAATCCTGGAATTTGAAATAATAGGAAGGAAAATTGTGGCGAATTAATTTTGTCGGGTGTTTGTTGAAATTTCGTGAGGCTTTCATCTTTTTGCATATTTATCAAAATTGAACTTGCGGCACTTTTGGTCCAAGGCATTGCGTCAATTAGTGTTTTTTTTCTGTTTTAATTCTTGATGCACTTTGTCGCAAAAATGAAACAATGCAATCCAAATTTTCCAGTCGATTTTCCAATCCAATCAATAAAATTTTCATTGAACTCTTCCAATATCTCGAGCTTATCCTTGATTGAGCCCAAATGGCGAAGCCACTGCGCATCGAGAAACCGCAACACAGAGGGAACAAACGCTATGTCCACCGCAAACCACGAGCCACCGCGATCTCCGTTCAGACTCCAACTGTTTTGGATTATAATCAAACCGACGGAGCGGCACATGCAACACGCGCATACACATCAATGAAAAGATATCTTCGGCGATACTCAATTACCCTCGCCGACGAATCGCTCGTGTTTTATCAGTCGCGAACGATTGTATGTCGTTCATCCAATCAAAGTCAACGATGAAACAAACTTCTGCTTCGTGTACCTCATGAGTTACTTTTCTTACACTTTGACCTTTAGTCCAATGGGACTCCACGCTTTTCATGACCATAAAACCGGCTCGACCCCCATAACCGAACTTTCTCGTACACGATTTTCTTCGTTTTTCCATAAGCAAGAGAATGATATCCGAAAAATCGGATTTTTTGCATATTTAATTTATAAAATTTCAAGCTCATTGACATTGGAAACTGACAAAAAAATTTCACCTTCATAGTTTTCTCTATGAGGAAAAAAACTCAGCAAAAAGCTCATTTTTCAAGGGATCGCGGGGTGCGTTCGGACTACATTAATAAGTTTTAAGGTCGTCGTTTCGCTAACGGTGATTATTCTGGACCGAAGCTATTCGCGAACATCGCGGAATTCTTGTGAACTAGTTGCTCCACTTAAATCTCAGTAGCGAGGATTAAAAAAACTTTGATTGGAAAGAAATCTCTGTGCCGACGCAGGGTCCGTTTGAGCGTATACATTTTCGCCCGGTATCGAGCGGCTGCTGGAATCGCGAAAAGCCAATAATGATCCGTTCGTCTGTTACGTAAGCTTTTTACTCAACTTCGATTGAACAAAGCTTCAATAATTGTCCTGATTACTTTATTTCATCTCCCTCCAACATTCTCGTTAGTCACCGCAACGTCTTTTTGCCTCGCTGCAGTTTCCACAAATTATCGGATACAAAAATGCTGATGGAATATTTAAGCTATGCTCAGCACACTTGCTGCTGCATGTATTTGCACTAAATTGTCGCACAAATTACCAAAAGTCGCAATTATATTCACCAACTTTTTCCCCCATTTCCAAATTTTTTGCGATCTACCAATTTTTTGTTCACTAAACTCCGAACGGTGTTCGCATAGTTTCGATTTTGCCCTCCATCGATATTCCGATCGTCATCAGCCTGAATATTCGCATTAAACATTGTGAATATTTGCATTAAACAAATAACAATAACCGTGTGGACTCTTTTGGACTCATTTCTATGGGTCTCCAACGTTTTTTTCACTAAAATACCTGCATTTCCAAAGTTACGCGTTTGATTTCTATTTTCCAAATTCCCCAATTCAAACTCAATTGCCCTTGATTTGAAAAAAAAAAAACAAACATTTTTTACACTCTCGCTCTCGAATCCGTACAGAATTTCAATTTAAATCCCAAAGCTTAACGAAAAATGTATTTTTCAGTTTTTATTTTTGTTTTTAATCGATTTCCATATTCATTCATAGTCATGAATTTCATTACATGGAAATTTAACCCGTTGGGCACGAAAAAAAACTAGGAAAATTCCGTAAAAGTTGTTCAGGCATCGAAAAAAAAAGAATTGATTGATAAAAGTTGATTCGATGAAAATTTTCCAACCATCGGAACAAACGCCAGAGCCTAAACTACACGAGACAAAACAGTCGGTTACCCATCGACGTGTATGCCCTTTGGAGCATTAAAAAAAATGACTCGTTCATCGTAATCGAGTAACTTGCACAATAATGCACAAAGCAATTTGTCAACATGGGGCAGAGGAATTTACGAACGGTTAGACGAGTAACGAGACGAATAGAACGGGAGACAGAGTGGATAATGCTGGACCATATTACCCCACAGGCATGCATCGATGGGAGAGATTCTATAGCGGCGACCATCAATTACGAATATTATTTATGTGCATTTATCCTCGTGGCTCATTTTCCCTGGCTCTTTCTCTCTGCAACGATATTTGATTTTGCGAGTGTGGTGGTGTGACGATGCAGCTATTCGTCAAACGCATAGAAATGGATTCAATGAAAATCAATGAATCTGACGTGCTCATTCACTTGGCCATCGCGGCCAACATTAAATAAACAACAATTGTTATCTTCAGCAATGCGCTTCGTACAATACGCCGTGTTTGATTGGACCGCATTGTGGAGAAGCTTCCGGGAGATAAAATTTTACCACCAATTTTTATCGCGACCTTTAAAACTGATTCTCTTGCACTTTCAACCCTGGAACAGTAAACCGCGCTCAAAAACAAGCCCAGGCGACTTTAAATCCTGCATTTTCTTTTTACAACATTTTCGACGATTGTTTTGATTTCAAGCGAAATTGTGCCAGGCTCACATGGTCCTGCATTTAAAAACGAAAAGAATGAGCCCAAGTCGAACCCTCTGCGTTGAATTTGACCGGAGATATGAAGTTTAATAAGGAATAATAGGCGAAAAAAAAGGTTCACCGTTCCAGGGTTAACGGTCCATTATTGACTGCTCCAGCAAAAAAAAAACGGGCTAAAAAAAATACGAGTTATTTCATACATCATGCAAACAATTATTGACATTTTCATAAATAAACTGCCGAAAAATCTCGTATTTTCTACCCCGAAAACTCCATCAACGTGAAAATCTACAAAAAAAAAAAAAATTCATTCAATTCAACGTTCTACGGCTTTTGCGAGCATTTACGGAAAACAAATGTTTGCACGGAGAAGAATGTGCAATAAAAATTCACAAGTACCCGGAACAATAGCGAATGCTTCTGATGCATTACATTTTTGTTGCTCCTTTTTGAAGCGTTTTTTATTAAAACATTTTTCATTTCATTGTTATTATTTATATACGAACGAACAACTGAGAGACAGAAAGAAAAAAAAACGAATTTTGTAGAGAATGCGGGCAAAGTCAAGTGAAATAAGGAAAATCCGGCGATGCATTGAAACATCTCGTCTGACTGTGGTTATGCATCCATGCAATACCATTCATAGTATGCTACGATTCCATTTGAATCGTTTCGTCAGTCTCAATCGGTTTCCACAGCTTACCGAAAGCCACGTATATCGAATATCGGAATTCGACGTCATGATTTTTTTTTCACTTTTTTATTATTCATTTCCCTCAAATTTACGCCGGAAAACCAAATTCCGGTCGAACGGAGCGAACTTTTTGTTGTGCGGACAAAAAGATTACGGTTTTTTCTTATCGTCAGGTTTTTTCGGCGAAACTTGGTCGACGAAACTCGTAAGAGTTTAGAGAATTATGAATGAGATAAAACTGAAGTTCCTGAGCGAGTTATTGGGGCTCGAATTTCTGGTTAGTTAATGAAAAGCCGGAAAATCTCGGGCCCCAATCCACGAAATCGCGAAACGAGAAAACTGCCGGTGAAAGTTGTCGGTGCGATATGCAAGTGGTTAAGATCCGCTGGGGAAACTCACCCCTTCCGTCGAGCCTCGATATAGGCTCACGAGGTTCGAGAACCCCGCAGCATATCACGCCCAGACTGGAGAAAAGCAGAATATTGGGGAAAAATGGACCACCGCGAAAAAACGATACCCCAGGGAAGCGAAACGGAGTCGGGATTGGCAAAAAAAAAAATTCTTTTACGCGTGTAATTTCTTGGGATTAAAGAAATTACGAAATATTTTTACGGAGCAGCGCCAAAGTTTCTACAATTTCGAAAGCCCCGTTCGATTTTACACCAACTTCCTGTATACGAGTGTCTACGAGTACGAAATAAATGGCGCGAATACGGCAAAGGCACGGTAAACTGTAAGTGCGAGGGCAGCGAGTGTTTTCTCGAGGAAACTCGTTGAAAAGTTATCCGTAAAGCTACGTAACGCCAACTCGAGGCCAATTTCGAGAAGACAGTAAGCAAATGAGCAGGACGGATTAATGAAGAAAAGCACCACCGAATCTTAATTATCGTATACCTTTCGCACGGTTGACTCATTGTGAAGAAAAATAAGTAGAGAATCAAGAATAAGCTCAATTATTCGACGCGCCTTTTTTATTTTGCTTATTTTTCCAAATTCTATAAAGAAATTCACGGAGTTGAATTCTCATCCGAACAAAGCGAGGAATTTCGCCTTCAAATGCGTAAAAAAAAAGTCTTTGAAAAACCGCATGGAAAGTTTAGGATATTGCGAAAGATTCTGAACAAATGTTTGGGAACTTCCAACCAGCTTTCGAGGTTTTACTCAGCCCGACGAAATAATCATTTCTATCAAAGTTTTCACAGCATCTTCCATCACGAGTAGAGAATAAGGAGAGAAAAAACAGACGTGCAGCACGCAAGGCAGAGGAATGATTGAATCGAGCAAGTGTTTCGATCGTGACTCGGGCAATTCGTAAGCTCTCTGTATTAACTCTGGATCTTAGGTCACTTTTGGATGATCAAGATTAATCGTCGGGCGATCACTGACCATGATGTTTCACCTTATGTATCCACTTGTCTGATCTCTAGCCCCGAGGTAACCATTCACATGCTCCACTCTACTGTCCATCATCGCAAATCCCCTAACGAACCGAGACGATATCATGAAACTAGCGCAAACGTCGCTCCCATGAATGAACCGAGGCAAAAATCATGTTTGTCACGAAAACCTCGTCTTCATTCAGTAAGTGACGAGCAAATTTTTTTTATTATCTCGTGTAAAGTACGAATGATATTTAAAAAATCGTCGTCCAATAAAACGACGTCCTTATTATTGCAGAACGACATTTGAATTCTATTGAGGGATTTTCACTGTCTGAAAACTTTAAAAATTGTTTTTTTTTGCATTTTACTATAAATTTTGGGGTTTTGAGAAAGTGTTTCAGGAATATCAACATAAGAATTACCAATTTTTATCGAGTATAACGGATTTTCCCAGGATTTCGCTTCGGATTGAACTGAAAATAGACGATAAATTTGTCGGTATAATGAAGAAAAATAAATAGGCAAGAAATATCGTCTCCGGCGAGGTTTTAATGAAGAGTAACGAAAAAGTTGTTTGTTTCTCGTTGGCAAAGGAGAGTTTTTCTGGCAGCTTTACGCGTGTATGGGCTAAAAGTTGGGGGAGCAAAAGCAAAATCTCTCTGGAAGTCCCCGAAGCGGGGAGATACATTGGGATAAAAAAGGGCTTTGCTAGCGCTGCGGAACTCACGGTGCAATGGTAATACACGTAGAAATAAGAGGCGGAGCCTTTGATGCACCCCGATAATCGAATTCATGCTCTTCCCTAATAGCATCCGAGGCTGCATCATTGCCAGCTCTTTTCCTCTTGCTTCTCCCTCTCGTTCTTCAGCCTGCTGGTCCCTTTTTGTCCATCACTTCCGGGGGGATAGAGTTAAAGGTATTAAATATTGATCCGATCAAAAAACTGGGGACTCGTTCACTCTTTCCCAGAAAAGAGCACTTCTTTTATATTCTATTTGATTCTGCACACAGGGGGCGCTTTTCACGTGAAAGCGATTGTCAAGGACATAAATCTGTTCCTGATCCCATGGATCTTTTCTGTTTTGTGAATAATTTTTCTCTCATTTCTCCGTCTCGAATGTTATACGAGAGCTCATTACGAAATATTCCTGTCGTGGTTGCTGACAGAACCGCCATCAAGTTATGCTAAACTTTGAACTCACCTCGAGCAAACTGCACTAATCCGTTGTGAAAAGTCACTCCATCCGGTGCATCCAATGAAAATGACTCGAGTTAACATTCGCCTCGTTTGCCAGCGTGCACCACCACTCACCCACGATAATGAGAGCGCAAGCAAAGTGATCGCGACGCGATAAATTGTAAACCGAATCACGAGTATTTATTCTCGTCCACGATAAACGACCAAAAAAATTGAACAAAAAAAGTGTTTTTTTGCCTTTATCATTTGGTTGGACTGCCAAATATTTCGGTGACTGTGATAAAAGCTTGTCGACCAAATGACCGAGGGATTTCGATCGAATACTTCGTCCACATTGTTATTTAACGCGTGCACGTGTTTACGTTCATCGAGATTATTCAATTTCGACGACGTTTCGTATATATACGTATTTTTTATTCATGTTTTCCCATCGATTCTCGTAATGTTATTCACGTTTTTTCAATACACATTTATGCTCCTTTTCGTACATTAATGCATGTATTTTTTATTTATTTTATATGTGCATAAATTTTGTTTTTTTTTTGTTTGTTTTCCCTCAACACGTCGCGCGCGCAAGCTTTTGGAGCCTGCAAACTGCGTAACGACGTCGCTCGTGTCCGCAGAGGTACTACCGTTCTCCGATGTTGGATCCAGTATCCCTTTACCAACCCCCGTTTTCAGCCTCCCCTCTCGTACTGTGCCAGCTACTCTGCCGCGCTCACTCAACGAGTTCAACCCCTCCGCCTCGTCCTTCTTCTCCTCGTCTCCACAGATTTCTTTTATGCAAGGCAAAAATTATTAACCCTAGAACGTTAATAACCTTTTTTTACCCATTCCGATAACGTGGAGTCAAAAATTACCCCAATTTTGAAAAATTCAAATTTCCGCTAAAGTTAAACGAAAAAGGTTCAACTTATTTGACTCATTCGTTTCTATTTTCAATGCGGGACCACGTGAGCCTGGGGTAATTTTGCTTGGAGTCAAAAAATTTGTCGAAAATTTGTTCACCATGAAAATCATCCCCATGAATTCGAACGTTGGACGCAAGTCTCGAAAACTTGTTTATTATTATTATTATTTTTAATATTCGCTATAATTGGGTAGGGCCAAGTTTGAGGATTGCATTTTGCAGCTCGCGCACGTAACAGCGTTTGAAGTTTTGGAGAAAAATGATAAAAATGCATGTCCGCCTCCAGCATCCAACACGGACGATTTTTCCGTTAATTTTATCAGCACATTTTATTTCATTTTTGTTGTTCATTTTAATTGAAGCGATTGAGAAATAATCTGGTCGATCGAAAGCGAAATGGGCTGACGGTGCTCAGCAGTTCATCTTTAAATTCATAACGGAATTCTCCCGACTCGGTGCAGGCTGCTTTGGTCCTGCTGGCCTGTTATTAATACCGCGTACCATTGGGATTCGACATTGTAACTAACCGCAGTGAGAGAGAGAGGGAAAAGGCCTAAAGATGGTACAAACGAGCCAGCTCAAGAAACCTTATCGCGCCTTTCCGGCTACGGCCAGATTTGCGGTTGATACGACTGCGGATTGCGCCGTGAGAGGGCGAGAGGTCGGAGTAGGTCACCGAAGTGGAGTATCAGGATCGAACCTGGACGAGGATCCGCTGAATAGAGACATTTTCATCCTCGTCCCATGATTCCCTTCCAAACGAAAAAGGCATTCCCAAGTGGAGCAAAATCAACCCTAGAACGGTAACCTGGGGTAAAAAACGACCCCAGGCGACTTTGAATCTGGCGATCTTTCTCCCTTCGTTCTCCCGTTTCCATAAAATACCAAAATAATCCGTGACAAAAAATTGTTCGGGTCAAAATGGCCCAGCGTGCCCTCGAAGGGTCAAAATGTCAAAAATATCGAGGCAAGGGAAAGAGCTCGACGGATTTATGTCTTGATTTTGTTTATATTTATTGAATTTTATTAATTATTGTTTATTTTAGGAAACGTTGCCTTTGATTTTTCTAGGATTTCTCGGAGAATCAATTAAAAATAAAATCAGTTGTGTCCAGAATGGAAAATTCAATTTTTCACTCAATAGTTTTAAAAAACTGCTTACTTTCGAGATAAAATTTAATTATACAGCTCCTGGCAAGCAGCAACATTGTAGCGGCCGCCGCATATTGCCAGCACGTTCGACTCTGCGTTCTAATATTTTTCATCCCTTTAGATTCTGGGCTCAACGTTTGCTGCAGCTTTGCCTCGAAAAGCCCGCATATACGTGAGCAACAGCAACGTCAACAATGTCGAGGCTGCAAACCTTGACGATGAGCCATGCGTCGGCAAAATCAGCGCTCCAAGAGCCAACGGCAATCCAGGCTTCACCGCACTACGTATAGCTCGCCCTCCTGCTTTCCGTTTCACTTTGACACTCGAGCAAACAAACGAGACGAAGCTCACAAACTTCCTTGCAATCATCGCCACCCCGAAGTTTCGATATTAATGCAAAAATCCAGAAACAATTCTTGCGCGTTATTTTTTTGTTCAATTCCAAGCCAAAAAGCTTCTGCGAGATAAAGACGAAAATTTAAATCGTAATGAAACTTGATGTTTCCGGATCGAAAGAAAATTTGCAGAAAAATAGAAAAAAGATGAAAAGTCAAGTTAACAAATAAATAATCAAACATTTACAGAATTTTTAACAAACAAATGACTCAACAAAATAACAAATTCGTTTTTTACACTTTTTTTTGCAGGAGAAAGATTGGAACATGGGAATGGGCCATCGACCCTGAACGCTCAAGTAGTCGCAACACTCTGTGATCACGCTAACACTAAACACGTGTGGATTAGGTCACAGTTATGTACATAACGCGCTGTATAGAGGAGGGATGTTTGAGTGTGGTTGCAAGGGCGAGAAGAGAGAGAGAGAGAACAAGGGGCACGAAAGGAGTTCTAGTCGAGGTTGCGAGCAAGCTGTGGAGGCTAGATTTTCCGGGATGATAGCGGTTGTCTGACAAAGCCGGTACGTGACCACTTGTGCCTGGCTGGGTGGCTGGCTGACTGCCTGCATCTTTAGCTCCAACACCCCCGCCGTCCTCATCGTCTCGAAGATTGTCCCTTCGTCACATTTTTCGTTTCACACAGAGAAAGACAAGAGTACAAAAAAAAATACGAAGAAAAATAAAAAGAAAACAGAAATATGGGAAGGGGACAAAATAACCAAAGCTTCAGGCTCTTTCTTCTGAGACGCTTACGTGCACCTTGAGATAAGAATGAAACCAAGGTCTCGTTGGGTGGTCTTCAAGTGCACGGATGGAATTATAAAGCAAATTGTACGCTTCAATTCACAGCTTAAATTCGCCTCATTCACCTTTCAAAAACACTGTCAACTTTTTCTACCACACTAATTATCACGTATTTATTTAACCCAACGAATCATTGCACTCGATAAAACTCAACTGCACCCTCTCACTTTTTCTAGTTTATATAAAAATAGATTCACGTCCATTTTTATCCTGATGCACTCCGGCATTTGCTATGCACGTTCATCACACGAAGTGCACGATGCATTTTTCTTTTTTTTCTTAACATGTTCCTAATAAAACGCTTTTATTCGGGTTCTTCCAAAATTTCGTACAAACGTTCCTGGCACCGGGACCAACAGCTTGATCCTGTGACGAACATTTTTCCGACGATTAGAATTTGAGATATTTCATTTGCAATTTGCAACTTTCCCCATCGATCCGCCTGTTAAAATTCAAATTACGTTTTGTTGAATCGTCTTTTTTTTTTACGGATACACAGAAGGGCTTCGAGCCGAAATTTATAAAGAAAAATCCTAAACACATTTTTTTTCGATGGGAAATTTTGTTTAGATGGTAAAAGTTAAAAATTAGAAATTAAATATCAAAAATTCTAAACGTCAGAAATTTTTTTTCATAGAAGAGAATTGTTAGTTTTGGTTTCAAGAATCTTCGTACAGAATTATCCAAGAAATGTAAATTTTGTGATGGTAAGACGTTAATTCTATGGTTTATTTTTAATGCTGAAAAAAATGGCACAAAAACGTGAGACCGTAATTAAAATATCGTAGTCAATGGGACTCTCTCTCAGTTTCAAATATTTGCATTCTGTCTTTTCATTTGTTCGTGAGTGAAATGATGAATTTTCAAACATTTGCGTTTATCTTGGGCAAATACGAATATTTAATGTAATTTTCACAGATTTCTCGATCGTTTTAATCCTCGAAAAATGCAGGTGCATGTGACATTCAAATGTTATGCACATTTTAACGCAACCTTTGAGGAATTATGATGACAAAATAGTCAGGGTTGATCGTAAGAAAAAATCGAGGTATCCACGACGTCGTTCAACTTTAAAACACTTTGGCTGTATCGTACTCAAGGGTCTGCTTATTAGTGGAAGGTCGTGCTAAAGTGCTACTGTTTAGTGTACCTATGCAATTTCATATGCGGCGAAATATATAGAGTCTCCAATTTAGCGTTACCCCAGCGAGCTATCCCACGAGGGTTCTCAACCCTGAGCCATATATGCAGGCCCTTCGCCCCCCATTGCGCCCTCACCTTCACGACGAATGATGAGAGGCGAAAAAAAAAATATTAAATTATTGAAATCTCCAGAATCCCCGAATGGAACGAGTTTAAAACTGATTCCAGCAGGAAAATCAAGTTCCCGAACAAATTTAGTCGTGGGTTCGATGTTCCAGTTGCGAAAAGATTCGAAATTTCTAATTGAATCGTAAGGGGCTTGGTGGAATGAAGTTCAAGTGCAAATATGAGGCGATTCTTGGATTTGTTTAATCTCGAAAGAAAATATTTCGAGTAGGAAAATGTTTCTTATCAAATTTGGCACGAAACGGGAAAGACAGGAGTGCCCAGCCAGAAATGAGGTGAAAGTAGATGAAAAGAATCGAAACAAAACGAGTTGGTGAGGAGGAAATAAGATTTCTCTGCTCTCCTTGACATCGTTTTTGCCTCGAGATTCTCAACTAAATTCTCTCTCTCTCTCTTTCTATTGGCAAACTCTCGAAAAAAAGAGAATAGGAAAAAATTGTTTTCCAGGACTTGTCCATCCGGAAGTGGAGGGCATTTTGGAAACGTTCGTTCTAAAATGGTCTGCACAGGTTTTCACATGGAAAGTTGCATGAGAAATCAAAAAACCCCAGTCCAAATTTATTTTCGTAGTATAACAAGTAATTGTTTATTAAGCTGCCTTTTATTTATTATTTTCAATATGTTTCCATCTCAGTCTATATCCTTAACGTACTAAATGATCCTCGGAGTATTTTCACATGGATGATTAAAAGTTTCGAAGCCCGACTACAAAATCAATGACTTTTATTTATTTTTTTCACCGTCATCAAAATTCGCGCTCACGTCAGCCGAGCAGCGTGCTCGCAATTGACAGGAGTTGGTGTCAGCAATCTCGCTTGAATGACCAAACGATGCAAAATAGTGGAAAAAACATTTTTCGTACAAAAGCCTCCTGCATTCGTCCAGTTCGCAACGAGGAAGTGAAAAAACAAAAAACCCCCAACTTTTTGTTGCGTTAGAATTTTTTCAACTTTCAAAAAAGTTGCCGAGAGACTATCGATTGTTTTTTTCCCCATTCCCCAACATTTTCCGATGTACAAACTTTCCATTTGTAAAAATCTGATTCCGCGTTTGCGATTGGCGTGTTTTTTCGACTTCCGGTTCATATTCGTCCCGAAATTTCTGCAGATTGAAGAAATTCCACAAAAATTCCTTTTCCTTAAAAATTAACGGACTCCCGAGCATAAAAATTTGGCTTATGGACCAAGGAAACTTTGGGAATTTATCGATAACCGTCCAATTGTGTTGATTGGAGAAAAGCACCGTTGGGACAAAATCACCGACCCCATTGACCTCAATCAGGTGCCAAAAAAACGTTGGCACGGCGAGTCTTAATTTAGGAAAATTAAGCAAGTTATGCCCTTATCTTAATAGCCGCGTCTCAGCGTACGATTCCCACATGATTTTTCGCGTTTTTGGGATGAAAAACTTGCAAAAAACTTGCAACCGATTAATTAAAATTATGCAACGTCGCCCCCCAACCCAACGATTCAAAAAGACGATGACAAAGTCGTCAGGCTTCCCACAAGTGCACATTGGGTCAATCTGACCCGAGGAGTTTTTCAAATCGTCGTATTCCGCGAAATATGCATTTTTTTGTTTTTTTTTCTCGTCAAGACATTTTTTGCATTAAATTATTCATATTTTATGGCCGTTAATTTATTATTTGACGAAAACGACAATTAAATGCCAAACGATCGGTGAAGGAAAACTTTTCGGGTCAAAATGACCCAAGATACACTCGAAGGGTTAATTTATCGTTTATTTGAGCAACGTAAAGAGCAACGCAATAAGAATTGTAGTTGATGAACTCGAGTTCCGAATGATTGATGTAAACAAGCGGATTCGTCGCGTATTTACAAGGAAAATTGAGTCGTTCGACCCTCGGGTCGATATTGCATTCCACCAATAAATAAAATTCTATACCGTAAGACTATGCGAATCATTAGTTAGTTAATTTCAAGAGAAAAGAAAAAAAGCTAGTTTGCGAATGTGGAAAGAATTTCTCAATAGAGAGGAAAAAGAATAAAAATTTATCACATTTTGGCGTTTCAGAGAATGCAAGTGCCTGGCCCACTCGTATTCGTCGGACGGTTTCAAAGTTTGCATCGTTGGAATGCAAAAAAAAAAACGTAGAAGAAAAAAGAGGTTTTCTTCGTATAACAGAGTAAAATGATGAGTCGGCGCTCGATGAAAACAAGACTCGGTTCGTTCAGATAGCCTGAGCAATTTTGGAAATCGTTTCGATTGATAAACTCCGTGAATGGAGCTTTTCGTCTCGTCTCAATGATGCAAACTTCGAAATAATTTTCCATCGGACGCGAGTAATTAATTATCATCGAACGGTTTGCGACATGTGAAGCGGAGTTTGCATCAACTCGAACGCTGCGTTCTTCCAATTTGCACCACGCAAATTTGCCTCGTGAAGATCCGAGCCGGAAAGATCGCAATTCTGCGTAAATACAGAAAAAAAAAACAATTGCAAATTCATAACATGGCGTGAAAATTATAAAAAACGCTCGTTATATTTCGAGCTGTTTCTCAAAATCCCGAGTTGGTCAAAAAATGAGCAACGAAATCCGCGGAAATAAACATTTTGATTTGAAAATGTACGAATTTTAATTTTTAATTTGTGAATTTTCGTCTAGGAATTGAAAAATAATCATTTTTTCTGATTTTGTAAACATTTTGCAGGCTGAAAAGTGCAAAAAAACGTCGAAAAGTGTGGCGGAAAATTAATAAAGCGAAAAAAACTGTTAGGGAACTTACTTCAAGGTCGGCGCCGGCTAAAATCGCTGATCTAAGGACGCAGTTTTTGAGAATAGCGTTTTTCAAAGTAGCAACTCGAAGATTGACGGAGGCCATGTTGCTGCCTTCCAAGTTGGCCCCCTTCAAATTGACCCCCTCCATGTTGGCAGGCAGACCACAAGGATCTTCAAAGTTGCAAGAGTGCAGATTCGCGGCCTCGAGATTCGCGCACAACATCTTAACGCACGCGAGCTGAGCTCCTTCGAGATTCGCGAACGACAAATCGGCTCGCTCCAAACAACATCTGGACAGATTCGCACCAACTAGATTGCAGCCTCGGAGGTTCGCGTACTAAAAAATAAGGTCAAAAATAAAAAATCCGTCCACATTTTTTTTCCATTTTCAGACGCAAGATAAAAAATTGACAAGCTCAAAAATTTGTAACAATTTCTAAAGAATAATGGAGTGAGTAATTTTTTGGAGTAAAAACTGCAAAATGTGGCAAAAACTAAATAGTTCATAAATCAAAATGGTGAGAATCGATTCGTGATTTTATTCCGAGTTCGATAAATATTTATAATTAACAATGTTAAACGTAAAAAAAAAAAATGATAATTTTCTCTGCTTTTTGGGAAAAATCGTGATTTTAATTATTTACGAGAATTTCAATATCTCCTGAGAATAAATTCAACAAAAAAATGACAGCCCGGCAAGTGCTGCATGCTAAATCGATTATTAAACATTTTCAAGATGCAATGACATCGTTGAAATGACATTCAAGGCAGAAGCGACAGGTGAACAACAAAATAGTTACAAAATTGGAGAATAAAGGAGAGCGTGCGTTATTTAGGGAGAAAATGCATGAGAAGATGGTACGCCGTCGTTGGGTACTCCATCAACCACTGGCATGTCGTTAAATGGTAATTAAACACGTGGCATAGCGAGCGTTATAGTTATTATAGAGCGAAGACCGTGGGATTTCGAGTTGAGCTCTTTCAGAGTTCTGAGCCTGAGAGAAGAGCTGGAAAATCCTCACTGCCTCGTTTCCCATAAGCTACAGCAATATATAGTAAAAACGACTAGTTTGAGCCCAGCACGACGCAATCACCCTTTACAATCTGAGCTCCTCAAATAATCTTTCAGCGAGCTCGATCAAAGGCTCTTAGCTTTGTAAAAATCAGCCCGAATCATTTCAAATTCTACCTCGCATTCTTCTTCAATTATTTCCGAGACAAAGAACATTTCTCTGCTTTGAATTGATTGTTAAAAAATTTCCAAATCCTCGCAGTTCCAAGATTTTTTTAATTTCAAGTCCATTTCATTTTTGAAGAAAAATACAAATCCAAATTTGTCATTGTTCGTCGATGTTCATTAAACTGATACTCAATCACCGGCCCGAGAATTTAATTTGTTGACTAATTAATTTGGCAATTATTCGTTATGGAAAAAAAAGCTCAGGATAAATTTGTACCGCATCGACGTCCCTCGCCACACAACACAGTCATTGCGATGGTGAAGAAAGAGTTTGTCGATTTGGAGGGCGAGCGGTAAAGTTAGATTGACTTTATTCATCGTTCGGAGCGATAAAATGAAAATGTAAAATGTACAAAGTTTCTTGTCTGTCTGGAACGAGATGGGAAAACTCTGTCCAAGATTTTAGATGAGCGATAATGATTATTCACCCTCGACATTTTCTCGTCAAGTTTATTTTCATGAAATAATGGATGTATTTTGTTGTTTGGACTTGGCAACTTTCTCCTTCCAAAAATATGCAACGACCACAACCATGCAGTGTACCTTAAAGTTTATATTCCGAAGATCTAGTCGCGACAGATCAGCACCAATCAAATTAACCCCTTGAAATCGTAACTGCGACGTCGGTGGTGTTGACATTATCGCTTTGAGGACGTCGCGTCGAGTTATCGCCACTGTACCTTTGCTCCTCTTTTCATTATCCGCCACCATTTCTTCCAACGTCGTAATTACACCTTCGATCCCATAAAAACGAGCCTCTTCTAAAACACCTAATATTATCAAATCCACAATGTATAAGAAATTCCATTCAGGTTCGTAACATTTTTAAAAACACGTTGTTAGTTCACCAAAGTGAGAAATCCCATGAAAACTTGTGAAAAAACATTTTCCCTTGACATTTTTACGGTTTTTTGGAAAATTCGTAAGAAATTTTGTACGGTTTCATAGAATTTTTTTGGCAAGTTCTCTCCAGGTAGGAAATCCCATTGAAACTTGCGAGAATTCGCTCTCCCTCGGCATTTTTACGTTGTTTAAAACATTTGAATTTTTATACGTTTTTTTTTTTTTAATGAAACACACAATGTATAAGAAAAATCATTCAGTTTCGTAGATTTCGAGAAAAAAAACTCACTCCCGCAACATTTTTACGAGTTTTTGAATATTAGATTAATCTAAGACTGGGAATTTTTGAATCTACCGTAAAGTTTAAGTTTCCAATATTCTCACTCGTTTTTTTTTCGATTTTAAAATTTTAATCAAAAAAAAGTTTGTATTTATTTTTCCTTTACGAAATTCGATACGACGGAGTTAAGTTTTTGTTTTGTTTTTTTTTTTCGGTGCTGTACGTCAACGAACATCAAAATGACGTCTAGGCCTTTTCGACATTTATTTAAATCATAATTTCACACAAACGACGACAAAATAACGGAAAAAAAACTGAAAAAAAAAACCGTAAAAATGAACAACATCGAAGATTTAATGGCAGAACGCCAAAAATTTCGAGACCTCATGAATGAAATTTCGAGCCTCATGAAGGCGAAATCGACTCATGGCGTTCCCGCTGCGCCTAACGCATCAAGCGAGGCTTCCGGAAGTAATGAGAAGTCAGTAACGCGTATCGAACTACTGAATGTATTGCAGAATATATACGAAGCTTGCTGCGAGGAGGTTTCCATCAATATTTCACCGGTTTGCGAGAAAATCACATGCCAAAGCGAATATTGTGTGCAAAATGCAGAATCACGAGTGACTGACTCACCCGGAAAGGACGAAATATTTGTAAGTTAATTTCACGCGTTCCAACTTTCGTCTCATTTATCGATTTTTTAAAAGTAAATTCCGTATTTGTTTTTCGACTCAACAGGACACAGATTTTTCTGAAAATCGGTCAACGAGTGGGAACAAAGTTTCTCCCAACGCGATGGTATGCCAAATGCATGGAACTGAATGTCCAGCCGGACGTGGCAACCCAATTGCGATTATCGCTTACGACCCCGGGATGGAAAATAATAATCGTTGTCGTCGAATACAGCGTTTAAAGTCACGGCGAATTCGCAACCAACACGGAGCCAAAAAATTGCAATTAACGACGTCCAATTCGTAGCTCATTTAGAAAAACATTGCATGCCGTTTTTCTCACCTGCCGCGTTGATATTCGAATCGAGTATCAATTGACCATGCCTGAGATAATTCAATAAAGGCTCGAAATACGTCGGACTCCTATCCACAAGGAAAGCCCCGTTTTCGTCCTGTTTACTGGGCTGGATTCTCCACGCTGTACTATCCTCGCCCTCGGTGAACATTCTGAATAGAAACAAAAATAATCACCATGCAGTCAATGCCAAAAAGAATCCACAAACAAAAATTAAATAATGAGCGCTGTAAAAATTCGTAAACAAATATGTTTTTGCTTCCTCATACGTTTTTTTTCCAGTTTTCAATGTCAATATGCTGGAAATATCCCAAAACGTCGGAAAGTCATATCTAAGAAAAATTTTCCGATGTGTATGTTCTGGCACTGAAGAATTTAATCGTTTGTACTTCGAGAACGACTTGAGCTATAGGGTTCCCGTTCTGCAAAAATGTTAATCTATACCAGCTCTACGTTCGCTGAGAATTTTGTTGGAATTGCTAGGAAAATACGAATTCTATGGCATTTTGGAATTTTCAAAAAAAAGATGTCGACGCTCTAACTTCTGCAAATTTTAAGGTTCATTACTAATTTATTTATGAATAGAGTATCACAATAGGAAACTTGGTATTGAATTTGGGAAATATCGGTTAGACGGTTCGAATTTTATGAGTTTTCAAATTTTACGAAAATCTGAGTTTTTCGAAACATCGTCCGACCATTTAAATTTTTGAAACTTGCCCAAGATATTGTGTATAAGTCCGAACTTCCTCTTCACTTTCTAGTTTCTTTATTATTTTGATAATTAATACGATCGTTTCGATTTTTCTGGTAAATTCGGTTTTCCAATGGCAAATTGGACTGTGTCTCATTACAGAACGAAATAAAAAGCTTTTTTCAATCTCGATGGACTTTTTTCTACCTTGCCAACATGCTCATGGGCTCTTTCTGCGTGAGAGTGCTTCTCGTTGTGGTAAACAATTTACCGCCAACATTGAGAGTCACCCATTCGGCATTACGTCGAGTCAACGGCAGCAGTGAAGCTTCTTGTTTGTTTATAAAATCTTCACCGCCGGACACGTACAGCACGTCGTCGTCCCTGAAAATCACATTTTCTTGTTAGTCCAAAAAACATTTCAAAAAGGACGCTTGGAATTTTTTTGGACCTACTTGATGAGTTTTATGTCATCGACTTCTCCGCCTTGCGGGGTGAAAATTCTCTTTGCGTTCATGTCGAACTTTGTACTGGCTGCGGTCAGCAGCTCCTCGACGCAGTGGGTCACCATAAATACCTGATGGGAAATCGTGATGAAAAACCAATCTATACTTTGTTTTCAACCGATCTTTGTATCTTTTGGACGAGAATTCAACGTTTCGGGATGGAGATCGAGGATTTATTGTATTTAAAGTTAATTCCGATGATTTTGAATATTTTGCTATTTTTTTACGAACTACACAAGTTTGCATAACGCGCCAGTTGAAATTCTTCGTATCTCGTCTTCTGGAATGCTAATTAGCGATAAAACACACCTTGCCGTTGACTTCGGTGCCGTTTAAAAACAATATAACCCTCTTCATTGTTGCGCTCGGTGCAGTTTTTGTTTGGTCTACGATTGTTCACTATTTTTCATAGATTCATGCACGATCTTCAATAATTTTTCATAATACATTAGGTTTGCTTGTGGGTTTATTTTATTATATTTTATAAATCGGAACTTTCAGCTCTGACAGAAAGTTTGCGAGGTTATGTTCGTGACGTTTCTGTGACCGGTAAAGATGAACGCTGTTGTCGCGTCGGTTGTGAGCAGAAGCTTCGTAAAGTTGTTTTTGGGCTCTACAGGTACATGTGATAACTGCGTCGTCCGACAGTTCGTCGCCAGAGCGCGCTGCCTGAGTCTGAGCACCGAAAACCGCGAAATTTAATTTTTCATTTACGTAACAGAAGAAGTGGTTGCTCTAGGAATATCAAGAGACGCGACAGCGGCTCGATGGCAAGTATATTGAAAAATAAAGCGAAGAGCCCCGCCGCACTCTTATATGTAGAGTGGAATAGGCGTTTTGTGACGCCATGGTCGTCAAGTCGTTTTAGCGGAGAAAAACGGGTTGCCAGAAAAATCTCACGTTACATTTCAATTTTCTACGATTTTTTTATCGTTCGAATTAACATTCAAGGATAATTGTCCTCGAAATAGTGATTTCGGAGTGCAAGAGCTTGAAGCATTCCGAGAAGTGTTTCCATAAACGTTTTACTGTACGATAAGGACGGCTTTGTGTTGGGAACGTTCGCGTATGACGGGTTGAACCTGCACTGCGTTTACGACGGAATCACCGACGAACTATGGTTTCAAGATGTCTGCGCGGCTTTCAGTTTGCAGTATGGTGTCCCTCATTAGACTTGGCAGCATAATGCCGCCAGTGATTGTTGTCGAGTAATACCACGACCCTGAAATCGCACGTTATATCAGGTTCTGGTGCAGCTGCGGTAAGCCATTGAACGCTGAACATTGGTCGTCCAGCACTTTGATAGAACGGGAGCACCACCCCACCGCGCCAGATGCTTAATTGGGTTTTTTTTCACTGGGTGTTGATTCAGCTCGTGTCGCTAATCCTTTGTTCTTGACTTCACCTCTGCGCAACAGTTTGTTTTGCCACTCTTGATACGGTTTTATTTGTTCAGCTATCGGAATACAAACATAATTATAAAACCTAGTAAGGATGTATAATTAGACTTGTTTATTTCAAGTTCATTCGCAACAGACTGATAAGATCTACCTACTGAGTCTATTATTTTTCAAGTGATCACTTATGGTTCATGAATAATAGTTTTATCAAATCCCCTTGACCGTACGGTTCAACTGAGATTACTTTTTTTCAATTACTTAGGTCTCGGAACTGAACTTTTCTGATTATAGCATTGGAAACTCATCGGAGCGTGTGGTGGGTAGACACTATGGCGTCATAATAGTAGCTATAGGCTACCTAGAAGTACCTATGTACATCACAGATGATGGAGTGTTTGCCACACCTCTGTGAAGACTCTGTTGAATGACGTCTGTCAATATATACAAATGTATATATAGTCAACATATGCAAATGGACATATTGACAAACAACGTTCAACATATCTACATTCGGGTGTGTAAATCTTGGTGTACATAGGTTCGCAAGAAGGTAAATATTTATTTTAGCTTTTTATAGCTTCGATTTTCCATGAATCGAAAACCCAAACCCACGCCTAGGAACGAGGAATGTACACAAACAGAGTCGTAAAAATAGTAAGTACACGTGTTTCTTACAGAATATTTTATTGTAAATTACAAAAAGGCAACACTTATACATTACAGTCTACATTGAACTTTTTCCCTATGTGTCGTAAGTACAACATTGACAATCAACTGGCGAGACTTTTATTCCGATTATGTATATAGTCGACGACGTCTTCATCATCATAAATAGCCATATCAATTTCGTGTGCACACCTGAGGAAAAATTCAGGGGTGGCACGTTTGCCGGTTTGAAAATAGGCAACGTCTTCTGGAAAAAAAGCGTACTGGTCAGCGATCTCTTGCTCAAAGAGCTCTTTTGATTCCCTTAACAGGATTGAAGTATAGAGGTAATTCATCAACCACGATAGAATGTGCTCCCAACAGTAGTGATGGAAATGGTTGTGTTCACACTCGTCCACCACCGGCTTCGCGAAGACTCCGTAGAACTCTTCTTCGGCGCGCTGCAGGTGACATGAACAGGCGGCATATCGATAGTCCGAACATACATCCAGCTGGACATCCTCCTTGACAAATTCGTAAAGCTCGAATATACTTGCGAATTGGTATCTCGTTGGAGGTGATTTTCCACCGAAAACCGGTCGTAGGGAATCCATGTTGATAAGGATCCGCTCTTCTTCCTTCCTCTCAGGGTCGAAGTTGTACTCGACATCCAGTCGCTTCCCATTCAAGAAGGTGGCTTGGAAGTTGTGGGTAGATAAGTTCCACAATTTTATTAGAACGGTGTTGCATTGGTCGCCATCAGGCCAAATGGATCGGACGAAACTTCGATAGTCTACAAAATTTAAATAATTACCCATGTGAAGAATAATATCCATAGGTAGAGGGATCTCTGGTAATTCTGGATCAACAAGTCCTAATGATTCACTCATATTGCGAAATCAGCACTTTGATTACTACTATTTGGTATCTAATATCCCAGAGAGCCGGATGCGTTGTATCAGTTGGGCAGTTGAAAACTAACTGAGTATATGGAGGAGCGCCATCCGGCACACTTAGAGTGTCGAATTTCAAATATCGAACCACATTTGTTATTCGATTAGTTCAGTCCCCCATGCCTGTTTAACATCGTCAATCCCTTCTGTTCATATCAATGCGTGATATAACATCGAATGACTCAATTATGTTTACGGACAATTGAATATTGATTACGGCTTAAAATTGACCCGTTCTCCGATTGGCATTCCAGGACACGCCATCGTTTAGCGATACTTTGGAGATGGTCGACTATGCGCGTGATCAGGAAACAGAATTGACGCTCCTCATCAAGGATGGCAAATTTTTATCACCTGCCCATATATGTCTGTTCAAAACTAGCTTTGTTGGTGCGGGCGGAAAACCTGATGGCCCTAGAATGACATGCCCGTTATGGTTCTGCTACTTTGGCATGGACTGTGCCACAATGCTAGAGTTGGAAATCGCTGTGAGATAAAACTGTTATTTATCAGGACTGTAATGATATGCGAAGCTAAGCGAAGCTCCGCTCATTATTGTGCTGCTACATCAGGTTGCTAGGGTACACGTGACTAAGCCAGCAACAACAACTGTCGCATTTCATTGCATTATGCTTGTCGTTGCTTGTCATGGTGTGCTCCATAAACAGCCGAAGGCAACGTACTGATATTGATAGAGTGTTCCTAAGCAACTGGATGGTTGGTGCGACTTATCCTATCGTGCAGCTACGGAAATCATGTGCTGTTCCCGTAACGAACTGTTCCTAATGATTACGTGCAGAGCTTGAGTTTTGGTCCTTATCTACTAAAGTTTTACACTCTCTGTGATTCACCAGGAATAGGTCCGTGGACAAAACTACACACGTTAGGAACTACAATTTATTACAATCTATAAGCAGTTTACATGAATTGTGTTGCTCTAATAGCTTAAACCTTTACATCGTGTTCTAAAGCACTGGATTGAGGAGTAGACTTTGCAGGTGCCTGTCCAAGTCACGAAAGCTAATCATGTTGTCCGGGAAGAGTACAAAACTTTCGGAGGCAGCCTCTGCGGAATACCAGCAGCCTTCCCGGCGCATAATGGAAGAATGCAAGAAATATTTCAACCAGTAACTGACGTGCGCTGAACAGAAGTGATGGAAATGATGGTATTTGCATGTCTTCACTAGAGGTCCCACGAATGTTTCATCATCCACGGTCTCAATGTTTGCGCGGTGACAGGGACATGACGTATGTTGACGTTGCGAACACACATTCAAGTGAACATGCATTCCGACAAATTCGCATAGTTTCGGTATGTTTGTAAACTCATCTAATGCCGCAGAGACGACCCCTCCGAATACGGGTAGCAAGCCGTTTACGTTGAGAAGAATGCGTTCTTCCGCAAGTCTTGACCGGTCAAAGTTGTACTCGATCTCCAATTCTTTTCCGTTAATGAATCTTGTGGTGTATTTGTGAGTAGATAGTTGCCATAGTTTCGCTCGAACAAGGTGATTTTCGTCGTTTCTGGGCCAAAGCGACCGGATGAAATTTCGAAAGTCATCGAATGTCAAGTATTCCGCCATGTGGAGAATAATATCTAGCGGTAAAACAATATCTTCCGTAGTTACCGGTCGTGGTGATGTATCTTGAGGTAGTGCAGCTTGACGGTCTTGAGAATTCATCACGGTCCAAGAGAATGACGCGCGTCTTATATGTCACACTGGACACTGCAATTGTACCCTGGATGTGTCCGAACTGGATCACGTAAGTCAACACAATGATCTTACTGCGACCGGTATTGCAATTAATATCCAAATCACGCAACTCAATTGTCTTATCGCTAATTAATGTGACCCAAGATGTCAATCTTTGATTAGTTCGAACTGTCATCAGATGCTGCATTCGTGCAACACTAATTGATAGAACCCCTATTTTAACCTCAGTAATGGGGTTAAAGAACCAGCGTAATTAGTTATGCCTCTGACTTTACCTACAGTGAAACTTAGCTTTACCAGGTCTTACAAATAGGTCACCTGCATATAATTTAATCTACAGACAATTTTGTGTCAACGTTCTCCAAACACAATGTAAATCATTTACATGTATTGATTCCACTGCCAGAAACCTAATTGCAACATCAATGTCTAGACGGTCTAGCGGTTCTGAGAACTAGTGAATCTCCAAAATGCACCACATCTGGGCCTTCAAAAGAAACTTCGTGACCGAGGAAATGCAAGTAGCCCTCGATGTCGTCGGCATCTATAGACTCTCCCGCTTGCTGGAGCGGAATACAAAAGTCAATGACGAAGGCCAACCAATGTGAAACATGTTGGGAGCAGTAATGATGCATGTGGCGGTATTTGCACGTATCTGTCAATTGGTGTCGGAACGGTTCATAATTATTGTGACGGTCAGCGTTTTTTAGATGGCATGGGCAAGAGGCGAATTCATAATTCGAACACATATTTACATGAACGTGCATTCTTACAAAGTCTTTCAAGTTTCTAAGGCTTGTAAATTCTTCTACCGCTGGCATGACGGTGCCTCCGAACACAGGTAACAAACAGTTTACATTGACGAGAACCCGTTCTTCTTTTACTCTTGATGGATCAAAGTTATACTCGATCTCCAATTGTTTCCCGTTAATGAACCGAGTTGTGCACCTGTGGGTAGACAGTTGCCATAATATACTGTGAACAATGTCGCTCTCGTGACCATTGGGCCACAGCGACTGGATAAAGCTTCGCAGGTCGTCGAATTTCAAGAACTTGGATATGTGGAAGACAACCTCCAATGGTAGAACAATTTGCTTCGACGTGAAAGATGGCAGCGGCGTCGAAGCTCCCGTTGTATAGGCTGGTAAGTACATCACAATCACGTCAAGCTGGCTTACTTGGTGCAGCGACAAGTTCTCTAGTTTTTGCTTCCACTAGCCGCACGGATAACGCATGCAGCTCGCACGTTGAGAGTTGCAATATTTACTGCCCGGTATGCATTTTATACTTACAACAAGCAACTATCTTATCAAGAGGTCGTTTATTGCTTCGACCTCAGAATGAAGATTATACAAACCATGCACCGTTCCTCAATCTAGTATGCATTTTAACATTCCCATGTCATTCATCAGTTTCGTGTCAAAATCTAAAGCTTAAACAAAGCTGTTCGCTGCTCAAGAGCGCGAAGAATTGTGAGGAGCCTTATCGATCACGTTCCGTAGCCTATCAGCATCTGTGATAACGATGGCTTCGTATTGCTGCCGTTCGCCTATCACGGGTTCAACCTGCACTGCATGTATGACGGAATTACCGATGAACTATGATTTTAAGGTGCTTGCGCGGCTTTGAGTTTGCAGTATTGTGTCCCTCAATAGACTTTGCGGCGTAATGCCACTAGTGATTGTTATCAAGTAATCCCACGACTCTGAAGTTGTACGGTATACCAGGTTCGGCTGCAGCTGCAGCAAACCATTGCACGCTGCACATTGCTTGTCCAGTACTTTATAGAACTGGAGTTCTACTCCACCATGCCAAAGCCAAAGGCTTGGGATGTTCTTCACTGGGTGTTGATTTAGCTCGTGTCGTAATCGGCGAACGATGGTTTTGAGTTGTCTACGCTAGCTCGCTATCGCAGTACAGCAATTGTCAGCATACTTGCATCATAATCTGGACGCTGGTTGTACGAACGAAATAGGATTGCATTTTGGCACGTCTTCATGACGAAAGCTTGTCGAATGGTTGTAGCATTTTAGATACGGAATTCAGCGCTAGATTTCATCGCAAATAACAGAATATAATGTTTCAATGCATGCTATCCCGCGTCAACGGTTCAAACGAAATCGTCCCCAGTATCGGTCACAGCGCGCAGCATTCTTCTCGCGCTAACATAGAAAATACAGTTTTTTTTTCTAGCTCCTGAGCATGCAACTCTCCGCTATCGTATGAAACGTGACTTTTTCTTTGCGTCGAACAATTCGTTTCTGTCTGCGAGTAATTGTTGAAAATTCTTTTTCGAAAGATGACACAGTAACAATGGATCGAAATGTCATACCGTACACGACTCAACGACCACCAAGACAATTTATTCATGAACCATTCCGTACATTGACCCGGAGGAGCTAACTTGATGGTGGTGTTTAAAAATGAGCCATGGTCAGAACTACACGTATTTGACTTAATCGCTCGATAAAAATCAAAATGAGTAGACGAATTATCATTACTGTAGGATAATCAACTGTTGTAGTGTTGTGCTTAACTACAAGCAATAAATGGCCGGTTGTTGGTAAAACGGAATCCTACCAGGCGCCAGATTTATTATCATCAATCGGTACGTACACTCCTTTCGCAAGTATGACCTGCCAGGGGTTCCTGCCTATGCTAAACCTCAACTGATCATCTCGAGAACTGTTCCTCCTTTCAAGCGCTCTACGAAGACCTCGGGAAACTCTGGTTTTTCATTCTACATCGATACAGTAGAGTTTCGCCGAAAAATCGCAATTACTCGGTGCCGTCGTCTGATTCGAAAAATAAAAAAAAAGATCTATCAAAAGTCATGTTCGATATTTGAGGAAAAATTGAATTTCTGAAAAAAAATACAGTTCCAAACTCTAAATTAATCGTTTTACTGTGTGTGTCATCATAAAATAATAGACCGAGACTATTTTTTAAGCGATATGAATGTTTATTAAAACTATAAAAAACCTGATATCAAAGCAGCAAATTAACGATAAAGCAGAAATTAGAGAAATGGAAACAAAGTAACGTTCGTATATAAAATTTACAATGCACTCTGTTGAATATCCGAAGCACATGAAAAATATATGTGGTTCACAATAGCAATTACTCATATAGTAAATTATACGTTTGATTTGACGTTAACACTAACGTAAATGTACATACTTGTCTCGAGTCGCTACCGCGACACTTGAAAAATATAAAATTATTCCACATTCAAATTAGGAATTATATAGTGTGCTTATTTCTATGCTACAAAAGTATCGTGTCCCCAAAAATATGCCACGACGTTACATTCATTTTTTACAGTGTCGTACACTCAAAAAGTTCGTTGAGTCATATATGACTTTTGCAAATTATTCTGAAATATGCAGTCAGTGTCAATTCTTAGTGCAGTCACTGTTGCTAGCAAGCTCAGCACTACCGTTAATTTTTTTAAGAGTGCAATTTCTCGTTTACTTGACATAACATGCACTGAGGCCTATAAAAACACTTGAAAACTTCGAGAATCGGAATTCTCGACATCGTTCGAATAAATTTCGAAAACTCTCTACTGTGTCGTCAAATTTTCAAAGTTTCACAAAGCGATTCGGATGATTTGTCAAACGTGTCCCCATTTTACAGGAACTTGCATGGGAACATGGCAAATTTTTCGAATTTCTCGACTGCAGTTCCCAAAAAACAAGATTTGTCCAAAGATAATTTCTTTTTTATTAATCGTTTTAATTATAGGATTTTATATCGTTTTTTACGATTCTCACTGATATGTTCTAATTGTTTCGTAATCGAGTGATTAGATTTTGTCTGTCGTGAAAAATGAAAAAAAAAGCATAAATAAAAGTGGGTCGTGACTTTGGAACGAGATGATAAAATGAAGACGTTTTTTAGTCGAGGCGTGCGGATGAATGATGAGGTTGAAATTCGATGGATCCTTGGATTCGGTTCGGCCACTTGAGCATCAAGGGTCCGTGTCACCACGTTCCGTGCATAATGCAATAATAAAAGCGTTTGATGCGCGCAGGGTTAGACACGATGAGTTGGAAAGGGGAAAATAAAGGGAGAGGCAAAATGAGGCAAGAGAAGGGGGGGGGAGAGGTCGCGGATGACACAGGACGCGGGAGATGGTGCTGATGCTCGCGCGAGCGTGTCAAGCGCGAGCACGACTCGTAGCGCCAAGTTTACACGTGTAAAGCAAAAGTGAACACCCTCTCTCATCCTGTTCAGATCCTCCTTGCGTCTCCTCATCCTTGGCTCGTTGGGCGTTCGAAGTTGCGGAAATATCGATGCGGGACGCACGTGCATGTGAGTGTTTAAACAACCGGACGAGAATGAGACAGCAGCGAGTGCGAGATCCTGGCCCAAAATGGCGACCATGGTCACATTTTCCAAAACCCAAATTGGCGAGACGAATTCCCAAATCCAAAACTGGCATATACGTACGCATGGAACTTTCGTTTATGTATATAAAAAAAAAGGGAAAAATGGATGTTAAATCTTGGAACTTGGACTCGGAACATCGATTCCCTGAAACTTTTTTATTTCCATTACGTTTAGATCTCGATCAGCATATCAATTTGTAGCTTCTCGCGTTGATTATGGAGGGAAAGTCAGGGCAGACTCGTAGCTTGTCCGATCAACGCAAAATTTGGAAAAACGAATAAAAAAAAACATTAGGATTCAGGCCTTTCATCCGAAACGAGTCCTTCCGTCGAATGCAAGAAGCGGCTAAATAATTAATTACGGAAATCCGAATCCAGAAGAGAACAAATCTAAAAAAACGTTAAAAATACATACCAAATCGAAAGATCGATTTTTCACGCGCCATCAAGTTCTATGCACTTTGCAGAAAGATGTAAACTACACTGTTTGATTATACATAACGCACGAATCAGAGGCTAAATGTCAAGAAGGCTTAATTTCCATTCAGAAATATGACATGATGAAAAAACATCGTTTTGAAATTTTTTGAAGATGCGTTTGAGTTGAGTCGCGGTATGCAGCTGGCCGTGGCGAATTTCATGAAAGGAGGGTCCATTGACGGGCGCGCGAGCCGTCACGCGGTATAAAACCCTCGAGGCGTCCGTGCGCGATTCCATCCCTGGCTACGCCATCATGAAGCTCCTCGGGAGCATCCCTTCCCCGTAACTTTTTCTACCCCACAGTAAAAGTGTCGTTGGAACTTGATTGAGCAAGGAGTGAGGGCAGTCGATCATCGTTCCTCGACATCTTTCCTGCTCGTAAAACCCCGTTACGTCGCGTCCATTATGCTATCATTGCCTTGGCGTTAATATTATTATGATTATTATCATTAATATTATTATCTTTGTGGCGATGTCAGTGTCGTCATTATTGCACGGTTTAACGGGGCCCGCATTCAGCGCTAGACTTCCATGGAGAGCAACTTGAGAGTGGGAGACACGATGAGGGTCAGACAGAAAGGGGAAGACATAATAAAAAGGATGAAAGAAGATGGGGTGCGTTAAAGAAGCGTCGTTCGCTTCCGGAAACTGTGGGGACTGTAAATCACACTACATAATAGTCTAATGACGATACACCCCCTCAAAAGCATTATACTATCGACTAAAATATTATTTAGCATACATCATGTTATTCTTTTACGTCATTTTCTACTGAATACCCTCTTGGATTCTCCATCTTTCGTTTGTCATGGAGGGTGCTAAATATACGCGAAAAAGATCGATCAATTTTACAACAACGAATTCATCATTTATTTTTATATTATAAATCTTTTATTTTATTTCGTTTTTATTGCAACGAAAAATAACCAGATCGGGATGTGGCTTCCATTATATTTTGGTAAAATATTTTCTACCGAATTGTTGATGAAAAATTCTGATCTTCCTGTCGGTAAGGACAAACCACCAATTTTCCAATGCAGAAAAAAGAAAAATGAGCGAACTTTTTACGAATTAATTAGACACAAAAAATCAGTGTCGTTTTTTTATGTTGTTGGAGTAGAAATTGCTCGTTTGAAAAATGAATAAATCATTTCGATGAGCGATCTGATCGTAATAGGCAAACGCATTTTGGTTGGTATTCATGCAAAGTCCGAGATGATACATTTTGCAGTCAGTAATTAATGTTAAATGTTTCCAAATCGTTACAATTTCAATAAACATCGAGATTGGCGGCAACGCTCGCTTTACACCATGCAATGTGTAGCAAACGACGTGTGCCCGACGTCAACATCGCTGACGGTGTATGCGCATGCAGCGTTGCGACTTCGATTCACTCGCTAGTCCGGATTCGGAACTTTCGATGAAATTCTAGTCAATTTTTACGTTTTTATTTTTTCAATCGCCACGCACATTCCGTTTACTTGAATTCATCGCTTTCAAACGTTCATCTCGGTGTCAAAGTATCGAATTCCTTCGGTAAACTATTTCGAAAATTGAAAAAAAAAACCCGAAACAATTTTTTTTTGAAGAGCGAATGAATTCCAGGAATACGATAACGTGGATTTACAAAAATCGAATTCTGTCAAAAAACACCGATTTTTTTTTTTTGATCACGGTGAACCGAAATACTTTTGGATAATTGTAAAATTTGCGTAATTTCGACAATGTTTTTGATTTGTAACGAAATTGTCAGCAAAATTTACGATTGGAATGACAAAAATTGACTTTTCGAAGAGACTTTCTACAATATTTCATGCTGCAATGATTTTTGTGATTTTTGAAAAAAAAATTCAGTCGAACGTATCCAACAACATATCGATCTTTTTCAACAAATAATGTTCTTTCCGGTGTGTGTTTGCTCCGGCGTAATTGAAGTAAAATGCCATTACATGAGCGGAAAAAGGTTCTGGCAACAACAAATCCTCTTCGCGATGGTGCTAAGTAACGAGCCGCATTATAGTCACGCCGTTATTGTTTACCGGCGCGATGCGAGGGCAGAGTTTGCAGAAATGTTCGTTATTCTCAACGCGCGGTCGTGCACTAAGCTCCTTACAAACACATGCATCGAATTATGTCGGCCCGAAAGACTCAGGGAATAATGCTCCGAAAAAAATCGACTCATTGAAAAACTCGGAATCACATATTTACGCAAATTTTTTCAAGAGAGTTTTGTGTCAGTTTTCATGGATTTCTATTTCGGTTTCTCTCTTCAAACCTTCGAGAGCACGCCTCTTATGAGTGCATCTTGGGTCAGTCTCACCCAAGGCGTTTTTCAAATCGTCGAATTCCGCGGAATAACATGAAATTAAAGAAAAAAAAATTATGTACAGACGTTTTTTTAGTAAATTATCCATATTTTATGGCTTTAAATTTATTTTTCGACGAGAAAACGAAAATTACGAGCCAAACGATTGCGGTTACGGATCATTTTCCGGGTCAAAATGACCCAGTGTGTACTCGAAGGGTGAAAAAAAACGATTCAAGTGAGTGGGCAATGCAAATGATAATTCGCAGTTGACTCTTACCGTCAGATTTTTGTACACGGAGAAAACGAAGTCGAAAATTATTAAGAAATATGTTAGGAATCCATGTTACTTATTGTTGAAAATTATAGTATTTTGAGGACAGTTCGGAAATTACAGCAATATCTCGAATGGCAATGCGACAAATCGTTCTAAACAGCATAGCAAAACGTGATCATCAGATTAAAACCGATTTTACAATTTAGCATAGCAATTAAAGAAAATCGCAATGGTCATGGTAAACAAAACAATACGTGTGATAAAATTTCACACATGTTCGATATATATTCATATTGGGATGATAGAATTTTACTAAGTCGACGTTTAAAATTTGAGATATTCTTACTCATAACTGAATTCTCGTCTGACACAGTAAATTGTTCATGAAAACAAACCTGAAATTCATTATCGCGCGCATTACCGTTTCTTATTCATATAGAACTGTTTATAATTGATGCTAAGAAAAATTGCAAGTGTTAAAAAATACTATGCTGTTTTGCAATTGGTGCTACGATTCTTTCGCTTCTTAACTTTCGTATATGACATTCTCCTAAAACATTTTATTTTCTACTAAACGAAACGAATCCGTTTTCTCCGTGTAGCAGACCAAAGTCGCTCGTTACAGCGATCATATTAACGTGCCTCTGTCCTTCATGTTCATCGCTCCGCTGTTGACGTCCATTACTCATTAGCTCTCGGTCGAACATCCCTTCTCGCGGCCAGGACGCCATGAGTGCATGGAACGTTACAAATGGAATAAACGAAGTGCATAGAGTGCTGCAACATCACGATGAATTACATTCGGATTTTATAGCCAACGCACAGGGCACTCACATTCTCTCATGCACTATGCGCTTCTGCGTGTAGATTTTGGAGAACATGCACGAGGCAGAAGATGAGGGACAAAGTAAAGAGAGACGGAGCCAAGAGAAAAAAGAGACTCGTATGACTCGACTAAAACACGCCCTCTGGTGCTCAAACTGTTGCTCCGTTGCACGTACGAAAAGCTTCTCGAGTCGTGAAAAAAGTCTGAATTTTTAGCTGTTACTGTCATTTACAAAATTTCAAGATTCTGCAGCTTTGGCGTTAGATTAGAAAGTCGAAGCTGAGCGCTCGACCAACCAAATGTCGTCACGAATCCCAGTCGTTCAAACTGGCAACGATTACGATTATCAAACAACAAAAAAACCGAAGAAATTCTAAAAATGTGCATCGAATTTCTCGAGCTGCAGAAACTAGACAAACGAAATGTGCAAAAAAAATATAATTATTTGTCTTTTTGTTTGTACGATTCATTTCCTGGGAAGAAAATATTCCACTTAAGTGAATTCCAATGGCGTCAGGGCTTAGTTCATTGTGATGACTCGAAACTCGTTCTCGCAGCCGAGCAACGATCAATTCCCCACTGGGATGTGTTTGCCACCAGAGGGTGGTAACAATTTGCTCGCTGTGTTGTGTAACGCGCTTCGGCTCTCCAGGGAAAATTGTGGCCCCGCAAAAGTAGCTCGTCGTAACAGTCCCAGCCGCAGTTCGTGATCGGACTGGTAATCAATCGAATCGACCACGATAATAATTTATAAATATGCAGGAACACAAAAAACCACTGAAACGCGATAATTTTTCTCTGGCTTAAAAATCATCCCTCGTAAATTCACAAACCTTATTCGATCGAAAGAGACAAATGATTCGTTCCATTTTGCAGTCGCATTCTGAATTTGATCGACATCGGAAAATTAATTGCAACTATTTCGTAGAAACGATGAAATAATTTTTTGACCCTTCGTTTTCCCGTTTTTTAATCATTTTGCCGCATTTTTTCAACTCGAAACAAAATTGCCCCAAGCTCACGCAATTCTGCATCAAAAAACGAAAAGAATGAGCCCAAGTTGAACTCTTTTCGATGAATTTTACCGGAGATATGAATTTTTCAAAACGAAATTCCGAGATACCGGAATAAGTAAAAAAAAAATGAGTTCTAGAGTAAAAAGTGAGTTAGTGTTCATTTTTTGTCATTATTTCAAGATTATTATTAATCTAGGATCGACATAAGGGATCTGGCAAGTCAGGGGCCCTAACGACGTAAGCGCGGCGGCGACGTGAATACGAAAAAGATTTAACAACAATCTCCGCATCCAATGACGTAAATATCGGACAATTGCAACACGATGACACACATAGAAATATATTGGTACAAAATGCAAATATATATTTATATATCTATAGCTATACAAACGTATACGCGGGTGTTAGTTTAATGTGACGGACGTTGGGGGGTCTCGGGCGTGTAATCAATCAGTTTTGTGGGAGCAGCGAGGCTGGATCGTTCTGCCAATCTTCCGTGAGAGTGACGGAGACGAAAAAGACGTGTTATGTGAACGGGGATCGAGGGATTTGTGTAGTATATACATTACGTATGATTTACACAACACATAAAAGAATACATATGTACATATTTGTTGTGTATGTCATGCTATAAATATGTCGCCTGAACGGTATAGTGCTGTACGATTTTGGCGGATGACGTTACTGTCGAGGCATATGCAAGGGGTAGGAAAATAGAGAGATCGAGAAAACTGCATTGAACACACGAAACCCGGCGCGTGTATGTAGCAACGTCGGCAACAACATTAGCCTCTTGTCACCCTCTTGCGGGAAACACGCAACACGCTTTGCCGCCGACGCAACGGAAAAATCTGTCGTCGTCTCTGCGTGTGTGTGCTAAAATTCACACGAACGACACCTCTGGACGAGCTACGAGGATTTATCGACTTTTTAATTTTTTTTTGCTGGAATCGAATCCAGTATTTTCCTCTTTCCTCCCTTTTTTTGACTTCCCTTAACCAATAAATAATCAATAATTCTTGGAATATTATATTGATAATCAAAGATTTTTTGAGCAACTCATTTTCATCCCGATCTGTTCAAAATAAATCTCACGAGATACAGAGAGAAAATTACATCAAAAGTTAATATGACACAATTTTATAAAATCATCTTAATTCTTCATCTGAAATTCGGCAAAAATGTGAAAATTTGGCAGAAACGAGTTTCTGCTATTTTCGATGGAATGTAAATGAAAAATTATCATGTCTTTGCTAAAATTTCTTCGTGCCCTAAAAAAATGGTTGCAGCATCCCTGCAATGCAACAATCAAAATCCCTGCAAATGAAACGGACGAGTCGAGATTATGATATTTGGAAAACTACCAAAAACTTTACAGGCGCGCTGTAAATTTTGGACCAATTAAAATTTTCCACACTAAACTTATGCACGAAAAATTGCGGGAGTCAAAAATCTGGTGAAAATCTATCTCAAGTGTCAAAACTCGAGATTCCAGACACACCATTAGTTGGTCACTTTGGAATTGTCCATCTCGATGTATTTTCATTGAACGAATACAACAGGTAGAGCATAAAAGTCACCGGTTGAAGATTCATGATGCGTAATATGGCGGAGTTTGAAACATATACAGAGAAACGTACGAGTCGTAATAATGCATAGAGAAATTCGAGTCTGGCTTGGAGCAGAGTCAATGGGAAGGGTGTGTCATAGTTCTGACGCAGGACCTTTCAGCATGCCGGGGAGTCCATTATATCGAGAAACTTCGCAGGAAGACTATTCATAGATGTATATTAGTACATATATACTTTTGAGTGTAATGGTTCGGTGTATAGTATCGTGTACAGGTGGTGCGAGGGACAGTAAATTCATGGCTGAGTTTACCCACGGGCCAGTTCATTCAGAAAATATCTCAATTCTGTCAATGACAAATATGCTTGAAAATTCTCGTATAATAAACCGCGTCGAGTATGTATCTTGGGAGTTTGCTATTCGTGAGAAAAGCGTGTCGCAAATTCCATTTACTACGAAACCGCTAACGCGTTTGCCGCTCGTGACTCGGACCTCCCTTTACTATTTTCCATTCACAGATCTATCGACGCACCAAATTTCTTAATAGACGAAGATACTTGTATAGATTTTTGACACAATGTCGACACCGACTTACTTTTTCCTACTCCCTTGTCCACCGAATACCGAAATCGCCCTGTGGGTGTTCTCTGTGTCCAGTGATGACATTCCAGACCCAGAAAAACACACCCACCGATGCTAACAATCCAGGGTATTGAGTGAACCAACATTTTCGATGACCACTTCATCTCGAAACGATTTTATTTTCGTTTCGCCGCCTAAAAGTCACGTACAGATGAGACGCGAAATAATTTTCTGCTCATACAAACCTTTCCCAGGGAATCTTCAATGAAAATATCTCGATGACGTGATGGAAGAAAAATTGTCATCGACTTCACTTCCGTTTTTTACAGACCGAAAAGTTTCTCTCGCAATTCATTAAATAAACGGAGCACAGAATTTCCTAATGAGAATATTATGAGACGAACTGCAATCTCACTGCTGTCTCGTTCGTCATAAATTCCCAAAACAATCGACTGGCCCATTTCAAAGTGTTTTTTCATCGCGTCATCAATCTCCATTCCGATTATCGATCTCGATCTCGCGATCGGTCTGCGCACGACAATCCTTCGTGACTCGCAGATGTCCTTTGTGATTGCATTTCACTAACTACTTTGCAATACACAAACGTAATTGTCTGAAGAATCGAGACAAAAAAAAAAACAATTGCACACAAGCGCGAACTTTGAACTTCAAACGTTCAGGGGGCTGAGAAATTTCTTTAAACCTCCACTTCAAAATTGTGTTTGTGCCCTTTTCACGCACAAACCACCGAACCCATATTGACGAATCTTTCACAGAAATGAAGCTCATGAATCAGGATAGGTTTGCAAAATCTTTTTTGTTTTTGTTTTGGAACCCCGAACTAAAAAATCACGTTTTTCATCACATTTCCCACTGTCATAGTTCACAGGCAACTAAAAAATGATAAAATTTCTTAAAAAATCGCGAATTATCAATTCAAAGATTATTCGAAAGGAAAGATAAGGAGCGCTGCCAGTTTTGGTACGAAAAAAAAGTTCTAGCGATTTTCGTAAAATCAAAGTTTGAAGATTTTGAGATTTTTTAAAAATTTTCGTATTAAGCTAGCTGCGTGCCCTATTAAGTGGGACAAAGCCCGCGGGCACGGTAAGTTCTATGTAAATTGAGTGAATGAAAGCTGAAGAGAGGAAAAAGAACGAAGGCTTATCGAGTCACAGCAGAAATATTGAGTGGTATTTTCACGCTGTTTGTAAACTTGATGATATATTGACTCGCGTAGTCGGGTGAAGAGAGATTTATGCACATATTAGTACAGCTACGTATGCACTCGAGAGAAAGAAAAATATGTACATACATATATAACGCTGAAGTGTCCGTGTTGAAAAAGAGAAAGGAGAGTGGGAGAAGGAGAATAAATGGAAAAGGGTGTAGAACTCGTGAGATATAACGTCAATGGGGGTTGCAAATTTCGAGGGGGCGAGTCTTTCGTGCACCGAGAGCGCCCTTTTCCTCTCATTTCTCTCCGACTCCTCGCTCTTTTACGATCAGCGCAAAAAAGGGTAGAGTGAGCAACTTTGCTAGGGCGTATAACGGGCTTTTATATATTTTATGCAGGCAAAAACGAGAGTCGAGAATAGGAAAGCACACTGCTAGGGTAAAAAACGAATGACGGAAAAACTAAGGGAGCAAGAACACGAGATATTTTGTATTCATCGCAAATGTTACAAACCCACAAGAGGAAAGATACATTGGCTCGTACATTGCTTCCCGTTGAGAATTTTTTCATTTTTTTTTCTTCTTTCTGTAAACTACACTGTAAAGAGGCAAAATATACTACTGAGCGAGAGAGAGAAAGGGGAGGATCGAGAAAAGAGGCCACTCCAACCCTCCCAGGATAAAACACATTGACGCATATACGCAGTCCCCCCGAGTTTCGATTGCATCCACCAGCATGATTCGCAATTTATTTGCAAGGTCGTTTCTATGATCATTTCTTTAATTATCGAATGACCGTTACTTTATTATGAATAATTAGGGGAAACGTTTAAAAAATATATAGTAAGTGGAAGTTCATGAAAGTTTGAACCGAAATAAATATTTTGCTTTCCAAATTTCTATGAAATTCAGTAGGACGATTTTCAACCCTTCAAGTACACACTGCGTCGTTTTAAACCCAACCATTTGGTGTCACCGATTGTTCAGCATTCGATGGCAACGAATGTTTTGGCATTCAATTGCCGTTTTCGTGAAATAATAAATTTGATTTCATAAATTGTGAATAAATTACTACAAAAATCGTCTCTACGAAAAAAAAACTAAAAAAACAAAAAAATGCATATTCACCGGGAGACAATGATTTAAAAAGCGCCCTGGGTCAGATTGACCCAATATGCACTTGTAGAAGGTGTGAACTTGAAGCGTCGAGGAGAAGCGCCGATTAATTAATCATTCAGCATTGTCCATCGAAGAAATTCGGAATCGAAGTAACAAAATGGAATTGAATGAGAATTTTGACTCTTGAATGAATCAATTCCGAGGCGACGTTCTTGCGAGCAGTTTCGATTTTCCTCAGAAAATTCTTTCAACTTTTGGAATTACGTTTCCAAGCGTAAATTAAAAATTAAACGATATTAATCGCTGGAATTTTTTTTATTCGTTTCGAAAATATGCAGATTTTCCTTATAGAATTATTGCAGGCGCCTCTGACAGCGAATAATTGAATATAACGTCTCTGAAATAGCCAATAATTGTATAACTTTAAATGATGCTGCAACGTGTAGGCGATGTCAGTGGATTTTGTTGTACGAACAGGTCGCTGTGCTGCAGGCTCCTTATGATCGTGCAGGCGCGGTGAAGATCAAAGAGTGCGCATATTCTTTGGCACAACATCTATCAGATCGCCGCGCCATACACCGTCGGGCTTTGAATCGTGCGGAGACGCTGCTACTTTCGTCGGCCTCAGAAAACATTAATCGCGCGCGGGCTTCCGCGCTATCAATTGACGCTCGTTTGTCTGTGTGCTCCTCGCATTCACTATATTCGTTAATCGCACCATTTCGCTGATTCAAAAATAATAACGAACTCTTCTTACTTTTGTGTTTACCACAAAAAAAAACCAAAAAAATTGTCATCGGTTTTACAGCTGCGTGAAGAAAATTCATTCGCACCGGCAATACGGATTTTTCAAAAAAATGAGATTTTTATTCTAAAAATTCATTATCAAAAATTTATTCTAAAAATTCTGAAAATTAGAATTGCAATTCTAAAAAAATTGCAATTGTCGTTCGGCTCTTCCAAGAATTGGGCAAATTGTCCTGAAATTGACACGAGCAAATGAAAAAAAAAATGTACCAAAAAAATGGACAACGGCCGAAAAAAACAGCATCGAATGCGTTTTAATTGATTGCAATTAATGCAACGAGACTCTTACAAAAATAAAAATAACAGATTGACCCTCAAGAAGTCCTTGTCAACGACGACGATGATGATGATGACATCGAAGGATTAAAAATGGTTCAGACTTGATTAACACACCTTCGATTTACTGTTCCGATTGGATCGCCGATCGAAGCTCGAGATGGTCTCGATGTCGAATGGGATAACGTCGTTACAGATGAAAGGAACATTTGAAAAGGGATTGTTTTTCTTGGGGGCGTTAAGAAAATCCGGAAAGGATCATTTTTCCTCAGCAGCGTAGAGAAAATCAGAGTTACAGATTGCTGCAGTAACAACAGTTAGGAAAAGGATTTTTCTCGGGGAATGAGATACTGCGTACACGGAAGCACATCACCAAAAATTCCAAGCAGGATCGTAGTCCATAGACCCAATAGGCAACTCCATATTATTGTCACCCTTGAGTCAGGTAGATCAGAGCTCACTGAGAACTGCTGGAAAAAAAGGGATTATGGGTATCCAAATATCCAAGTCCTTCGGTTATAACGAGGCTAAGCGGTTAAGGAACTCGTCCGTATCGTATATATACATATATATCTACCGGGTGGTACAATTTTTCGGTCCTTTGCTTTCCGTTAGTTTGGCTCTGTCGAAACTCACAATTCAACCCAGTTCTTATTTATTTTTTTTCTTGAAACTTTTCTTTCTCTTTCACTTTTCCTCTTCTCTGCTTCTTCTCATTTCAAGGCTCACCTACGTCCAGTTGAGTCCTGCCGCAGCCTTTTTTCCTCCGTCCTGCTGCTCTGACAATGTCCCACAGATCTCGACGAAGGTCTCGCACAGGATTCATTACACTTAACGAGGGGCTTATTATTTAAAAAGGATTACGTTAATTCGTGAAAAGTATTCGGCCACTTATCTCTTCTCTCCTCCGTTACATGCTATTTATACACAAACTTGGACAGCCTCCAACATTTCTATGCTTCCGAGCTGCTTAATACCGGATTCGGTAAGAACACAAGTGATTATCCGTTCGTGGTTTTACAGTGGTCGGATTTCCACACGGGACACTGACGATCGACTAAGTACGAGACGAGCCCAACGAACCCGTTACATTTTCTTTCACATTCTCCAGCTCGACGCTTTCTTTTTCTTCATTCTTGTATATTTTTCTCCTCACGCTCAATTTCATCCCGTTCAAGTGCCTCGGGCTGCTGTTGATTCAAATATCGGACTCGAAAAAAAAACAAATTGCACGAACATTCCATGGCGCTTTGCCTCCGAGTAGCGAAATTGTCTTCCAAAATATCTCAAACAAAAAACCAAATCGTCTACAACAAAAACACTTTCCCTTCATTTTTCTCGTTTCTGAAAATTATTTTATAACAAAAAGACCTCCGACTTGTGTCTGAAAATTAAAAAAACATACCATACGAGAACTCGATCATTCGTCTCTCGATTTTATTCCCGTATCCTCGAAAAGCCGCGTCGACACGATGATGGATCGTCGCTGCGGATTTAAATCGCGGGATATCCCATTCCCCTCGGTCTCTGGCCGATCGGTGCGAGTCATTACGCTAAGACACGCATTGCACATTTCTCAACATCGATTTTTTCTATTTTACAACGTGAACGAATACCAATTTCTGGATCGAAAAGATATTTTTTGAAATACAGTCGAAAAATGCGATAAAAATCGATAATTTGCCGATTGTTAACGTATCGTTCAAGTTGTATTGTGTCAGCTGTTTGTTTGTACGAGGTTCATTCAAATCCATCGAGCAGTTCCCAAGCCATGAATCGTCAAACACAGCACAAATAGACTTTTCTTTCCAACCCAGATTAACGTATTTGCAAAGACACGTGTTTATATTTTTAGCATATCTGTGCGAGGACGTAATACAAAGTTAAATTTTTAGTTGGCACAGCAAGGAATGAGGATTCTGGATCACTTTGACAATGAACGTACGACAACAGGAACAAGCTCGGTGATAATTGGTGAATGCCAAGCGTTGAAACTTGCCACAATAGACATTAATAGTCGTAGAGAACTCGAGAGGAAAAAGAGCGAGAGAGAGAAGAGATTATGAACTGAGGGGCGCGAACAACTCACGACGATGTATATCTGTACATAACCGAAAAGTGAGAGGGTTAAGCCAGGCTCATTCGACATCAAGTTGTGGCTAATAATTAGGGAGCCTCTGGAACAGGCCTACCAATCTTGTAAGACCGCCCACCTGCCTTAAAGATATAATATAACATTGGCAGCTCGTTGCGGTCGAAAGAATTATCGGCTTGCGCACGTGCCACTCAATATATACAGATATATAGACATATATACGTTGCATTGCTTGCTCAGCCCGAGGCTCTTGCAAAATATACCTTTCGGTCCTTATTCCTCATTCCTACTTTCTCCCTTTTCCCTTTCGCGCCATTAGAAGCGCCGATTTGCCAGATGGAAGCAGAGAAATCGAGAAGGACGTCAAAAATCGTACAATTCTCAATTTCAGAAATTTTATCGTCATAATTTTTGCCGCTTTTTTTTTATGATCATTTCTCGACCATGAGGGAAAAGGAGATCATGAAAAAGAGAAAATGCAGCCGCACACAAAATGCGGAAAAATCAAATGGATTCGTGGACTCTGAAAATTTTCCCGAATATTGAGCCGGCCGCGTGTGGGACGCCAAAAGGACGAAAGTCCTTGGAAAGGGTGATTGCCACCAAAATATATCAGCCCCTTGGAGCGCTCTGCCTTTAGTTCCGGTCAGATAAAAATTGGGTTGTATCTTCAGGTCATTTGAAACAACTGGGGTGACATGTTTTGTAATTAATTCTACACACTATAGCGAATACGAGAGCTCTGGTTGTTATTCCGATGTGGGGAGACAGTAATTGCGTTATTCAGATGTGATCAATTGGCAATTAGTCTTTGGACTATATGTAGCGGGAAAAGATGTCCAGTGGATCAATGCGTATGAATATATCGTCAATTTTACTGGACGACCGTAAATTATCCAACGAAATTTCATTGCGAAATTTTTTTCGAATGTCTACAATAAAATAATGTGAAAAAATTCAATTAAGAAAAAGACAACTAAAGCAAATCAGTTCATTATCGTCCCGACGGATAAACAATCAAACTGGACCAACAAAAAAATCATCCTTCGAAATTTTCTTCAAAATATGTATCTAAAATAGAATAACGTAAAAAAAATAATTTAATGACTAAACAGAGGCCGGACATGCGATGACCTGAGGGCGTTGCGCAGGTGATTCAGAAAGTTCCATCAGCGCAGTACCTGAAAAACGAATCAGGGTTGTCGCCCAGATAACGGTTATCAATGATTGATGCAGTTTCGAAATCTTCCAGCAGTCCAAATCCAATGAATTCCAAAAGGATTGACCCCCATTATCTTTCATGAAAATGCAACATTTTTTTCTTTAGGACCTTCCGAAGTCCTAAAGAAACAAATTTTCTGTAGATGCGAACAAGTGAATCGAGTTTGAAAACGTTGCTCGCAAAAATAATTAATTCAATATACGTTAAGTTGTCCGTAGCTGACACTGCCGACTCAACGATTTTATCAGAAACGCATCTCTTGGACTTTTTATTCAACGTTGTGGTGGATGCAGATGGTGCACATACGTCCTCGAGAAATGACAACGAGATCGGTCACCCGCCGGTGACAGGGACTGCGCGCGAGGTGGTCGGTGCAATCCATGACGACCAGTTAGTCTCTCTGTATGCCCGAGCCTTCCTCCTGCACTCATTTCTGTGCCAAGAGACCAACTCAAAAAAAAGGCGAACTTAAAAAAAATATCGAGTGTACATTAATATAATCACTACACACGCACATATACACGCACTCGGAGCTATATATAGATACATATTTTATAATATATATAAATAGTAGGTATTTGAGACGAACGGACCACCCTGCCCCCGAGCGATCATGTCTCGATCACGTAAACTGGCCGCCCTCTCATCCATCATACCCAAACGTCCTACCTTGTCACTGCACGTTACGACTCAGCGAGATCTTCCAACAGCTACACACTCGCACGAGATTGCCAGCACTGAGCCAAGAAAAACTTACTATTTATGGGGTACAACTAAGAAATGAAAATTCTGATCACACGATCGATATGAATAATTCATATCGAAGATTCTGTGGAAAAAAATTTATTCTGTCAATTATGTCTAGTTATAATAATGCATTTACTATGCACTGGGTCGTTTTGACCCGAACAATTTCCTGTCACCGTTTGTTCGGCATTTGATGGCAACGAATGTTTTGCCAGTTTACTTTCGTTTTCGCCAAAAAATTGTTTTAGGCCCATTAAAATATGGATGATTTAAAAAACGATTTGGAAAACGCCTTGGACCAGATTGACCCAATATAAACTTCCAGGATGTGCGCACTCGAAGGGTCAATGTGTTTTATCTCATTTTTTTTTAATTTCCAATTCATTATTCCATTCAAGTTGTTTATGCGCGTGTCAGTGACTTATTTTATTCATCGGAGCCTCTCTTTGTTGTTGGGTGGAATGATTCTCCGTGAATTGATCGATTTTCAGATCTAATGGATTGATAAAAACAACAATCTATTGAAATTATAATGATTCGTATTCCGCTCGAAATGATACGCTGTAATTTTTTTTGTCCAACTCCGATTCTGTTCGTATCGTCATCAGAACAATACAAGAAAATTGATTTACATGGAAATGACGTTTTCTTATTCGACTTGACTGTATCGAATTCGTCTTGACGAGTTAGATGCTGATGATCGCAACGAGAATTCATTACCAAGCTTGCTCATTACGCAACCATCCAAGTTTTGGATTATAATCAATCGCTTTTATTTGAGCCAAACGAATTGCGCGAGTGAATCAGAGCACCGCAAAGAACAATGAATATTTCTCCAACATTTATACATGAGAATTATTCTCCATTATCTCCTCATTAACCGAATCCTACTGACAATGCGATTGCCTGAATTGTCCTTGTGCTTCCGATTGAAAAAAATAATAAAAGAGAAAATTAATGGATTGCAAGATTTTTCAAAGCTCATTCAATCATTTTCGTTATATACAAATACAATTTAACCCTCAGAGTGCGCACAGCTATAAATGCATCTTGGGTCAATCTGACCCAAGGCGTTTTTCGCATCATTGCATTCCGGTGAATGTGCATTTTTGTTCTTGCTCGTTTATGGCCCTGAATTTCATCGAAAACAAAACCTTAATGGCTAACAAACGGTGACGGAAAATGGTTCGGGTCAAAACGACCCAGTGTGCACTCTAAAGGTTTATGGAACTTCAATAGAAAATATTTCTTCACTATTCAACGAAGCTGAATGTTTTCTCGTTAATTACATTTCCAGATTCTTCCAAAACTGATGCAATGGACACGTAAATGGACAACGAAGCTCTGCTCGTTCCCAAAAGTGGAAATCTTTGTCCTAGATCCGTTGACAAGTGTCAATCAAGCTTGTCCGGAGAAGCGTCAAGATTGAAAAAGAGAGAAGATCCCGTATAATATATATGAAGTCGATGGACGAATTAAAATATTCGTCAAAATTCGTCGCATTCGCCTCAAATAAGAATAAAATATTCGTCTCAATATTATATTCCTCCTCCTCCTCCTTATGCACAGCGGATGATCACCGAAATCCTTTGTCGTATAATATCAGTGTAATTTTCTCGAAAAAAATTTCAACTCTGGAATTTTCTCTTGGTAGAAATTCCGGGACTGACAGATCTCAACTTTGTGCATGGCTATTTCATTCCTACCTGTGGAGGCCCATTATTCCTGTACATATATATGGCTAAGAGAAAAAAATCATTTCGTTACCGTTCGCCACACGCGACGTCAATCTTCTTCGAATAAAAATCATAGCGGCTGATTCAGAAAAACTCAAAAACTGACAATCCTCAAATACGAATAATCACGAACGTTTTTTTTTTTCAGATTTCCAACATTTATCTCGTGACGAACTTTGATTAATTTTCCAAATTTTATTATTTGACCTCAAGCTTCCTTTCCCCATAATTACAACGAAAAACTCCAGGAATTTTCTATGGGAAGTTGAAAAATAAAAATAAAATTGATCAAAACTGCTAATTTTGCCATAAATGTTTGGAAATACATGTAATTTATGTATAAAAAATATATATAGATGTTCGTTCAGGTTCAAGAGACCGGTAGCTTCTCATCCAAAGACTCCCCGCTGATCCTCTCTCCTTAGCTTCGTCTTGAACATCCCCCTGCTCTTGCTTTCTCCCTGAATGCATGATATTCTGACACACTCGCGCGTATGCTCCTCTCTCTCTCTTTCCTCTCGTCCACACGTCGTTTACCTTGCTCAAAAACGACGATCACTCGACTTGGTGAACCATGACGTTACGGAATGCTTTGCTGATGCCGGTTCTTCTCTCGCGGAGCTCCCTCGCAACGAAACACGTCGGGGTTATATTAAATTGCTTCGCATATGATATTATAACGCCCGGTCGACCTGGCGCTACCGGTAAATCCAACCCACAAACACACACCTCATGCATGCCCCGCGCTTTTATTTCGCTCTTCCCGACTTTCTCATTTGCATAATGAATAGAATTCGTACTGAGATAATGATGGGATAAAAATTCACTCGTACAATGCAAGCCAACAAGTATGTGTAAATGCGAATCTCAAATCAAAACGATTTTATCTAGACTTCGATCTTTTTAGTGCATTTTTATATAGCACGTTACAAATTATTTACTGATGGTGTAGATTGGATTTTCTTTTTTTTTCAATTTTGATTATAAACTGTTTGACATTGTTTGGCATTTAATTTTCGTTTTCATCAAAAAATGAGTGTTAAATATTGTCAAAAGACGGCGATATATCGTTTAACACGCTGAACTAAATCCTTTTTGATATTTTCAAAATTTTCCTTATTTTGACAATATTTTCGATTTGTAATGGAACTGTCAGCAAAATTTACGATCGAAATGACAAAAATTCACTTTTCGAAGAGACTTTCTAGAATATTTCTTGCCGCGTGTAGATTAGATTTTCTTTTTTTTTCAATTTTGATTATAAATTGTTTGAGATCGTTTGGCATTTAATTTTCGTTTTCATCAAAAAATGAGTAATCATCACTGAAAATTAAATTCTGTCAAAAGACGTCGATATTTTGTTGAACACGGTGAACTAAATATTTTTTCATATTTTTGAAATTTTCGTAGTTTTTACTTTTCGAAGAGACTTTCTAGAATATTTATTGCCGTGATGTCAGAATTTTCCAAATTTTTCAAAAAAAACGTTTAGTCGAACGTAACAAAATTTTCGTTACAGTGTATAAGTCCATAAAATATGGATAATTCACTACAAATAACTAAAAAAATCATATATTTAACGCACTGGAAAGAAAATTTTGTTGAAAAAGATCGATATTTTGTTGGATACGTTCAACTAAACGTTTTTTTCGAAAAACCCCGAAAATTTTGTCATTCCAGCGAAAAACATTCTGGAAAATCTTTTCGGGAAGTAAATGTTTGTCATTCCAATCGTAAATTTTGCTGACAGTTCCGTTACAAATGAAAAATATATTGTCGACATAACGAAAATTTTGAAATCATCCCAAAATATTTAGTTCGCCGTATTCAACAAAATATCGACGTTTTTTGACAACATTGAATTTTCAGTGCGAAATACGACGACGATTGGAAAAACGCCTCGGGTCAGATTGACCCGATAATTGACGTTGTCGCTACATGTTAAGATTATTCTAAAACGCAACGAGACGAGCCCAATTTTTTCCCACCACCACGAGCAGCAAGAAAAGCGAGTGAAAATCGATCCGGTTCCAAATATGGAGAAACGTTGACAACTCAACGCGGTCAAAGACGTGCCGAGATGAAGCTCCGATTGCGTTCGATCTGCCGAGAGGGTCATTCAGCATCCTCAGAGTCAATTAGTCGTATGATTTTTATGGGAATTCAGTACGATGAAGTGTTTATTATTCCTGATGCAAAATTCTGTTGCAAAAAATATACGTACGATGAAAATATTGCGAGAGTCGCGTGCGTCTAATGTTGCGAGTAAGATTCGATTAGCATATGCGACTGGGGAGTGTGTGAAAAAGATTATTCGGTCACGAGGAATTAAGTCCGCAATAAAATCAATTCGAAGTGGCCTTTATGCGAGGAGATGAGTCGAATTTAATATTTAACTTGATTATCAATATGCCGAGAGTGTTTCCAGAAGGTTTAATGAAAAATAGTGGATCCGTGTCTCATTTTCATGAGGCGCGACGGAGTCTTGGAGTGGAAAAGAATGTTTCGGTCAATCCCCGGTAGCTTGACGTATATTTAACGGAGGCAACTCGCGCAGCTCTTCATCTTGCCGCTCTCCTGTTGTTGCCTGTCCATCTCTTTGCTCCTCATACGGATTCTATCAAATGGAAACGAAAATCGTAGTGTTGCGGGTATGGGAAGGTGAAGAAGGCAGAGAAGACGCGGAGGAGAATGGGAATATCGTTGAAACACAGAGAGAGAGCAGCTCCTCAATAGACGCGTCCTCTCGATCGAGTTCTGAGCCAAAAAGAACGAGATGGTGAGAATCGAACCCCCGTCACAGTGACCGTACCGTTCGAAACCAACGGATAAGAAACCCAAGAAACAAATCCACCACCTTTTTGGATACGCAAAGAACCCAAAGAGCGATGGCCGCCTCTGATACCCGGAGACTCTTCTACTCAACGTCATAAGCCGTCTAGGAATGTCAGACCTTCCTCTTCTTCTTCTTCTTCTCTCCGCTTCTCTTTCTTCGTCTTCCCCAGCACGCGGACTTTTCTCACAGATTCCAGTTTTTTTTACTGTAAAAATATTCTATTACAAAAAATTCATTAATTCAAGACAAACATTTCGTACACTGAAAATTCAATTTTGCCAAAAAAACGTCGATAATTTGTTGAATACGGCGAACTAAATATTTTGGGATGATTTCAAAATTTTCGTTATTTCGACAATATTTTTCATTGTAACGGAACTGTCAGCTAAATTTACGATGGGAATGACAAAAATTTACTTTCCGAAAAGATTTTCCAGAATGTTTTTTACTGGAATGACCACATTTTCGTGATTTTTCGAAAAAAATGTTTAGTTGAACGGTATCCAACAAAATATCGATCTTTTTCAACAATATTTTCTTTTCAGTGTATCCTTTGCCTCGGAATAATGGCTGGTTTTGCTTTTCTCTTCTTCAACACGTTTTTTTTAGATATTTTTTTGAATCCGCTTTTCCATTTTTCTTTCATTTTTAATTTTTTCAAATATTTGTATGAATATTTATAAATTTTTATGTATTTAGAATAATTTAAAGTTTCTTCGAACCTCGTTACATGTCGCAGAATAAAAAAATTACAAAATGAAACCATTATCGATAATTATTGTTATGGAACGAGTCGACGTGTGAAATAAATGCCAAATTTTTGTGTTAATCGAATCGGAATTGGCGGAGGATTTGATGTTCTTGTAATTCTCTTATTTATTCAGCCATAAATTCAAATGAAAATGTAATCGTGTAAAAAACATTCGAGATGGAGCTGTAAAAGTTGGCAGATCGATAGAAATTTTATAGTCGAACGATTGTACTTGCGGAGAATTTGTCGAAACCGGGCGTCGATGCGTGCATTTTCATTGGATAAATAGATTTGAGCCATTACGAAAGGGCATTGTGCGCGGATTCGACATTACAAGACCAGAGCAGGCGAGACGTTTTATTTTTATGACAATTCGCTCGCCATAGAACTCTTATTTCCAATAGCATCAGGAAAATATTTTTCACAAGGAGAAAAAGAGAGAGAGAGAGAGCTTTTCTCTCCTCCCGCCCTGCTCGCATGGGCGAGCTTTCCTTCGAGCTCGGACGCGCATGCAGCAATAGCATCGCGCGATTCTCTTCCCCTCGTAGGGCCTTCCTCTCTTTTCCTGTCTCTCTGGAGCTTGTCATAGTTGGTCGCACAATCTTTACCACAAACGATCCGATCTTGTGCTTGCTTACGTAACTATGAGCATGAGCCCTGTACACTCTATTATATAAAAATACATAAACGTACTTTTTCCAGTATATATTCACCCATTTTACAATAAACGCTTACAGACATACCGACCAACTTAGATACAGAATCTCCTGCACCGAGTATGCAACATTTCAACTCGCACGATCGATACACATGGGTCTGGGGCGCCCATTCAGCGAATGGCGTGAATTTCTCGTTTTTCGTATCGATTATAATTATTGAACAGCAATGAAAATGAATTTTTATCCATCCACCGAGTGCAGGCTCCCTTTGTATAAATCCAAACCTTATTTTCTGAATTTCTTCAGATTTTTAAAACGAATCCAGTGCAGTAAAGAAACGGTAGGACGTCCCAGACCCATGTGTGTCTACGGAGGGTTAAATCAAAAACTTTCCAACGACAACTTTCCATCCCATGCCCACGAAAATGAAATAAAATTTAATATTCCCTTTTTGTCAATTTATAATGGCCTGTGAAGCCGTGAGAAGAACCAAAAGATTCGGAAAAATCAATTTTATTTGCGGAGGAATTCGGAAGAAAAAAAAACGTTTTCCAAAAAGCTCTCGATTGTCTTGTCGCATTGGGATTTCGCAAATAGAAATGCACGATAAGAATGAACAACTTTTTGATCATCAGCTTTAGATTCACACTCAGATAAAATGATATAAAAAAAATTACCATGTGGCATCAAAGTTGCCTGATCCCATGTCACCCCTCCGAAGGATTTCAGCAAAAACATAGTCATTTTTAATTAATATTCTATTAAAAATAGCATAAACTCTATTTTGCCAAATTTTCACTTTTATTCGGCCAATTTTAAATAAAAAATGACGATGTATTTGTTTAAATCTTTCAAAACCACGAAATGATGTAGAAATTTTTTTATACAATGCTCTCGACGTAAAATGATGTGTAAACTTGAATAATAAATACATGAAACGATCGAGGACACGCCTTGTAGTGAGGACGTAAATGAAAAAGTATGTGCGCCAAAAAACACATGGATATTATACAAATTTTTCCAGAGAAATGATCCTGGCGAGGGCGATCGTGCAGAGGCGGCGCCGATTCACAGAGGACGAAATAATCCCGGAAAATTGTGTCGGCAAACAGTTCTTTGTAGGTGGACAAAGACTGCAGAGTTTTTACGTCACGCGGTCTATTCGAAAAAGTAATGTACACCGCGCGCGGCGTTATATGTTTGGAGAAAGAAAGAAAAAAAACATATCGAAGATGCTTAAGAAGGCTATGAAAAGCTAGCTTGTTAGCTGCTTGGAAGACTTCACGGACGAATAGGGCAGCGGGGCCGGGGGGGCTTACAGGTAGAGAAGAGCATTATTGTCAGCACCGGCGGCTGCTGCAAGTTATCCATGCGTACGAACTTCTTGGTCCTCCACTTTGGAAGAAAGCGCGCGCGGCAAGAGCTCCACAAGACTTTTGGTATCCTGACGGACTTTGCTCGCTTGTATATGTGAAAAAATAATATGGGTGAGGGCTGGATACTCTTTTTTGTGTGGTACATAAGGGATGCCGCCGCCGAGACCTTAAGCTGCATCTCGATCCTCTTGCCGTTGCACAAACTTCTTCTGGTTCTCGAGGAGGTCCAGGCGCACAAGCGCACCCTCCCCTGTAGCTAGACTCTTAATAAATAAATGTATATACACACGTATGTGTGTGTGTGTTGCTCTAATGCGTTCTGGGATCTGAAAGCCTCCTTATTATGGGACAGATCTTGGTGAGGCATATATACGGCATTATCCACCTATAATATCCAATCCTAGTATCCAACCGTGTCCGCCGTCTCGCGTCCATTGAAATCGGTGGTCGGATGATCGCGCGTAAGCACGTTATTCGCGGCACTTCTCTCCAACCGAGATCGTGTGTCCCCCGCTCCGCGCTTTCCTCCGGCGCAAAAGAAAACTGTTTTTTTTTTTTCATCCCCCGTTGTTCGTAACGTCGCCGGCGCGTAAAGCGTTGACGATTGTCACCGAACGGCGATTATTTTATTGTCAATTCATTGGCGAAATAAAATCGCGATGCAATAATGTTCGTGTTGAAATAAAACAATGAAAAAGATTCATTTTCACGCAGCAGCTTCGGGTAAAAAGAGCGCGCGCGCGTCCGTGCCGCGATCAGCTTCCCCGCATAAACGCGAGCCCGCGGTAACTGCCTTAATACAAAGCCCATCCTTTTGGTGTAGCGCGCAGTTCGTGCATACAGACTGCTCTCTAGTTTTTAAGGGATGCAACCACCTGGAGCGGTACACGGCATGGAAATGTTGACGACGAGGGGAAAAAGGAGAGGGGGCGCGTGCGCCTTCCCTGGGAGTGAGCCGAGCATTCGAACTCACCGAGCCGTGCAACAAGAGCCGCGTCGCGAAATAAGGGATGTTACCCGCACACACACACACACATACTCAGTTTTATGTATTCCCGTGTCTGCACATATTCTCTTTCGTCCTTTACCCATCTCCGCGAGGCACGTGAATACATCGCGCTGTCTGCTCCGCACCTTTCTCATTCTTTTCGCTAGGAGCGCACGTCACTTGCGGCGCAGAGAAAGTATCTCAAATTTTTATGTATCTGTATTTACATTTTATATACTTTACGCTTTTGTATGTTTGTGTTTAATTTAGAGCAATATAAAGCAATTTAGAGTGTGTTGAAATAGAAACACATTTACGCTCCTTCGGTGCTCGAGTTTTCGCATGCATTCTCCATACTTACCCATCGAGGCGGGCTTGTCGGGACAACTTAAGCACACGCGTATACTTACCGCATGTTGCCATAATGAGTCGGGGGGAGCCACCCCTTGGATCCAGAGTCCATCGCCTCTCTGCGCCTCGCATCCTTCAGTTTTTCTCTATACATTCCATTCCCCGAGACCCTTTTTAAGTTTTTTACCAACTTTCTCTTTCTCTCTCTCCTTTCTGTTGCTGTTTCTCTACGCGCTTCCGTGTAGATCATTGATACACGCGGGAAAACAGTTCGCTACAAAGTAACGACGGATTAATGTAACGCCCCACTATCTTTTTGCTAGTTTTCTCCAACGGATACGCCATGCCCCCTTTTTTGCTTTTATACCCCCATGAATCGCTCAGTTTAATTATTTTGCTTTGGGCTTACAAATTTATTTAGTTTCCGATGTATTTTTTTAACTAGCAATTCTTTTATTGTACTTTTTGTATTTAAACTGGACTGGGAGAATCAAAAATTTGAAATTGTTCTTGCAGAATGAAACGGAGCACGAATTTGAATTTTTTTCAATTTTTCATAAAAATTCGATACCATTTTATATGCAATTATGATGATAATTTCTTCCATTTTTGTTTCTCGTTGATGCATTTTTTTTTTTTTTTGAGATTTAAATCTGTAAGGTCTCGTGACACGGATCGCATGGATAGTCGCGATGAAAAAGAAAACATCGGTCGCGTACGCAAAATCGAGGAGTCAATCGCCCGCGCGAACATACTCGCGTAATTCTCTCGTTATCATGAGATTCCGGGCATTCGATTTGACGAGATCGAGTATTATTACGCGCGATCGATCGCTCGAACAAGTGGAAAACGATGCATCAAATTTGTACCGAGTTTTTTGTCGGATTCGCAAATATACACGGTAAATGCGTTGATCGTTTACTCGCTTTTTCTCGATCTCAGTCTACGCGGAAGATACACATTCCTGATTATTTCCTGCACATGAAGGTTTTTATATTCAATAAAGAAAATGATAAAGTTTCACTCACCTCGATCAAATAATCATACACATTAAACGTTATTCACATTTTTTTTATGCTGCAAAAAATCCGACCCTAAAATACTCATCAGACTTTTTTTTTATGTTACAGGATGAAACGATCGGCCACTGGGCGGCGGTTATATCTGTCGGGCGAAAGAGGGAAGTTACATCATAATGAAGGGGGTTGGTCTGCCAAAAAGGTAGGGATGAAAAGTGCATCCATCGCTCTCGCGCTGTTGGAATGGTTGGAGGCTGAACACACTATTTTTCATGTACTTTTATGGTGGATTGATCTTTCCCGATCGATCCACCGCATAGATCAATATATTTTTCTCCTTTTTTCGAATCCTATTCAATTTTCGATTTCGATCGCCTGCGCCGTTGCCTGTGCAACTTTTAAACGTTCAACTATCCTGGAATCGAAAAAAAATTCGAATTTTCAATCCTTAAAAACATTCGGAAGTATTTGGGGAAAAATTTCAAACATTTCTCGCGTGTATTTGGTTTCCGACGGAAATGTCAGCCAAATTTATCATTGGAATGACGAAAAATTTCTTTCCAAAGTGATTTTCTAGAATATTTTTTGCTGCAAGAAATTTTTTTTCGAGATTTACAAAAAAAAAGTTTAGTATCCATCAAAATATCGATATTTTTTAACAAAACTTTCTTTTCAGTGTTGGGACTGTAATTTCCAATTTTTCTGGTTCAAAAACCGTAATTTTTCATTGTTTTTCTATCGAAATCGCGGAAATTATGACATTTTTCGCCTTTTTTTAGATGAAATTTTACGGTAAATTTAGTAAATTTTTATGTAAAATTCTCTCCGTGTAAACACCAACCGCTGTTAGTAGGTAACAATTTTTTGAAGATCCGTGTATATATAAAGCGTATATATTTACGCGTGTATATGTACTTAAGCGTAGGTATATACGCATGGACGCAGCAGGCGAACTTGAAAAAGGCGGCAAGAGATACGCGTACTTGTAATTCTGTGGCATTCAGGTCGAGCAGACTGTGAGAAAATCTTCCCATTGAAATTTTATTAACAAGGAGCGAGATGAGAGAGGAAAAAGCCGCGATGCTGTGGAGTGCACGCTTCCACCTCTTGATGCCTTTGGCGGCTCTCGCTTTCTCTCTCAGTTTTTCTTTTGCAACATGGTGAGCAGGGAGAAACGATGCTTTCTCGGATCATGCACCGGAACCGCATCGCTCCCCGAGTCCTCCCTCTTTCAGGCCAACCTAATATTTACACCAATTTTTACATCCCCGCCATCCCCAAGCTACCGCCCATTTTCAAACGCGTTATCGCCTTTTCTTCTTCCCATTTGTTGAGAGCCACTACTGCTGTGATCGAAAACAACATTTTTTCCAAAAATTACAAAAATGTTGTCATTTCAGCAAGAAATGTCGTTCCAATTGTAAATTTTACCGACATTTCCTTTAGAAATGAAAATTTTGTCAAAATCGAGAAAAATTTGAAATTATCCAAAAATATTAAGTTCACCGTGTTCAACAAAATATCGACGTCACAAAGTTTCGTTTTCTGTGAATAATTTTTGGAAAATTTGCCTTTTTTGACATTTTTATTTCAAAAACTTCGCACAGCCGATTTCAACGACGTTTTTATAAAATTCGACACACACACCATCAATTTTCAAAAAACTTGATTCATCGTTGGAAGCTGCAACGCACTTATCCATAATTTTCATTTAGTTTTTAATCCGAGATGAGAGGTTTTCAACGATGCATAATAACGAGAAAAGAGCAAAAATGTTTCCTGTTTAAATGTTTTTTTTTTTTAACTATTTATTGTTTTTTTTATATTATTTTTTTATTTTTTTACGACGATACGGAGATGCGTGAGTTTGAATTCATTCGCGGATGGGTCGTTAATGTATTACGTACGAATCGGAGAAGTGCATTTGAAAGTTTGCCTCGCGGCATGGATCAGAGAAAGGCACGAGCTGCTTCTCGCATGTTTTCAATTACATCCGATCTTTCTACGGTCTTTGGTGTCTGATTACACCGAGATGTCGGGAGTCGCCCACCATATTATATAGCCACCGCCCTTTTTGTATCAGACTGTGCACTTGCTTGGCGCGCCGCTCGCTCTACACAAACGTAAATATATATATCTCTCTTTAGTTGTGTGATATCCCTCCAATTATTCCTACTCGCTCTTTGTAGTGTGTATACAGAGATGAACCGCAGACCCAGAATCCGATGAAGCTTAAAATGAGGAAATAATACAAATTTCGCTGAAAGTTGTTTTTCCTCCAGGGCCTGCACACAAACCCGTGCAGCAGAAACTTTGGTCCTCTTTTTTTTTAAAAAGCAAAAAGAACTTTGATCCCGTGCGATCGTTTCATTCGATCAATTATTCTGCATTGAAAAACGAAAAGAATGAGCCCAAAATTCAACCCTTTTCCTTCAATTTTACCGGGGATGTGAATTTTTCAAAATTGGAGCCATTTATGACCCCAAGTCACCGGAATAGGCAACAAAAAAATAATGTTTTACCGTTTGAGGGTTAACGATGAGTCGCTTTTAAAAATTACAACGTCACCGCGATTTCGAGTCAATAAAAAGTGTCGAGAGAGATATATGCGCGACGAAGAGCATTTGTCAAGTTGAACGAGATCGGGCGCAAGTAATATGGCGAAAAGAGGATACGCGCGAGAATTGGAATAAATCCAATAATAGATGATAAATAAGCTCTTGGTCGACTCTGCAAAGAGCTTGCCAGTTTTTGTTCGTTTCTATGAAAATGTGTTGGGTTTAAATTCATTACTGCTGGGCACACATTCGAATGGCCCTGAATTATGGACCATTCGGATCCACAGGATCGTGATAAAGTTTCACTACCGAAAAAATCGGAAATGACGTATAGACTCGCGAGCTATAAAAAATTAAGTGTCGGTCAGTTTAGCGAGAAATCCGAGTGCGAGAATAGTGCGTGAACGCGCTTCCGAGGTTACGTGTGTATCTCCTGTTAATATCTGAGGATGCTGACAGTTTGAGCAGGGAGATTGAAAACGATCGGAGAATCAAGACTCGAGCTCCTCGGTGGTCGTTTTTATGAACTGAGCCAAATTGGGTCAGTAAAAACTTGAAATCGTGGCAAAAAAAAAAGTCCATAATACACGATGGTCCGTTCATGTGAATTCCGTCGGAGCATCGATGGAAATTCGTGCTGCGCAGTCGACGAAATTAAAACTTATTTCCAAATTCGATGATCTCTCGGAAATCTGGACCAAAATCTCGAAAATTCAGGGATACTTTATTATTTCGTTTCGTCAAAATTGACCCTCCCCTGCCTCATCCCTTTTACATGTTCCTCGTCTCCTCCAAAAGCAAAAGTTGATATGGCCCTTAGAAATATTTGATCAAATTAGACGAGGTAGAAAAAAAGTGCCTCGATGTGTCCTGCTCTCGCGGTCTGTGGCCGCGCAGCCACGCTCTCTCGACTGTTAGGAAAGACACGCGAGAGGAACGATGAAGAAATAAATGAGAAGTGTCACTCAAAATGTCGAGATGTAATTGGGTGCGCGATGGTATTATATATCTATTGGTATATCCATGCGAAACGACTCTCGGTCTTCCGCGAGCTGATATGTTTGTATATATTGATAAATATACAAATACATACATGTAGATTAATACATGAATATACATAGGCCCAGGAGAGGAGAGTATACCAAGCGAACCGGTCTTAATCTGGTTATGCGGCAATCGTGCGGCAGCCCTTTCCATATCTCTCAAGCAACCCCCTGCGTGCTCTTTCCTCTTTTTTTTCGGTTCTCGTTCCATTTTCTCTATCGTTTATTTTTTCTGCCTCCTTCTCTCTCGCTCTCACTTTATCGTAGCCCAGACCACTTCGATTTCTCTCGCTGCTCCGATGCATTTCATGCTGTTTTCACGGGCTCTTGGGCTCTGTCGCGTGACTCATATCACACACAGGGGGCCACTCTCGACCTACTGAACTTGGAAACTTGGCCGTGCAGTCGCCTCTCTCTCACTCTCTCTCTGTATCCCACACTCTTCTGTCTACATACACACTAATTCATTACTCCTGCTTAACCGCCTTTCCAGTGGACAGGTATCCGTAACCGAATGTACACATTCGCTGTATACAAATATATCTGTGTAATTTGTAGGTTCGGACGAAAAGGAACTGGGAAGTTGGTCGCTTCGAGTTCCTCGGAGCTACGGTTTCGTTGTCAAGTTAACGGCCTGCCTGACGCAGTTTCACGTGTACGGAATTACGTCTCGGTGTATGTTCAACAGTTTGTCAACATTTTGTTACCTTCCAGGCACCCTTTACGATCGATCTGACTCCGGAAATCTTTGATGCTCCGGCTAAAAAAGTGATCGTAAGTAAAATAATGAGCCAAACTAATTTCCTACGATCAGATCCCAACCAACTGGACCAATAATTCTGCGCTGATACACACTCGCAGAGCAAATCCGTCGTTAATAAATGAAAAAATCCAGCTCATTAAAAAGAAAATCAAAAATCTTTGGAAGGTACCACGGTGTGACCATTCCCGATATACATTCGGAGCAGAGAGGAAAGAAAAAACTTTGAACGGTTGATACGGTTGGTGCGCGGGGCATAGCACTTGACTAGGATGTAATTAAGTGTGTCCTCTCGAGCGTGTTCCTCGCAATTGTCACATGTTGGGGGAGCAAGTAAGAACTAGGTACACAGGTAATTGGAGCTTAATTGGAGCCACCTGTTTCATCCTGCTATCGTCGCACTGCTGAAAAGGATTTTGACGATCTCGTTTTCACGTACACGGCGTGTGTGTATAAAAATATACAAACGCGCGTATTAAATCTGAGAATCGTGAACTGTATAAATTTATTTTCGATTTATTCTGGATTTTCTCCGGTGATCCATGCACACTGAGTAATTCATTTTTCGCCAATAAAATGTGGCGAACGAGAAGGAACTTTTTGTTGAACTCGATCCGGATGAAAAAAGTGAGAAAAAATAAATGTGCCCGAACAATTGTTTGCGATCGTGTTTTCGAAAGAATAATTGCGGATTTTGAGAAGCGCGGCATCGAGTAAAAATAACAAAAAATTGTATTATATAGAGCCGTGTTTTGGAAGAAAAATGGAGGAACTTTTTGTAGCGAAATGTATAAAATATATAGATATTCGTGTGTGGATATATAAAGGGGTATCGATGCGTTAACGGGGTGACGTGAAGCAAAAGTGAAGCCGATACAATGGCGGTCGAAAACGAGCCTAATCCCAGAACCTGTATGTGGTTTGTAACACCCGAATTAAAGTCCTGCCCTCTTTTATCCCCTGACGTGCCCTGTTCCCGCGCGTTTCTCCTCGCCCCGCGACAACATCGCGTTTTCATCGATCCTTCATATAGACAGCGAGACGAACGATATGCTGCGAGATGAAATGCGCCTGGTTCTAGCTGTTACACTTCCGCGCGCTATGAGAAACCTCAATTTTTGTTAGGGGCTGAAAACCGGAGCAAAATATATAATGCATAGGGCCGGAGAGGGCGGGATTCGAGTCGTCGAGTCCGCTATTGAAACGCACACAGCAGCACGCATAAATGTCCCTAATCTCTTTCGTTACGTAACGACAAAATTGTTTCACCAGCAGTATTTTCGAAACTAAGTCTCTTCAACTATATAGACTGAATGGCGATACACAAAATTCTATACCTTGCCAGGCGCGCGATGAACAATGCTTTAGATATCGCGTGATGTGTTTCGCACCCCAAAATTATTCCCCGTCGCGTGGCGCTTCGCGTTCGATCTTTCATCGCGCCGTGTATAAATTCGACGCGCCCTTTGTCCACACGATTCTGCACGAAATGTCTTTATACCAAAAATCCTGAAAATTTGAGTTTTTATATCTCTCAAAACTCAATTATAATCGGAAATTTTTCATTTCTTTGATCACATGCGTCCATCTCGACATTTCCACTGCAAATAATGCCCGCGAATAAAATTTATAGACACTCATCGACTCAGTAGAGCAATTCAATTTTTTGGGGATTGGCGATCGCAATTACGTGAGAGCATCAGCAGGACTCGATCGAGCATTTTTAATCCATGAAAAACGATGGTCGGACATTTTTCTTAGCTTTTTGTTTTAGACCCAAAATAGAATTGCTCGAACCACATAATTAACGAACAAAAAGAGGCGAGATCTATAAATGTCTACACACTTTTGCTGCATGCTGTGGAAGAAAAGCGACGCGTGGCTTGAAAATATTTATCATCGGAATGCCAGATTATTAGCTTGACTAAAACAAACAAAAATTCTACAAAAAATAAGGAAAATTCTTGATAGATCAGGAAAAGAATAAATGCTGGTGATTTTATCGAGAGATGTATGACAAACTTTGGATTAGAGGATTCACCGGAAAGAAAATTTTGTTGGAAAAGATTTCGATGTTCGCCGTGGTTGCGGATATGTTCGTGACTAAACCGCGTTTTTTGAAAAATTACGAAAATATGTTGTCATTGGAGGAAGAAATATTCTAGAAAGTCTCTTGAAAAAAGTAAATTTTTGTCGTTCCAATCGTAAATTTGCCTGCACTGAAAAATCAATTTTGTCAAAAAACGTCGATATTTTGTTGAATACGGCGAACTAAATATTTTGGGATGTTTTCAAAATTTTCGTTATTTCGACAATATTTTTCATTGTAACCGAACTGTCAGCAAAATTTACGATTGGAATGACAAAAATTTACTTTCCGAAAAGATTTTCCAGAATGTTTTTTGCTGGAATGACAAAATTTTCGTGATTTTTCGAAAAACGTTTAGTTGAACGTATCCAACAAAATATCGATCTTTTTCAACAAAATTTTCTTTTCAGTGTGACAGTTCCGTTAGAAATAAAAAATATTGTGAAAATAACGAAAATTTTGAAACGATCAAAAAATATTCACCGTGTGTTCATAACAAAGTATCGACGTATTTTGACAATAAAACTTAATTTCCAGGGTACGGGGTCCCGGCTGAATTGCGAGTGTTTTCCGTCGGAGCTTATTTTGGTCCGAAACGTGTATGATAAAGAATAAAAGCGCGATTCGTTCGGGTATGGTGATCACAATAAGGTTTTTGTGGCGCGCGCGCGGGTGCGAGGAAGTTGGTTAGCGGATGAGCATATCTTTAAAGTCCGCGTGTGTTGTTGTCGCGCCGGGAATAAGTGCGATCTGTGCAGATGGTGGTCGAGAGGTTGCGAAAGCCGGGGGCAGCGTGCGCAACGCGGACGCGTGCGCATTTGTTGAAGAGCGTGTATCGTGCGGATGCGCGCGTGTGAGACGTTGCAGACGCGCATACTTGGATGGAACAATGGCGTCGATGCTTCCCGCCAACCGGGATGAATCGTCGGACACGCCTATTTGGAGCGTTTCACCCCCGCGCGCGCGCCACAAACGACGGATTGCCTTGGCTGCTGCTTCGGGGGATCTCGCGCGGTAGATCGTTGCCGAGCTGACGAAGTACCTCTTTCGGCAATGTTCTACGTTATCCCCACCATTGGCGATGATTCTTTAACGCGCGGAAGCTCGAAAACCACGCCCATCGCGGTTGGCTCACAGCAAGAACGTGTTTGGGAGGCTGCGAGCAGAACGCGAGAGAGCGAGCGAGAGGGGTGGATCGAGGGAAGGCGGAGAGGGGCTGTATAGCCGGAAAACGACGTTCATCAGGGGTAAAAGGCGGCGTTGTGTTGGCCGAGGAGTCATAGGGGTGAGAAAGAGACAGAACGCGTGGTTAAGGGCGAGAGGGTAAGGACGATGTTGGGGATACTGCAGGAGGGGGAAAAAGATGGAGGGGAACGCGAGGACGACGGGAAGGTCGGAATCGAAGGGAGAAAGAAGGAGAGAGGGAGAGAGGAAATGGGCAAGAGAGTTGGAGAGGGAAGAAAATGGAAGGGGATGCAAGTAACGTTGCAGCTCGAGAGAGAGCGAGAAAGCAACGTTTTTCCTCTCTCTCTCGGCTCATGATTTTTCATCTCTTTTTCGCAGTTTGTCTCGCTCCCACTTGCCAACAACTAGACAAAGTGAGACAACTCGAGCGAGCAGGATAAAGAAAGGACAGAGCGAGAAAATGAAGCACGTCGGATCGTTCGTGTGGCTGTGCGACTACTGCCCAATGTGCCCTAGAGCGACAACTGTACGAGGAGAGAATCCGAGAATCGTTACGGGGGTGGGGGCACGTGGAGAAACGAGAGGGGGCACGGGGCGGAGGATTAATGCGTGCGCCCGAGAGAGAGAGAGAGACTTTGAGAGCGAGAGAAAGAGACGCGCGAGGGAACCGAGACGAAGAACGACGACGCCGGCAATCTCGTTCGTCGTGTGGTGGAACTGCCGGGCCCGCGTATCTCGTGCACCCTCGCGAGTAAAAGCCCGCGCGTGTATCCAAGACCAGACTCTGGTGGTCAATCGGGCGCCGCGCACCGCACCGAGCGACGCGTCACTGCACCCCCGGGCTTTTAGTTGCACGTGGCTCTCTTACCAATTGACGCACCGTCGCTCATCGCTCCAACCAGCCGCAATAAATTTTCAAATATTATCATAAATACCGATTATTCCCGAAGGCTTCATAACAAGTGTCATGCAAATCCCCATGAGAAATTATTCAGTTCTCCGAGTCAATTATTCTCTCGTATCCTCAATTTTATGAAAATCCTTCGACTCCTTATTTGTCAATTGTTCATCGACATTGTTCGCGCGACGTTACCTCGATCTTGGCCGAATCGAACGACCGTAAACCACGCGCAAATCGCCTCCGTCCCGTTCATCTCAAAGTGCGCAACGAGCGGATTTATATCGAGAGTGTTATCGAACCCACAAAATTCCTCGTTACCAAAAGGATTTACATCGTGTCGCATAAAAATATTTACCGCCACAAACTCTCAAATGAAAGTGATTTTTTTTTCTCCAAAAGTGATACAGTGTTAAGAGTTTTCGAATTAATTTGTGCACATGGAAAAACAATTCTTTATCGACGATTGATCAAAGCTGATCCAAATTCCTCTCCAAATGTTTACTTGAAAGGATTTCATCTTCACCTTCTTCTCCGAATCAACTATAGACGCCGATTATTTCCTTTCGCAAGCTTTCACTTACCAATCGATCCATTATTCCTTTTTTTTTTAACTCTCTTTTTATCATTTACGTGGTCAACAAGAAAACGTGTCACGCTCATTGCGGATAGTGCTTCTCGTTGCTGACAGGATCCGGCCTGATCACGGCCATTCTCGACACGGTACGTCAATTTTCTCACATGCATTGGGATCATTCTCATAATTTGCGGCATGCACAATCAATTCATTTATTCCACCTTCCGTCCCTTGCCGAACGAAAACAAAATCCACCAAAATTCTCGGTAATTTCATTTTCGCAGTTGATCATTAAAAAAAAAGAGGCAAGCGATCAGAATATTTCAGTGTTTTTCCAGGAGGTTTATTCAGAGCAATTTTTTTGGCAAAAAACACGACGTCGCACGACACTGACGTTCCCAACGTTGGGGTTCAACGAAAATTCCTTTCCTTTCATTAATTGTTCGATGAATTCGGAAAAAATTACGATTTCCGTGTCGACTTTGTTATTGAATTCGAAAAAAAAGATCGTTTCATTGTCCTGATTAAATATTGAATAAGAATCGTGAGCTTTGCTTGAGAAAAAACAGAATTTCGTTGCATTCCAACGACGCAAACATCGTGACGTCGCACTGACAGACGAAAACAATCCACCAATAAGATTCCCGGCAACTCCGTTCCCGCAGTTGATTATCAAAAATAAAAATCAAAAGCGGCAAACGCTCCGAATTTTTCCAGGAGGTTTCCGAATAGATTTCATCAAAAATGTGCAAATTTTACGAAAATTTCTATAGTGATTGAATTTTTTTGGCGAAATAACAAAACGTGGCAGAAATCTCTTGCGATAATGTTGAGACGAGATTGCACAGAAAAATGAACAACTTGTATTCTGACATTTCTACAAAATAACCATCAAAATTCAAGTCCCGATTCTCGAATCAAGCCAAAATTTTTAAAAATGGCCTTTGACTAGAAAATTTTCATCCGTATCCAAAACCGTTGGGAAAACTGAGGAAACGATAGTCCTCGACGTAATTCGACGAATTTTTTATCGAACACTTTCACGTAAAAAAGTGAATAAAGAAAAAAGAGTCAAATTTCGATTTTTCTAGAGTTGTCGAAGCCTCGAAGAGCAGCACAGTTTGTATGAAAGAAAAATGAATTCGGTTACAAGTGTTGCGAGTATAATTGTGTTTGGAGTATCGGCTCAAGGGTGAGAATGATATTTTAAGCTGGCATACACGCCGGGGAATGAGCGGGGAAGCTTGAGACATGCACTTCACGCTGACTGCGTTGAGAAAGAAACCGCAAATTATTATATTCGTAACATAATGTGCCGAGGTTGGTTTGGGGATGAAAAGCTTGAGAGTAGATCTTGGTGTACGAGACGGTGTATGTATAACGGATCTTGTACGGAATAACAACGGGATAATACGGGTAAATCGGATTTTTTGGGTTTCCCTTGTACATTTATATATATAGATATGTATTAGATATTTATATGTATGTATAGGAATAAACCGCAGCGAGAGGTTCAGTGTGCATAGCCCAGGGTGCCTCGAGGAGGGTAGATTTCAATTTGACCGGATTATAAAAGCTACACTCGTACCGAAAGCTGTACCTTTCGAACCAGCACGACACAAAACCACAAAGAAAAAAAGAACAAGTCCCTTTAAACATGTATTTCACATTAGATTCTTACATTTCTCTCATGCCTTTCGATTCTGCAGCAAAACTGTTAAAAAAAATCAAACTCCCCGATTTTTTCTGTGAACAAGCGGATAAACTTCCCATGTTCTTGCTCGACAAAGTCCGTGACGATGATTTTTCCTGAGGCATTTATCCGAATGCATTTCATTTGCCACGTTTAAACGAAATTTTTGCGTTTTTTTTTTTTTTATTGAATTGAAACTCCATTTTTTCGAATGTGTTTTCCCATAAATTTCATGAACTCGAATTCGTTCGAAAAGTTTTAATTGGAGCTTCATTGAAAGGTTTTGACTCGTTGGCTGCTCGAAGAAATATGTCAAAAACTTGAATTTTTTTGAGAATTCGAACAAACTACGTTTTGCGAGTTTAAGTTGCACCACGGAGCTTTTAATTTTCGACTATGCCACGACGCAAAAGCATAAAGAAAAGAACGGACAAGTCGGTCTGACTTTTTTTGAATTATTTTTTTCGTGTTTGCCCTTTTCATTTTTATCAGGACGAGTTTGGAATGTCGTGCATGGGAAAGGGACAAAAGTACAAGTTAGAAAATATGAAGGTTGAGCAGTTTTATTCCGACGATGAATGGAAAATCGTAACAAAAGTGACTCGGAGGGCGCAAGTGCAGGGTGAAAGGCAATCCAGTAGTCGGTAGAAACAGTTTTCCTTTCGTTCTCGTTTGACAAAGTGTGCTGGGCCAGGCGTCGGACAAAAATACTCGGCGTAATATACGAGAAACTTTATTAGAGGCGATTTGCACAATTTTCCGAGTAAAGAGTCTCCGCGAGCGCTTGGTATGTTGTATGAGAAATGCAAAACGAGTAGAGAAGGAGAGAGAGAGAGGGAAAGAGAAAGAGTCAGAGAATGAGGTTCGGGAGTTGCTTTTCGTCGCTAGTCAGGTAATGAAAAGTTCCCTTGAACTGGTGAATGCAAAACTCGTTAACGGGAGCCCCCGCAAAACTCATTACTTTTCTATTTTCTCCTTTATTCTTTTGCCCCAACCCCGCGAATACGGTGGACGCTCGAGATATATATAAAATCGTGTTGCATAGAGAAATAAAAGAGAGCGAGAGAGAGAAAGTGCAAAGAGGAAGCAAAAATACGAGCACGAACTTTACCGACGCGAGTGAAAATTCTTCCTCCCTCGAGCGTCGTCTCATTTTCATTTTTTTCCCTCTCATTTACTCTCTTTCTCCTCCTTTGATACGAGCAGGTTAAAACCTCCTCTTCATGTATTTCTCGTTATAATCTCCGCTGTACACACACGCGAGAGTCACACCCAGCTCGCGCGGCAATGTAGACAAAACTTTTTATTCCGTAGGCGATTAGCATGAAAGGAAGAAACTGCAAAACGCATGCTTCGCATAATGGATAACTTTCTGTTTAGCTTGCCCACTTTTAAAACACGTGTCTCCTATGTTTATCGCTTATTTTTTTCTCGCTCATCACGACCCGCATTTAAATTCCAACATTTTTAACGCCCCTCTCATTTTTGGCTCATCTTTACCCCACGCGGATGTACAACGTTATTTAATTATTCCCGATTTTTTTTACTTGATTCAGCATGAAATTAATTATGAAGCGGACGCGAACGTTTGATCAAAAAATCATCAAAAATCGTACTTCGAAAAAAACATGCATTTTCACGATTGATTTCGCGAATTCGGGAAATGTGCTCAATGCAAAAGACGATCAATATTTAAATGAAATGGCACATTGAGTTTATGACGATCGAAACGTGTTGCGGTTTACTATAAGCTATTCACGACACGCGCAAGTTAAAATGTACTGACCGCCGGTGTAGAAATTCACTTCAAAGGGCATCGTTAGTTTACAGATGGTGGATCGTGAGTTTAATTGGCTAATAAATGAAATTTCCATACAGCTCAACCGTGTTTAACGAGCTTGCAATTCATCGTCAATTACATTCGTGTCATTTCGTATACATCGTACACGTCGTTCATGGGATACAAGAGTGTGCGAAATCGATGCTAAATTTCCATTCCCAATTCTACAGTTGTTACACAATTTATATGTAAATGCACAGCCATTTCTTTCTTAAATATCGACTATCGATTGGCTGCAACCATTTATCCAACTCGTTACAAACCCGACGATTTCCTCCGCGTTGTTTTCGCATGATTCCCCTAAACTTTTCGAATATATTGTAAGAATTAATGATTCTTGCTCCATTGCAACAATTTTTCGAATTTTATTGCTGTAAATTTGTCCCCTAGATTTGCAAAGATCTGCAAATCCAGACGCGGCGAAAATAAGAAAAAAAATTGATTTTGACGTGTTTTTTTTTTTTTTAGCCATTTTTTCGACATTTCATTGTGGAAATAATGAACGTTTGTGATAATTGAATGTTTTAGCACTGTGTTAGCGTGGCCGGAGGTGGCGGCGGCGGAGGTGGCGTCGCAGGCGGGGGCGGTGGACGATTGAGTCTACATTTGCGTCCTTGTGGGGCCGGTGGCGGAGTATCGGGGACCGGAAGTGACGGAGTTTCGGATTACCCGCCGAGCGCTGCGGCTGTTAGAAGCAGAGAGGTGGCCGCGGCGGCCCTGCACGCGGCAAGGACCCTGTTGGGCACGGGGGTGGCCAACCCTTGCTCGCCCACCCCCGAGCCGCCCTTTTGGAAAATGCCGCATAAAGGTTAGTAAAAATGAAGCTAAAAAAACAATTTTTTTGCCTAAAAATTGAAAAAATCTTCAGTTTCGAATGAATCTTGGGTCAAACTGACCCAAAAGCCGTTTTTTAAATAAATTTCATCGTTTTCGTAGTGAATTATTGATACTTTATGACCCTAAATTCATTTTTTAACATAAACGAAAAGTAAATGCCAAAAAATTCGTTGCCATTAAATGTCAAACAATTGGTAATGGAAATTTGTTGGCGCGTCAACGAAAATATGATTCCCAACTCACTTAATGAGTCCTTGAATTTAATTATCAAGGATCCTGTTTCGTCAATTGCATGATAGTTTTTGAAGCTCCGTTGAGGCGTAACTTGATCTTGAAAATAAAAAAATCGATGAAAATCTACGGAAAACTGTGTGACTCGTGCAATTCGCGGAGGGGACTCGAATAAATGGGACTCTGATAACAAAAGCCTGAGATAACTCACATCAGGATAATTAAGGAACGTATACACGGGATTGGCGTACAAGGGACAGGAAATAATAGATTCGCGGCCCTCTGAGCCTTTTTTCTATCAGGCGAAATGGCCGGTGCCTGTAAATAGCGGAACTCATCACTAAGATCGCTGTCAATCGGTCGAGAACCCCAGCAACTTTCCGCTCGATTCACACAGTGAAGAGAAACACAGTATCAATCGAAAGGGCGAGCCTGAATGATGCGCAGCTCGCTGCTTTCATTCGCGGCCTGGCCAAAATCTTGTTCGTCTTTCGAAAGGGCCATGAACTCTATCTCGTCTGTTACATCGAGGGGCCGATTCAGTCGCTGTAATCAATACACAACGACCCGAATTTATATCCACTATCTCGATACAAAAGCTTAGGCTCCGAAAAGACGAAACATTTTCGTATTTATCGTTTATTTTCATCGCGGATTAAGCTTATATAATTAGCTGAGTGATCGAATACCAATTTGTCCAGAAACATTTCCAAGACAAGCTCGATCGAGCACAGTCAAGACTTTATCTCTCGCTAATTAACCCTAGAACGAAGAATGAGCCGCAGTTGGACCGTTTTCGTTGAATTTAACCGGATGCCATGTGAATTATTCAAAATTTCTCATAATTTAAATATCATGAACGATAAAATATCGAGCACGGATTTTCCCAGTTAATTTCTTGTTCGTATCCAATAAAACAGTTTATTCACAAGATGATTCAATAATGATGAATAAAACGCAATAAAAAGTGAACGTTTTTGTTGGTCGAAGGTAAACGAGACAGAAATAACGCTGGATCGGACGATCTGGTAGTCTTGACAGGGGCAAAAGGCTACGATGAGCACACACGTTGCCTTATATACATATTCTCTGTGTGTTTTTATATACCGCGAATATATGTATAATTATATCCATAGAAACATGGATAAATACGTGTATATAGATGTATGTATGCATAGGGCGTCAGAGGATCGGCCGCTAACGAGAAAACTCGACCGAAAAATCGAGCGAAGCTAATGCCGTAATCTCGTCGATTAGAGGCGGGTACCTGTGGGATATACCCTTGGCTCTGGCTCGTCGAAGCCTCATAAAGAATTCAGAATGCTAATTCTCTCGTGCGCGGCGCTGGTTCGCCGTTCGGAACTCCTCATATTATATATATACATATAAAATACATTTATATATATATACAGAATCGAACATGGTTAAAAAACGACCGAAAAAAAACGTAAATAAAACAGGCTTACATTTCTCTTTTCTCGTTGCTCGCTTTTTCAACCCTCCATGGAATATTTACCATGAATTCTTTTCGCCAGCTTCCTCTCGTATCTTTCGGTGTTTCTTTCTCTGTTTTTCCCTTCGACTCTTGTATCGCGCCTCGTTTGCTCCATATCAAAAGAGCTTCGATGCTTAATATCCTTCGTTTGGGCCAGGAATTATCGGTTGCCTAATTGTTCCTCGTCTTTATGCAAATACGACCTTTTGCTTCGAGCCGAATATCCGTTAACTTTGCTGCCACCTTTTTTTCGAGATTGTACAAAATGCTTCGGGATATTAAACTTTTTTTTGCCTCCAGCAATTTTTTATACGAGGTTTTTCGATACGAAACTTTTTTTTTGAATAAACCGTTTTTTTTTTAGAATTGACAGGCCATTCAAAATTCATGATACTGCTTTGTCGGTCGAAGGGAAAATTGATTGGTGCACGCGAACCCTTTGAGCTCGATATTAATGCTGCGGTGCGGATGAAAATGAAACACGAGTATAAATTTGTGTTTATGTGCGCGGAGAAAAATGAATCAGAGAGATGAGGACAAAAGCCTCGGTCTATTACGGTACACGTTATAACTAGACTCACGGTACGGTAGTTGCGGTTGTCCCGGAGGTTACCCTCTGTAATATGACACCCCCGATTGCTTGGCTTCTCTGTCGCGGCAACATGCAGCCCCTTTATGCCCAAGCACACGACTAAGCCACTGCAACAATAAGGGGAAGTGCAGAAAAGCACCTGCGCGCATTTCAGCTCCACGAGCGAGTGTTATTAAACAGAAGGGCTTGACAGTAACGATTAGTCGCGTTCAGAGCAACGTGTTCAGCCCTTTTGTTCGCTAACTAAACAAACACACACCCACACATCTCTGGGATTATATTTACGTGCACAAATGTGCGCAAACGTGCAGGTATAACTGCTCGCAGAAATTTCTACGATCACACACACATCGCTGTGACAAGTTTCGCGACAGCCCCTAGTCACGAATTCACCCCCGCAAGATCCGTAGAGTTCTCCACCCTGCTGGCAAACTCGCTCGTGTGGTCTCGAGTATCGCACACGCGGTGTCATGTTCTCATGTATACTCGAGGTAAACGACGACTTCGTGGTCTCCTCCAATCTTCAGCGTGTCATCGACTTCTCAAGGGTCAACCGTAATGATCCGTAGAGTATCGTCTACGCGCGTAATTTACCTTTCAAAACTCAGTTCGGGATCGAGTTGTTTTCACGCGATTGGAATAACACGCTCGAGAATTTTCTCGTTGCATTTCCTTCGAGATTGTTGCAAGATTGTGTTTCAAAAATACGACACGTGGGGTCGTTTTGACCCAAACTATTTTCTCTTCCCGATTGTTTGACATTTCATTTTCGTTTACCGCAAAAATTCAATTGGGACCATAAAACGTGGATAATTTACTATTACTAATTTACTAATTAAATGGTGTGAATGCAACAAGAAATATTCGAGAGAGTCTCTTCGGAAGTAAATTTGTGTCATTCCAATCGTAAATTTTGCTGACAGTTCCGTAAGAAATAAAAAATATCGTCAAAAAACTACGAAAATTTCGAAAATATGAAAAAATATTTAGTTCACCGTGTTCAACAAAATGTTGACGTTCTTCGCCAAAATTTGATGTTGAGTGGAAATACAACAGTTTGAAAATCGCTTCGGGTCAGATTGACCCAATATGCACTTATATGAGAAGCTGCTATGCACGGAGAGAATTTTACATCAAAATTTACTATGATATTATAGTTCCTGCGTACCAAATCGTCCCTCTGAAAAATTTTACCAAAAACATAGTCAATTTTCATCTGAAAAAGGGCGAAAAATGTCATAATTTCCGCGATTTCGATAGAAAAAGAATGAAAAATTACTATGTTTTTGGTAAAATTTCTCAGAGGGACGAAATTTTGATGTAATATTCTCTCCGTGTGTAAAATCAATTGGAGAACGCGATATGGTAAATCATTAGCAGCCTCGGGACACAATCGAATTGAAATGTTATGAACTCGATTGTCTAAATAAGGATTAAAGTGAAATGAGTATGGAATTGTTGTGTCACAGATAGCTTTGCCATTGATATTGTCTGCTGTTTCAATCCTCAAATATCTATAGATGTAGATCGAGGATGGATATACATGTGTGATACATTGATTGAGACAATTTTTAGTCGCTCTTCGGCTGCTAAGCCGATGTGTGGTTTCGGACTATCGAATTTCCCTCCACTTGTACAGATTTGAGGTATAAGCGTAGCCTAAGGGTCGTTTGTACTCCACGGAAGTTTCATGCATATACACATTGATACCCGCGCGTTTTGTGTACATTCCTTTATATTTAACACACGAGTCATTCGAGTATTGGAGCTTGAGGATGGATACGTCGCCGCTGGGGCATGCCAGAAAATAGAGAGAAAGAGAGAGAGGGAGGATGTGAGGAATAGAGAGAAAATCAGAACCCTCCGATTAAAAAAATTTCAACGATTCAAGACATTTACAATGGTGGTTGTGGTACGCAACGGCACGCGCCTATACCCCATAAAAAAAGACCCTTCGGCATGCCGCATGCTTTTTCGTTCATGGTACACGCTTTGTGCACGTCGGATTCTCTCTCTCATACGTTTTTCTTCTTCTCTTTTCCTCTCGATGCTCAAAAAGCCTGCTACTGTTCGCCCACAGTGTGTGCAATACACAACGCGCTCCTTTTTTCAGTGCTCTGTGTTCCGCCACCAGTACCTAACGCCCCGTGCAGAATTCCTGCCGTGCGAGAACCCCCCGCGGCTTCGAGAATCAAACGCCCCCACCGATCCACGAGAGGGCACTTAATACTTTGTACCCCACGACGAGCTTCGTTAATGGCTATAAGAGAAAAAGCATCGCCTCGTGTGTGAGCTAAAGCCGCAGTGGAATGTTCTCCTGCCACGAGCCCGCAGCTATTCGCCCTTTACCTTCTCGTTGGAATGACGAGAGCCAAAAAATGTCTCTCCAACATTTTGTCCGAATAGATAAATTTGCGCAAAATTGACCAGCTCAAATTTTCATATTTTTCTCCCTAAAGAATGTCGAAACTGCAAAATATTTCGTGATTGCGAATAAACGAAATTTCGCAACAACAAAAATTCGGAATATCTCTAAAAATTCTTGTTCATTGTCGTTTTCGTAGTTTTTCGTGTTTTCAAAAATCCCAACACATATAAAAAACGCCCGAAGGCGCCAAATTTTACAAGAGCCCATTTTTTTTATCCACTTCCTGGCACGAGGATAAAATAGTAATAAAAAAAAAAGAATTGATCGGATTGGTTGGCTCGTTTTTGGTGGACACCGTGACGGCGCTGACATAACGCAGGTCAGAGATAACTAGCCTATGTCATGTACATTTATATAGATCTATACATGAATAGTCATTGTATATATATATATATAAAGAGATTACCTGCTTGAATGTGTTCAGTAGCAGGGGATTGTGACGCCAAGGGTGTAATAAATGTCGAGTGCGTTTCTCTCTCTTTCTCTCTCTCTGCAACATGCAGCCGGATTATCGCCGGCTAACGATGGTCGCTCAATTATTTTTCACGTACACGCTTAACCCCATTCCATTTCACCCCCTGCTGTCCCCTTCGCCCCTCCTGCCTCGCGTTTCTGTGTACGCTATCCTGTCTCACCCCTTAACTGCTTTTTCGGACGTTCGGTATCGCTGTTATACAGAGTATAATTGCGTGGCGTGCGTTGATAGAGTCACGGAGATTAACAGCGAATTATTTAAGGTACGACGAGCTGTAAATAACTGATGAATATAGTATATTTTCAACCCCACCCCTCCCACAGCTCGTCGACATCGACGAACCATTATTTCGATCGGCCTATAACAAAAAAAAATGTACGTGGAATTAAAAAAGACTGTAAATGAACAATTTTGAGCCATCGAGCGCACGCGTCCTATAAGTGGGTCAATCTGACCCGAGACACTTTTGTCGCAGTAATTTTTCCATATTTTATGCGACTAAATGAATTTTTTGACGAAAATTAAATGCCAAAATATTCGTTGCCATTAAATTCTGAAGAATCGGTGACAGAAAATTGATGGGGTCAAAATGACCCGCCAGTATGCACTCGAAGGGGTAAACAAACAAAAAGTCTCCAGTTTCAATTTTGATTGAATAAACGAAAAAAAAACCAACAGGTGAATTGATTTGGAAAATTAAGAAACAATGGAAAATTTGACATCCTCTCTTAATTTTCACGGTTGATAATTTCAGGAAAAGCATTTCGTAAAATTATAAAATGTTTACTTTTCTCACTCCTCAAAATACTCGATTAGCTCGTGAAATTCTCAGAGGACTTGATGAATTTCCGGACGTGTGAAGCAGGAAAATTGTTACTGCGTTTTCATCTCTCACGCGCTTCTCGAGAACGTTACCGCGTGCGATAATGAACAGCAATAGAGCCTGCTGCGACGTTCCCACCTCGCGAGAGCTTCCCAGAACAGAATGTGCAAAATATATTCTTGTAAAACCCTCGGCAATTGAGAGCAGGGCGTAATAGTTACTGGAAAGGCAAGTTTTCAGGGATGCGATAACGCCCTTACGTTCGGACGACTCGTATAAATATCATAACGATGCGACGTTGAACTCTCTCTCGTCCCCTCCGCTTCATTGCCGAAGCTTCAAGTGGTTTCTGTACAAGTAGATGCACCGCGACGTGTACATGTCAGATCTACGCACACACTTTTATGAAATTGCGAAAGGGGTGACGGAGCATTGAATTTGACACTCGAACACAAGGACACACCGTTCAACCGCGTGTTTCAAATCATTAGAGAATGTAAACCTCTCCCGAAACGCGTTTGATGTTTTCAGTGGAAAATCGAAATTAATATGGACTACGCGAGCTTTACACGCAAGAAAACACTTTGTAATCATGTCCAATCTTTTCGCTCATTCATTATAGAAAATTACATAATTATTACTTTTTTATTGACGGTTTTTAACGTTAGCTGTTAAATAATTCAAAGTAGAAAATCAAAATTAATTTCGGCAAGTACCACAGGAGCTTTCGCGGCAAAGGGCAAAAGAAAAAACTTTTTAACCATGTCCCAGTTAGACTTTTCGTTCTGGCACTTGTATCTCGCGTATTTGGAGCGACAAAAATCTGAAAAAATTCTGGAAAACCCTCGATTGAACCGTTTTTAAAGTTCCACATATGGTCGTTGCATTTTTTTTTATTCTTGAATAAAATGTTTAAAAAAACGAGATTTTTGAAAAAAGTTGTAGCTTCGGGTCAAAAAAACCCACAATATCCGTGGAGAGTTAATTACTGAATTTTGAATGGATCAAAATTCGAAAATAAATTCAGCCTGGATCGCGACACAAATTTCACACGGATTTGGAGCAAAAAAATTCTAGAATATGGGTCTGGAGATCAGGAAAATGCGTAGCCTCGAGTGATATGTCGGGATTCGGTTGGGTGACCGCGTAATCACGCACTAGAGTTCGATCATGCACTGATCAGCCTGCAGTTGCTTAGAAATCGTGCAAATGCGATTTCGTGGTGTGTTTTGAAATTCGCTAAGAAATTTATCCACTGATCGATCGTGTGTTAGAAATGAGAAAAAAATAGAAAATATTTGAGACGTCGAACTGCACCGCGGGGTCAAAATAAGGGACAGAGGAGAAGAAGGATTGTGTCATATGGATTTGACAGAGAGAGTGCTAGCCGATCGAGTCCTGCTGTTATAGGATCGGAGAAGCGATAACGAGGTACGATAAATAAAAAAGAAGAATATACGTTGTATATGGTGCGAATTGAAGCGAGGATCGATCGATCATTTGCAGAGAGCTGTAAAAAAGAAGTGACGGAGCGTGTGGAAGTTTGTCGTGTATGAAAGGAGCAGAGAACGAAAGACTGCGAGCCAAGAGACTCGAGAACGGAACGGAAATCTGTTGGCGCCGGGTCTTTTTGGATTCTTTTATTTGACTCGTTGATCCTCATGAGCAGTCGCATTCTCATATATAGAAAATAAAAGATTGCGCGCTTATTACGAGACTGAAATTCGAGAGGACGCAGAGAACGCGCGTTGGATCTGGGGCTTGGAGTAAAAAGAATTGAGACGAAAAAAACGGGAGGAAAGATATATGGAAAGAGGGGGAGAAATCGAGATCTAATTATTCGAGCGCCATTATCGTGACGGGATCGTGAACAAATATATATATATATATATATATTTAAGTGTCGTGTGACGTAAACTTCAGGCCCTTGGATATAGCCGCGTGGCCGGTATAGAACGTCGACAGGAGCGTTTTCCCGAATTAGAGAGCGCATTATCCGCTTCGAATCGTGTTTTGTTTCCATTATCGAATAACGATTAATGGCACGTTACGTGAATGCCTACGGATGTAGTGAAAGAGAGAAAGCTGTACATTATACACGTATACATATATAATTATAGATATATAGCGGAATGCAGGTATCGCCGGGCGCGTGGAGAAAGAGGAAAGAGCGAGAGAGCGAGCTGTTGGTAGAAATGGCCGACGGTATGGCAGCAGCAGGACGAAAAGGGGTGGATAATGCCAATCGCCTCGCTGAACGCGCGTGACTGCCTCCACCGACCACATCGATCGGTATATCCGCGCGCGCGATGCTTTTACGGCTATCGATGCCGATATGCTCTCTCAGTCCTCGCCAATCGTACAAAACACATTTGCTCTCACACTCTTTTGTCCCTGCTGCTGCTTTTTCGGTTTGGTCTCTGTGTATATGAGCAACTCTCGATCCTCCCTCCTCTCTCCTGTGTCCTCGTGCACCCTCTAAAGTACATCCACCCTCGCTCTATATGCCATCGCACATTCGATGCAATTCCAATACTCCAAATCACTGACTCCTGCTGCTGCCTCTCGTATATGCTCATTCTCCATCGGCTAAAGGCGTTTGTGTATACACGCATTTCCCAAATTGACCAACGGATCAGAGTGATTATGGATCATTTCCGACCGTAAACTGTAATTGATAGGGAATTCCTTTCATTTCGCAGTTTTCCTCTTTCTTTTTTTTTTGCTCAGCATTTTGTTTGTTTCCGAATCATCTATTTTCCGCTTCGCCTTCCTCAAATGAAAATTATCCAAATAACTGATGGATTATGACGCTGATTGCCACTCTTTTCTAAGAGTCATTTTCATTTTGGACACCGACACACCCTGCAGAATAAACATCCATTCGAATCTCGTCGGATTCATTTGTCTCAATCGAACGCGCATCATAGCCCCGCGGAACCGAAATGAAATGAATTCATTTTGTTCAGAGACTCTGATGGAATCAGATCTAGCAATGAAGTGTACATGAAAATAATTCAAAACAAATACAACGACCGGAATCGCCGTTTTTTCCGAATAAGACTCAGAGACAGTGTCGGGTACCGAATTTCTTGTCACGCGAGGCAAATTGTGTGGCTCAAATTCTTTCAAAAAGCATTCAATTTTAATTTTTTCGTAATTTTTCATCTCATCGTTTTCTATTCTCATTACAATATGCCATTTGTTGTAATTGAACGATAATCTCTTTACATTGTTTTCGGAATGCGTAATTACCGTGAGTAGATTGGCTCGATCGTTGTCTACAATATTCGCTCTCATATTGATGCGGCATTGACGTCAATGCGAGCTCCGAGTGATTAGCGGAGCATTAATGCCACATAAAATAAGCCGAGGGCAAGCGTGTAGCGGTATAGCAATGATTTTAGGGAATTTATTCAGAAGGTTGGAAATCGGGGAGAGGAGTGAGCTGGAAGCGTTTTATTTGGCGAAAAATGGAGAATAATGAAGGATTACGTATTATTGTAAAGTATTAATGGCTCGCTCTCATCCCTCTTGTGAACAAAACAGTAAACAGAAGTTCGGCGCGTTTGGTTGGCAACAATACACGGAGAAAATGGATTCGCTTTGTTTAGTCAGAAATAAAATGTTTTGGGAAAATTGCCTATACGAAGTTTAAAAAGCAAAAGAATCGTAGCACCAGTTGCAAAACTGCATTGTATTTTTTAACACTTACAATTTTTCTTAGCATGAATTATAAACAGTTCTATATTGAATAAGGAACGGTATTGCGCGCGATAATGAATTTCAGGCTTGTTTTCATGAACAATCCACTATGTCAGATAAGAATTCAGTTATGAGTGAGAATATCTCAAATTTTAAACGTCGACATAGTAAAATTATATCATCACAATACGAATATATATCGAAAATGTGTGAAATTTTATCACACGTATTGTTTTGTTTACCATGACCATTGCGATTTTCTTTAATTGCTATGCTACATTGTAAAATCGGTTCTAATCTGATGATTACGTTTTACTATGCTGTTTAGAACGATTTGTCGTACTGCCATTCGAAATATGGCTGTAATTTCCGAACTGTCCTCAAAATACTATAATTTTGAACAATAAGTAACTGGATTTCTAAATAATTTTCGATTTCGTTTTCTCCGTGTGTATTCTTTGGAAGTTCCATTCTCGTCAGAAATAATTAAAACAGCCATCGGCCCAGGTTCGATAACAAAAAATTGTGTTCGAGTGTTGCGTCACAGCTGGCTTGGATTACGAAAATCTTTTGTATTTATTCGCGCGGTTTTTTTTCTAAGTAAATGCGTGTGTAACGAGTTGCGGTGTCTCGCGTATCGAAGGAACAGCAGCCAAGGGTTGAAAGGCGAATGAGGGCTCTCTCGCTGTTAAGGGAACAGGCTTGGAGCAATGATGACGCCATGCAGCGTTAAGGTTTGCATGTACCTTCTTCGCGTACACATACCACGACGACGCAGTAGCTGTGTGTACAGTCACACTGCATGGATACGTTGCTTGGTGGTTGCTTGTCTCGGTCCTCATCAACCCTTGGCTCGCAGATGAGGGAGGAAGCTTGTGCTGGCGTCAGGAAGGCAACCAGCCTCGGCCAAGTGAGGCCGGAGAAGAGCGAGGAAAGGAGAAAGAAATTGCAAAAGAGCTGAAGAGGCCGAGAGCGGGAAGGAGCGAGAAACAGAGAGGGCGTCGCGACATCCCCGCCCGCACACCCCGACAGGATGGGATTTAATCTGTGTCCCGTTTCACGCTCAGTCAAGTGGAACCTTTTTGCCTCACTTTGCGGCGCATGACTCGCTTTTGCTCTCGTCTTCGTGTAGATTAACGTGAAATTATAAATACATAAAAAATGTGTGCCGCGCACCTATCTATATATATGTAAACATTTTATAACAAGCTTTCATTCTATGTAAATATGGATTAGTATGTAGCAAAGTATGTACAAACCTCTACATACCAAATATACATGAAAACACACTATTTTATACGTGCACCCACGGACCAGAGTAATCTAATTCGATCCGTACGTGCTGTGCAAGCGCAGACAAAGTGGAATTTTCGTCTTAGGTTATTGGCTCGTTATTACCGATGGATTTCCCGTGATCCCGAATAATTATCAATTTTATCTTTAGTCAAATTTCATTACCAGCAACACGGATTCAATTTAACTTCAAGCATTTCCCGTTCAACATACAAATTTCGATTTTTCGATCATTTTTTGCTCGAAATTTATTTAAAACCTCGAAAAGTTTGAGCACGCATTATGTGGATAGACAGAAAAAGAAAAACAAAATTCTCCACGCTTCCGACACCCCGTTAACGATGATTTTTGGAGGAGAGAATTTTAAAATCAACGAACTTTTATACTAATCACGATAATTTATAATTCTAATTATTTCGTGAATTTAACAATAGACAAATATTTTGAGTTTTTTTTTGTCGTTGTTACTAAATTTTGTAGTGGATTTTCGATTCTTGATATTTAATAGACATTACTACTGTTACTGTGTTTATAGATTACTCCTTTCTTCTCGCGGAGGTGCAGCATCGAGCTGCTTCAGACATAAGCCTGCATCGAGGTTCGATACAAAAATTTACTCACATTCATTACGTTTATTAATTTAGTTGAGTAGCCCTTTTGAAAAAGTCTTGTTGTCCTTTGTTACTGTGCATTTTACAAGTAAAGTTGATACTCTGTATCGAGAACGAATCGTTGACGAATTTCCAGAGCATTTTTTTAGTATCTTTGCAAAATTCCTTCGTATCGATCGTTTTGTGTCTGTATAGCTGGAGAAATAAATTTCCTATCGATTTTTGACTGCATTAAACGCAAACCCGTCGTTTTCGAATACAAATTGATTGGATTGTTTTAATTATCTCGTTAATTCATTAATTACCATTGGAAAATGTAATAAATAAATTAATAAAGGAAAGAAAGTAGTTGAATTTTTAGAATCGCGCTGTGACAGATTTGAGAGACTGGTCAAACTGCGCGAAAGCCTCGAGGAATCGTTATCTTTGTTATCAATCGCTGAAGCGTCCAGATAGGTCGAGAAGAAAAAGGCGCGCGTCTCTTTGCCGCGGGCACCGCATATATGTGTCGCGTGTTCGATCGAGCGAAACCTTTTTACGTTGCCGCCTAACATCAGCTCGTTATATACATGGGTATTATAAAAAAGGAGCAGTGGAATAAAGAAGAACGACTACGAGAAGTGACGAGCCGGAGAGTTGCTCGAGAAATACCGGTATATACTTTGCCCCGGCGTATCTTCTCCTTTGCCTTTCCTCTCAAGGATTCATCGAACCAACCTCTCCTGGATCCTCGTATCCATCTTCTCTTCTTTCTTCTTTGTGTCTCGTGAACGAAAAACTCTTCTGTTGAGAGGAGTTAAGCCGCGAGCTGCTGAGCAAGAGAGAGAGAGAGAGAGAGAGTGAAATCTTTGGAACACTGACACTTCCCAATGTCGAGGAGAGTCTCGATATATGCGTTTTGGCCGAGAGCTCAAAACTACTCTCCCAGAATCCCCGGAGAATATTCTCTGCCTCGTGTCGTGGCTTATTTCAAATTCCTGAGTATTGAGAATCTTGCCTCGCGTCTCTGAGCGATTATTTTTCATACTCTCCTCCGAGGCAATTTCTTTTTATATCTTCGCAAAATACTTCGGTCCCAGCGTCGAATTTTCGAAGAGTTTGACAGAAAAAACGTCCAACAATTCGAAAAGGAGTGACGAGACCGAGAAAACCTTGCCTCGTTTTTTTTTTTAGTTTGGAAACTAAACTAGAACTTGAACAATTGACGTTTTAGTGTTTCGACGTAATCGAGAGACTACATTTTGACTTTGATACTGTCCCGAGCGCTCGCCGATTCTATACTTGCTCGTAATAATCAAGAGACTCGGCAGAGTCTCGGGATGACAAGTAGATTTGACAGCTCTGTCGTCTGCTGTCACGAGCGCTCGCCGAATCTATACTTGCTCGTGATAAAACGATTTTCGTTGGTGGGGACTTTTGTCCCCACCGAAGTTTCGCTATGACATTTCAGCTGTAACCGTAAAGCACAGCAGTCGTCGAGCGACCTGAAAATTAACATGGCGACTAATCACGCGATGCCCTTTCGATAGAGTTTACAATCATTACGATCGATTGAGTAATTGATGAGAAAAAACTTTGCGCGGGCTTCATGCTGTCAGATTTGTCAGAACTATCCTGCATTCAAGGATTTGACGTATCTGTATACGCGTGCCCGACGACACATTCGGAGGACGAGACACATTCACGGCTAAGATTTTTCCGATGAATTCGTCGCGTTAGCAAAGTTTAATCGGTAAAAAAAAAACAGTGGAGACGAGCGATCATCGTGCAAAGTCATTCATCGCAGTTGAATATTCGCAGATAATAGATTTTTCTTTTATTTCAAAAGGCAGTGCTTAATAGTGTTTAAATTAAAATAAATGATAAAAAAACGTTGAATTTTCTACTTTTACGGTTATTTTGAGGAAATAACCGTAAATTAATTACAATAATTGTTTTTCCGAAAATCAAATTAATCTTTTTGCGTTATTGTGAAGAAAATTATTTTAAATTTAAACAAATTGAATAAAGCGTTCATTATTTGACTTTTTCTATTGAAAATTCTTGTTTTTCTTCATCGCCTGCTCCTTTTTCACGAAGCTCGAACCGACGCGTAACGCGAGGCGTCTTTGAGCCTATTTCGTACCGTTACAACTCGTTGTATTCGAATCTTGGGTCAAAATTGTTAGAATATCAGAACAACAGAATCATCATATTGAGCAATTCCGATAGTTTAAGAATTCTATACATTTAGTTATTCGTCGCGATCACTGAATCATCTCATCTCACCATATTGGATCACGAGCCCGCTCAGACGTGTGATTAGTTCTTCCGAAAAGCTCACCAACTTGCTACCGATGACGTCACTTCATTGGCTTCGGGCTCGTCTGATAGAAATTCGATGCGACGTGGCTCATAAGTTCCTAAATTTGAGGTTTTTGAATTTTTTAGGAAATTCACTTGTCCAGGCTTTTTTCCGCGTGACCGGGATTTTCGGCGAGGATTAGAGCAATTCCAGATAATTAGACCCAATGAAAACAATGATTTATAACTAATTTGCATTGAGTTACGAAACGGTGCGTCGAAAATCTTTGACGGGGACGAATACCGAGCTGGGAAAGTTTGTTGCGAGACGCCAAGTTTGTTGAACGCATATAGAGAGGCGAGGACGATGGGAGGAAGAGAGAGAAAGAGACGGAGAGTGTTGCCGGTAACAGCAGGGAGATGTTTTGCAAATTTACGGCGTCACGAGGCGCGGAACCTTGAGGGCAATAGAGGCTGCTTTTCGGTGAGAGGTTCACAAGCGTTTGCGAGTGCAACCCTTGGGCGTCGTTTTCTCTTATGTCGTCGACGTCGCGACAGCCCCAACCCCGTGAGGACGATGTAGCAAGAGAAGCACAGAAGCCACTTAAATTACATTCCAACTATTTCATGTCACTCCCCCGCGCTGAAAAGTGCAACTCATCGTGACGCGAGATTAATTAAATTTGTTAATTGCAAGATGCATTTAACGCTTCTAAAATGTTTTCTCTAAAGAAAGTTTCCTCCTGTGCGATGCTTCGCACGATTCTTCGTGTGATTCACCTCGTAATTCTCCCACAAGAACAATTCATATTTCCTTAATGTGAATTAATTACTACACACAATTAAAAAATTAAGCGCAATTACTCCATGTAATAATTTCGATAAAATCAGCTTAAAGGGACAAAGTTTGTGTATTTTGTTTCTCCATTATTGCGAAAACGTATTGATCCGGATTTTCAAAAGTTGTCGTCATTTCAAGGGAATAATTGAACGATGGCAACCGCAACAGTGAAAAGAAAATTTTGTCGGAAAACGTCGATATTACGTTGAATACGCTCGACAAAACATTTTTCCGAAAAATCACAAAATTTTTGACAGTGCAGCGAGAAATATTCTAGAAAGTCTCTTTGAAAAGTAAATGATTGTCAATCCAATCGTAAATTTAGCCGACAGTCGCGGTGGAAATGAAAAATATTATCAAAATTTTGAAATTATCCAAAAATATTTAGTTCACCGTGTACAACAAAGTATCGACGTTTTTTCAACCTGATTCAATTTTGAGTGAAGTGGAATTGAGTATAAAAAGAAAAAGTTTAGCCTGCTAGGACGTCAGCAGGGATTCCCACAGTCGCATTCGTGTCCCCGTGCAAATGTGACATGAATTTTCTTGGTAAATTTCGAAAATAGTCGGATAAATTTCCCTAAAACCATTGAAACGCTGTTTAGTAAGGGAAAAGCGATCAGAGACATTTTCACGCTTGTAGTTGATGATTGATCGGTTAGAGAATATTTGTTTGTTTACCGTTTGGCACGTTCGTGCTTGCTTGGTGTTGACCCAGTGTGAATCGCTGATATGCCCAAAACTCGTTATGTTGACCCATAAATATGAAGGTACATGGTTTTTTGGAGCTATATATATTTATATAAATGTCATAATTAGGGCTCGATTAATTACACTCTATGTATCGTTTCCACAGAGGAGGATTTGATGCACGGGGGAGGTCCTGGAATAGGCGGAGGTTCTATGGTCGGTCAGAATTCAATATTTGGATGTTCAGCTGCTGGACACAGCGGGGTTAATCAACTAGGTGGCGTTTACGTCAATGGACGACCGTTGCCTGATGCCACGAGGCAAAAAATAGTCGAGTTGGCACACAGCGGTGCGAGGCCGTGTGATATTTCGAGGATTCTTCAAGTCAGCAATGGCTGCGTCTCCAAAATACTCGGAAGGTAAAAAAACCACATGATTTTTCAAATAAATAAATATCACTGAGTTGGAACGACAAATTTCTGATTTTTTTCAATGAAAGCCTCTGCTTTGACTATTGCATTTATTTGTTTCTGTTTTTCGCCACAGATACTACGAAACTGGCTCGATAAAGCCAAGAGCAATCGGTGGAAGTAAACCAAGGGTTGCGACGACGCCGGTTGTCAACAAAATCGCGGATTACAAGAGAGAGTGTCCCTCGATATTTGCATGGGAAATTCGCGACCGGCTGCTTCAAGAAGGCGTTTGTAACAACGACAACATTCCGAGTGTAAGTCAAAGAATTTCTTCACAACTTTTCCTTCTCGAGACTGTCAAAGGTCAACTTTGACAGCTTCCAATACAAACAAACCAACTATATTAACCCTTTGCGGTCACCCGGAGTCAATATGACCCCTAATTTGGTTACTTTTTCGAAAAACGATGGAAATTTTCTCCGCGGAGTTCATCGCATCATAATAAGTGATGTTCCATGGGGGGAGGCCGAAATTCCCCGTAAACTCCATGAGTTATGGGGTCTTGAAGTTTCTCATAAATATTCGAGAAAATGTTGAATCCCTCGACGTTTATTGGCCACCAATCGAACAAACCCAAACTGCATAATGACCCGAATTTTTTCGCCATTTTGAAAAATTGATGAAATTGTTTTGCCATGATTTTTTCATTCTCAAAAGTTCAAACTAATATCCTGAATTTTTGTGAGTCGTTCGGAACGATACTGGCAACGTATAAAATTGAATATTTACTTTAATCAAGTTATTGCGATAAAATAAAATGTAGCGAAGTGATTCCAATCGCGATCTCCATCGACGAATTTGCTTTACATATTTGTCCGCTATTGCATTAAGATCCCGGAGCCCCAAAAGAGGGAGGAGTTTCCAAAGTATTTGTTAAGAAATCCTCGAGCCACGCACGGCCCAGGGTTTTATAAACCACAGGGAGAGTGGGTGGAGGGTGATTTCGATGCTGGTACATGAGTTATCAAGGAAAAGCAGACGCATCGGCGAAGCAGGGGGCGGGGGAGGGGGTATAGTAGATACGAGGGAGTTTTGGTGCGGCACTTACCCGTCGGATCCGGCCACTCGACCCTAATCAAAGTCTCGTCAATACGATCGGTTGGGTGGGGTAATCGGTCCATTACGCGAACTCTACGTCATGTCCACCCTCTTGTGAGAGCACAGCTACTGTACCACACTGTGCGAGAGCCTCTGAGCCCATCTCACTGCTTGACCCTTCGATCTCTCGTGCCCTATAGACACAGCATACAACTTTATGTTCTCGAAATGCTACACGAAGAATTCATCCTCCTTCCACCCTTTTATATCTCCCTCTGTCACTCACTTTTTCTCCCTCTTCCTCCCTTGCTCGCATGATCCAGAGTCCTGACGCGCGTCTCTCTCAGCCGGCAAACACACTTCCTGTTATTCGGGCCATGCTTCACTGCCATTTTCCTTGACTCTGCCCACCTCGTCCCTACTTTCCATGGCAGACTCGGCTGAGATGACCGATAGACGGAGGTCACGTACGTACTAACGCGTCTGTCGCACGCGACGGAATGCAGACGAGTTATTCTCCGCTGAAACATGTGCTGAAATCCAAAGAACATTCATTCACTTCTCGAGTACCATTACGACCAAAAATATTACTAATCAAATGACGATCAATTGCTCATGAAAAACTTGACTTAACTTTTCTGTTCCTTCAATGTTCAGCGAATAACTTCAACAATTGAAAATCCTAAATTGACCCTTTGAGTGTATAATTTTCATTGCTGTTACAAAATAAATCCAGGGCCTTAAAATACGGTCAATTTCCTACAAAAAACGTCTCTAAAAAAAAACAAAAATTCATTTTTATTCGAACGCAATGGTTCGAAAAACGGCTTGGGTCTGATTGACCCGAGGCACTTTTGTGCCCTCGAAGGGTTGAATATCTTTGATGAACTTTCGAATCATTACGATCACAATTTTTTATATTTTTCTCCACAAATTCCTCGATAGATCGACAGCGTTAATTTAGCATTGGATTCGTGTCGATTTATACAGAGCTTGAAGCGACCCGAGTGTTCTTTACTGTGAACGTAAATCGTGCGAATGTCGTAGTACATAATGTCATATGTATCAGAGGACACGGTGGACGTCCTGGCACGCGTAAGCGTCGTTATCCGGCATCGTTCTCATACTCGTCCTGGCAGGGGATGTAGTCTCTTGTGAGCCCTTATGGCTTAAGCAATGGCGGGGGTTGATCAATCAGGTTCGTCTATAAAAGATTCACTCAAGTGTGAAAGGAAAAAAAGGGACGAGAGAAACACAAAAATAAAGCCTCCAGCTTAGGAATCGAGTGTAAATACATAGAAATATTTTTTTTCCCCAATATTCCACGCGAGCATGGGAATTCAGCGTTATCTTCGTGTTATTAATCATTGCGCTCCAGACAAGTTCGTATTGTAAATATTTGGCAATATCGATACCGCAGTTTGCGTTGCTATTAATTAATTACTGGCTTACTAATTATCGCATAATCCGCTATCTCACAATTGCGGGGATGTTTTCTGTAGTTGCACTGAAAATCAAATTCTGTCTAAAAACGTTGATATTTTCTTGAACACGATAAACTAAATATTTTTGGATAATTCCAAAATTTTCGTAATTCGGACAATATTTTTGATTTCTAACGAAACTGTCAGCAAAATTTACATTTCGAAGAGACTTTCTAGAATATTTCTTGCTCCAATGACAAACTATTTGTGATATAAAAAAAAAATCTTTTGGTCGAACGAATCCAACAAAATATCGATTTTTTCCAACAAAATTTGATTTTCAGTGTGTTTTACGAAAAAGTGGTTAGGATTGTTGGATTGATTCTAAAACCCAATTTTCTAACGTGCCACAAGACAAACGGGGTTGAAAAAACGATGCAGCCCCATTCATTTAATATTGTGGAAAGGGGGTCGTTATTGTATACCAGGGTGGATGGGACATGAAGTCTACACGGGGATGAACAGGAGCGCGCGAAAAGCATCGTTGTGGCATGGATGTACCGAGGGTGGTCTGGGACAGGAGAGCACAGGGGGTTTGGATCATGGATTCGTATGGTAGGGCAGAAGGATCCACGGAGGGGGGGAAAGAAGAGAGAAAAAGAATTCGAGGGAGGGAGAGAGAGAAAGCTGGAGGCCTTGATGGCGGAAAGCGGGTAGAATCAGGGTGAATGGGATCAGTTAAGCGTGTTGCACAATTATTCGTGTCCGGTCGCGCGTGTAATGGTCTGCATCGACGCTGCGGCTGTTGTGTGGCGAAAACCCGGGGAACAGCGGACGAAAGCAGCAGCAGCAGCGACGGCACAGAATCGAGAGGGCTTACTATACAGAACACAAAACTATACTATACCCTGACGTGGGCATTCTCGGATCGGCATCATTCAAACGCACACAAACCACCAGCCCGATCTTCTCCGCACCCTTTGGAACACTCTTATTCCGTTACTGACTTTCGTCCACGCAAGAAACCACAGCCGATGCTTTCACTGTCCCAACATTCGTCGACTCGTACCACTGCCAAAATCCTACACATGTGGAAAACCACTTCAGGTGGCTCGAAAATAAAATCTTCTCATAAACAGCTGCTACCAAGTGCACTTTCCTCCATCTACTTATCCGAGAACCTAAAATCTTCCACAAGCAACACAATGCTATAATCTTGTCCCAGTCAAAGGCCCAGAAAAAAATGATGAAAATTACGATCCACTCGAAACTCGTGACGGGGTCTGGAAAATTCAAATAATCCCCAAAGATGAATGTCATTTTTTCAAACTTTCTTCAAATAACGCACTGAAAATTCAATTTTGTCAAAAAACGTCGATATTTTGTTGAATACAGCGAACTAAATATTTTGGGATGATTTCAAAATTTTCGTTATTTCGACAATATTTTTCATTGTAACGGAATTGTCAGCAAAATTTACGATTGAAATGACAAAAATTTACTTTCCGAAAAGATTTTCCAGAATGTTTTTTGCTGGAATGACAAAATTTTCGTGATTTTTCGAAAAAACGTTTAGTTGAACGTATTCAACAAAATATCGATCTTCTTCAACAAAATTTTCATTTCAGTGCGTGATTTCGGTTGATTTTTCCGAAGGAACTGGCGCAAAGTCATTGAAAGCATCGAATAAAAATGTTCGTAATGAAACAATTATACGGAAGCAGAAAAAATCAGGGACGCGGAGAAAAATTTAATTCAAGTGAAAAAAAAATTAACATACTCTTTGGATACTTTCAACGTGCGTTCAGGAACAACTGCAAAAAAAAAGAGTGCGGAATATTGAAAACAAACGCGATGAAGAACTAACGTCTGTTCCAATGTCTTTCCGAGCTCGTTATGAAAGTTTCAAGACTGGCCACTGGTTGCCTCCTCGATTGAGTCGAGCGTATATTTTTATATACGAGAATATCCAGCGTTGAAAACGGTTCTGGTATTTTGGCAAAGAACGAAGGATCGAGGGCATAGCAAGAGAAGGAGGCAGGAAAGGAAGAGAAGCGAAAGCATTTTATGTAATAATTGGATGGCGGTGTCCTTTCATCCGGGATCCCTTGAATGCTCTCGCGAGACACGAAGTCGTCGTCGTCGTCGTTGAGGACGACAACGAGGACGACTATGAAAACGACTTTTCTTTTTTCGTGTACACGATTTGATGGACGTATATATACAAACTGGTTAGAGTACCAACCCCGTGGGATATACACGAATCCTTTGGACACTGACAACCCTCTGGATGAACGTCATTGTCGTGCCAGTCTCAACTACCACGAGAGATTTATTTCTTTTTTTATTTCAATAAAAGAAAAGAAAACTCCCCCTACTTTGTGTGTCTATTTCGATTTACGACACTTTTCTTTCTTAGGATTCTCCGGTACTTGAGAAACTAGTGAATCTAGAAAAATCTTGGTCCATTCATCTCATTCGACGTACACGAGCGAGATGAATTTTCGTATGACGGGGGATCAAAGATTCGGTGATGGTTATTTTTATAGTCCAGTATAGAAAAGACGTTGAGCTGATTTTTTTGAGATAAACGAGCCAAGATTTTCCCTCGAGATAAACTTTTTCCAAGCAGCCTATGGGCGACAGATATTCACAGTTTTATTCTCATGCATTCCAGGTCTCCTCGATAAACAGGGTGCTGAGAAATCTAGCCTCACAAAAAGAGCAACAGGCCGCGGCTGTTCAGGCTCATCAAGGTGCTGAAAGTGTTTACGACAAACTGCGGATGTTCAATGGACAAGCGACAGGTTGGCCACCAGCGTGGTACTCCGCAACCCCTTCCCATCATCCCTTAGCCAGCGGTATTCCGTCGGCTGCTACTGCTGGCTCCGGCCAGGCCCTCTTACCCGGTGGACAACTCCAAGGACGTGACGATTCCTTGCTCAAGCGATCTGGTAAGTTGCATTCTCATTCTCAGCCGATTCATCATTTATTCGAGTCGATTTCACTCTCAATTTTCGTCATCGAACTTTTTCCATTTTTCACCACCAAATTCGCGCAATCAACGCAACGATTCTTGATCCAGTGTCACTGCAATTTTCATCGCAATTCATCAAAAATAAAAACCCACAGCGTCAAAAGGTTTGAGTTTTAAGAAACAACCCAGAACTTTTCCAAGCCGGTAAAAAATCTCAACCGCGTTCACCCTTTTTCATCCTTTCGCCCCATCCGTTTCGAGTCCCTGCAAAGATGTCGATTTTTCAGCAGACAAATTCTCCACGTCATCACACAGTCAGAAAAAAGATTTTGTGTCATGCCGCGTCTTCACGTTCTCTGAATACGTTCCATCAAACCGGGTCACGTCTTCCTTGAGCCTCGCGCAGACAGACGCGTGCGTACACGTTTTGCCGAAAGGTGCAAAGGGCAATTTTTCACTTTAAGCATTTCTGGGGGGTTTTATGAGTGCTTGACGAGAATCAAAGTCTCTGTTGAGTACAAAAGATGAATGTTCCATGGTGTTCTATGGTGTTCTTTGGAAAAATGATATGAAAACTACAGAAGAGAAAGAGGCAGCCCTATTTTTTACCTTCATCACGGAATCACTCTCAGTTGCGTTTCTTCTCTCAATAATTCCTCTCTCTCTCTCTACGCTCGTCCACACCCGCTCTCTCAAAGCTATAATAGGATCACCCAGAATCGACCAAGCGGCTCAGATTGCGGCGCAGATTGGCTCGCAGATGACGGATACAGATGCGGTTGTGGTCCACGTCTGCCTTCAATAGGCAGATTACGCTCGACGCGTTTTCGCGCTCTTACTCTGCGTCCAAATCCACCTCTCTCTCGCCCTTTTTCCATCGCCGCACTTTTTTTTTATTCCATGCCATGTCCACGTTTGTACGTCGTCCAGCGATCTGCCCAAAAGTATGCGAAAGATTTTTCCCATGGGCACAAATTCATCAATCGAAATCGCGCCGCTTTGAACCGACGAGCCGAGCTTTTTGGAACGTGATTCGTTATTGCCTCTTTGATCGATGCCCAAAGATCAATGGGTTGGAATTTATCATCGGGAAGTAGAGCACACTACAGAGTCGAGGAATGTTGGAAATTCCAACAGAATATTCAGTAATTCTTAAAAACACATGCACGGAGAAAACAAAGTCGAAAATTATTAAGAAATATACTAGGAATCCAGTTACTTATTGTTGAAAATTATAGTATTTTGAGGACTGTTCGGAAATTACAGCAATATCTCGAATGGCAGTGCGACAAATCGTTCTAAACAGCATAGTAAAACGTGATCATCAGATTAAAACCGATTTTACAATTTAGCATAGCAATTAAAGAAAATCGCAATGGTCATAGTAAACAAAACAATACGTGTGATTAAATTTCACACCTGTTCGATATATATTCATATTGGGATTATAGAATTTTACTATGTCGACGTTTAAAATTTGAGATATTCTCACTCATAACTAAATTCTCGTCTGACACAGTTAATTGTTCATGAAAACAAACCTGAAATTCATTATCGCGTGCATTACTGTTTCTTATTCATAGAGAATTGTTTATAATCCATGCTAAGAAAAATTGTCAGTGTTAAAAAATACTATGCTGTTTTGCAATTGGTGGTACGATTCTGTTGCTACTTAACCTTCATATAGGACATTTTCCCAAAACATTTGATTCCTTACTAAACAAAACGAATCCGTTTTCTCCGTGTGAGCATTTTCTGATGGATCGAAAAATTCCACGTAAAACTAGACTGTCTACGTCATTCGTTTGTGCCAGCGTGATTCGTCAAATTTCAACGTTTCAAGTAGTAAAACGTACGCACAGTCAGACAAACTTGTCAGCCTCACAGATTGATATAGAAACTATTGGAATTGACAATGAGTTATCAAGCCCGAGGATGTAACTTGCGAAACTCGACACTCGCAGTGTTATGGGCTTCATGGTATTTCGTTGGTTAGAATGCAGAATAATGTATATAGAGAGAAAGATAATAGAGGGCAGTATAGCGAGGGCGAGCAGCTGACGAACGGAAGGACCGACGAGCGTGATAGGATGAGGATAGAAGGACGGAACGGACAGACGGAGGGACCGAAGGGATGGCAGAGAGAAACGCGTTACGCGGACGAGGGTTCGGTGCGCGGAGGCGGAAGGTAATCGCGCACGCCCGCCCTAGGGGAAAGAGGGGTTGACAGACAGCTCTCTTACTCTCTGTTCCGTACTGCAGAAATTGTCTATGTGTCCGTCTATCTCAACCATGTGGATTATTTCTATATATATACACATGTATTATACATAAAAGTCTATATAGGTCTCGGTATATATGTATTCATGTACATAAACGTCCATACATGTCTGCTGCGAAATCCTCGCGGGGTTGCGTGAAGCTCTCTCTCATCCTATTTGCAAGTGCGGATATTCGACTCTCCTTTTGAGCAAAGCAACGTACAGAGCTAGGAGAATATATATCGTGACGCTACTCATCATCCTCGGACAGAAAAAGCACATTCCGTAAACTCGAGTTATATATAAAACGAGAAATAGATAGATATAGCGTGCGGGAAAAAAAAATTGCATGATTTTTTCAAGAGCGAACTGCTGCACTTGATAACGCCCCGCAGGACACGGAAAGTCAAGATTCACGCAAACGCTGTACAGTATTTGGATTTTTGTTTCGACCGATTGAATTGTTTGGGCGAGAATTTTTCGTGGATTATGATGAAATTTTCGTGGATTTTTTATCTCTGTCGAGATTTCAATTACCACGTTTGAATTTTTCTCTTTTTGTCATTTTCTCATCGCGATACATTTTTTCGCGTTGCAGACACCGTGCCTCTCTTGTCCCATCAGGAAACAACCTCCGATGGAAACTCCGAACACAATTCATCCGGCGACGAAGACTCTCAGGTCCGACTCAGGCTCAAGAGAAAACTCCAACGCAATCGCACGTCGTTTTCCAACGAACAGATCGATAGTCTTGAGAAAGGTAATTAATGTTTTCAAATTTTTGACAATTGGCTCATTTAGTAAAACTTTTTTTCGTCAATTACGTTCAACTGACAATTTGAGTTTGAAGAATTTTTCAGAACGAATTCGAATGACAGAAAAATTTGTAATCAAATTTTCGAAACTTTATTGATAGAAAAAATGAAATGCAAAATTCTCTCGACGTTACTCGCCGCAGCTGTGTGCGCGTGTGTTTGTGTGTGTTCAGAGAAAATCTGGAAACTAATAACGAGCACTTGTTGCAACCTTGTACGTTGCAGAATTCGAGCGGACACATTACCCGGACGTGTTTGCCCGTGAACGTCTCGCCGAGAAGATTGGATTGCCTGAGGCACGTATCCAGGTGAGTGTGAATGTGAGGCGCGAATGCGGTGTGTCTCCACGATCTCGGCATTTCTCCCTCCTTTCGTCGCTTCCTTCCAATCCTGTTCACCATGTACACATGTATATGGCGAATCAGTATTATCCCCACTTTTACACAATCTCACTAACCCTCCTCGTTTTACTTCAATCGCTAGTTCTTCTTCTCCTTCGTCTTCTTCTTCTTCTTCGGTTCCTCCTTCCGCGTTCTATTCGCGCCTGGAGGGTTAAAAGCGTCCCTGACTCCGCGACCTTTCATTATCAGTAGAACGTTTAAGCGTCGCTACGTGAGTCGAGGAACCGCCTTCCCTTGGCACCCTCTCGCGTAATCTTCGTCGTATCCACTCTGCGAATATAAACCGCAAAGATCCTCTCACCCTTTACACATTCCCTTATATATACGTTGCATGACGCGGAACTATCGATTTTATTTCCATAAAACCTTCGGATTTTAATAAATTACACGAAAACCGAAAGCAAAACGATCTGCGTCAGTTCAAGGTCAATATTTCGAGACAACTGATATTTGAATCGAAAAATGATAAAAATCTCAAAATTTATAGTTCGAAACTGTCATTCAGTCACTTTTTACCCCCGACCCATGAAGATTCTCGAATTTTCTTTGCGAAAATTCGAGATGCCTCATCTCGAATTTTCTTTGCGAAAATTCGAGATGAGGCAACAAAATACCGAAATTTCGAGATTCAACGAGAAACGCGTTTTCTTCGCTCAAAAAGCACAAAAATAAGAACGTCATCGATGGTGAACGTGGAAAAAAACACAAATGAAAAAGCGACCGTGTATGGCACGTCGTATCGTAATTTTGCAATGAGAAAACTAAACAAATTTTGACATTGAAACAATTGTAGAAACAAAAGAATCGAAGAAAGTAAAAACGCGTGGGAATTCTTCCAGGGAATACCAATTCGAATGTTGATTAAATTTTCACTGCAAACTTGGATGTAAATAGGAGACATGGAGCCGTTACACTGAAAGCATCGGAACATGAAATCCGTTGGTGCATCGTTCGTGGATGATTTTGAGTCCGTAAAAGTGTTTGCATATCTCGAAATATCTCGAGCGTTTGAGTGAGATTGATGGTTGCCAAGGTACGCGCGTAGTCTGCGCGAAATCGTAATTCTTTTAATTAATATAACGTGAGTTTGCGTGTGTGTTGGTGAGCAGAGAGATTTGGCGAGAGAGGTGACGCATGCCGGGTGGCATGGGAGTTAATATGTGCGCAGCCTTGTTGGACATTGTTTGGACGCGGAACTCGCGAGGCGAGCGATGCAGCGGCTGAATATCACGCGCGGGATGTAAAGTGCAGCTAGCGTGTATGTGCGGTGTGCTCTCGGGAAAATTTGCGCGTTGGACAAGGGGAGGTTTTGAGGTGTGCTGTTGTTCCATGGCAAGTGAACAGAATGCGAGTAAAAGAGAGGAGAGAAGAGAAAAAGAGGATCAACAGAGAGATTGACCGAAAGAGGGACAAAAAGGGAGTGAAGAGAGAGAGCGAGAGTGAAACGAACGGGCAGTGTTGAAGAGGATGTGCGGGAGAGAGGGAAAGGAAAGAGAGGAGGGGGGGGGAGGGTTGTGGGTCGAACGGCAGCGTTATGTGGACGTACAAACAGTGCAAGACCATGTTGACGCATGTTTTCAAGCCTCGTTGGCTGGTATTGATCTTGCTAAGTGCAGGAAACCGGGGAAGAGAGAGAGAGAGAGCGAGATGGTTGGTCCATGGTCGCGATTGACAGTGGAAGAGAGGCAAAATACATATATATATGATATATACATATACGTATTATCTATAGATCATAAGAGATGAGGGGATTGGTCCACGGAAGAGATAGAGAGAGGCAAAGAGACCAAGCGAGAGTTAGAGAGAGAACAACGCGAGGTTACGGTACTGCGAGTTCTGCCGATAGGACCAGGCGCTCTACAGGCAACAGTCTATACCTGTATTTCTTACTCTACCGAATCCGGTTACTGTTATAGTTATATCCAGTGTGTATTCTAGTACGTGAGAATATCTGCGTCGTATGCGTACAGATATAGAATCTTGTATACACCAAAGAACGAGAGAGAGAGAGGGAGGAAAAGGAAGGAGTCGAGGTTTGCGAAGCAGGAGAAGTTGAGGGCAAGGGAGAATGGAAGATAGGTTTTGGTATGGATGAAAGGGAAGCAGACAGTGGAAGAGCGAGAAGAAGCTTGAGAGAGAATTAACGCGCGCGGCAAAGGGAGCGAGACAGAGAGAAAGAGGGACCATGCTTGATGCTGCGAGTCGTCGCTCGAGTGAGGGATCGGGCAGAAGGCCTAAGAGGGTTCGGACGCAACCATGGCAACCCGTCCCGTCCCCGGGGAGGTTGCCCTCTGATTGGCCATTCCCGGTTTTCTACCTCCCCCTCTATATATCACATATACTTCTATCCACCATATTACATATATAACCTAATGTATGTATTTATATATTACGTATATACTACTTGGAGATTCACTACCAGGCGCTACTCCGTGTTGCTCGATTATCATCGCCAGCAATCTCTGACGAAATGCCCGAAAGCCAACCTCCTCAAAACCTCCGCTCAAAGACAGAGAAACCAAATACAAACACCGCCATCAAGCTCAACATATTTCAAGGCCTTTCTCCATTTTTTATCTTTTTTTCCTTCAGACCTTTTCTCGAGACTTTCAACCCCCATACATCTTGTATAGACTCGCTCGTTTCCTCCCTCTCCCCTGTTTTCCCTTTTCTTCGAGAGCAGCCATGATATTTTTTCACGGATTAATTCCTTCGACAATGTTTCCCTGTAGAAATGACGAACTAATTCGTACGTTTTTTAAACTGCCAATTCGTTGGTTCAAGCGCCCAAAATTTTCTCGCCCTTCCGCGTCTGACCGTCGTTGACCTCTTTCACTTGTTTCCGGGATTCCCTTCGTTGGGATTCGGCACGTGGAATTTTACGGCGGTTCCAACGATTCCTACGCCTTGTGGGAATTTTCAGAGATTCCGCGTGACTACATTTTTCACAAACACCGAGAATTTCCGGTCATTTCATCGACTCGCTCTCGGGCTACGGGAGAGTTTTGCATTTTTTAAACTTGTGTCGTTGCCTAATCGAACTCTTGCACTGAAAATTACATTTTGTTGGAAAATATCGATATTTTGTTGAATACGATCGACCAAACGTGTTTTTTTTTTTAAATCGCAAAAAATTTGTCATTGCAGCAAGAAATATTCAAGGAAGTCTCTGCAAAAAGTAAATTTTTGTCATTCCAATCGTAAATTTTGCTGCAAGTTCCGTTTAAATTTGAAAATATTGTCAAAATGGCGAAAATTATGAAATTATCAAAAAATCTTTAGTTCACCGTGTTCAAGAAAATATTGACGTTTTTTGACAAAATTTAATTTTCAGTGTATCCTCCAAATTATAAAAACGAAATAATTTCATCGTTTTTAGATCGTGGGCTAAATCGTACGGAAATCAAAACTGCAGTGAATATTCGTAAAATTTGTACAACAATAACGATTTCGAAAATCCACAAAAATTGTGAAAATTGAGTCGCAATTTTATTCTCAAAAATGAGAAAAATTTTCATTGCTGCTTGCGTTTTCGCCGAGACTCGATCGGTATTTCACACGCGGCGCTCGAAAAAGATGTTTCCCGTCTGAATAATTTCCTACAATAGAAAAATTCCAAGCCCGAGCAATCTGTGGCGTGTGGACGTGAAGAGAGTGAGTGAGAATGGGTGAATGTGCGGTTCAACGTGTATCTCGTTGGCCGCGAAATTCGATAGTCGTGTCACGCTCGATAACGAAGACTTAACGTTCTTATAATGGGAGAAATCCCTCTGTGTCGTTTCTTTCCGCAGGTGTGGTTCAGCAATCGTAGAGCAAAGTGGCGCAGAGAGGAAAAGCTTCGAAACCAGAGAAGAGCCGCTGTTGATCAGGTTGTGGGAGGCGGGACACCAGGGGGTGGAAGTGGAACAGCGGCACCTGCGGCAGGGGCTGCGACACCAAGAATACCGCTGAACGCTGGCTTCAACGCGATGTATTCGTCGATACCGCAGCCGATCGCGACGATGCCCGACACTTACGGGTATTTAGAAGCGAAAAATATAATTAAACTCGATTCTTTGTCCTCGTTCAATAATTTTTCTCACTTCCCAAAATGATTGAAAAACAGAGAAAAAAAAAATTCAATCGAATGAAAAATGCGTCTACAATCTCGTAAATTTTTTATTCGGTTTTAGTTCAATGTCAGGGAGTCTCGGTGGGTCGATGGGCGGGAGCTGCCTTCAACAACGAGCGGAGGGTTATCCCGCTTACGTATTTCACGAGCCACTTCATTCGCTAACTCAATCGTACTCCCACGCTCATACAACAGCGGCACACTCGCAACCCCATCGGGGAATACCGACTTCTCATGGCGGTACACCGACTACACCAGGGGGACAGCCTGCTGGTCCAGGCGGGGCGCCCTATCAACCAACCACTTCGACGGCTACCGGTAAGTTCATAAAAAATAATAACGTTACAGCCTTCCCAACAATAAACCACCCTCGTACCAAACACCCCCACAACAACAACAAAACCAATCCTCCATTTACGCTCCGATACATTTTTTATAATTACTATTCAAGTGGAAAATCAAAGTAAAAATTCATTTTATTTTATGCACGGAGAATTCCGTTTGGACAACCAATTATTTTTCGCTCCGACGCTTTTATTAATTTTATTTATTTATTTCTTTGGATTCAATTTATTACGATTTACGATTTCGTACTTTTGGACTACTGATTCGTGATTTCTGGGTCCCAGAGACCCCGAGCACACAAGTTCAGGTTTATTAGACACACGGGACAATCCTCATGGCTCCGAGGGTCAACTCGACACGTTTATTTTTTGATGTGCTCGCGAATAAGCTCCCAAAAACGTGATATTTCATTATTCTCGTTATTAATTCAAAAAATCAAGAAAATGGAAATTCTCATGTGGAATCGAATCGCAAATGACGATGTTTAAGCCATTCGTGCAACGGGAACTTCTTGTAGTGTATTTGTAATCCGTGCAACGATGCATGTGGTGAATGGGAAACATGCGAGTCATTATAAACTTGCAAGAGCTCGATGTATATACAAGTCGTGAGGAAACTCAGGAGGGAAATACGAAAGAGGTGCAAGAGAGGCTGAGAGAGAGAGAGAGCGAGAGGCCCACAAGCGATTTATCGCAACATGCAGCACGAAAAGTTTTCTCCCTGGGGGTTCAAGTGGGTAAAACCAAAGGGAAAGTGCAAGAAGAAGAGAGGAGATGCCAAGATGTATAAATCTAGTTATTAAGCCTCGACAAAGCTGAGTGTCAACTGTTTAATTTGGTGTGAAAATTGTTGATTCAATTTTACCACGCGTGAAATTCTCAGAAAAATTAAAATTTTGCTTCAAAGTGATATAAAAATGATTCAAAAAATTAATACAAAGTAATAAAAAAAATAATTTGGGCGGTGCTAGAATTGGGAAAAACCGAGATGAGGGAAAAGGAAATGAGGAAAATGAGAACTGGAAACAAAAGCTTCTTCCTTAATATTCGCAGAGTAAAAATTAGATTCGACGACGTGCCAAAACTTAATTGCAATGAATCGTGCAATTTGCAAAAACGATTAAAAAAAATATCCGCCTCCTTTTGGCACGAAGACTTTTCCGTTTTCCGCAGGGATTTAGTAAGAATGTTCAATTTAAATTAAACTTCCTCAAACAGATTACGAAGAAGATGAATTGAAGAATTAACATCAATCGCAACATTAGGAAATCAAATTGGAAACTTTACTTTCCATCAAAATCGGAATGAGCATTTAGATCCAAAGATCCAATGGACAAGAACATTGAGGAAGGGAAAAAAAACCGTTTCAATTGCAACGAAATAAATTTTTTTTTTTAATTCGTCCCTCGTGGAATATTTTGAGAAAACGGTCGTCACTTCTCTATAACGGTCTTGGTGACCATTTTTAAAACTTTTTTTCATCGAAAGTTTGAATTATTTGGGGCTGGGCTCGAAGGAGAAGAGTCGCGGCCGCGAAAGATAAATCGGAGAGAGAAGAACGCAGAGAGAGGGGGAGAGAGGACATTCTATTTTTTGTTACGATTCCGATCGAGCTCTGTGTAGTCTTTCGACGGGCAATTCACATAGCTTTGCAGCGACGAAGAATGAGTGGAATAAAAAATACACGCAGCAGTGAAAATAGTTGAAAAACACACACACACACAGAGAGAGAGAGAGAGAGAGAGAGAGAGAGAAAAAATGGCTCGTGGCATTGGAGCGCCGAGTGCGCCTCTGGTGGATTGTAAAAGGATTTTAAAACAAATCTCACGCGAATCGGTATACGTATTGACGTGTATGTATGTTGCTCTGGTTGAATCGAAGAATCGGGGGGTTGTTCGGCGGTTTTTCAGGTCTGTTCTCTCTGCTGTGGTGTTGGCTGAATTTTCCATTTTCTCTTGATTCCCCTTTCGCACAGCTTTACCCCTCTCAGTCGTCCACGCCGCGAGACTGACCCCCTGCTCGCCGCCCTTTCCCTTGGTTCGCCTGCTCCGCTTCTTTTCTTCTTTTTGTCTCTCACGCATACGATAAAACTAGTGATGCCGTCGAGCGAGACGAGACGAGAATTTCGGATTTCTCGTCTCGAAAAAATTTCGAGAAATATTTCTCGTCTCGAGTTTCGAGAAATATTTCTCGTCTCGAATTTCGAGAAAAATTTCTCGTCTCGAAAAAATTTCTCGTCTCGAATTTCGAGAAACATTTCTCGTCTCGATTCCCGAGACTCTCGAAATTCTCGATAATAATAATTATTATTATTATTATCGGCGCCCTTGGGTTTGGGTATGGACTGGGCTGAAATAATTAAAAGACAAATAGAACGCTTTCAAATGCACTTTTATTATTCTGACGGGTTAAGATTTTTTTGAATCGCTGATTTGAGGCTGTTTCAGCCTCAAACGCTGACTCATTGGACATCCTATTTCGATGTTTCCTTAGGATCAAACCGGCCTTCGAAAACAAACGTTCAAATCAAGCTTCAGTTTGCTCCGTTTAAATATTTTTTATGATTTTTTTTCGACCCAGTACAGACTTTTGTTCGTGACTGTTTTTAGGCTTTTTTTTACCAAGGCAAATCAGGCGCACAACTTCAGGATTTGAACATTTTTTTTTTTTTATTAATGACAAACTTGAAACTGAATGCAATAGCTGCATCTTCGTTTTTTAGAAACGTTTTTGCGATTTTGTTTCGAAAAGTTTTCTGATTTTTGCCTAAAATCAATAAATTTTGAAAAATTCTAAATAACCCGAGAACTATAGGGTTCAAGAGAAAATGTTAAGAATGAAAAAAGTTGTGTATTTCGATCCTGAATCGCGTTGAATTTTTTTGGAATTATTTTTTGAAATTTTCTTTTTGGAGTATTTTTTTCGAAACTTGGTTTTTTTCAAGGCCGATAAAGTAATGATTCAAGGCACTCGCTTCACTTTAATAAGTTGGAGAAACTTATCTAAGTGGGGTGAGTGCCTTAAATCATTACTTTATCGGCCTTGAAAAAAACCAAGTTTCGAAAAAAATACTCCAAAAAAAAAATTTTCAAAGAATAATTCCAAAAAAATTCAACGCGATTCAGGATCGAAATACACAACTTTTTTCATTCTTAACATTTTCTCTTGAACCCTATAGTTCTCGGGTTATTTAGAATTTTTCAAAATTTATTGATTTTAGGCAAAAATCAAATAACGTTTCGAAAAAAAATCGCAAAAAATTTTCTAAAAAACCAAGATGCAGCTATTGCATCCAGTTTCAAGTTTGTCATCATTAAAAAAAAAATGTTTAAATCCTGAAGCTGTGCGCCTGATTTGCCATGGTAAAAAACAAGCCTAAAAACAGTCACGAACCAAAGTCTGTACTGGGTCGAAAAAAAATCATAAAAAATATTTAGACGAAGCAAACTGAAGCTTGATTTGTCCCCTTTAAAACGCCGCTTCAAAAATTGGAAAATCTTTTTTTTTTACAGAGGTATCTATCTTTTAGTCTCGCAAGAAATATTGGGTCGTGTATGTAAACTTTTTAGCGGCAGTGTATTTTTAGAGCGAACGACACGGACATTCGAATCGGGTTTCCCCAGCGAGACCCGATTGATCGAACGAAACAAAGTTCTCGATCGCCGGCATCGCAAAACACACAAAAACCGGGGTGAATTCGATATGGAAAGAGACACGGGGCTGTTAATCGACGACAGGGCTCAACAAAAACACTAAGAAATGGGTTGAAACTATGATATATTGACTCGATAACCTATCAGCTCCAAAACAACGGGGCAATACTCGAAAAAAGGGGCTCAACGACTTCGAAGGGATTTTTGGGGAAACGACTCGCGGCTCAACACTCGTCACGTCGAATTGACCGACGAAAAACTCTTTCTCGAATCATCAATTCGGAAAGAGACAGAAATCGGGGATTTTTTTAATGATTGAAACGAAAAAGGAATAATTGCCTTTGTAATGGCGTCGCACGCCTGGTGAAAAACGAAAAGCTTCGCAATTTTTCTGAAATTATTTTCTGAAATTATTCCAAAAACATTAACGAAATGTTTTCTCGATGGAGAATCTCGAAATCTCGAGATATATTCGTGAAATCTCGAAAAAACCGAGAAATTCGAGAAATTTCGAAAAAACCGAGAAATTCGAGAAATCTCGAAAAATCCGAGAAATTTCGAGAAATTCGAAAAATCTCGAGATGTCGAGAGTCTCGATCGAGAATCTCGTCAGTTGAGAAAAATGTCTCGTCTCGTCTCGAGACTTCGAGACGAGAGTTCTTTAAGACGAGACGAGAAATTTCTCGATCTCGTCTCGTCTCGCCGAGAAATTTCTCGTCTCGACGGCATCACTAGATAAAACACACACGCACGCATGAAGAGACTTTTTCAGGGCGCATTCCTATACATCAGACATCCCTTATAGAGGTTCGTGATGCTCCTCGGTCGCCTCTCTGCTGTCACGAGATTCGCGTTTAGTGAAAGCCGCCGGGCTGTTTAGGAGAGGGTGAAACTACCCTCTCTTCTTTTGTCTCTTTCTTTCCTTTCTCTCTCTCTCTCGCGCGCGCTTTCTCTTGCACTTTATCGCCATCCTGGTCTACAACCCTCTTCACTTCGACGTCCTCGATTTTGTGGCGCGTCTCGCGCTCTGTGGTGCACAGGGGTTGAATGGAAAATGTTGGAGATGGGTTGGGTCTCGCCTCGGCTGGGCGAGCGCTCAATAACGTGCGAACCCAAAGGGGAGGAAATACGATGGGAGCAAGCCAGGAGGAGAAAGCATAGCGCGCGTATACGTATCCAGGATTGGAGTGGAACACGCTCAAATGATGGAACAACCCCCTTCACTCCTTCATACATATCTTTATATACCTACATAGCTCCCGCCCTTCCCCTCCCTCCACACCATAACTCTTACTTCCGTTACTCGACTCTCGTCGATATATACATAATATCACATATTATCAGGCACAAAACCAATTTTCTCCATCGGCCCAGCAAAATGTTCAACTTTTTATCCAAAATATATTCGAAAACAATTACCGAATCCCTTACACGGAGAAAACGAAGTCGAAAATTATTAAGGAATATACTATAGGAATCCAGTTACTTATTGTTGAAAATTATAGTATTTTGAGGACAGTTCGGAAATTACAGCAATATCTCGAATGGCAGTGCGACAAATCGTTCTAAACAGCATAGTAAAACGTGATCATCAGATTAAAACCGATTTTACAATTGAGCATAGGAATTCAAGAAAATCGCAATGGTGATGGTAAACAAAACAATACGTGTGATAAAATTTCACACATGTTCGATATATATTCATATTGGATTTATAGAATTTTACTATGTTGACGTTTAAAATTTGAGATATTCTCACTCATAACTAAATTCTCGTCTGACACAGTTAATTGTTCATGAAAACAAACCTGAAATTCATTATTGCGCGCATTACAGTTTCTTATTCATATAGAACTGTTTATAATTCATGCTAAGAAAAATTGTAAGTGTTGAAAAATACTATGCTGTTTTGCAATTTGTGCTACGATTCTTTTGCTTTTTAACCTCCATATAGGACATTTTCCCAAAACATTTTATTTCTTACTAAACGAAACGAATCCGTTTTCTCCGTGTATTAGGCCGAAGTTGCGTTTTTTTTCCAATCGTGCAGTTTCATCGCCACGAAATTCGCCAATCATTTTCATTAATATTCACTTTGAGCCTTCGAGTACACACTGGGTCAATTTAACCCCAAATATTTTCCGTTCCGATTGAAATTTTGTGTGATTATCATAACGCGAAGCGTAATTGGGATTTTTATATCGTAAAAAAAAAAAAAACAGTCGAGCCCACAGTTTTTTTTTCAACCAGCAAGATGGATTGATTTTTCGATGAAAAATGTTGTTTGCAAAAGCATTTTTGGTCGAAAGTCCAGTACGCTGTTTTCGGAATCTTGAAATTTTGACAATCTTTGTTTTTTTTTTCCTATAGCTCGTTTTTAATTCGTGAAGATTGATTGGGACGTGGGAATTGATTTTTTTTGTTTTGTTATTTGGTTTTTTGAAGGTGTGATATCGGCAGGAGTTTCGGTGCCGGTGCAAATACCATCCCAGACTCCGGACCTCACGGGTAATTATTGGCCACGGCTTCAGTGATCCCAGCTCTTCGGGTTCCCGCCAGCGAGTCTACTCGTCGGTCAGGAGAGCCCGCCACCGCCACCGCCGTCGTCGGCATCAGGTGGCGGCGTACCAAGGCCACTTTTGGCATCCCTCGGCATTCCGACACAATCTTCGATTCATCATCAGTCCATAACGCCATCGACCACGCCGATTCACAACTCCGATACCAGTGAGTGAACGAACGTAATTATAATAATGTGTTTCACAAAAAAAAAAAAAAAATATCGAAAAAAAACATCAAAAACCAATCGATCGTCGTTTTTGCTTTTTTTTTTTCTTCACGAGTCTATAAATACGGTGAATCAATATCAATGTAAATGCGACGCAATCTAGCCAATAATTACACCAAATTGTAACGAAAAGTGCAGCGACAATGTGCAAACAACAATAGGGAAAATTACGTACTTTTCCCTTCGTCAATAACACATCGATCTACTTCACTTTTATTCCCATCTTCAAATTTTAATATTTAACTCAATCACACCTCGAAAAACATCTCCGGATCACGCAGGGTATTCTACAGATTCTCGTTCGACGAATCGACCACCACAGATATATATCCAACAACAATACAACATTTTCAATTCCAATTTGTAAATGCGCAAAGTTTTTTTTGTCAAATTCTCTGACCGTGATGTTTATACAAAAAAAAAAATGTTCTCTACTTTGGCTAGCATTTCCGTGAACCGCCATCTTGCAACTTGCTTCTTTTTTCATTTCGCACCACGACACGATCCAAAATGACGAATAATGTAAAAAACAATGGAGGCTTGAGCTTGATGATTTTTTCGCGATATAGCGATGAGAAATTATTAACGCTGCAATTTCCCTCACCGAATTCACACCCGGAGCGAGATGTGAATGACAAAAATCGCAAATACCTAGTCAAACTGAAGGAAATCGGGGCGGTTCTTGAAATACGAGCATTGGAAATTAAATTTTTTTTTTTAAACGTCGATATTTTGTTGAACACGGTGAACTAAAAATTTTTGAATAATTTCAAACTTTACGTAATTTTGACAATGTTTTTTTATTCCTTACGCCACTGTCAGCAAAATTTACGATTCGTGTGACTAAAATTTACTTTTCGAAGAGACTTCCTTGAATATTTCTTGCTGCAATAACAAATTTTTTGCGATTGAAAAAAAAAAACGTTTGGTCGATCGTATCCAACAAATATCGATTTTTTCCAACAAAATTTTCTTTCCCGTGGGATCATTTTTGACAATCAATTTTCTCGGATCGAGATTTCTAGTAAAACCTTTGAATCAGCGTTAGGAATCAAGTTTGTCGATTCACCAATTTCGAGACGAGTGAATCGTCGATCGAAACTACAAAAAACAGCAAATAAGGGCAGAATTTTCCAATTAAACAAAAAATTCGTTTACGCAATTTCTCGTACTTCCATTAATTAATAAATCGATTGCGAATTTTTCTTCGTGGTCCGTAAAAAAAGATGCTGAATTGTAAAACGCGAAAATCCTTACGGAACCAACTTGTGCAGGAAACGTTTAAAAATTGAAGATTAAAAAAAATATTGGGAAATATTATTTTTGGTAGTTGAGAGTTTGAGAGCAAGAAATAATCTCGAGCTCGTGAATCGGGGGAATGAAAAGGGCGAAAAAAGAGGGACAAATATCGTCGGCGGTGTGAAACGGTTCTCCATATTGAGGGATGAAAGTGGGGATGGATAGAGGATATTGCGGAACGTCATCGAGGAGGGATCGGTTGTTGGCTCCCTGTTGGCGAAGACCGTCAAGTCGAACGCCTGTACACAAACAGCCTGCTCGCACAGCGAAATACATATAGAAAGACGTACACGAAAATATACAGCAGGGAGCGAAATACGGAGCGTATGGTAATTTGGAATGTAGCAAGGGGGAGTTCGAGGGAGGAAAACTGGGTTGAGCTCAAGGGGATGAGATCTGAGATCGAAGTTTTCCAACGACGGCTGTTGGTATTCTCGCGAGGTTTGGAAGCCCCCCCGCGTTGGGGTGGCAACGGCATGGGATGAGCTGTTTTTTGGAGGCAGAATCGAGAGGGAGGAGAATCGCCCGAAGCTTCGCTCGAGAAAGAGACAAAGAGAGAGAGAGAGAATCGGAGGAACCAAGCTCTTTTCCCGTCGGCGAGGGTGTGGGAGGAGGGTTGCTCGATGTTGGGGTTGATGCTCGGAATGTATATTTATATATAAACGTACATATATATCCATCAAAAGCCGCCCTCACGAAGGCGGCTTTCTTGGGGTCGGCCATCGCGCTCCCTCCGAGATATGGCGACGCGTACAACTCCGCCAATACCATCGGTTATACAATCCAAGCTCTAGCCTTTTTCTTCCACTTTTTTTTATCAGCATTATAAAGCAACCTGTCCAACGATCACTCTCCGATTCACGTAGCAAATATTTTCGCGAGCAGAGCAGACGCAGCTTTTTACATTCGACATCCGCCATTTCATGCATGTCCTTTTAGGGTCTTTGCGAGGAAAGTACGATGAACATCGAGAGAAAGAGAAAAAAAATAGATTTTTTATCAGTTTACAAATTTTCCAGGAGGAATTTCGTTCCTTCTTTCCAACAAACCTTCCTCCTCGTTTCAATGAAAACTTTAGTCACCCGATTGAATTATGAGCAGCGCAAGGACCACAATTACGTTCGCCACGAATTCCCCTACCCAGCAATTGGCACTAAGTTTATAAACCAAGAATCGAACACTCGTGCTACGAATCGACAGACGAAAATCCACGAAAAGATAAAAACCAGAAAATAGGAGAGAAAAGAAAAATTATGTGAAGGAAAAGTTCGGAGGGTTGGAGTTTGAACGAAGCAGCAGGCGCAAAGTTGTACAATTTAGACGCGGTTGACACGATTTAGCCGAATCTCAAAATAATATATATAAATCGAATAATTCTGTGGAGCAATTATAGTGAAGTTCTTGCAGGAGATTTTCAGAATCATCGCGATTTCAAAATATTTCCAAAATGGAAATCAGAACGATTCCCACATTGCGATAAACAATACGACAACAAAATCTTAATAATAAATAATAATAATATTAAATAATGATAATATAATAACGCGTATTGATATCGAAGGAAAAAATTAATATTAAATATTATAAATATGATTTTGTGAATAAAATAATGTAAGATAGCGTTTGTTACTCTCGTTAGTTTGTAGTAGTGTAAATTAGGAGGGGATGAAAATAATAAACAACAGACTAAATAATTCAATACGTCGTCACACTGTATATACGTATTAAGCAATACGACGTACGAGATGATATTATCAGTTATGTCTCCGACGTACACCTGTAGCGATTAATAAAAACAGAATAAATGATTAAAACTGTCAAACAGATCCACACGACACACATCAAGAGTAACGAAACAAACAAAAAAACAAACGAAACGAAGAAATTCGTCACAAATTGCAGCACATATTGTAAAATATTGTATTTGATGTTGTTTTTCTTGACGAGCGACAGAGAGACAACACGTTTAAATCAAAAGGAACAATCTAACTCCTCCGTAGACACACTGGGTCAATTTGACCCGGGCCAATTTTTCGTTTCATCGTCAGAATTGATGATTATTTCATTTTAAAAACGAGCTCGGTTCACTTTTTCAGGGCAAATCCGTCGTCCTAAGGTCTTAAAAAAAAAAATCTTAAAATTAAATTTTTTGTTGAATTAAAAAAAATCAAAATCGCCATTTCATTGACGAATGATAAAAAAATTATTTTGAACGATCCCGTTAGTCATTTGGTCGAATTTCTCTCAAGATAGATACGCCAGGTCCCGGGTCAATTTGACCCAGTGTGTCAATGCAGTGGCAAAATTGAAATGTTTCAACCGAGGGTTTAATTAATCGTCGCTCGTCCAAATAACGAAAGAACAAAAAAATAAAGCAGATTTTAAAATACACAATAAACGAATCCTTTGTAGTACGAATAAATTGTCTGAGCCTATACAATACTCACGTTTTTCTCTCTGTGTCTCCCGAGTCTTGTTTTTCAACACTTTTCATCCCACGGGATAGACCGATCTTCCCCTTATACACGATGCAGCCGATATCGCATATTTATGTTATTGACACTCCATACCAAAAGCTTGAATAAATAAAGCGCGGCGATCAGTGCTGAGAATGAAATTAAGATGATTGCGCATTGAGGAATAAAAAAGGCAATTTTTCGAGGTTTTGTCCATGTTCGAAAATCGATATTTCAACAAAATTGTTTGAAAATTCTCGTTTTAAATTAAAGTCAAATAAAATATCTCTATATCGTTTGTTTTGGAAATTTGATTGAATTTTTTACGAGAAGCTCGTTATTATGTTTGACAAAAAAAAAACGATACTAATTAATTCGTTAATTCCCAATTTCAATTTCACGTATTCAGGAACAATTCGGTAGTATTTTTTTTTTTTTTTTACGGACATCATTACTGCCTCCGATTCCGGAAGCGTAAGCAGAAATGCGAGAACGCATGGGAATAAAAAATAATAATAAAAATAGGTGAAAATAAACGTGGAGCATTTTCGTGATTGCGAACGAAGCCGAAAATAATGAACTCCGATGTACGTGGGCAAGCATGAAATATTCGACGAGGCGTGAAGTAACTTTCTCGTTGGTTCGACTAACCGGGGACAGTTTCGATGAGGCGCGAGTAACGCTTCCCCCTCGCTGCTGATATTTTTTTTTCTATTCCTTTCGACTCCTCTTTTTTTAACAATTTTTAACTAATTGGCTCTGGAGAACGGTCGCGAACAACGCGAGTCAAATCAATTTTTACCTATCAAAATCGAGTCGCCGCTTCGTGAATGTGAAATCAGGCCGATTGCGAAAAGAGCAAGCGAGAGAGAGGGAGAAAGAGGAGGAGAAAAAAAATTATGGTCCTGCAAACATAGCAGGCTTTTCCCTCTTTGTCATTCAGCGTTCGTAACGTACGGGCGATTCCGTCTCTATTAAAAATTTTGACCAACCGAATTTTCCTCGTAAAACAAAAAAATCGATTCTCCAATTAAATCAACCCGGGCTCGATGTTTTAAAAATTGCAATTACGAGTTATCGACTTTTTTCGTGAAAAATTAACAACGAATTGACGTGAAATCAAAAACTCCCAAATTGGTCGTTTAAATAATTTCTTTTGTAACCAACTTTGTCAATTATTTGGCCTCTCTTTTTTGTGTATCGTTACGTAATGAAATTGGTCCGTCGAGCTGCTCGCACTCCGGATATTATCGACCAACTTTATTGTTTTAATTCACCTCGCCATACCGGCAGCACAAACTCAATCTCACTTTTGTAATTTTACATGCAATCGAAACATGAATATTCATAAACGATCACTGTAATAAATGTAGGAGAATCGCATCAAAACCGTTCACTTCGATCTCATAGCATCAGTCAATAGGTTTAACCTAAGGGAAAAAAAACACACACACCCACGACACACAAAACGTGACCGCATGGTTTTGTCATTACAATATTTTGCATACATATAAATATACGAAAACTTGACCGCGATAAAAATTTAAACCGCGATACTTTGAGCGACCATCAAATAAAAATCCGCATTTTTTCTGAAACGTGTTTTTTCGCTTTTATTAATTTTCACTTTGAACTAACAATTCACGTCCCGTGCAAGGCACTCGGTAACTTGAAAAGATTTCAAGAAAATCGACTTTGAAAAAGAAAAAACCGTAAAAAAAGAGCGCGTGACGAAAAATGAGAAAAAAAAATGTTTTTTTTCGTCTACGCAACGAACACGTTTTTTTAAATTGGATTCTTTGATTGATTCGCCATCATATTATCAATTATTGATCAATTTTTCTATTCGGAAGGAAACAATGATTGGAAACAAAAATGAATTAATTGATTGAAACGGAAGTGAATTATCTTGAAAAAAGAGTTTGTTCCATAAAATTTCAAAACATCGATTCGATACTGACAAAACAGTGGGATATTAGTACGATTTTCTATTCCCGGTCTGAACGTACACGGAGAGAAAATAATATAAAAAATTACTCTGGCATCATAATTTCCTGGTCCCATGTCGCCCCTCTGAATGATTTTTATGCAGAAACATGTTAATTTTTCATTAATATTCTACCAAAAATAGCGAAAACATTTTCCGCCAAATTTTGACATTTTTCGACCAATAAAAAATGAAAAATCATTATATTTCTTATGAATAATAATTTTATGAATAATAATTCAAAAAAAATATAATAGTTTTTCATTTTTAATTGGTCGAAAAATGTCAAAATATGTCAGAAAATGTTTTCGCTATTTTTGATAAAATATTAATGAAAAATTGACATGTTTTTGCATAAAAATTTGCATCATTATTAATTTCAAGGATAATTTTGTCTTCGTGTAAGCGAAAATCTGACGTGACAAAACTTGGCGGGTGGTTATGATTTAAGAACGGAAAAAAACAAACATTATTATCTGTAGTAGTTGTAAACTAATAATGCGAGATAAAGTGTACGAGCATGGACAAAATTGATTAAACGAGAAATAATATATATTATCAATATATATTATTGCATTATTGCGGCAGTAATCGATGTAAGTGTTGTGAATAATGAGATAATATTGTTGCTGTGATTACCTCGTAAGATTGTAATTAGTAGAAAAATATAGAGAAACAACAAAAAAACAGAAAAAGAAAAACCATTGTTAGGTGTCACTGTCTTGATTCAATAAATGTTATTTCATTTTAATAGTCAATAAGACAATTTATTCCTCACCAATCCCAATGCGACAAGTCGCCACTGGCCAAAGTGAAGAAAATCATCGCAGGATGCATCGCGCAAGGTACGTAAAAAGATCGAGAAAATAAATGATTCGTTTTGTATTGAATTTTATTGGTTCAGGGAACAAAATCTTAACAACTAACGAATAATGAAAAAAAAAAAAAATTTAAAGCACCGTTATTGTCATTAGCCCCGAAATTACTCATTGTCATGATTAATAACAGATCGAAGTTGTAAAAAAGAAAAAAAGAGAAATAAGTCATGAAAAATCCGAAGCACCGACAATTTTTTATTCCGTGGATAAAAAATTTGAGACGAAAAGTCATTTAGTTCAAATGGCAACTCAAGGGACAATCTTTTTGGCTTTATTTCGGATTGTTTGATTGGTAGTCGCTTCTTCTACTAGCCTGTGTGGTGCTCGACTCGGTCCGTCTCACCAAACACCAGCACCCGACGACCTCGTCGTGGCGAACTTAATATCGGTTGCCTCTCGCTCCAAAATACTGTTGTACTGTTCTCTCCCTTGCAGCAACAACACAGAGACTTTCCAACTCGAATGTATATCCCGACCAGTGCTATTATCACGAGAAAAGCGACGAGGGTTTTGTCTGAAAGACAAAAACCATTAAGTGTTCAATACGAATTATCGAATTTGTTTTTTCGATAATTAATCGCGGGCATCTCTTTGTCAATTCTTTTTCAATTACGAAAAAAAGAAAAAAAATTCTCGACCACCAATTCCTAAATATCGAAGAGAATTTGTCAAAAATTCTATTACAATCTCGTTTTTTTTCAATTACCAAAAAAAAAAAATATATTTTCACGTCCCTTATTTCATTGCTCAATATTTCTGTTTTTTTCCGTACCTGTGCTTTGATACGGTGGTCGTATAACAGCAACGTTGAATCCAGGGACAGTAGCACGTCGTATAGTGTTTATAAAGAGATACTTGAGATTGGAGCCTGCGTAATAATCGATGGGCAAAATAATGGCATAGGAACCGAGTATCGCGCAGCAAACGTCGTGCGAGGCGAAAGGAAGAAGGCCCATAATAATAAGCAGGAGTAACATGATGCCCATAAAAATGAGCCAAAAGTTCAAGTCGCTTTCGAACAACGAAGTGTCGTCTGCAAAGAAAAAATCATCAATTTTTCGCTTCCCATTTTTTTACAGTACAAATTTAAAAAAACGTCAAAAAATCGAAAAATCAATGGAAATTTGCTCAATATGAGAAAACTTGTAGTTCACAAAATGATTTTATTCAGGATCCTCTCAAGATTTTGAATAAACAGTTTTCTCCTATGGAGAAAAGTTTTCTGACGTTTAGAATTTGAAATATTTAATTTTTCTCCTCCAAAAGCGTGCAAATTGAAATTAAGTTTTGTCAAGAAGTTGCAAAAAAAAATGTATTTAGGAATTTTTTTTTCCATGAGCCGTAAATTCGTACGAAAAATCCTAAACACATTTTTCTGCAAAACCGAACGAGATTTCAATTGGAATTGAAATATCTCAAATTCGTGACGTCAGAAAATTTTTCTTCATAGAAGAAAATTGTTGATTTCGGTGTCGAGGATGTTTATGAAAAATTGATGAATAAAATAATTTTGTGATACATACAATCAAGGCACGGAGAACCGTGACCGTCGCTAGTTGGAGTTGGATTTAACGCCACGGAAATTTTTTTTTGTTAATCCAACAAATGGCACGGTTGAATGCGTTCAAATAAATATTTTGTTGATTGAAAAATGATTTTTATTTATTTATTATTATCATTATTACTACTAATTATTATATTATATTTTATTATTAATTTATAATATTAATAAATTATTATAACTACATTATTTATATATATATATAAAATTTATATTTATTCATATTTATTTATTTATATTTTTTTGATATATGAAAAAAATTATAACTAAATCAATATATAATATTAATAAATTATTATAACTAAAATATTTATTTGAACGTATTCAACCGTGCCATTTGTTGGATGAAAAAAATTCGGTTAACTCACCAAAATTTTGTTTTCAGTGTCGAGGAAATAAATAAGTCTTGGGCTTTTAGCAAAGAGAAATAATGGACGAGACTATGAAGTGCATAATACATTGTACACTTAATGTTGTAACGCATGTAGCCGAGATGTTAACTAAATATGTTTTGTGCCGGATAAATAAAGGGGTAAGGGCATGATGAAGATTGGGAAACGGGGGGATTTACAATTAGGTAAATGGTGAATCTTTTTGGAGGCTGGTAATAGAGTGTGTGTGGAATTTATGTGGGTATATGGTTTGAACGAGTGTATAATTTGGTCGGGGTATGTGTGGATGTGGATGGCAAAGTCCCTCGACCGATGGTAGCGAGTGTGCGCGTGGACGCGAGGGTGGTTTCTCGGCTTGTGGGGGCCGCTCGCCAGGGGGAGAGGGAGTTGTTGCCACGTTATGGTGAGAAAGGCGGGAGGCACGAATGCTCGCCGCTTCTGCATGGAAGATTCGACGGACTAAATTTCCACATGAGCGGACAACATTGATAGAAGCCGCGGGGAGAGATCGAGAGAGAGAGAGAGGCTGCTGCTCTTCATCCCTCGGCCAAGCTCATACCGCCAACTTGGCGAGGGTGCCCTACGCAGAGCCTTTTCTCTCATTCCTGTCCCTTCCCCCTCTCCTCGGCAGCGAACCACCATAAGCTGGCATTCATTATTTTCCTATAATTTGCAACAGCTCCTCGCTTCTGTCTCCACCGTTTTTTTTTTCCATTCTTTTCTCCGTTCTCTCCGATTCGAAGGGAAAATCAACGGCACAGCGACGGCGACGGACACTTTTTTCATGTTTTTCTCCAAAGTGCCAATTTTTGTGACGTCATTCATTTATATTCCGCAGAAAGTTTTCGGCCGAGGCTGCATTTCATTTTTTTTATTTTTCTTCCTAAAGATTCTGGGACTTGGCGGTTTTTTCGGTTATTTTATGGGGTTTTTGGCTTTGCGCAGTTTTCCCATGCAAATTTCATTTTTTCTTTCATTCCTGACGATTTTTTTCGTAAGTACGATTTTCGGGGCGTTAAAATTTTATCATTGATTCTTATCTCGACGAATTTTTGGTACGTGCCTGCCAAGACGAAATAGACGGTGCTCGCGACAAAAAAGCCCAGAGTCATCGAGGCCAGGACCGTTGCCGGGCAAAGCATTCCTACACAGCAAAACAGTACGAACCACAAAAATCCACTCAGGAAACTCACTCCCATTACAGTTCCCAAAACGGCTGGAAAAAAAAATAATAATCAAAACCATGGATGAGAAAAAAAACAACAAAACTTGACCTAAAATCGTTCGAACGTTATGAGTTTTAAAAAATGAAAAAATAATTAAAAAAAAAAACGACGAAACGTCAACAGTTTTTGGATTTGCGATCGATAGTTTTTCAAATTTTCATTTGGAACGTTAAAATTCCAAAAGAAATCTCGATCGAGCTGATTTTGCTAATAATCAGAAGGAGACTCGATTTGTTTGAAAAAAAAAAAATGCAATTACTCGACGATTGGAAATCCCCGATAGCAGCGAGTACGATGAAAATTATTATGCCTCCAGACGTCGCTCCAATGAAGATTGATTCGAACCAGAAACATTTGTGTCCGGCGAATGTAACGATAAGTCCTACGATAAGAACAATGGCACAGAGAGCCTGACCATTTTTCGTATCTGAAAAAGCAAAAACACAAAGCACAGGAATTTTAAATAATTCCTCGTTCTATTCCCATGACTGGGCTCCGAACGCACTTCGCGTAAACTCCAGAAAATGAGCTTTTTACTGATTTGTTTCTGGTTTTCAGCCTTCGGATGAATTTTTCATGACCTAAATGTGCATTAAAACAAATTTCTTAGCCATTATTCGCTTGCTTGTGAAAAAATGAAGAAAATCGTGTACGAGTGAGTCTGTTTATTGGTATGGAGTCGATTTTATAATCAAGAAAAGCGTGCGGTGCGTTCGGAGCGCAATTATGGGTTTAAAGGTAAAAAAAAAAAAAAATGGATGAAGGTTAAAAATGGCTAATAATTTTAATTATGCGGAGAGTAAAATTTTCCGAACGGAAGATTCGACTCGAAAAAAGTAATTCTTCAAAATAATAATCGTCAGCCATCGTGGACCATTTTTTATGTGCAAAATTGTTAAAAAACAATCACCAATATTTGTTATGCATGAAATTAGTTAATTTGAGGTTTTTTTTCAAACATTTCGTCAGGGATTTTCGGTCTGATCGATAAGCTCGAGCTTGTAAACTTCGGGACGGAAAATCAATTGGAAAAAAATTCGTCAAGTCTTTTTTTCGCGTTTCTGCTCTTGAATCGTAAAATTTATTTTGGTCTGGAACGTACTGAGATCTCCGCAAGAAGATGGACTCGAAAGAGGGCTACAGGCGTATGAAACGGCGGAAACGTATGCCGAGGAATAATTTCCGTAAGTTGCGATCATTGCGTAAATCGAGCCAGTTCCTGGATAAGCACTGAACACTCGATTAGCCGAGGATGCACCTAACGCGGGTAGTACCTGTCAATTAATCAACCAAAACCAAAACCACTTATAAATGTCCACAACCACCAAGTGCGCGATAAATTAAAGAAGAAAATTCGATTGGAACTTTCAAAAAATCGATTTTCCCCTGTCCCATGAAAAATTTCGTGCAACGTGCCAAAAAAAATCTTTTCGATTTTCCAATTTTTACTTTTTCTTGATTCTCTGTTAGTTCAAAAAGTAAATTTTGAAAATAATCGATTTTTGACCTTCCTAAGAAAATCTTTACAGCATTTTTAAGCAGAGTCACTTGTTCGACTCACTTTGCGCCAAGTTTACCAAACGAAATGCGGCGGTTCGAGTTTTCAACTGTTAGAATGTCTTTCGAAATATTCAATAGCGTGAAAATGTTGCAAGATCCAGGGAACGGTTAAAAATGAAAAATGAACGAATTGTTAACGAGTTTTATTGGCAGGTGAACTCAAGCGACGAGGCATTAGAAAAAGTGCAGTTGTCGAGATAATTTTTGTCCAAAAAATTAACAATTGACAATAAAAACCAAAGAGTTTTCGGTTGGAAAATAAATTGCAAAAAATATGCATATGAAAAATAAAGAAAAATTAGGAACTCATTTTATTTCGATTAGAAAAAAAGTCAAATAATCATTTTTCAGAAATCTTTTTTCTTACCTCAACGCCGTTTTCCAAAATGCCCTGGACGGTCGTCATTTTTTGTATTCCACTGAAATAAGTTTCTTGTTTGAAATCCCGTTCCGGCAAAAACATTCGGAAACGTCGGAGCGTCATCAAAGGCGATCCACAAAAAGACTGGCTGCCTGACGGGGCCGAGGCTGGCTGTGCGTCCACAGTCACCGTCGCATCGGTCAATTGCAATTTTTGGAAGGGTGAAACTTTGAAATCGAACTCCATATTGCAGCCTCCTGGTATCGGCGCTGTTTCGATCAACAACGAACAAACACGTTTCCCCATTTATCCCATTTCAACCGTTCGAAATCTAATTCCTTAGACTTCCAAAAAATAATCAAAAAACTCCATAAACGCAAAAAAAGAAGGGTCGAATTTCTATTTATTTATTTTTGTGAGACAAAACGAAAAACGAGTCTGATCCAACCAAGAGTCTGGCAAAAAATTCTCGGTACTTTTAAAAAAAATTGAAGTTCGAAAATATAATCAACGACCAATAAAAAAAGTCGCTAATACTGCTCTCTCGTAAACAAACCAAAAAAAAAATCAAAAATTGGAAAAAATGGAAAAACATAAATCGATTGAAACAAATAATAATTCTAATTATTATTTAAACTATTATTATAAAACTATTATAAAATTAATTATAATAAAGATAAATTAACAATAAATAATAATCATGCAAAATACAAATCAAAAATTGGAAAAAAAAGGAAAAATAGAAATCGATTGGGACAAATAATAATTCTAAGTGAATAGCAAATGAAACTAAATTAACAATAAACAATAAATATGCAAAATAAGAATCAATTGCAACGGAAACATGAACCAAATTTTTCAACCGACATACTTACAAATCATCCAGTTGCTAAAAAGAGTTGCCTTGGACAAATTGAACACAAAGTTAATGGAAAATCTTCCAAGAACAGTAAAAAAGCCAACGGCCTTGGAACGCAATGGAATTTCCCCACTTCATGTATTTATCAAGCCTTCAAGGTCATACCGGGTCAATTTGACCCAAAAATTTTTCCTCGCCAATTGTTTGTCAAGTATTGAATATTTTTTTTCTGCAAAAAACCTCGCTCTAAAGAAAAAATGCATATTCGCCGGACTGCAATGTCTCAAAAAGCTCCTCGGGTCAAATTGACCCGTTGTGTACTTTCAGGAGCTCTGCGCTCGAACCGTCAATCTTGTGACTGTGCGTCGGATCAAAAAGAGAAAAAAGCAGCAGATCCGTCGCGTTCCAGAGCCGATGATTCCGTCGAGAGAAAAATTTGTGCGATAGATGAAAAAAAAACTTAAAAACTTGCCGTTTCTGTCGTAAGCGACAACAGCAATGAGAACGTCAACGGGTCTGTCTTCTTGGTTGACCGCGACAAAATTTGCTGTGCTGTTTGGACCGAAAAAAGCTACCAGGCCGAGATTCGATCCGTACAGAGTGCAGCGGGTGCCGTTGCACTCGGTAGAATCACTTTGGGCCAGCGAGAGATTATTTTGTTGGGCGTGAACTTGGAGGACAGCGAAAGGTACATTTTTGGGTACATCGATTAATTCGATGGAGTTTTCCACTCCCGGAACGAATGTGTCTTCTGAGTATATTGCTTGGCCAATTTCTGCGATATTAGCGAATCGTGCCAAAGATATTGACAATCCGACTGCAAAGAGATAAGAAAAAAAAAAACGAGAAACTGTGACTGTGAGTTTTCGATTTTGAATATTCGAGCTGGACGTCAATTGTTGCGAAATTCGCATTTCATCAACTCGTAATTCTTTTCATTGAATAACAAAGAGTCCGAGAAAAACTGGCGACGTTTTAGTTTTTGTTTTTTAACGATAAGCGTAAACAAAACAAAGCGACATTTCGCGCGTCGTAATAATCAAAGAGAATCGAGGCCAAAACACGAGAGACGATAAAGATTAATCGTTATGCTAATGCAAAGCTTATTCGTTGATCCGGCAAGATCGACGAATAAAATCAGTCGAGATAAATAAATATATGTGTAGTTGAAAAGTGAGGTTATGTTTCTTACCTGTTGGCGTAGCAAAATGAGCGAGAATCTCGAATAATAAGAAACAACGATAACTCGCGAGTGACATTGTGAAATTTAAGGAATTTTGGGCGATTGCGAAACGAAAAAATTGTTGGAAATGAAAAAATAACGATTTGGGCGCAGTGGAAATAAACGAGAAATAACAACACGGAGCAACAGCTGGGCGAAAACGCCTTGGCAAACAGTATACGGAGAATTCACGCCGGTTTTCACGGGAAGGGGCAAAACATAGACACGAGAGAGAAGGAGAGAAAGAGAGAGAGAATGCATCGGTGGTAAGAGCGGTGCCCGATAGAGCGCGTTTCAGTCGCTACCAAGATGGCCACTCTCGATCAATGAAACTCGAGTAAATTTTTCGTAGTAAAATCGTAATCGTGGGTTTGTGACAAGGTGTAGTTATACGTAAGGTGTATTTTGAGTGTAAATGGGCCATGGGAAAGGATCAAGAGCTGCTGGAGGCAGCAAGAAGCGGCAATGTCACCGTCGTCGAGAAAATATTGGGTCAACGAGCCAAAAGGAGTGGTCCGCTGGCAAGGTGGGTGTCAACCGATGCATTCAAATACACGGGCATGTCTTTACCTTTAGCAATAAAAAATAAATCATCCAATATCTCCTGCGTCTAATCGACAAATTCTCATCTTGATTAAATTCCGAATATTGCCAAAAAATTGCCTTCGAAATTTACCTTTGTTGTGACTGGCGTCACAATTGTCAAAACAATTCTCTTTTCGGACGCTGACATATTCGTGCGTGGTTCTTTCGTGACATCTCACACCTTTCCCAAATTTGATATCTCGATAAAATGTGATTTCTTGCGTCTCAGCCCAATCTCGAACGAAATTATAATAAATATTATGGTAGACGCGAATCTCGTGCTTTCATCCTAAATTGAGGTTATGGGAACCAATAATTTGAATAATTCCCTTTTTTCGTTTGTCCCTCAATCTCAGAGCCTCCTGAATATTTTATAGACATGGGAAAAGGTTTTTCTATTATTCCATTAATGACATCGACTCTTTTGATGCTGCTCGAGAAATATTGATTCGAGGCCTGCTTTAGCTTTCATCGCGAGAAAAGGAGAAAAAACACAACAAATGTGGTAGTATTGACACGGATGATTCTCGTGTGGTGTATCTCTCTCGGCAGGATTATTCATGGAAAGGTGGGACGATTAGTGATTGTGTATTTTGCTGGTTGTGCATGAAATCGATAGAGCGAAAGTGTGGCCGTTCTTCGTGCATGAGAGCGAGACGTTACTGAGCTCGAAATATAAACAAAAGATAAAAAAAATCGAGCGTGTAAAAATGACGATGAATTGAGAAAGTAATTCTCGGTTATTCATAATCATTACGATGCAACATTTTCCAGAAATCTTTCGAAACGAAATTCCTCAAACCGAGCCCAAAATCGTATTGTTTTGATTTCTCATGTTTAATATTTTCGCGGTATACACGCGATGAATCATGTTTTCGAGCACAGCGTTAGTGTGTTATTGTGTTGCGAAATGGCAACGAGCCACGCTGACGAGACGCACGAGACTCGCGCGTGTATTTCCCAGTACTATTCGCTTCCGGACAGTCCTGCAAGTTGCACAGCCGCGCGATAATCGATTCGAACGGTGTTTGTGTTGCCCACGTTTTCATACGCTTTTCTAATCTTTCTTTCCTTTCTAACTTGTTCACCACCTACCGTAAGTCTCTCTGACCTTTTCGCGAGATGAAAAGACCGTTTCTAATCCACGCGACGGATTTGTTATTCATCAACCCATACACATGCACGTTTTTGCCATCAATTATTACGTAATAATAATTGCACACATGTTTATTGCTGAATCATCCTCAACGAAGAATTCATGAATCACTTTGAACTACATAAATGTGTGGAAATGTTTCGTATGATAAAAGGAAACGATTCCATGCCTCGCTCGACTAGTTGGCCGCTCCATTTCCACACTGGGTCAATTAGACCCGGAGCGTGCTAAATTTGCTTGTAATCGGGAACCCTTTGGACGATTTTTATTCAAAAAAATCAGGAATACACTCTGGGCATTCCTTGATAAGTTCACGTCACGAAAATGCGGAAAATATAAATTTTGATTGTTGAAAAAAATTCATTTAAATTTTTTTTAATTAAAATTTTTTATTTGAATTGAATGAAATTTCAAATTTCGTTAAAAAAATGTCTCGATCGTAAAAATTAGGAACTTCGGAAAAAAATGGGTCCGGTTAATAAAAATTCCACGAACATATTGTTCAGTTTATAAATTTGATATGAGAAAAAATAACGGAGCAGAAACAAACTGTGAGTATCTCGGGCTTATGAAATATAATGTTTTTTGGTTGGTTTATATTTAGATTTTCCATACGCCGACCTCTATATCTATGCATAAAAGCATCTTGAAAACTTATCGGATCCGTCTCGAGTCGGCACTCCAATCCGTCTCCCCCTCCTGACGGAGATAATGGAATCTATTTCCGTGTCAGGCATCTATTTATTTTCGAACTTTGCTGATAACGCGAGCTCCCCAATACTTGAGTACAGTCTGTCCAAAAATAGTCAAAAGCCACGAATAAAAGTTTATTGAATAAAATATTGAATTTCGTATATATTTTGATTGTTATTATTTGCAAATGTCGTGGGCAATTAATTTAATTATTATTCAAATATTGCGATTATTTCGATGTCGTGAAAAATGATGACAAACAATTTCGAGCTCTGGTGGTTTATTTTCGATTTTTCAATTGTAAAATTCATTGGGGGTCTTGAATTTTTGCGAAATACTTTTCAATTATTTATCCCACAAAATTGCAGCTGGAGAATTATTTTTTGAACATTTCGTACATTTCAAGAACGCGCATCTTCGATGCGCATTCTGTTCTCATCTTTTTTCCACTCGTATCGCCGCGATGGAGCAAAGCGATAGTGCCCGAAACGCACGTGTAGCGGTCAGCTGTCACACGCACGTGGTCAGCATTTTTTCTCGTTTTTATTCATTTAATAATTACAGCATTCAAAAGTTTCAATTCAGCTTGTTTGAAATAATTATTTACTTGAGAAATGATCCAGCGCTTATATTTCACTGGCGATTAAAGAATTTGGTCAAACGTGAGAAAGATTTTGAAGCGACTTCGAAAAAGCTCACTGAGAATCCGGTGAAAAGTTTCGTTTCGAAAATCGCGAACTTGTCAATTTCGAAATATTTTTATAAGCAAATTTCTTTTTTCTAGCACAATTTTTTTTTTCAATGGGACGCAGCAAAACTTTTTCGGTACTCAATGCGAGTGAAATGAAATAAAAATTTGACACGTGATTGTTTGTCGGGGTCAAAATTACGGGACGATTTTCTCGAAAATTGATTCTACGCATGTTTTTGTGAATTTTTCGCAACCTCTGATGAGATTCGTCATCGAAATTTTGATGAATAAACGCGGTGAACGAATCGCTGTGGTTAAACAACGATGGGAATTTAAATATGATCGGAAAAATGGGAAGATTCTATGCAAAGAAGTGAGCAAGGAAAAGAGGCGAGAGAAGAGGCTCAAGAGTCATCACTTGGGCGCTGCAACATCAGCAACCTTTGTCAAAGGCTTGAAGACTGGCGCAGCAGCGTGAATGTGAGAAGGAGAAAAGGGTTTATCATAAATGTATCGTGACAAACAGCCTCTTGTAACAAATTGCCACTTTTCCTCGTTGCAGCACACATACGGACTCGTGTCCGCGACAACAAAGTTCCCCTTTCTTTTAGCATTTTTTTTTGTTTCGCCCGAGAAACTCTCGTTGCTTTTCTTTCCGCGTGCAGCCTTGCACCCGTGCTCTTCTCAAATCTCTTCACGTTTCTTTCTTCGTTTCTTCTTCTGCTGCTCTGCCTCGTTCAGTCCCATTTTCCTTCCTCCCTTTTCATTTCCAGTCTTCTATTTTCTAGGGATGACATGCATGGAAATTTCCAACGGAAAGAAACACAGAGATAATTCATTCGCTATGCAATTCTTGCCCTCGACAATCTTCTTATCTGCATTTCTTTCCATAGAGACCTCACGTCGCCACGTCCGTCTTTATAGATGAGTCTTTGCATTACCTTTTGCTTCATAAAGAGACTCGGTACAGTCTCGAAACAAGTATACGTTTGACAGCTCTGTCGTCTACTGACCCAAAACTCACGCGAGTAGTTTTGTATTATCTCTGAATAAAACAATGCGTCGTGGTCGGGGGAATCATTTCCTTCAAGTGATTCTGAAGTTTGCATCGTTCACTAAAAATTCAATTTTGTCAAAAAAACGTCAATATTTTGTTGAATACAGCGAACTAAATATTTTGGGATAATTTCAAAATTTTCGTTATTTCGACAATATTTTTCATTTGTAACGGAACTGTCGGCAAAATTTACGATTGGAAGGACAAAAATTCACTTTTCGAAAAGATTTTCTAGAATGTTTTTTGCTGAAATGACAAAGTTTTCGTGATTTTTCGAAAAAACGTTTAGTTGAACGTATCCAACAAAATATCCATCTTTTTCAACAAAATTTTCTTTTCAGTGTTGGGATGCAACGATTTTCTTTTTTATATTCGGCAGAAATAATTATTTACATGGAAAATATAATTACGATGATGGAATCATCCAGTTTTGCCATCCTAAAAGCATATCGGCTAGAAAAATTTGGATGACATTGAAAATTGAACGAATCATCAATGTCCGGGAGGAATATAATGATTTGGCAATTAAACTGGAGACTAATTAATAAAGAAGCCTCCGATTAAGAAAAAGACTTTGTTTATGGTTCTTCCAAAATTTTTTATAAACTTTCTTGCCACCAAAACTCACAGTTTTCTCCAATGAAGAAAAATCTTCTGACGTTTAGAATTTAATTTCTAATTTCTAATTTTCCTCATCTCAACGCGTGTAAATTGGAGTCACGTATCGTTTTAAAGTTGCAAAAACAATGTGTTTAGAATTTTTTTTGCACACAGCCAGAAAGGCTTGAAGAAAAATCCTCAACACATTTTTCTGCAACTCGCAAACAAAACGGGACTTGAATTTTCGGGCGTTTGGATGGGAAATTAAAAAAATTGGAAGTTGAAATTCTCAAATTCTTGAAGTCGGAAAATTTTTCTTCATAGGAGAAAATTGTTATAGTTTTGGTGCCAAAAATGTTCATGCTAAATTATGGACAGTAATTTTGTGATAATGATATGTTAAGCCTCAAATTAGCATGATTGATGTCGTAATTGCTGAGAAAGAAGTTTGTACGGGCAAAGATTCTGCAGAAGTGCCAACACATAAAAAGATTTGTGTCCGTATACGACGCAATGAAAGGCTTTTTGTTACCGTGTTCGTGATCTGTTGCGACTAGTGCATAGTCCTTTGTGTCACAACCATGAAAAGTTTGAATTTATGTATGAGTATAGTTTTGACAGGGCAAAGTGCGAAACGTCAAAACTTTGTGTTTGGCCAGAATAAACGACGTGAAAATTTAACTGCTATGAGGTTAGCCGGGCAACTTTTAATTCTCAACTTTTTGATAATGACTTTTGTAGTGGCTCGTGATAGTCACTGGTAGCGAAAAACTCGAAGCCTTTGATTACGAGTTGTTCACGGATCAACAAATATACACTCGTCCAGATTTTTTCCTCGGTGGTGCAAGGATTTGGCCATGTTTACATTTTAATACTCGTTTGAGACTCGGAAGTTACAATTCCAACCTAAATACTTCGCAACCGTGAGCTATGGACGAGCTTGTGCAATTTTTTTCGCCCTTTTTCCTTAAGGCTCTCGAATATACTTTGCCGGGCCCTCCTCATTGCCTACACTCTTTGCACCTCGAAAAAAGCATTTGCGGTCATTAATCCCTTATTTTTTCGAATGAAAACGAAATTTTTGGTCGTTCTACTAAAACGGCTGTCAGTACGAAAGGTCGTCGAAAATCTTCACAACATTATTTAGAATCTGTGAGTTTTTCCACGTGATCAGAGTATTTTTTTATCCAGCGAGTTCGATGAAGGTCGCAGGATAGAATTTCAGATTATTCCAACCCAAAAAAATCATGAAAAATTCAGCGGACTTGTAAGACACAATTAACGTTTTCCCTATTTTTTTAACTTTGAATCTTACAACGAAATGGCACAATTTGACTCTCATCCGAGCATGGCGAATGGAAAGAAAACGCGGATGCTAGCAAGTGTACAGTTTTCCTCATCTCCTCTTGGAGGGAGGAAACTATCGATTGATGCCTCAGCAACCCATCCCTGAAAAAAGCATCAGCCGCACTTACGCCTAGTCGCACACGGATACACGCAGTCTCTCGCTCGATCTTTCCCCTGTACACCGAGCCACGGATCTGCTTCTATCACTTTTCCTTTTCCCGTTCAGTCCACTTTTTCCTCCGAGCAGAATTCTCGCGCAGCCTAGTTTTTCTCCCCTTTACTCTCGATGACCTGAAGTGAGAGAGGGTGTGAGCGAACGACCCGAACCGCCTCGAGAACCAGTGCAAAAGCCTTGGGTTCAAAGCGGCAAACTCTGTCTTCCTTTCTTCGACTAATCCAAACAAACCCGAACGAAAAAAAAGCGAAAAAAAGCGCGCTTGCCTTCTTGCCTTGGTTCACAATTTTACGGAAAAACAGAGAAAAACAATTTCTACGTGAAGTCACTGCATTATCGAAAATTGGCGAGATTCTGAAGTTTGCATCGTTGGAATGAAACGAAATTCTTTTCTATATTTGGCAAAAATAATGATTTAAATGCAGAATGTAATTACGATGATAAAATAATCAGTTTTTGCCACCCGAAAACATATCGGCTTGGAAAATTTGAATGAAATTGAAAATTGAACGAATAAAAAATAAAATAAAATATTTTCCGTTGCATTCCAACGTTGCAAACTTCAACATCATAAATTGCCAATGTTACGAGCCTCTGAATTGTTCCCAAAAGAGTGTGTATGTCTTGAATTAAAATTACCAGCAATTCGTGACATTTGGAGGTTTCCAAATATCTGTATTGTTTGAAAATACAAAGTTTTCGTAAGCAAACTATTGCATGTTTTTGCAAACTGAATTTTCAGTAAAAAAACTGCCCGATTTTCTAAAATTTTCAGAAAATTTTTGTTGTTTCCTTCGTTTCGACCGTGGAGTAAAGGGAAAAGTTTTTTTTCCGTGAGCTGCTTCTTGCGGCGGGTCAACATTGGAAGTTGTATGAATTCCGGGAATAATTGGATGTCGAAAAAACGATGTAAACCATAAGAATAAAAGTGACCCTTAACCCGGCAAGGACACGACCTGTGGATTTTTTTTCCTCGTCCCGATAGACGAATTTTATGTTGGACCCTACGCTTTGGGATATTGTATTAGAGCTTTTCCCTCAGCTGAACTTTTATGCTCGTGGCCACAATCTCGTTGAGCTTAATTAAGTTTGGAAAGACGATAAAGAAGGAAAAAATCGCGGGATAGCAAAAAATATTGGCTGTTAAGGTTGCCCGATGGATGCCACCGCTTCTGGATGCTTAGGAAGAAAAAAGGAGGAAAAAACACCAAGTAGACTGCATGAATGACTCTCGTAGGTCCTGACAAGTGCGTAAAGGTACTTATTGTTTGTATATACGAGTCTGAGAAGGGAGGAGACGGCTGGAATCGTTGTACAGAGACAGCCCGATGTCCTTTTTACTGACAGTCTTCAGAGTTTAATTAAGGAACTCGGATGAGTGGCTTGTGGCAGTGCGATGAATGAAAGAGAGTCAAATGCCCCTTCCCCCTGATATATAGACGACACTTGCAGTCGACGTAAAGTCACCCTTGCGCCAACTCAACCTTGGAGTGCCCACATACTCTTTATCAACACGTACATACGTGGCTGAATGTGCGTTTGTGTGTGTGTGTGTGCACAGAAATGAAGATAGGAAGCAGGAGAGCAGTACTTTCTCGTTTTTTGCATGGATAAAGGGTGGGAGGTATTTTTACGAGTTTTATGAAAAGGTACAAGTTTTTTTAAATCCGATCTTCAAACACGAGAAAGTGTACGTACGAAGGGAGGCTTTTTAACAAGAATACTGAATTTCAAGAGTCGCATTGAATTATTGCTGTGAATATCCACTTTATTATGAAAAAGTGTTTCCATTCATTCCGAGGATGAGCCTCGTTTCTACATTTTGCAGCAATCCTTCAAAGATATTTGCACAAAATTTTGTTTGCGTTCGAGCACAGACCTCAAAAGAGCCAACACTTGCTTCCAATCAACAGTCTGCACCTCAAAAACGCAAAAAATAAACATGACTGAATGTCAAAAAATTGTTTACCTTACTTTCAAAATCAAAGAAGTTTCCAGTCGTCGCTTAAAATTAGTTGACAAAGTGTATGATCGCACATCGAGGTCATTCGAAGATGAAAACTCGTGCCGGAAAGAATCGCTCTACTCACATATCGCGTGCGTGTAACTGCGAAAGTACTGAGAATGGCATTCAGGCTGAAACGTCAACGTGTGTTAAGCGGGAGGTTTGTGTGCACGCGCAAAACAAACGTTGGAGCTGAACGACAGGGAAGAGAATCGGATGAAATGAGAGACTGCCGCACTCGAGAGCTCATGCCGGTTGTACGGCGCATTCACGTCGTCAAAGAGGCATCGGCAAACTTATAAGAAGTGCTGGGATTCATAAATATAGATATATATGCATATGAACGTAAAGCGCATATACACCCAGCGAAAAGCAGCGACAAGGGAGAGCACGTGCCGTCCCAAGTGATTTCCGCGGGGGGCGTATGACTTTATCGTATGATACGCCGTTATCCTATCCGCAAGAAAGCAGAGAGAGAGAGACTGAGTTTCAAGTTTTTATCAACCGCAATGAGCGACAACAACTTCTCAGCGCCCTCTCGTTTCGCCTTTTTTCATTTTTTCTCATTATGTGTACGCACCCGTGACGAAAGCTCTCGTCAAATGCATTGGCATTCAGTCGCCGAACGTTTTGATGTTCGTTACAATAGATCAGAAGAAATATACCGCGAGTTGGCGCACGCCGCTTCTTTTTCAACCGGTTTTTTTTCGTTATTTATGTACTTACCGAAGAACGAAATTCACATTGACTTCGATGATGAGTTTTCACAAGAATGAACCGGCTAACGAGGCAGAACTTGTTTGCACTGGTGCGTCAAAAAGCTTCATAATGAAATGTCGGGTCAAGTAGACCCGTTGCGCAGGAAAAAAAGATTCCGAGAAATGTTATTGATTTGAGTCAAAATCACAATGTGGCCAAGCTAGAGGGTTCGGCAAACATTATATTTCCTAATATACTCGATTCCAGGACTTTATTATTGCCGAAACTCAATGCCTCGATATGAATGGAGCTGACAATACTCTATCACCATCATCAAAGCCGTAAACACACATAACGTCGTTTTCGCGGTTCGTAGAGATTTCGGATACTATCGCTACTGCTCGGGTTTTCATTTTTTTTTTTTTTCATTCGTGAATGTGCTCCGTTTCTCGTAATAGACACCGATTTCATTCATTCGAAGGACTGGCTGACTTTATGTCCGGAGCTTAATGAATCTTTCTTTCATGTTTATTCAATAAACGACCAATTACTAGAAATTACGTCACACTGATTTTAGCTCTTTCAGGTATTTTTCCTCCTAACAATCTAGTAACAGTTTTCCAAAAACAACTGAATTTTTTTTCTTTGTCGTTAATTGATGGACCCATGAGAATCAATATGAAATAATTGTCCGTTTACTTTTTTAGTTCTGAACGTCAAATCATTGGCTTTTTAAATACTAATTAAACAAACTTTTTTTGATTTTATTTCTACGGCGCAAGGAGCCCCGATTTGACGGTTTTTTTTTGGTGAGGAAGAAAAGAAAATGGGGCCACAAAATGTACTTGTCCAGAATTTTTTTATTGCGATGATCCTGAAGTTTCCATCGTTGGAATTCAACGAAATTCTGTTATTTCTTAAGGAGACCCAATAATAATTATTGAATATTTGGTCTGGCCAATAAAACGATTCTCTCTTGCGACCAAAGAACTCAATCGACTTAAAAAATTGCAACGATTTTTAAAATTCTATAAATAATCGAGAGAAAAAATGTTTTTCGTTGAATTTCAACGTTGCAAACTTCAGAGTCGTTTCATTGCGTTTGTAATATTTGTAAGTAGGGCAGACAGATTTTCGTGGCTCGACTGTATAATGGACATGCAACAAATAATGTGAGATGGACTCCTTTCGATACTAAGCTTTATTACATAAACGCTGCTACTTGATAACTCGCTGTCAGCATATTTTATTCTTTCCCCTCTCAAGTCTGCAGGGTCCTCCAATTAAATCGATCGCGTGCGATAGAGACACTTGGATATGGTACAGACATTGGTTTAGGTGTATGAGTGCAAGAGACGAGGGTTGATCGTATTTGTAGGTCCCAGTGTGCTAGGTTATGGGAGTAACGCAGGCGGATCGTCTGAGAGAAAGTGTGCGGTTTGAACAGTGGATTGGAGTGAAGTAAAGGGGTCAGAAGTCGCGAGTAAACAGAAGTTACGTTACTCGGTGTGGTTTATAGAGACAGGGGCTTCGCTCTCGAGGGAGCTGGGGTGCTGATGTATATCCCCAGGATATTTGTGCTCCTCGATGTCCCCGTGACGTTCTGTAGTTTGTCCATAACGCTTGATCGGGACTATGATGTTGGGCGGAGTCGAGCAATTGACGCAAAAACACAATAGCTCGTTTATCGAGAGAAAATAATAACATGTGTCGGAAGGGATATTCAATATCCTGTGACGACAACGTTGATGATGGGGAGACTACGATCATCAACGGAATATGTGCTAATGTTGTGTAAGCATAAGTTCCAGTTATACCGACCTCCGATCCAATAATACTCGGTCAACTATGGCGCACCTTTAATTTTGATAGAATGTATCGATTTAGCTTGTTTTGTTCGTCAACGTGCTGGGACGCGAAGCGATCCGGAATCATTTGGTTGAGACATGCCCCATACAATGCTGAAGTTTGCAACGTTGAAATACAACGAAAAACATCTGATTATATTATTGATGGTTTGTTCAGGTTCCATTATCATCCAAATTCATCCAGCCGATGTGTTTTTTGGGGCTAAAAATCGATCATTTTATCATCGTAATTACATTCTGCACTTGAATTATTACATTTGGTGAAGATAACAAAGAATTTCGTTGCATTACAACGATGCAAACTTCATTGGCCCGAAGTTATCGCGGACTTTTACAGAACAATAATGACTTGAGTATGTCAAGATTTTTAGTACATACCTCAGGGTTTCTGGGGATTATGTAATCAACGAAATTAGCATGGCCGTTGAAACAATTGAAATCTCGTAAATGAGTTTACGCGAATGAGGAACGACGCACACCGCAATATCAACCCCGTCGGCGTAATGGTGAATTCTGGTACTCAATCATTTATATTAACTATATGTTTGGCAGAGTTTCTCAGAATGCTGAGACCGCGAGAAACTCGTCGCACACTAAGATATTAGTTACCATGAGTCAACATGAATTCTTGATTGCGGAAATGAGACTTTCGTACTCTCTATTTCTCTCTCTCTCTCTCTCTCTCTCTCTCTTTCCCCCTCACACATACGCTCCACTTTGCTAATCTCTCTCACTGTCTCGATCAGCGGACATCGTTAGAGTCGCTGACAACTGAAAAAGGGACGTCGTTAAGACTACACAACATCAGAGTGTGGGAGGCATTCAAGTTCTATGCGGACAACTAAGTGAGATGAGGTCAAGATACGTTGTTCTTTGGTGGATCGCAGATCGTTTCAATAACTTTGCAAATAATTAATTACACGTGACTCAGACGGTGCTGAAGTTTGCATCGTTGGAATGCAACGAAATTCGGTTTTTCCTTGAGCAGAGCTCGTGATTCTTATTCAATATTTTGTTAGGATAATAAAACGACTTTTTTTTAGGATCCAAAGACAAAATCAGGACGAAAATTTTCATGGTTTTTGTTATTGAAACAAACAATTGATGGAAAAACGTATTTTTCGTTGCACCTCAACGTTGCAAACTTCATTGCCATGTGACTCAGTCATCATGCAATTCTCAAGATTTCTTTTTCGCTGATTATATTTGGCCTGCGATAGCCACCGGGAGTTCAGAATATTTTCGGCTCAATTCACCAAGAGTCTGGCGGAAATTCCAAATCCCTTCTACGTTGTTACGTGAATACCGGACAGTGCGGTTGCCCAGCGACGAAAAATTGAGGTTTAGCAAGCCCTTGATCGAAAATTTCGTCTTCTTACTCTTTTGCAGTTTACGCCGAGGACCCGGAGCTAACGTGCAAGATGCAAGTGGTTATTCGTCACTTCATCACGCTGCCCTCAATGGACACAAGTACGTAGAAAATTCCTCTAAAGTGTCATTGAATATTTTCTTTTATACATGCGACTTTGAACAATTACAATAAAATATTGTTGAAGTATTATCGACCGACCCTTGAGGTGTAGAAAACAAAACAGTAATTTAAAATTCTTTGTTCAGCTCATCCGAAATCACCATAGAATTTCTTGATTTGTCGCACATTTTCAACTGCATATGAAATTATACAGTTTCGCGATTTCGCGAAGAATTTCAATCAAAGTCAAAATTAGAGCCTTGGCAAAAGGTTTTCACGATCGACTTACAGGAGTGATATTTGTTCGATCCTGAAATTTCAGGGATATCGTGAAACTATTGCTGCAATACGAAGCCTCGACGAATGTGGTCGACGCGAAAGGTTCGTCGCCTCTCCACTTAGCAGCTTGGGCAGGCGACGCAGAGATCGTGAGATTGATACTCAGTCAGGGACCCTCTGTGCCAAATGTCAATCTTGCGGTTAGTCATCGTATTTCGTAATCCATCGAATGTCGATCATTTGTAATGGAAAGTATGAAGTTTGTGTTTTTTGTGCGTATTCCAGACCAAAGACAATGAGACTGCGCTGCATTGCGCTGCGCAGTATGGCCACACGGAAGTGGTGGCGCAATTGTTGCAGTACGGATGCGATCCTGGCATCCGCAACAGCCGGGGCGAATCTGCTCTCGACCTGGCGGCCCAATATGGAAGGTAAAGATATTCACTTTCGAATTGGAATTTTCAGCAGATTTTCCAGCGATGCTAAATCGATAAATTCAACGAGATTATTCGAAATGAAACAAAAAAAAGTAATTTTCCTGAAGACTGTCAAAGAACCCTCTAAAATAGTCAATGTATCGCGTTTCCTGTACTTTCCCTTCAACCTTCAGTGAAGGTCATCTAATAGCAGGCCTGGACCGGCTGTTGCCCACGTATCAAGAGCAAAGCATGAAAAAAAGTGCAGTGAAGTGTTGAAACGGGAGGGTCCAACCCGGAGGGTTATTTATTGGCATATCACAATATTTCCGAAACGTGGATACCGCTAGACTTTATTGACAGAACACCCTCGTTAGATTCGACAAAGCTCACGCATGTGAAGCCAACGAATTAGCACCGTAATAGAAAAATCATTCTTCTACCAAGTTCGGCATATTTCTTGGGTTCAGAACTGCTTTTTTCTTGATCTGTGTTTAACTGTTCCTTCTGAATATTTTCCCTATGTCATCACTGTTCCATTCATAGTTTCATTTGCGAGGGTTATGACTTTTGTTTTTCAGACTGGAAACCGTACAGCTATTAGTCCGAACTCATCCAGAGTTGATCGAACCTTTACGCAGCTCATCATCGTCTCTGATCTTTCCGCACACTCCGCTGCATCTTGCCTCTCGCAATGGTCACAGGTAATTTCTCGCATGATAACGAATCGTTTTTATTACTAAAAAATGCCACTGGCTAACTTTAAAGTGGTTACGGAATCGATTATTAAAATCGAATGTATTTCTCAAGCGTCTATCTCATTCGATCATCCAGCCCGGACATTGCAATAAAACAAATGCAGATCATCCCTCAAAGTCATTTAAACCTCTGAGGACGTTGTGGAAATAACGCGCCGGTCCCATGGGGTCGGAATGACCCCAGCCATGTTCAAAAGATTGCCAAGTTGCCATAGTATCGTTCCGAACGACTCATAAAAATTCAGGATATTAGCGCGACCTTTCAAACCGAGAATATCATGGCAAAAAAATGTCGTAAAATTTCCAGAAGAGCCGAAAAGATCAGCAAGCAGACAATGCGTAAATAAAAAATTTGTTAGGATATTCGATTTAGGGCGCCAAGAACTTACTTCTTTTTAGTTCGAGTTCATTTTCAAATGTTGCTGAGGTATCATTCGAACAATTTCGTACTTTTTCCTTCTACTGATGACGCTCCACTGCGGAATGAAAAAAAAGTATTAAAAAAGAAGCATAACGAGTTTGTAGCATAGAGTTTAATGACGTTGACCCATTTTCTACGGGGATGGTTAAGAACAATTGGAGAAAGGGAATAATCCGGGAGGAGGGATATAGCGTGAAATCCAAGCATCTCGATCCTCAGTGCACTTCGATTTTCTCCTGTGGGCGATGAGCCTGAACTATATTGGAATCGGTCGAAATTCCCAGAGCCCATACAGGATTTCACAGAGGTTGCATCACAACCGTCCTGTATATATTCCTCTGCGTGTGTGTGTGTGTGTGCACATGGTATATAGGATCGTAGCAGGTTCGTCGAAGTACAGAGAGCTCTATGTACTCGAGGATGACGACAACGACGACGACGTCGACGACGTGCTCGCTCGCGCGAATTCCTGATCGCTCTCCTATTAGGAGAATCGCATTAGACACGAGACGTTGCATCTCTCCTAGCCCAAGATATTGGCTGTGAACGTGCGGAGCCGTCAAACAGATACCCTCCCAACGACCCTCGAGCTCTCTCGCGCTACTATAGTAGCCACGGGGATACTGCGACGGATCCGTTCTCCAGATCCAACCTACCGGACGATGTCTTTGGTAATGGACTATGAAGTTTCGCTACAATAACGCAATATATCCACAAGCGACCCAGTTCGCTTTGCTAGTAAACCGTGCGTCCTGTATTTTTTCTTGTTTTATCCCACTACGTCGAACCTTTGATGTTGTGGATCGTTCAATTTCTCGTGCGTGCCTCACAAGATCCGAATTTGACGTCCGCAACGCACCCTACGAAGGTTTGAAGCTTCAGGAACGTTGTTTCGACACTCACCGCTTTTTCCATGACGTTTTTTTATAAATTCTGCGCCGACATTGTCTCGAAAGGATTGGAAATTATTTGCACACGGAGAAAACGGATTCGTTTTGTTTAGTAAGAAATAAAATGTTTTGGGAAAGTGTCCTATATGAAGGTTAAGTAGCGAAAGAATCGTACCACCAATTGCAAAACAGCATAGTATTTTTTAACACTGACAATTTTTCTTAGCATGAATTATAAACAATTCTATATGAATAAGAAACAGTAATGCATGCGATAATGAATTTCAGGTTTGTTTTCATGAACAATTTACTGTGTCAGACGAGAATTCAGTTATGAGTAAGAATATCTCAAATTTTAAACGTCGACTCAGTAAAATTCTATCATCCCAATATGAATATATATCGAACATGTGTAAAATTTTATCACACGTATTGTTTTGTTTACCATGACCATTGCGATTTTCTTTAATTACTATGCTAAATTGTAAAATCGGTTTTAATCTGATGATCACGTTTTACTATGCTGTTTAGAACGATTTGTCGCACTGCCATTCGAGATACTGCTGTAATTTCCGAACTGTCGTCAAAATACTATAATTTTCAACAACAAGTAACTGGATTCCTAGTAAATTCCTTAATAATTTTCGACTTCGTTTTCTCCGTGCAGTTAATTCTCCATAATTCAGCCATTTTACAGACAGGCCCGATTTCCCATACATTTCCCATACCATCAACTGAGATAATCGACGCAGCGGAAATGGCGTTAAGTAGTCGTCGTTCCCGTTGCACATTGTTGTACAATGTGTACGATCCATAATCCGGGGAGTGAGCCTTTAAAATAATCTCTTGCGCCAATTTAAATGAGCAAATCGAAATCACGCCACGACACTACATCCGTTACATACAGTAATCGGCTACGAATCAGTTGTGCGAATGGAGGTAGTGCGGGGTTGGATGTTCCTGGTCCTCGTGGCAAAATCGCGAGGGAGCATAGAGAGAAAGATGAACGAGTGAAGGTTTGGAAACCATGTTTTTACGTATTAAACTCCGGTATCGCATTTACGCCTATATACGAAAGCAATCGTCCAATTCACGGCTATCCTCTCCGGCACTCATCCACACCTACATATCTTCGTAAACACATGCACTAACATTCACACTAGCTGGCCGATTGCTTTCGACGTTACGCATTCGGGGCGTCCGCGTTGGTCCAATAATCGTTTCAGCAACGCCTCGCTTATAATGCTCTGATCGGATGACGATACAGCTGGGTTCATGCCGCGTAAGCATTCTATGGTTTTGCCATCCGATCAAATTGCAAGAGCAACACCATCCAACCGACATTTCGACGGAATCTAGTTTTTTGCAAACAATCATTCTTGTGCATTCCCCTTTTCTCTCTTTTTGAGCTAACATCCGCGGGCAAAAACAATTGCAGACCTTCGGCACTCAATTGGCACGAGATTCCGTTCTAACAAGGATCTGCATAGCGGGATGTCTCAAATGTTTTTAGAATCCTGAATTTGCAAATCCCTTTCCAGATTCTGATTCAGGGACCCCCTAAACTTTTGGATCCCGAAATTTGAGGTCAAAATTATGGAAAAATGTTTCCAACACGAAATTAGCGGGAAAATCTCATATGTTAAAAAGGTTTGACTGTCTTTGTAGCTGATTCGACCTTGTGATCTTGACAGGATTGTCGCAGCCAGAGCTGTCGATGATTCTTATCAAAGAGCAAACTCATGTGTCACTCGAATATGGAAGCTCAACTACGGAAATGAGCATTCGGGTGCGAATTACGGTAAAAGGATTTTCAATATTTGTGAAGGATACATAGGGTATATGTAAGCGCGTACACATGCATGTGGACAAACTAAACGCCTACGTTGTGGCGTTGGTCGGAGGATGCACGAGTATTGAGAGAAATGGAGAGCGATGCGGTGGAAGAAGAGGAGGGAGAGAACTGTATCGAGTACTGAGAGCCAGAGGCGACGTGGGTATAATGTCAATTATCGGATTCAATATCGCTGCTCTTGGTAAGCCAGTACAAATACCCCTATGCTACGGTAACAACAACATAGGTGCATCGCGCGAATCCGATCCCGGCTTCAATCCTATCGCTCGATGGATGGCTGACGTTCTCTCCCGCTGCTTGATTCACTGCCGCTGGCATTATATTTCCTCCTCGTGATGTTCTCTCTTTCTATCTCCATATATATTCCTGGTCCCCAGTTTCACACCGTGGTTCCTCCACTGTCCGCCATTACCCCAACACGCGTACCGAGCTCATCCATTCCGATGGCTGTCGTTCTATGATGTTTTCCATACATCATGTATGGTTCTCTTTCCATTGACGTTTATCCATCGGATATCTGCATCATTCTGCGTATATTTTCCATTACTTTGTTTATAGAAAAACATAACTGACCTCACATCGTGTTAATTGAAGGCCATGAGAAAACATTCGAAAGAACTTTTTTTTTCAACCCATTTATCGCAAACATCATAAAAACCAATTGAACCGGAAAATTCTTCGTTTTTTTGTGGTTAAAATGACAGAGCCGTCGTCGAAGTTCTTTTGGCTTCTGGCGTCGACGTTAATACCCGCACTTCAGCCGGTACGGCAATGCACGAAGCTGCTCTTTGTGGAAAGATGGAGGTTGTACGTGCTCTCCTTGATCGTGGTGTCGATCTTGGAATTCGTGACTCGCGTCAGAATACGGTGCTCGATCTACTCAGTCAGTTTCCACCTCACGTTACTCAGGACATTACGGCCGTTATCAAAAGTAAGGAAACACCGAAAGGGAATTAATGTCACGATGCAAATGTCACTTTGATCGACATTTTACTCGAGACGTTAATTATTCCAATTAAAACTCACTTTCCCCTAAAAATTGCACATTCAGAAGACTAAAAAAAAACATACCATTCCGCTTCAGGACATCGATCCTCGTCAGGGGTCGAGAGCGATGCTGACAGTGAAAATCTGCCACCGATACCGGTCCAAGGTGGCGATTCTCTTGGCAGTCCTTATGAAAATGTTCGACCTGGCGATGACATGTCACCGAGCGAAGGAACATCGCCTACGCAATGGCAATTCTATCACAAACCGCGAGACGATGATCGCAGAGTTTCCGGCACGTCGGTCATGTCCTTGTGAGTACTCTTCTGTCCGCCGCACTAAACAACTAATTCCGTTAGTTTCGGAGCTCAAAATTATTTCTATAACCTCACGATGCACCATTTCTACTTGTCAACACACATTAGCACGGACTTTGGATGCATGTATGACAAATTCTACACTACCTGATAAACAGCACTCCCTGCATTTGTTAAAAATAAATTATTCAATCGATCTTCCGCCCAAGAAACTTTGCGGAATGACATTTCAACAAATTCACTACTAAACACACATGCAACATACTTTTTTTACTCATGTATGCAAACAAAAACAAATTTTCTACGAACAATGCGAAGTCATCTCATTAAGGTAAGTCCTGCTGACGAGGTTACTGAGCAAAGCGAACAGCTGAGCCGTGACTCGCAGTTTGATAAGAAAAAAAGAATAGAAAAATGTTGTACACGAAACTGTAGACAATATCCTGCAAGCAACTTTTGAGTACTTAACGCTAGGCCCGTACCAACCAACATCCCATCATCGTATACAGCCAGGAAGATTAATAAAAAGAAAAGAGTGGTACACACATAAGTAGAAATACATAATCAGAGATATACCTTCATCTCCATTTTGCATTGCCCACCCTCGGCGTGTTACGCCCACTGAGTGCATACAGCTAGCAAGAGGGGGACAAGAGAGCGGATAAAAAAAGATGGAAAAAATGTATCCAACCAGGAAAAAGTAACTCCACAAAAAACCTCGTTCGGGATTCTCTTCCTTTTGGTGTCGACTTTTTATTTCTCTCACTCTTTCTCTTTTCCCGCCTCATGTCTCATCCCCCTCGGCCGGCTCATATTTTTTTTTTTAGTGCGGTTTTTAGCTGGCTCGTGGAAAGACCAGGCGAAGGTTGGATTTGTAATATTTTCTGGAAACAGTCGATATACCCGGCAGAGGGAAGAGGCTGTACCATCCTCTTCTCACTCTTTTTCTCTTTCCCTGGCCTTGGTTTTTTCTCCATCTCCGTTTTCCACTCTTCCGCCATGTTTAATATGGGAGATGTAGGCAAACAAAAGAGCCGATGTAGAACGAGCGCCGAGAGCATGTTGAATGAACGAGTGCCGAGAGTGCTTGGTGGATGTACGAAAAGAGAGCAGGTTTGAGGTAGCGAAAAAGGCGGAGAACGGTCGTCGTGGTTTTCCTACCGGTGGTTCCTACCGTTCCCGCTGGTGGTTTGTGTGTATAACGCTGGGCGACGATGCTCCGCTATATATGCTCAGGTCCAGAAGGGAAGTCGAAGGTGGAATAGGCCAGCGGCAACAGCAGAAACACCAGAGAGCAAGAGCGCTCCCTCTCTTTTCCACCTTCCCTTGCAACCCCAGCGTATTAAGCATCGCTTCGCTTGCTTTAATTTTCCTGATGTAGGCAGTGTGGGAGTCCGATGCTTGGCTCGGACGACCACTCGCTCTTCGCGCGCGCCTCAGGTCACCCCTCGCTTGTTCTCGTTCCAACTGACAGAGAAAACCAGACTCGCGAAACCCTGCTGCTGGCCGGCTGTAACCCTCGTTTCTCGCCCGACTATGTGTCCGTCGCTTCGCCTTCAAATGCTACGTGATTCTGCCAACGCTGTTTTCTCTCCTACTACATACGAGTCTCCGAATACCGTTAGACCCAGGGATTTCACTCCCGTCAAACATCCCCCTCCCTGCCTCTTTCATTCTCTGCGGGGTCTCTTGATATCCTGGGATATTCTGCTAAGCCACCAGTATCACCACCACCTCTAGCCTCTTGAACGCCACATATTACATTTCTGCACTAGCATCGGTGTATTCGTTGGCTCGACCGGTAGCAACCTCGCAGTATCCAACAATTACTCCCTCGACGTTTATTCACCTTCTGCCTGCTGGGAATGAATCCATCACGTTAAACAATGTAAATGTTAGCCACCGTTTCAGCATAAAACTAATATAACCATTTCGTAGCTAACGGTAGGAGAGTTCCCGGAGCGTTTGAACCAAAAGAACGCAAGACCATGAGCCATACTTTCCTTCCTTCCTGTTTATTATTCCTTTTATTCAGTCCAGCCGCTTCTTTACTCGTCGAACGTTGTCCCATGGTAAATGGTTTATTTTCCATTCCGAAACCGAGTCCCGTTCTGACAGGATTTGGCTCTGATCCACCTGTCCGGTCCAACCGTTAGACTAGATCGCTCCGAATTCTCGTCGGATTCTCTTGACAAGGCTCATTGGGCGTTTCAGCGACGATGATCTGGAATACAATGTGCTTGACGGAACCAGCAGCAAAGGACAGCTTCTGATGACCGACGAATTCTCAGATCCAAGCTCTCTATTCGACAGTGTCTTCATGTCCATGTCAGACACACTCAACTCTATTAATACCCTCGCTAGCTCCGACCAAACACCCGATGACAAGCCACTAAACATTACAACCAACACAACACCGCTATCACCTAAAGATACACTACGGTAGGGACCCCTCAATACACTCTGTCCGCGCTTCGTCGTTCGTTCAGTTGCCTCATTCTTTGTCTCCTTTTTGTTTCCTCACACATAGACAACTTCTCTTGTTCTTTTTCTTTTTTGATACATTCGTTGGGCAGTTTACATTCTCCTACAATTCACACTTGCCACCATCACATCGCAACGCTTTTTGTGCTTTTTGACAACTAAAATGAGCAATACATTCATAGAACTTAGTTGGCAAATTTCTGATTTCAATCAATGTTTCGTTATTTTGGAAATTCCTAGAAATACGAGTAAGTACATACAAAGTTCTTGTGATGTCTCGTTATTTGCTAAGTGAGCTACTTCTCTGGCTTTGGCTCGAATAACTGCCAAGCGATGGGAGGATCGTGTTCAATTAAAAACTCCAAGCTTTATCGTTCAGGGGGTCTGACAGCGGGCTTTATCAAACTCCACCGGTGCCACGTGGAATGACCAACGAGAGTAGTTACGCTTCGGAAGATCTGTCCTTGACACTGCCCCCGGGATATGGCGGTAGCAGGGAATCTGACCAATTGAGCGTTTCTTCCTCCTCCAGCGTCGGAGGACCAAGCCCAAGGGACAGACGGTGTTTGCCCAACGATTCCGGCACTTCCGGGATTTACTTGCCTATGGCACCGCTCTCCAGCTCTCAACACAGTTCCGCCTCCAACAGTAAAGTTTCGGTAAGAAGATTTATCCACCTTACGCCCCAGCTCCATTTTCCTCGTTATTACAAAACCGTCAATCGCAACACTGATCGATCGAGAACGACAGTGACTGACTCACGTCTATTTGGCATTATCCTCCCAGCTGGTCAATTCAATATCCCGTCCAATGCACACCGGCTCGCTTTGAGCCCAACAATTTTCAGACACCGGTCAATGGCGCCGAACGTTTTGACATTAAATTTTCCCTTTCATCAGAAAATAAGTTTAGACTCATAAAATTTATGATTCTGAAGTTTGCATCTTCAGAATACAACGAAATTTTGTTATTTCTTCAGCAGAGCTCACGATTATTATTCAATATTTGGTCCGGCCAATAAAACGATTCTCTGTTGCGACCAAAAAACTCAATCGACTCGAAAAGTTGCCATGATTTTGAAAATTCAATAAATAATCAATAGAAAAATGTTTTTCGTTGAATCTCAACGTTGCAAACTTCAGAGTCATAAATTTGGATAATTCACAACAAAAAATGCCTCCTCAAACACAAAACCAAATTGCATATTTACTGGAATACAACCATTCGAAAAACACTCTGGGTCAGATTCAAAAGAATCTTAAAACGAGTCCTTTTGCGAAAAACGGGTCCAAATTTTTCGACGAAGTGTGATATAGACAAAAAATGATATTATGATTAATTTTGAGGAGGGAACGAAAAAAAAACTAAATTTTTGAAAAAATCAAGAATATTTGTTGACGTTTGTTTTTCTTTGGGTGTTGGTTTGCTCGGGGGTCATGTCTAGTGTGTGGGGGACACCTCGCCCCCCTCCCCGAAGATGTTTTTGGTATTTTTATTTTCTCATTTTTTTGTATAGTTTTCCTCTCCCTAAAATTGACCGTGAAATGATTTTATACGGACGATAATGCTAAAAAAATCAAATTTCGGCCCGTTTTTCGCGAAAGAACCAGTTGGAAATGTTTACCGGATTTCCAATCACAGAGACCCCTTGCTCAGACTCCAACGAAACGATTGATTGTTTCGAAACAAACCCAAACGACTGGACTTTGTATTTTCAGCCGACTCCTCCAAAGAAACCACCGAGGCGGAATCTTTCGGTATCACCGACGCATCTCCAGACCCAGATGTCCTTGTCCGCAGACTGTACCCTGGGTCCGAGTAATTACGAGTACTTGTTTCTCGCTCGTAGCGGTGCCCGCAGTCACATTGACCTCGAGCAACTGCAGACTCGTCGGGATCACTTGCGGCACGTAACTCGGAGCGTCGACCAATATGTTGACATGAAATCGCGCCATAGTAGCGCAGGGGAAAGACGCGATCCTGACGTCGAACCAGTTGCCATAACTTCCATGTACGGCGATAGGCCGATCAAGCTCCTCAATCCACGAAGAAAACTTCGACGACATTGTGAACGAGCTTACGAGAATTACGAGCTTGACTCGAGCGCAGGCTGCGTCGACGAGTCACCTTGCAGCGAGGGCGGTGGTGGTCCCAACGATCGCATCTTCGTTTCCAACGCTTTTCTCACTCTCAAATCCTCTCAGGAGAGTTTACTCGAAGATCAGATACGAGAGTCGGGCGTCGATGGCCTTGGCTTCGATGAAACTCGCGAGGCTACCGACAAAAGGCTCAAACGCGTCCAGATGACACTTCCCACCAGTCCGACTCACTACGTTCAACCACCGACACCCGATCATCCTCCACCCTCGGCTCTACAAGCAGAAAAATCCATTCACGAAAGAATTCGTCCTTTGAGCCAGGTAAGTCGAACTTGCTCTTCCATTACTTACGTTATTCGTTCCCTCGAACGTTTCCGCCTTGCAGGACTCAATTTATTCCAAATATTCTCGTTTATTGCTTTGAATTGCCAAACCGAGAGAGCAAATTCGTTGAAACTGAAAATAGACGGTTAATTAAAAAACTGCAGAGTTGCATTGCTTTGGAACGGCCAAGAAAAATAACGATAACCGCACCTCCCTAGACACACATGGGTCTGGGGTGCCCTTGTATTTTTTACTGCACCCGGACTCGTTGAAAAAATCTGAAAAAATGTAGGAAAGTAGTTCTGATCTATAGAAACGAAACCTGCACTGGGTAATGCATAAAAATGCCTTCCATTCAAATTGGAAAACGATCGTGAACAAACGTCGGAACTATCCGTGTCGCTTACGATTTATTTTCGGATAGAATTAACAAAAATATATCAGTTTACAAAATAAACAAATATACACATGAATTATGGCCGGAGATGCTGTTTGCTCGTGAGAAGTGACGTAGAAGTAGTTTGACCCGGTGAGCGTAGGTTTGAGGAATAGAAACGCGGCAGAAGGATCGTTCATTCGTGCACCAAGCTCGGATCCTTATACACATACGATGTTACGTTTAATATACAAGCTTCCGTGTTTGATCTGTGATGCGATTTACGAGAAGACTCGGCACGTTCGTATCCTCCCCTTTGCTCGACTCTCTATCCCTCTCGGTTCCTAGCATCGTCGTTGACGATGGAGCTTACAAGTTCTAGGCATCACTGTTTGCAGCATCATTCTGTGATCGCTCTTCTGTAAGATTGACTGCTTTCTACAAGCCCCAGTGCAGATTCGTAGCTCGTGGCTCACAGTTCCATTTACGTGTGCCTCTCTCTTTCGGATATCCATAACACAGCAGAGATTCACAATTCCCCTACACATCTTGACGTCTCTTTCTCTTTTGGTCCTCTTTGCTCACCTTCTATTTGGAATGACGAAAAGAGGCGCCGCTTGCCAAAGACATGCTTGCCAGTCTATGTTCACTCGAGAACATGCAATACAAGCAACACACGACGCTTCCTCATATGTCGTCATGGATTCACCAGAGGCCGCAATCCTCATACGCACGCCTCTTTCTCCTTCAAACCTTTTCTCCATCCATTCCCAAACTCATGCCTCGAGCACGCTCCATGAAATATCGCACAGTGAATACAACCCCACCAAGATGAGGCTGTGTATTGCTAAAGGAATGTTCCTCCTCTATGTTTCTCTCTATTTTGCCCTTATGGAGTCTACGTCGAGCCTTCCAGGCACATACGAACCGATATCTACGCCACCGAAAACTCCCTCCTCAATCCTCAGCCTCTTTCTCCTCTGCCAGAAAGCATGGAGGCATGTCGCAGAGCAAAGACTCTTGGTACTTTACTTGTATATACCTTCGGTGTGTACTACACTTTATGGACCCTCTCGGCTTGGAAAGATCATCGATGTATTTGCATCTCTTCTTCCTTCTGGCTTCCACTTACACTTTTGCTATATCCCCCGACGTGTCTGCTACGAGGAACCTTCCGAGCCGATGACTCCGAGCACACAAAGCTCTTCGTCTCTCTCTCCCTCTTTTTCACTAAATTCGGCGACGCTTTGCCTCTTCCTTTCTCCATTTTTTATCCTTCACTTTTGACACAGGCAACGATGAGATTTCTCTCAAGTGATCCTTGCTTCGATACCTTTCTCTCCAGAACCTTTCAACTCCGTACTACCCAAGAAAATGCCACGTTTTTCCTTTCTTGGTAAATTATGATGCTCAGGTTTGCAACGTTGGAATGCATCGAAAAATATTGAATTTTATTGAAGATTCGTTCAATTTTCAATGTCATCCAAATTTTTCGAGCCGATATGCTTTTTGAATGGCAAAAATGGATCATTTTATCATCGTAAAATGAATTTCGTTGCATTCCAACGATGCAAACTTGAGAGTCGTGGTAAATTCCTTCAAAATTTCCCTTCCTCGGCCCGGTCGCACATTTTCACTCCTCCCCATGGGCCAGATCAACGGATTGCTGAATTAAGGCTGGTCCTCGCAAAATCAGTTCGATGCAAACTTTGCGATCGATCGAAACATGTTTTCATTTATTTTTCAATAAGCTTTTCAAAATTTCGACCCTGGAGAGTCAGCAGCGATTTATATTCCAACATCCATCCCAACAACGATTTCTCGTTTTCATCTTCTTGCACTCTCGTATTTTATCTGTGACGGGGTTCCTACGTGGGCCCCGCCGTCAACTTAATACGCGATCAACGGACCGGCAGAACGCAAGACGCCTGACACCCTTTGAATAATGAAGCCCTTGGCTTCGCCGTCCATGCCTGTCTGACTTTGCTTCCGCATCAGCATCTTCTCTCTGTGATATTCTTCTTGCGGTGTACACGCCAAGCAAGTGTGAGGTCGTGCCTCGTCGTTACTCCCTCTTTCCGGGCTTTCTTCTTTCTCTTCTTCCATCTGTCGGTGGATTTTCAATTCGAAACAGAAAGTGTTCTGGATCATGAAAAATAGACGGAAAAAAAAAAAAAAACATTTGTGAGTTTTCGTGGGAAATCGATCGGGCTTCTTTTCGTCTATTCGAAGGACGAAAAAAAAAATTAATTCACTCCTCTTTGGACTAGAATGGTAAAGTGTCGTTGGTATCGAGGAATCAGCTTTTTTGGTGCTGCTTTCAAACATTTTTCGGAAATATTTACTGAGTTTTGTTAACGTGTTAAATTTGTACTATTCGTTGGAATAAAACGCAATAAAGATTTAGCCGTTGCATGAGTAAATTCGGCAACAAAAGAGCAGGGGAAATAATTAGAAAAAGAGAGAGGAACATTGGGGAAAAATAAAGGTAAAAATAATAACGGATCTCGTTCGCGCTCGGTTGCTTCTTCGTCATCAAACACAGAGTCCATATTTGTACAAAGTTAGCCGTTTCGTAATGATTTTTGTGTGCTACCACGAGGACTTCCATTTCAATAAATTTGCATTTTAAATCTGGAATTTCATTTGCCAACCGATATATTTAGTGCGAGTGTGTTTGCGAGAAGGTTGCACATGTTTTTCTTCCTTTTTTTTCTGCTACGATAAATCTGGAAAATTGTGGCCATCAAAAATTCGCCAAAATCTCTCTTCACCGTTACTTCATATTGTTCAATTTTTGTTTTTTTTTTTTCAACACCCGCTCGTTCACGCTCGATCACACAATTTTGCCGTTTCGTCAACGCTGTTACATCCAACTGGATATGTATTTTTTTTGTTCTTTTTTTAAATCCTTTTTAGCCGCGGCTGCTCAGTCAGTGCGCTTGCGAATCTTTCCAGGGACACGAATATATTTTGTTTTATGTTTTCCCAACATAATATTCATCAGAAACGGTCAATCTCCATTGAAAAACACAGACGGTCAACATCATTTTTGTCCCACGAAAATTATTCTCGCGTTACAGCATTTCCGGTCAGCTCCACATTCAATTGAATATTTTTCGAAATGCAACCAGCGAGCTCTGAAAAAAAAACATTGGGAAATGAGAAAAAAGTGTTTTTCATTTGGTTTTGAGAGAAAATTAATTTTAACCGATATTTACGAATGGGAAATTGGAAAATTTGCATTTTGTGTCGGGAAATTGGAAAAAATTGTATGACAAGGAAAAACTTGAATTTTATAGAGCAGTGATACCAAGACCCATGGGATTCTGTGATATATGTGCTCGCAGGTCTACAAGAGACGTTCTCGGGACATGGAGACCGAGACCGAGGAGGATCTATTGCAATTTCCACCGGGTGGATCACTCGACGCCTCGAGCGGTTCGCTTTCTAGCGTATCACTTTCGGACAAGAGTATGTCGACGGACAACGTCGAGGAGTACTTCGGCGACGTGCCATTTGCAGGTAAACAGCGCCGTACGCTTGGCTGCACCGCATGACGCTTTTTTTCCTCGTGTACATGCATCCTCGTTGTATTTCGTTTTTATCGTCGACAGTTTGCCTGAACTTTCTTTACCGCCTTGAATTTGTTCAATTTATTATTTCTCCTTTCCATCTTTCGAGATCGAAACCGAGTTACGAGAAAAAAAAACGCAAGTTGGCAGCTTTCGCGATAAATTCTTGTTTTTTTTTTTTATTCCATTTTTTTTTCCTCTGTGTTGTTTTCGTCCTTTTTTTTGGTTCCTTGCCATTTTTACACTGGATTTTTAAACCCATCGGTATTTGTAACACTGGCAATAACGAGTCAACTAAATAAATTTTCTTCAATTTAGTCCAATTACGAAAATATACACCAAACCATAGAAATTTTATAATCTTCGCTCGTTCCCTTGTTTTTCAACCCTTCGCCCCGTTCTGCCCCCTTAAACGCCTCCCCATAATAAATCGCGCGCACATTATTACGTACGCAATTAAGGCTCGATTATTCAACTCATCAAAATTGTATTCTCTCACAGTATTCAATCATTTTAGCGATATAAGAAAGCCAACATGTACGTATTTGCCTTTAAGTATTCAAATCTAATCGTCGTTCAAGGAAATAAACGAAAAATATTATTACACTGAAAATTCAATCTTGTCAAAAAACGTCGATATTTTGTTGAATACGGCGAACTAAATATTTTGGGATGATTTCAAAATTTTCGTTATTTCGACAATATTTTTCATTGTAACGGAACTGTCAGCAAAATTTACCATTGGAATGACAAAAATTTACTTTCCGGAAAGATTTTCCAGAATGTTTTTTGCTGGAATGACAAAATTTTCGTGATTTTTCGAAAAAACGTTTAGTTGAACGTATCCAACAAAATATCGATCTTTTTCAACAAAATTTTCTTTTCAATGTACAATTAAGGTTTCAGAATTATCGTTCAGAATTTCATCAAATTTGGTACAGTACAAAAAAAACAAGAAAAAGATAAACGCGTTGGTAATTTCATACCGTTTGTCGGACATTTGTCTCTTGGTGATTTGGCTGTTTTTTTTTTTTTTTTTTTAACACAAGATCCTTCAATTTTTCGGAGCCCAATCGAAGCGCATTTGTTTTTTTCGATTACAAATTTAACAATTTAAACGTTCGTCGGATATTTGTTGATCAGCACAATGAAAAACAAAAATCCTCGTGAAGTTGGCCGCGTTTTTGAAAATTTGAAAATACGAGATCTTTCAATTTTCCGGACCTCAATCGAAGCGCATTCGTTTGTCGGTTGGAATTTTCGTAATTAAAAAAATCGTCTAGTCTATTGGGAGCCTGCGCATTCTTTTTCATCGAGTTTTATGAGAAATCACAGTTTTTATTGTAAAATACAAACGGAACTGTCGTTTCTGATGAAAATTGATAAGAAATCATTGTAAAATGGAATTTTTTCCTGCGAAACAAAAAAAAAACATTGGTCTCGATCAAAATCCACTACTTTACCAAATTTAAGTAGATTTTGAACGATAATTCGAAAAACCGACAGTACCACGTCAAATAAAGGTATTTAAATTTTGAAAAAATTTCCGACGCTTGTTCGTCGTTTCTATAATTGTTGATTCAATGGCTGTCACGAGACAGAAGCCTAAAAGCTCGAGGCACGATACTTTCCATGCTAAACCGTAAGTTAATGAATTTTGGGGATCGATTGAACCTTTTCAAAGTTTGCAATAATACTATTCGTGATTATAAAATTATTGGAGTATTATTATCATTATTACTAACAATGAAAAATTTACAAAAATTTTTTATGACTATTGTTATTGCGTTGTTATCTGAGTGTGAGTCGTGTATCTTTTGGGTAACGCACAAAATGCAACGTCTCGCTTATTCATGAGTACAAAATCTTTGTGATAAATTTAAGTTGGAACAAGACGAAGAGGCAATTGGATGGTTGATGAAAAAGAGATTAATTATTGAGCGTATTCGCATGTCTGTAAATATTATTTTGGCCGGGGTGAATATTTTATTCGATTGATATAAAAAGAGCTTATTGTACTGCGACGCTCGGAGAAACTCTTAGAGCCGTAAGAACGCAATTGTTTTGTTTTTTTTTTTTTTTCACAGAATTACCCTTGCTTTATAAATACACTTATAAATATATACCAAAATATATTGTTCACGTTACATATTTAAATAATTAAATCCACATAGAATAATTATCTCTATATTTACCCTAGAATTTAAGGGATTATAGTGCATTATACAATACTCGTTTATTTGCCAATAAATATTATGCTATGTACGTACACACGTCTTTATTTATTTTACGCTTTTTAAATGGCCCTGCGTTCGTCTTTTTTTTTTGTTCGGGTCTCTACGTGTGTGCTTGTGTGCGTGCGCGTGTTTTTTTTTGTTTCGTCATCATTTCATCGCCATAAATACATGATTGAGAGCATTTTTCATCGTACCCGAGCCAAGAATTTTGTTTCAACGTAATTTCGATTACTAATGAATTTTTGTAGATTTTTCGGGATCTCGATGAAATTTGTGGCTCGAAACGGCGCTGTGGCCGCTGGGAAAAAAAAAACGACTTTTTATTCACGTTCTGACGATTTATCGCTCTATTGACACAGTGGGTCAGTCTGACCCAGAGTCTTGAAAGGAAAAGATTTCTTTTGGGAAATTGACAGAAATTATTGAGGCTGAAAAATTCGTCCGGATCAAATTGATCCAGTGAAAATTTGACTCGTGAGAATACATTTTTCTAGCTTGAAATTATTTTACCGTCGATTTTCTTGATTTTTCCATCCGAGCCACTTAAAAAAATTTTAAAAACGTTTTTCATTCAGCATTAGCGACTCCAAAGTTGAGTTTTTTTTTGCCAAAAGCCACAGATTCTTCAACACTCATCCTCGAATGCTCATTACCATAATTTTTTGTTCATGTGTTTTTCTGCACGTCATGTCAATAGATCGTAATGGTTTATTTTTATTTTTCATATTCACTCACAATCAAGTTTCATTCAGCAGTCATAAATCATCGGTAACACGAAAAATGTGGAGCATCGTTCGGAATGCACTCGATCGCAGTCAAAAGAAAAACTTGGGATTTTTTTTTTTTTTTAATTGACGTGGAAACCAATGCCTGAGTTAGGAATCTTTATAGAAATAACGGATTCACTCTTAGATATTTTTTTAATTTGCACTCGATAATATTGCGATGTGCAAAATTCTCGAAATTGCTGTAAGTTGTAATTTTTGAGTGAAAAGATTGTCGAAAATCATCCACGTGATGGAGGGGCCGGACGACCAGGTAAGTGGAAGGTAAAAACTCGTACGTGAAAGCAACATTTGTTTGTTTTTTTTTTTCATCGATAGGCCACAAATTTGTAGAAATTTTGCCGTGAAATGGAAAAGTTTCGATGCTTTTGATCGAATTATTTTCCATTTTTCTCGATGCTTTATTTGCTTAATAACGAAACGTAACGAAACGAAATCGAAGGATGATTCCGTTGCAGAAAATGGAAGATTCACGTAAACGTTTAGCGTAGGAGATGGAAAAGGAACGACGACTGAGAGCCACACGCGGTTATTGGCTGATAAGATAATTTCTGTGCAAGACGACGACACGTATGTGTGTCGTCTTTCCGCGTCGATAGTACGAAACGAGATTGTCTTGACGCTTCATTGAGCGACGTTGGGTCGTCGAAGAGAGAACGAGAGCAAAGAAGCAAAGACTTTCGTTTCCCTCTTGTTCTATAAGCTTTCGAAAGCTTTTTGCACAAACAGTTTTATCGGGGCGACGTGTGTCTCGTTATCGTTGGAGTTGACAGTGGTTGGTGATAGTTGGCGATAATATTTGGCATTTGCACTGCTGGGATCGTCTTATCGGGGAGTGAGGTAAAAATTTGAAGCCTCTCATCGTTTCGACAGACCAAGAAACACGGACAAGAAAATATTCACCGCGGTGAGGCAGGGGCGCGAAAAAAAACCCGCAATTTCAAAATAAAAATAAAAAATGTCATTGGAAATTTTTTTCTCGTTGTAGGCAACCTGGTGGGTTTAATTTGTTTGTAGTCACCACATAATAAACGGATTCTGAGCAGTTAGGACGTCCCGCGATGTGAGAGGGAAGCGAAAGAAAAATTGAACAAGGAGGAAATGAAAAAAGTAAGAAGAATGCGTGCTGGTTCGTTTAAAGTGTGTGACTTTGGGCTGCAAACTCTGGTGGTCGCTCGTTAGCTTTTGTCAGAAGGCACGGAATCGTAAAGCGAATCGCGAGAAACAAGCTATCGGTATAGAAACACACACATATATATATCGGTTTATGTGTGGATTGCACCAGTCCCTCCGCCACGCGACTAATGACTCGCTCGATATCGTGCCCGCAAGACTTACGCACTAATTACTCGGGCTCAGCGTAATTACAAAATAACGCGAATCGTCCATTCGGAATCATTGAGGCGCGAACATCGGGCCAGAGTATAAACATTTCACCGATATGTCTTAAGGGATTCTCAAGTTGTCTCGAACTGACTGACCCTCAATAAAACCCTCAACAATCCTTCCATTTTCATTTAAATCTCCCCTCATTAATTCTTTAATTACCATTTTTCCCACTAAGAAAATGAAAAATTTGACTTTATAATTAAAACGTTTGTCGGGTCCATTGGAACGTTGGCCTTTTTTTTTATCGAATCTTATGAGGAATCAGAATTTTCGCTGCGTAATTTTTCTTAAACATTCATCTAAATCTTAAAAAAGCAATTTTTGCGGCGTATTCGATAAAATTTTCACTCATTTATCGTTTTTTTCCTTTTTTTCTCAAATAATTTCGACAATTCTCCAAAAAGTCTTAAGGCATTGTGAAGTTGTCACGAGCTGACTGACCCTCCATGAAACCCTCAACAATCCTCCCATTTTCATACAAAAATCCTCTATTACAGTTTTCTAATTACGATTTTTTCCCGCTGAGGAAATGAAAAATTTGGCTTTGAAAAAATCCATTTATCACAACAAACAGAGATTTCGTTCAAATGCAGAATTTTTTCTCTTCTATTCAAAAAAATGAATGGCAAAAAACTCGGTTTATTTTTCCATATTGGAAAATATGAAAATTAAACAATATTCATGCACGAAAAAAGAGAAAAGGTTCGTTCGTACAATGCAGTGAATGAATAAATTGCCAAAGGTAACCGCGAGGATAAAGTGTCAGTACACTAAACTAAAATAAGTTTAATTGAGCGCTGATTAATTGAGATAGTCAGGAGAAAGAGTCCTTAAAAACGCGAGCAACTCTGAGAGAAACCGCTCGAGGCGTTGACGTGTCCAAGTGGCTCGCGCGGGTACTCTCTTTGGTTCGTGCCATTTTCACAGTTTATCCCGTTCGTTGCACCGAGCTATAATTACTCCTGTCTAACAATGTCCCGCTGCAGGACATTACCAGCGCAAAATTCACTTTCGATCCTCCCGTTTTACCTCCACCGTTATTGTCTTTAACTAACGAGCAAAAAACATGATTATGCTTTGAGGTCAGAGAAAATTCGATACTATTATCTCCTTTAAGAGAAAGACAAAAACAGTTTTGACATATTTTCATTTTCTCTGAAGAAAAATTCCAAATTTTGTGCCTTCATGATGGAAATTTCGTTTCTTCAAAATTCCCTAATCTTGAATATAAAAAGAAAAAATTTCTTCTCTCGTATTTTAAATTTTTTCCTGAAATCGTCGAAGGAAATCGAAATAAAATTCCGATGATCCTTCGGGCCCGAGGTGTTTGGATGATCGGCCAAAATATTGCTCTGTGCGTGTGTGTGTGTGTGTCGCTGCGTCTTTTCATACGTGTGGGTGTTGCTGGATGTCCGTGTGTACGCCCGCTTGCCGAGAGAAGCCGCGTCTGCATGACATCACGGTGGAATGCGTAAACTGCTGTGGGATGTGACTCACGCGACAAGGATTTTTTTCTTCTCTTGACTGTTTTTTTTGTTTTTAATTCTCGCTCCGCAACAACGGTCGCGCGATCTTTTAGAGAAAACAAAGAAAAGGCCCGGAAACTCATGTTTTTTGTTTTTTCACATAAACAACGTGACATAACACGCGAATCGCATAGAAGTGCAAGAAAGTGCAAAAGTGCATAGGAGCGCAGGGAAAACGTGCGACTACGGGGAAATTTCCCATTAGTAAGGAAAATGGTTGTCGGTGAAAGTCTATTTTTTTTTTTTTTTCCATAAATGACTCAGAGTTTTTTGTTATCAAATTGTCGAAATTTTTCAAGTTTCCACTGAGTTTTTTTGTTTCGAAATTATTCCAAATTTCGTTGTTCAGAAAATTACACGAAATAACGAATTTTCATCGAGAACGAACGCACGTTTTGGATTTTGGACGATTTTTACTCCAAAAAATTTCAGGTCGTCCTTCGATTCTATTACGTCAAATAGGCATTTTTTGATTTTAACACTTTGTGCGGCATCGAGAAGAATAATCGCAAAGGCCATTTCCACCTGTTTCCGTCGTTGAGATCGCTCAGCCGTGACAACTGTCAGGTTTCTAGAGCTACGCGATACCTCGTAAAACGTATAAACTCTCTCTCCTCATAGGAGCTCATTTCGCTTCCGGCCCATTAATCACCGGGCCTCGAACATCTGGGAGTTGCGGAAGAAACCTTGAACCATCCATTCCCGACCAATATAGACGAAAACAAGTTCATTTTTTTACAGTTTTCTCACCAAATACCAAGCAAACGTGTGAACACACGAGAAGATCGAATGTGGCGCGCGGTCTTTACGCACACGTACAAATTTACTGAAGGATCAATGAATTTTGACTTAATTAAAACAAAAACTTATTTTTTCGTTTCATAGAATTTCCGATTGAATATTTTTATACATTTTTATTTAATGTTTCGATCGTTTTTGATCCCTTCGTAGATTTAACCTCCGGATTTTAATTGAGATCCCAAATAATTAGTCAATTTAAAAAAAAGACATCAAAAAGCTCAGAATTGGACAATAATCTTGGCAATTCCATAAATTGACGAACGTATTTTGTTTGAACAACAAAAAAGGTCGTTGAAAAGGTGATTATAAAATCGCATCCTTCGATATGACGAGGAAGGATGAGAGGCAGAGTATGGGAGATGGAAATAGAAATCGGAGGTGGTGGAAAGACTTTCCCCTTCCGTAGTGTGTGCCGTAAGGCCCCACTTGTTCGACGTCGTTGTCGTCGTCTCGTCTTTATATTCTCGAATACATGTGGACGCATACATTGGCAGTGAATAGCGTAGGAGCGGGATAACATGGAACCAGGGGCTGCTGGCTCAGGTCAGTCCCATCTCTTGGGATCATCTTTCCATGGTTAACGAACCAACGAGCGTATGAGAGCGAGAGAGATACCCTCATGAGCATTTTGTATGTATATATCGACGCGTCTTTCGATATGTACGTGTACGTGGTGCGTTTGGTTGTGTGTAGTTGGAATCCATGAGCCACAGTAGCCTGATGATCTGACCCGGGTAAGGCCCGCTCGTCTCGTTCATTGTTAGTTTGAGCGCGGGTGGCGAGCGTTTCAGACTGTCGTTGGTTTTGCGTTTGCTGTTTCCCGTAACGAGATACTTTTATCGCGCGATCGTCTCCTAATCGCTCAATCCCCTTTTTTCTCGTCGTTATTGGCAATTTTTTCCAAAGTTTTCAAGAAACGTAATATTTTTTGATTTTTGTTTCCGGAGTCCACACTGAAAATTGAATTTTGTCAAAAAAAACGTCGATACTTTGTTTATAACGCCGTGAACTAAATATTTTTGGCTAATTCCAAAATTTTCGTAATGTCGACAATATTTTTGACTTCCAACGGAACTGACAGCAAAATTTACGATTGGAATGACAAAAATTGATTTTCGGAGAGACTTTCTAGAAATTTTCTCGCTGCAATGACGAAATTTGTGTAATTTTTCAAAAACGGTTCAGTCGATCGTTTCCAACCAAATTTAATTTTTCAGTGCATTATCGTTGTTGTTTTTCTTTTCGATTCTTCTCATTTTGTCCACTCTTTGAACTTTCTCCAAATTTCGATTCTCTCAGTCTGCTCCATTCTTAATATCTCGTTTGCATTCTTTTTTGAATTGGTTTTTTTTTCTCCCTCTTGCTTTTTTCCCCTCGGTTCGCTACACTCTCGTTCTCTTCGTCTTTCTTGGAGGCGTTTTTCGTTTTGTTTTTAACTTTATTTCATTTTCTTCTCTCCCTTGCTTCGTCCTCCGAGTCTCGCTTCTCTCTTATTCGCTCTCGCTCTTTCGGTTTTTTATTCTTGTTTAAAGCACGCCGTTCGCGATTCCGAAGTGAAACCTCTCGATGAGCCAAGTTCTTGCCCGCTCGTACATCCACCGGCACGATATTCTTTCTTCGTTTCTGCTTGGCGCTTCTCTTTTTTTATCTTTCTTTCTCGCTTTTTCTCTCTCTCCCGCGTCTCCTCCGCCACCTCTTCGCTTTCGCCTCCGTCGTCGCGCGAGTTAAACCTCTTCCCTCCTCGCTATATCGTATTAGTGTAGTCCACTATGAGCTCGCGGCACACAGCTAACTCCGCTGCTTGACCTAGCGCCGTGTACGAATTAGTCTTCTCGTAAACTGGCCTCGCGCCATCGTCTGCGCCAAACGACAGCCGTGGGGACAGTTTTCATATATAACTTAGGAAATTAACGCGCGCGCCACTAATTTTTCCCACATCGTGTGAAAAATCTCCAGTCAAACAAAAAACCCGGATAAAAAAAAATTCCAGCCAAGTGTGTGCGTGTGTGTGTGATAAAGAGAAAAAACGGGAAATTGTGAATAAAAAACAAAAATACGACCAAAGTTTTTCATATTTTTCGTATGGTGCTCCGATTCAAATGGACTTTATGCCTGGATTATCGAAAACACGAGTGCCCCGCGATCGATATCGTTAAATTGGATACCTCGGAGCACACCGGTGAGAAATATCGATTTTTTATTCTCAAGTTTCCCGAGTACAATGTCTCCTCTGTCGACAACTCCAAGCTGCGGAATAAGCACATTTTTGTTTAGCCTTTAAAATAATTCATCGTCCGGTGCATTCGGAAACTTTGGTTTGGGAAACAAAATTTTGCATTTTCGTTTGCAAAGCGAAAAGAACAAATTTCCTCATTTTTTCTCACTCGAAAGTTGTAAAATTTTCTTCGTTTACAATTTAATTCTGGTGCGGAATCGAGAGCTATTCAGGAATATTCATTTAGGATTTTATTCAGAATTCTTGCGGCTACAACTTTGTTTAACGATCCTGAAGTGAAAGCGATGAATTCTCATTGAGTTTCTGTTGATGATGTTTAATGATTCGATGACCTTCTGATTCCCGAGAGATCGCACTCGTGCATAAAACCCAAAAGTATTTCTACATTCCCTCATTTTTCAAATACAAACGCGTAAAAATCAGAGAAAATTATGTCGCATCGTTGATTTCGAGCAAATAAACCCAATTATCGAATATTCCGGTCAATTCCGCACGATTTTAAATAATTTGCATGGCGCAACACCATCGGCAGGTGGTTTTGACCTCTGACGTAGGAACGAAGATTTGTCGACTTGAAAAGTAAATGAAGATCGAAAATTGAGGCCTGTAACTTATTTTGCAGGAATTTCTCGTCGTTTTGAATTTTTTTCACCACGTCTACACGGTATTCGTCAAATCCTCGGAGAAAACTGTACGGAGTCAGTTTCTGACGATTTTCGAGATGTACTGAAAAGATGTGAGGAATGCAAAAGTATCTAGAGAATTGACCTTTTCACAGGTCGAGGTTGAAATTCCTCGTCGATATTCCATAGCCTGTTTTCATCTTTATTTTTCCTTTAACGTCAGTCCCTGCTGGAGGCGACCAGGTAGAAAAATAGCGAGCCGAACATTTGAACGGAACGTGAATTGAATTCTCGCCTCGCAGATCTCGTGATTATAAAATCAAGGTCGATAACTTTTGCCTTTTTTTTCCTCTTGAATTTCAATGATTTTTCTCCTAATTAGAAACAATGAAATGACAAACTAAAAGTGTTAACGCATTATTATCACGAAATCATTTTATTTGAGATTCCTCAATAATTCTTGACACAAAAACTAACAAAATTTTCTCCCATAAAGAAAAATTTCCTGATCTCAAGAATTTGAGATATTTAATTTCCAATTTTGGACTTTCCCCATCGAGCATGTGTAAATTCAAGTTGCGTTTCGTTTAGAAGTTGCAAAAAAATGTGTTTGGGAGTTTTCTTATAAAATTCGGCCACAGCCTTTCTGGTTATCTGCAAAAAAAAAATCCTACATCCTTTTTTTTCTGCGTCTTTTCAACGAAACGTGACTTAAATTTACACGAATTTATTGCATGGGGAAAGTAAATAATTACAAATGAAATATCTCAAATTTGAAGGGTCAGGAAATTTTGGTTTATGAGATAAATCTGTCAATTTAAAATGGAAAATATATAAATGGATAAAGATTTTTCTATTGAACAGCCTACAAAGTAGAAAGAAGAGAAGTTGAGGATTTAAGCTGAAGATGTAAAATAACTACTTGAGAGATGATAATTGTTGGTTGAGGCCCGCGAAGCGAAAAATATGCTGAACGAAGATCAGGTGTGTGGGGCATGAAATACGAGAGATAAAGAGGAAGAGAGAGGAGGACGGGAGGAAACGCGAGATAGTAAAATTACAGTCTTATTAGGATGGAAGAGTATAAGTCACGTGAGAGAGCAGAGGAGAGAATCGGAGTTTTGAGTATATAGAGTGCAAGCCCGGGGGGAATGAGCCGCGAAGCGTACTTGAGCCACGTGCACTTAGGTGGCATGCTGCTTACTGCGGCGGCGGTTTAAACCACCACCACGAGTTTAAACTCGAGTCACACGAAGCCCCGCGCTGCATGTCCGAAGTTCCAGGCGTGCCAGCACAAAAACCTCGGTGCCCATACTTGTTGCTCTCGTTTATTCCCTAAGTAATAATAGAGACCGCGACGACGACGTGTTACGTCACGCCTCGACAAAAAACTCGTGGGCCAAATGTCACACAATATATATTTATATAATAAAAGTTCCCTCATTTCTCGTCACGTCTCGTGTTTTTCGCGTTGCCGGAACTCGTCACGTCTCCTATACGTGCGAACTCGATTTTTTCTTCGCTTCCTGTCTTTTCCCATCCAAATATAGAAAATAAAAACAATAAATAGTTAAAGTAATAAAATTTCTTATAATTTTTTATCCTTCGTTTTATTGATTAACGTTTTCGGGTCGTTCAAATTGCCAATTGAAATCCAAACGCAGGTGCAAAATAAAATTTCATTACGTTCATTCATCGAGTCGTCTCGCATCAAAAAATTGTGCAGCAATTAAGAATTATCGAGAGCATTCTTATTTGCGTTTGGATGGAAATAAAATTGATGAGAATAATTTCCATTGTCGAACTGATACTGATAAACGTTTTCGCAAGAACAATTCTATAATCAAATAATTACTTTTTTTTTTACACCCTCTGAGAAACGTGTGAGCTCGATCATATCTCTATCTTTAAATGATTCTGCGAATAACCGGTTTGCACAGAAGATAAATTGTATACAGGCTGTCCCGAAGTTGAAATTCGAGCTATCGAAGATTGAGGATGGAGCAAGAATCGTCTGAGTCATTTGGTTCGTTCTGCTTTCCTTCTGCGTTATTAAATGCCTCGAGATAAGCGATCTGATGAGATTCTTTGACTTCACGCCCCTCGCAATAGCACCGCGAAATGGCTATCGCACTAATTTGGTCGATACTCGTGGAGCATCGGAAATACATTTTTTTTTTTAGAGTTTTGACGTCTCCAGACTTTTTTTTTGCGAGAAATTGCACGTCAAATTTACTGGATCGGTGTAAATAATTTTTAGAAATCGTCTCATCAACTTGGAGAAATCGAGGCTGCTCGCTCGCGAGATTTTCCTTGATGGAGCTTGTTTCGAAATATTTACGACGAACGTGTGACCGACTCGTTTGAAATCGCTCAAAACTTATTCAGCAAACGACAAGATAATTTCAAAAAGATCACACGTACGTCTGATTCACGTGGGAATTACAAACGATAGAAATCGCCTGCGAAAATAAACTCGATAAGGTTGAATCACACGCGTTGATGATGATAAGCAGGGAAATCCAGAACAGTGCGTGCACTTCCAGCTACAGAATCTCCATTTCCATTCAAAAGTTGCATTGCAGTCTTTGTGTCCTTTCCGCTCCACTTTAAGGTCATCAATTCATATTCATTTGTCCTTATATCGAGTGCAATCTTGTCCCAGCACCATTGTTTTTTTTTTCACGCTTTCACGTGTTTCCCGTGGATACGGGTTTCATGGGAACCCATAGAAAAAGGCATTTCATTCTTTCAAAAAATTCTATCTCTGCTCGTTCCTGATCACTCTGTAGATTTCAATTGTCGAGACAAACAAATTTGATAAATAACATTTTCGAGTCTTCCTCTTAAGAACGTTGTATGCAACATTTTCTCTATCCATAGAATTCCTTTTAATTTCCACCACACAAACAGAATAGTGATACCCAATAGCTCGCACAATTTCAAGAGGTTTCACCATAAAGAAATCGAAATATTTATTTATAAAAATCACAATTGTCAATAGTTTTTCATAAGAGCGTGTGTTAAAATTTCCAATTTTCAACAATAAATATTTCGATTTATGAATCGCTAAGTCTCTTAAAACTTTTGCAACCGCTTTTAACATCGAATATGCTTTATTTAATTTTTCAAAAACATGCCTCGTAAACATTTTTTCCACGTTTTGGTTATCAAATAGAAAGTACAGATTATTTCGGGCAATCTTGAATTTAGAGTACGTTGTTCTTCAGTCATTTTGGAACGACCTTTTTAAATGAACTTGGCCTCGCGACCCATTTCGTATGTAAGAAAATCAGAAAACGAATATTTAGATTTGACAACGTCTTAAATTTTTTTAATTCGTCCCGCACGGACGATTGAAAATATTGAATCGTTCATCATTGACATTCCACGTGCTTGTGACCATCTTTTATACTGCTTTGTGATCGCATCTATATATTTGGCTCGCCAACGATATTAGCCGAAGGTCTTCTACGAAGTAATTTACCGAGCACGATCTACCGTTTGCTCGGACCATCGTTTCATGTATACGTATTGCTCTTCACCACCGGACGAGCCAACGTACGCAACTCGCCAACTTCCGGTGTTTTTTCCTACCGTACATTCTTCATATACTAAACGTTTATAATCGCACAAACATACTTTCTGCGTCTGTATCGACCAACTGTACTGCCTGGTGCATAAAACGAAACACGGACTGAATAATATTAGTGCGCCTTAAGGTAGTTTGTGTGCTAAAGTGTTCTTGGATACAATTTTAATAAAGTTTTAAGGAGACGATCGAGAAAATTATTTTATAAAACGATGTTCAATATCTCGAAGAGATTTTGCGGCAACAAATGATTGCAAAATAATTCCGAAACTTTTGAGAAACTTTGTGACAGGTTTTTAGATTTTTATTAATAAATAATTTTGATTATTTAATTTCAGAGTCATTCCTCAAACTCTTGGACATTTTTCGTCAAATTTTCACATTTTTTGACTAATTTTTATGTACTTTCTTCTAATTTTCATATTTTTCTTCGAAATTTTACATTTTTTTGTCTTATTTTTTCGATGTGTCGTTATATCGACGCACCGTGATTTTTTATATGATTTTCGAATGCGACTGTATCGCGTGACCACCTTAATACACATCGCAAGGTCAACGCTGAACGAGCACGATATTCAAGTATATGAGACGCGACGTCCCACAAGTGAGAACGCCTCTTCACGATATCACTATTATCGCGCGCTCTTTAAATCCACTCATCATGAATTACACACTCGGCCATGTGTTATGTCATTTAGAGCGAAGTTGACGGGATGTATATACTTTTTTTTCGTACCAACGGTTATTCGAATAATCTCTCGACACGTTTCTTTTTCGTTGCGATTACAAAAAAAGAAAAAATCAATCTCTTGTCCAGCTGGAAAATTAGTTCGCAGTCTCTTTTTCTACCGGAATTTTTTTCCCGTATAATAATTATCGAAAAATAAAATAAAAACAGATCTTCGCTATCGCAGCAATTGAGTAAATTTGTTGGGAAATTCCATCAGGTCGTGGTCAGATCGCAAAATGAAAATTTTCAAGATTTCAACCCTTAAAATTGATAGTTCCAACGATATAATTAAAAACATACGGGCCTAAATTTTTCCCCATCGGTCATTACGACGAAAATAACTTTTCAACCGTGTCTGCCAATGGCCGAAATGAAATCTATCGATTTATTATCGCTCACGTGACTTTAGAAATGAACATGATTTGAAAATTCACTGACAAGTGCAACGTTTGCAAATTTAATTGACTTCCGATGAAGCCTGAATATTCACGGTCCACATTTTTCGTGCTTCAACCGAATAGAGCTGAAAAAAATTGTCTCTCATTCAACAGCCTCATTATATAAGAAAAATGGCTAATTTGAGCAAAAAAAGGGAATAAAAATGAAAAAGAGTGGCGTATGTCGAAGCACAGGGTCGTTTCTTGATGGCCGCGGATTGCATTTGTAGAGAGCGTGCAATATCGACTAACGATCCTTCGGTTAACGACCTCTCATCGTAATATGCAACATATCGATGCAGCGTATGGTGCATTTGCGATGGTGCAAGTGCTCGTCGGTCATCGTCGTCGCATCGTTGACATCGCGCGTCGTCGGATCGCAAAGGTGTGTGTCGGTGTCAAACACGACCATGAGCCATAATTTCACACACATACGCAAATACAACGGCACAAGCGAGAGAGCATTCGGTCCGTTGGTTCTTTAGCTTGTTCTGCCAATTCGCAACTCATCCGTGCACAGGCCAAGCTCGAGCATACAAGAGCACAACGTTCGCAATGTTAGTCACTCCCTATAACCACATCTTGCCACAAATACATTCAAAAGCCCACATGCGTCTACTATGCACTCGCTCCTGTCGTACAGTTTCGTAATTATTTATGCCAGCTTATATTTGTCCGAGATATGCGAGATATATAGTCAAGTTTGCAGTCCTTGTGTGTACTTTGTCCCGAGCACCAGCGACGTTTACACATGGCCAAATTTTAATAACTATTTTTTCCAATGCAAACCAACTTTTTATGCCAAAACAGAAAATATCGCGGAAATTAAGCCTTCCAGTACGTACTGGGTCAATTTGACCCGAACTGTTTCTCTCACCCATCGTTTGCAATGGCATCGAAAGCATTTTCGTTTTCCTAGTGGAAAAAAAATTCTCTATATACGAAAAAGTAGCGAAAAAATGCGTATTTAATGCACCAGGACGATTTCAAAAACGTCGCGGGTCAATCTGATCCAGTGACGATAAAGTTCCATCGACGCTGCGGTAGCATCTTGACTGATATTTCAATAGTTGGGAAAAAATCGTAATATTTTTGAAAAAACGTTCGTAAAAATCGACTCGCTCGACGAAATTTTTTGATTGATCGAAAACAAACGATAAAAAAAACTGAAGATGACGTGTGTCGATTCTCCGTGTGCCAAAATTCTCACCTCGTTTCTTTACGACGCAGCAGAGAGTAAAATTGTAACGGAGTGTACAAGGAAGTGTGAAGCTGACGTTTTGCTATGAGGATTCTGCGAGAGCAATTTACGCACAGGACGTGAACAACTAGCGGCGTAGTACAATGCGTAGGCGTATTTCTTTTTTGTCCTCTCGATGGTGTTAAGAAAAAAAAAGGTTGGACGCATAAACACATGGAAAAAGCAGCAGAGCTTGGGCGAGTACAACGAGGCAATGGTAATGACGAGATATTCGTAAAAGTGAGAAACTCCAGTCTCGAGATTTAATTAAAATTACGTGTGTATGTTTGCTTGCGTAAGTTGGAGAGAGAGTGGGAGAGGAGAAATCTCTTTTTTCTCTTTTCATTTAGTATGTTTTGTTTTGCTGTTTTTATTATTTTTTTTTTTTATGAGCTTTTCATTACTTTTGGATGATAAACAATGCAGTCCAACTCGAGAAAAACGCACATACAGGAAAGTGAGAAAAACTCGTGTCTGTAAGGTCCATGCCCATTATTCATACCTTTATCATCGCGAACCTGCTCCTACACATTCATTTTTCAGCAACGCCCTCCCAACTTCTCATCTCTCTTGTTCTTGCTCTCATTCTTTTAATTTTTCTTCATTTTTTTACCAACCTTTCTATTCGCTCTTTTCCTCTGTCTTTCGCCTGCTTTTTTGCAAGCTTCGCCTGCAGGACACCGAACTAAAGAGAATTCTCATTTGCAGAATGGGCATGAAAGAATTTTCCTCACCCTGTCAGGAATTCTATGTACAATGTCCTCGCTCTCTTCACTCTTTTCTCTACCGCCGCAAATGGGAATTATTCTCCTCCAAACCCTGCGAAATAATACTCTTCGCGGTAGTAATAAGATCTCCGTCGCGCAAAAACCTTTTCGCTACCAACTGAAAAATAAAACCTGATGCTTACTCACATCGACGTGCTTTTTTCTTCAACAATCCAATGTACGTCTCGTGCATTCGTGCTTTTTTCCCCTTTTTCCTTCCATTTCATTTCGTTTCATTTATTTCCCTGAATCCCCGATTCGCTATTCGCTGATTTCGATTTACGCGATCATTTCAAATCCGAGGCTCGTTCCAGTCAGTGTTTCTAACAGATTTATCGTTCTTTTTGCAAACTCGAAGCGGTTTTCGGTTCATTCTGGACCCCGAAAGTTTCAATTCATTGATACTTTTGCTAGAGCTTCGCTGACGACTATTTTCAAGAATTTTCGCGATACTCATCGAAGGAAAATGAAGGGAAGGAAAAAAGTTCGGAAATGTTTTGTTGGGATTTTATAAATTACCGATAAAATATATTAATTGAAAGTTTCAAGTGTTATTTGGTGCGCGTAAAAAAATTGCACGTTTCGAATGGTTGGTTGACAGGTTTGCTCAAGGGTTCGGTAACGGTTGAGAGACCGCGAACTCTGCGGCGGTTACGGAACGTTTACGGTGGTCCGAGCGCATGCGGAATGGGCACCGGTGCGGATGGCGGTGGAGAACTCCACGAGGACAACAGTGACGCGTCCTTCCGGTTGGCGGAACGCGAGCGAGACGAAAAATCACTGAGCATTATGAGTCCGTTTGACGAGCAGGAGGAATGGGCCAAAATATCCGAGATAATGGCATCTTTTGGTACTGGACTAGTTCGCGAATCTGTATTCGTCACCGAACTCGAGAAGGAATTCCAAATGAGATTGGGTAAGAATTTGCGCCCACCAGTTAATCGCAATCAAAGCCATTGGACAGTAAAATTCTATGCCAAGTGTAATGAAGCCAAAAACTAGTGAGCGCACTAAAAAAACATTTTTGTTGTGAATTTTTTGAAAAATCACAAAAATTTGTCATTGCAGCAAGGAATTTTCTAGAAAGTCTCTTCGAAAAGTAAATTTTTATCGTTCCAATCGTAAATTTTGCTGACAGTTCCGTCAGCAATCAAAAATATTATCAAAATGACGGAAATCCTGAAATTATCTGAAATTATTATTTTGACAAAATATTATTTTCGGTCCAACCGATATTTTCTATTCGTTTTCTTTGCAGGTCTCAGTTCTGACACGAGCAGCAGTCCAATAGTTTCCACTTCAGTCGGTCAGTGGCTGTCCAGTCTCAGCTTAGCAGACTACGAGTCTCTGTTCATTAATTACGGCTTCGATGATATAGAATTCATAGTAAGTATCGCGAAGATAAACTTGAGATAAAAATTGGTTATTTTTGAGTGACGGTGAACGTTTTTTTTGTCTAGTTTTCAATGTCAATCTGCCCAAAATGTCCCAAAACATGGAAAAATCATATTTAAAAAGATTTTCCGGATGTAAGTTCTGGCATCGTCAATTTAAAATCTTGATAACTCGAGAACCGTTCGAGCTACAGTCGGAATTGCTAGAAAACTACGAATTTTACAGCATTTTGAATTTTTCTCTCTAACTTACCCAAATTTTAAGACTTATCACTAATTTTTTTTTTTTTTGGCAGCTTTATATTGAATTTGGGAAATTTCATTGTCTCTGTTTCGAAGATTTTCTTGACAAGTCTTCATAATTAATGAATTTTCATCACACCTGACGTTTTTTTTGAATGCCCAGTCATTCTCGTGGCTATTCATTCCATCAATGTATATAATTTGTTGTTTAATGTCTTCAGAACGGAGTTTTAGATGAGGCCGATTTAAAAGACATGGGAATAACGAGCGATCAAGAGCGCGCGATTATAATGGAGTCGGTTCTTTCGTTGAAAAAACGAGTAGACAAACGAGCAGGTTCCCAAGCTCGAACAGTGGAGGAGTGGCTCAACAGCATACACCTCGATAACTACGCGGAAACGTTCAGAAAGCACCTGTACACCGACATGGAACGTGTCAAGAGGGTGTGGGAGGTCGAACTGGCAGCTGTCCTCGAAATCCAGAAGCCAGCGCATCGAAAAAGAATACTCGCTTCGGTTTCTGGTCCAAATCCTCGATCCCAGGCTCGTGGGGGACCCAATCTTGAAGACCTCAACAAGGACCTCAACACTTTGGTGAGTTTGGGCATTTACATCGCGTAACCGATATTTTTTTTTGTAGTTTCTGATTTATTTTGCTTTCCGGATAATCTCGAGCTTTATAAATCATTTTCGTCCAAATTTTATCAACGCGATCGTTTTTTTTTCTCATAAATTCAACGATTCGTTAACAATCTCACGTACGAAAGCCACAAACCGAAAAAAAAATCAAAGAATAAAAAAAAAATTGATTTTGATTTTGAGGTTTTCAATGCACAGATTTTTTGTTTATTTTTCATATGAAACTGATTTGGTTTCTCTGGCCGTTTGGTCGATAGCCGAGAAATAATGAGGCAGTACTTTTGGCGAAAGCTTGAGCATCGATGAGGGGGATTCCCCGCGAGACTTTTTTCGTCTCGAATACAAATTCATACAATATACAACAATTACCGATCTATATAGTGTTGCATTCGATTGCCTCTCTTGCGTCGCGTTATAATGTAAATAACGTGGCTAATTGGAGAATCTACATTGTCCCGGAGAGCTCAACACTTCATGAAGGTCTTTCAGTCACGCCGTTCGAGCGGCAATCTCCACCCTTCTCGCGACAGAGTCTTTTTGTTCCGACAGTATATAAAACTCGTAGAACTTTCTCGTCCATCCCCCATCACCGATACCTGATTCACTGCGTTCCTCTCCAAACTCTCATCCCCCGCCGCCTTTCTCTACACTTTTATCTCATTTTTTCGCCTTTTTTTTCTTTTGCTGTACCGATTCCTCTCACCTTTAATTAGCCTCGAGCCAATTTCAATAAACATCAGAGCTGCGAGGCCAATTCATCGAATTGGCCCCGCAGCATCCAGATGAAAATAATACTCATTGTCATATTTATCATTGTGTCGTTTTGTTCTCAACAACTTGAAAATATTCGAGGACCGAGAGCTCCGTTTCATAACAAAAATTGAATTATCAATGTTGCTTCATTAAAATAATCAATTTTTTCTTCAATCGTGCGTTTTCCCGGTGTCTTGTATTATTAGCAGTTGACCCAGGACAAAATCAACCCTTGGCACGAAAACTCCGTTGCGATTTTACGAAAAACGAATATTTTTGTGTTTATGATTTTTAAACGAAAAAAAAATAAGTCTCTAAATCGTTCCTGACGACTTTCGATTGGTTTTTTTCTAAAGAAAACGAATATACAACAATTAAAGGAAGAGATTCGTGAAAAGTTGCCAGAGACTCCGCAAGGAAACGGAAACGCAACGTTGGTGAGTGGGACAAATGCCGCGACCTCAGGAACCCTCAGACACCGGAAAAATAGGCCAGCACCACAACCACCGCAACGACCGAATTCTCACAACGGTACAATCGCAGCCCCAGAACAGCTCGAAATTCGAGCGCCTTCGGAGCTTTTGTTCGGCGTTCCTTCCACCCTCAAGACTCAGTGGAGGCATCAACCCAAAACACTACTCACCGGTTGCGTTAATTACGTCGCCAACGTAAGTTTTCATTTTCAATTCCCGTTTCCAACAATCTTCGAGTTAATAATTGTCAATGGAAAAACAATTAATCCAATTTTTCCCATGAACGCGAATGAACTCTCAGTTTTTCGGTTCTTGTCATTCCTCCGATAAATTTCCGAATATTTTTTCACGCTGTTGCAATGAAATTTGGATATGCAGATTAGAGAAATGAATTTTATTTCCTTTTTCTCTATTTTGTCATATTAACTGGTTCAAAAGTTACATTCGGCGACTGTAACAGGAAGAAAAATTTCCCATTTCATCAAATTGAGAGAGTCTCGCGAGAATATTTTCATTGCGATCTCTTGCTAGGCAATTTTTTTGGATTGTTTCAATTAAATTAACTTTCGAGCCATTTGCCGGGAAAAAGTGTAAAGTTCTCCAAAGTCTCCATGATTAACATGAAGAATTTTCGACTTTGGAAAGCAGTATTTGGGATCGACAGTCGTCAAAGAATTGAGAGGGACCGAATCGACAAAAAAATCGATCCAGAAGCTGAAGAAAACCTGTCGCGATCCGAGAGTCAGTCTGGGAATTACGCTGGCCATATCTTATCGCGGTGTCAGATTTCTCAACTCGGTTACGAATGTAAGAATTTTTTTGAGCATCACTATGTCCTTGAAGAATTACCTGGATGACCCACTGTGAAATTCCTTCAGTATAACGACAACTTGTTCAATTGTTTTTTTTTTTGTTGTGGTCATTGCCTAATCGTCGATCAGGAACCAATTTGCGAACACGAGATACGCAACATTCACTGCGCTTGTCAAGATGCTGATGACTTGACACATTTTGCTTACATCACCAAAGACCACGCTAGTCGCACACACTTCTGTCACGTCTTTTGTGTGCCAACAATGGTGAGTCAATATTTTTCTGCGTTTTCTCCTTCCTCGTTATTTGCCCTACGTCGTTTTTATTATCCAGCAAAAATCTCGATACAATTTCCTCCGTTTTTGGAGATGATCAATCAATTAAATTGTTTATATCATTTATAGTCAAATACAATCAAATCATAATTATAAATAATGATAATAATGAAATTTAAAAAAATTAATTAAAAAAAACAATATAATTAAGAGTTTAATCAGTTAATAATTATACTAATTTGAATCCTAAAATTATTTTTGGTCTTTCAATTCTTTTGACATTGAGATTTCTTCCGAGGGATTAAAAATCGCGATCTAGAGTTCTATGGCGTTTGGGAACAATCCGGAAATCAAACGAATTAACTTTTCACATGCAAATTTCACGTGAAATCAGAATCGATCGGTTCGAATCAATTTAAATTCATAATTCGAATCAATTTCGAATAAAATATAATTCGGGGTTGAATTTGAATTAGTTCAGGAAACATTTTTATTCAAATTAATTAAAAAATTTATAATCAAAAGTTGAATTAAAATCAGCGAATAATTATTTTTTTTAATCTCAAAATTTTGTTTTGTTTTTCAACTCTTTCGACATTGAGATTTCTTCCGATTGATTAAAAATCGCGATCTAGAGTTCTATGGTGTTTGGGGACAATCCGGAAATCAAACAAAATAATTTTTCACATGAAAGTTTCACGTAAAATCAGAATCGATCGGTTCGAATGAATTTAAATTCATAATTCGAATCAATTTAGAATAAAATATAATTCGAGGTTGAATTTGAATGAGTTGAGGAAACATTTTTATTCAATTTAATTGAAAAATTTATAATCAAAAGTTGAATTAAAATCAGCTGATAATTATTTTTTTTAATCTCAAAATTTTGTTTTGTTTTTCAACTCTTTTGACATTGAGATTTCTTCCGATTGATTAAAAGTCGCGATCTAGAGTTCTATGGTGTTTGGGAACAATCCGGAAATGAGACGAATTAACTTTTTCTATGAAAATTCGTTTCGCACCCCGAAGCTTTGCGCTACTCGCGAAATCAGAATCGGTCGGTTTGGACGACAAGGGAAACAAGTTTGACGAGCCCGCAACGAGGCTCGTTGGAATTGACTGTTCTGGTCCCAAAGTTCCAGAGAAGAGAATCTCTTGATTTGTTTATTTCCAGGATCAAGCTACCGAAGTGATATTGACCTTGGGTCAAGCATTCGAAGTCGCCTATCAAATGGCATTACGAGATAAACTTGGGGGCCAAACAGTTCGATCTCAGTCAGCCAATCAACTGGCTCCTGTGACGACTTGCAGTAACACAAACGCAGCCAAGAATATCGGTTCGTCGGAGCAAAGTCCGGATACAAACTCGAGGATTGTGACGGATTCAAGTACGTCAACGACGACGATCACCTGCATGAACAATTCAAATCAAAATACCACCCAAAACACAAATACTCTGAAAAAATCGAAAGCCAAATCGAATCCGCAACAATATCAAACTCCCAGTTCGGTTAACGCTAACCCAACCAATCACAATTCTCATTCCAATGCCAACATCCACGCGAGCTCGAACGCAAATTCCCACGGAAACGCCGCGCCACCCGTTTCGGTCCTGAACACCAAAAATCCAACCGGAAATTCCAACCACTCCAGCACCACTAAACCTCTCGTCTCTCACGGTCGATCACATTCGGTAAATGACATAAAAATCAATGGTAATCAGTTGAAATTAGCGCCGACGCCGGTGGACGATATTGGGATCGGTGTAAAGGACATGAAGGCTGGATCGAGAGCACCGATCGCACTCTCCGAAGAGTTGTAAGTTCCTCGATCAATCCCTAAAAATCTGTCGAGCTCAGCGAAATGATTTTTGGGACTTGGCAACGACTATTGACTTTTCCTTACACGAGCAAACGGTTCTGTTAGCTTTACGATATACTCGTCGATTAAATTCATTTTATTTCGACTTTTAACGATGCTGTGATTGGTTCAAAGGTTTAAACCCTCGAGCCTTTTTCGAAATGTATATTATTTCGCGATATAACGAAATTTACCCAGCGACCAGCCCAACGACTATGGCTTAAGGATTCAACTCAATCGCACGATCCCACGCGATCGTGCTCCGATATAAAAAAAATCTTCGAGCAGCCACAACGAATCAGGTTCGGCTCCACTTTTGTGCAGCCTCGAACCAACTTTTCAAAAGTTTCTCAATCACTGGAGACGCTTTTTTTCCAAATTTACGGTCTAATTTAAAAACGCCAAATGATCGAACATCCGAATAGTCAAAACCGTACAAAAATGCATAACGACTCGTGTTTTTTTTTCTTTTTTTTTCATTCAAGGTTGAAAATATTTGATAATCGTAAACAAACAAAAAAAAATGCTTCACATTCGAACAATTCATGCGGCTCGAGAACGAAGCGACAAAACAACCGCACGGAATTGTTTTTCGAACGGTACGTAATTTTAATTCGACGCGATTCCAAAGCGTCACGCCGGAGCGGATTTTCAGCTCCAGGTAAGTTACACAATGCCACATTTTTTACGCATATTTCAATCTTTCTATTCGCCCTTGTACAATCAACTACGTGGAAAAACAATAGTCGTCCGAACTTTTTTTATCCCTCGAATAACAATGAAAACTCACCTGTGCCACAAATACTCTTTAATGGCCTCGACTCAGCGAGATGAAGTCGCAATCAAAGTTCAAAAGTTCAATTTCCAAAAAATAAAATAGATAAAAAATCGCTATTCCGAAAGTTTGAATTTTCTTTCGATATGCTTGGCTCTCGTCGCTGATTCGAGGGTCATTTTGTTTTTCGGAAAATATTGAAACACTCGAATGTCTCTGACATTTATTTCACTCCCCAAAAAAAAAAAAGAAAAAAATTCATTCTAAAGTCCGATAAAAAGTTTAATGACGAAGCTCAAATTCTTTTTCACTTTCTCATACTAAATTCGGGATTCCTCACGAGTGTTTTGACAATGAGAACCTTCGAGACTTGGTGATTCTTGACCCGAGGGCTCACGAGGTCCTCGGAGCTCGACGGATCTTGTCAAAGTCCATTTTTTTCAACTGTTTAGAGCAATTTTTCATCGCAACTAAATGGTTTCTCGTCGAGACTGAAAAAAAACAAACGCGATGCTCGTCATTGCGATTAACGAGTTGCTCATACCCTTGGACCCTGCAAGAGTGTGTCTCGGTGGAGAAAAAATGGATGTTCAGAAAGAATTTACAGTTAAAACAAATCGTTCGATGAATTTTCCAAAATTGAGTGCAAACAGAACGGAGTCAGAGATTTATAACGAATTTTTGGTCCATTTGTTACATGTGCGAGCATTTTTGAGGACAGATTTTTTCCCACGGTTTTCTAGACGACTAAACAATTGAGTAATCTTGACGGAGATAGAGAAAGCTTTTGCGAGAGCATCCATTTTAGCCGAACAGTGTTTTCTCGACTAGATTAGTTGGCACAACGACGTGCGGATAATAAATGCCGTTTTCCAGTAAACCAAAGAGGTGTATTTATAGCTCGTATGTATACGTCTGTACATTGAAAAGAAACTCAAAAAAAAAGCACAGAAAAGGCAAGAAAAACGATTGAACTTATAAAAATGAAATAAAAATGATGGCAACTGGAAAAAATGAGAACGAGAAAAGTAAAACGAGAAATGTAAATCAGTATTCGATACGGCAATGAAAAATCTTTCGACTGACATTAAAGTTTATCCGTTAAATCTTTAGGATTTGATGGGAAAAAAAAAATAATAATCTGTAAACTGCCAAAAAATAAATCCCACAAGATAAATGGGCTATACGCACAGATCGTTATAAAAATTTACATACAACAATGTCGGAGTGAAACTCTGACACGAGTAGTTTAGAAAAAAAAATACAAACACGAAATTAGGGTTACACGACATCAAACAACTTCGAATTTAATCGATTCTGTAGAAAAAATCAAAGTTCGTAGTCTCCAAAAATATAAATATATATATATATACATATACAACGACAATGTAAATGTCGATTTATCGTATAAGGTCCGGAAAAATCTACTAACGTAAGATTTCAAGTTATGTAAAGAACACCGCAATAGCACGTTTCGATACGATACGATAATTTCATCTTCCGAATATTTACAAACTGCATTCGCGATCTTTCTTTTTATTCAATTTTCTCTCAACGTGGCTGCAGTTTCACTTCGTAATTATTCCGCCGACTACGATTTTCCTACTTCCACGTCATTCGACGTTTCTCGTCCATTTATTACGAAGAATCAACTCGGCGATTACTCGGGCCTACAAAATTTCAGTGATGTTCGGATCAGGCTCCAGATCCAGTGGACCAGAATATTTTTTGTGCATTGATTACCAATTAGGGCTCGGAATTATTCCATCGCATGCGAAATTCTCGACCTAAAAACCGTCAAAAATACGCACGTGAATGATTGAATAAAAAAGTGAATAATAATGAATGAGGAAAAAAATTGAATGCAAAAATAGCATGAAAAATTGAATAAATATCTTTCGCCTTTTTTTTAATAAAAAAAAATAGGAATTTCATCGATTTGGGTTTTAAATCTTTTTCTTGAAATGTCTTAACACAAATCGAGCTCGATTCTGAATCCAGCAGGTTGAAAAACCGATTTTTAGGGCTTCTCGACTCAGTCTTGGGTTTCAGATCGGGTAAATAATCGAATTTGCAATATTCGATAACACCCAAAACTGATAAATTTCAATAATTTATATTTTGAAGCAGAAAAATGTTCACAACCGGGAAAATAGCAAACCAAAACGTTTTTTTGACGCCTCTAAGTCGTGTCGAAAACCTGGCGTAATGTAGTAATTCAGGGCTCGTGGAATCGGTGACACAAAATCCTTCGGAAACACTTCGTCTGGTTTCTCGATCTAGAAATTGTCGACCTGTGTAATCACTTGTAATGAATGACATTGAACAATTTAGTTTAGCGTTTGAGTTTTAGAGGACAGTTCGAATTTACAAATTGCACAATACGATAAAAGAGACTCACAAGATTTTCGAAAAGTTTTTCCACAGTCGGACCAAAAGCGTACGATTCGAGGCTGCGCGGCTCATTCACGGTCTACCGATCCCGATCAATATTGCTTGGGAACAATAAATCATGGTTTATTCAATACTTTACACGATTTACAATATTATTAATCCGGTTTTACCTTCGGTACTAATATTTCGGTATACGTGTCGCATAAATCCTCGAGAACTAACGAATATTTAAGAAAAGTGTAAATTAACTTGGTCGCGAAAGAGTCGCGATATTATTTTAATTCCCATTGTCAAAATTGACGAAATTTTGTCGACATTTCAACATTTTCAAAGTCAGACAATCAGCATGTCATTATCGTACAGCTCCAAGTTCATTTACCGGGTCAATTTGACCCGAACTGAAATTGATCCCTCGCTCGAAAAAGAGTGAGTTATATTTTTTCTCCAAAAACTTCGTCTCCGCAGCATTCAATCAGTTTCGAGTTAAATGCTCATCGTTTTTTTTTTTTTTTTCATTCGTAATTTCTAAACGTGAGAAGTCTCGACACTGATGGCAAAATATCTAATAAATCTCTATCAATCATCGTCGTACGATAAAATAGTTGAATTTGTCGATGTCACGGTTGCTGGACGACAAAAAGACGAAATCACTGGGAATCAGATCGCTCAAACGATACCAAAGAATCAGTAACTTTCTCGTCATAAATAAAAACAAATGGAAAAGAGAACATTGTAGAGAAAATACTGAGAGATTGTTCAACCGTCGCAGACTGCTATGGTACAAACCCCATAGTTTGATATTTCATTTCTCATCAATTTTGCAATTAAATTCATTCCATTTCTCCCCCTCACACATTTGAACATTTAAATATTAATGAAAAACGAACGTTTCCACGAGAATCAAGGACCGGAAAAATAAATTAAGGTATAGTAGCGGCTTCAAAACATTTTCTACACGATTTTTTGAATCACATCGTTAAAATGGAAGAAAAAAATGAAGGAATTCTCAATAATGCAAAAAAAATAATAAATGACAAGTCAATTTTTTATTATTCGTTCGAGCTAATTGCATCGGTAATTATTTCTGTAAGAGTGCGGCGTCGATTCGCATCAGATGTCGTAGCAATCAATAATTTTTTCGTCACTATATGAATTTTGATGGTAAAATGAATATTTTCGTTCTCGTTCCGAGGTTTTTCGAGACTTTTCTTTTATTCGGTATGCGACGGTCATTGAAGTCAACCGGGGTGCTCCCTTCTTCATTAACCAAATGAATTCTATTGAATTTGAGTGACAAAACTTGAAACTTGCGTGATTAACAAAGATCTGAATATTTTAAGAATAAATTTTTGTTTCACGAGGTTATTGCCAAAAAAAAAAGAATCGCAATCATTTTTTCCTCACAATAAAATCAGAGCCGACGTTTATTTAAAAAAAAAACTGTTTTTTCTGGTGAAATTTCTAAAAAAAAATGAATAAAGCAAACAAATGTCGTTTATACTTCGCATGCATCGTGACGAGCGACAGTTTTAGTTCCGAATCATTATGTAAATACAAATGTTCCTAGACCGTGTTATTTTTTCGAAAAAATAAGAATAAAAAAAAGAAGAACAAAAAACGTTGCCACGAGTTATTCGTCGCGGATCGAGTGTCGCGCTGCACTAAAATACTCATGAGAATGCGAAATATTGTTTGAAAACGAATACGAAACAGAGGCGATGAAAAAGCATATATTGAGTAATTTAGCGAGTTGTGTTTTGACTGAAGAAAATAAAAATCGTCCGTAATTAATCATGTATGATTGAAGGTAATAGAATAAAAGTGACTAAAAACTCTCGCTCACTTTCGACAATTTTGCTTATTATTATTTGAGAGACAGCTCAAGGGAGTGTGCGAGAGTGTTGGCTGCTACGGTCGAGTCCCATCTCGAGCACGTCGAGCTTAAGCTCCTCAAACTACATAGTATAAATATATACATATATACATAGTGATTATCAATTATTGGGGCGCACATTGAGCCCCCCCCCCTCTCTCTCTCTCACTCGCTTAAAACACTCGGTATATCAGCAATATAAATATTTAACATCTATTCTCTCAATCGATGTTGCTAGTAGAGCTAAAACTTATTGTTAATATCCATACGTGATTATACAAAAGCGCACGTAATCGTAAATTTGATGGATGTCACTTATTTATAGTGAATTAGAAGCGGAAACGAAGCTCGTCGCACACACTGAAAAGAAAATTTTGTCGGAAAAGATCGATATTTTGTTAGACTAAATGATTTTTTTGAAGAATCTCCAAAAATTTGTCATTGCAGCATGAAATATTCTGAAAAGTTTCTTCGAAAAGTCAATTTTTGTCATTCCAGTCGTAAATTGTGCTTTAAAATTACGAGAATTTTGAAATTATGCAAAAATAATCAGTTCACCGTGTGTTCAACTGAATATCGACGTTTTTTGACAAAATTCAAATTTCTCTGCATCTATTTCTCTCACTTATTCAAATCGCGACAATATCTTGTTATCTTGAGTATTAATTAATGGAACGATCAAACGGACATGATTATTCGAGCCGGTGGAGCGATTTTGCTCGCACGTTATCACCAATTATTCTTTCATACAAATAACCACGTTTTATTAATCAAAGACGCAGGTTTTACGTTTTTCTTCGTTAGAGCCATTGACGATCGCGGCTGATTATTTAAAAAAAAGATTTTTTTCGAAAAATAAACGATTTATCGAATTTTCGGTTTATTTTCGTTTGTTTTTCAATACTTTTCGAAGTTTTTCGAAGTTTCTGACAAGTGGGGTGTAACTCGTGTGTATAATATTTGGCGAGAAGTAATACTCGTATGAGGGGGAAAGAGAGAGACAGGGAGACGGAGGAATGTTGATGAGAATGAAAAATAGTGAAAGAAATGATTTTTCTTATTGTCAAGCGCGTATGCGGTATTTATTGGTTTGATACGTGCTTGTGGTCGTGTAAATAAATAGCAGGATTTTCCGCAATTGTAAGATAGGCATAAAAATTCATTTCGTTGATGTGCAATGTTGTAATTATTATCGATATTTATTGGCAAGGCCATTGAGTTGGTGGAAAAAGCAAAGCAAAGCAAAAATGGAATTTTGACTGGTAAACTGCCAGATTCGGGCAATCAATCATACGAGCAAGCTTTTAATGCTGCCTGTTGGCACGAATCAAGAGTCGGTCATTAAAAAAGGGATGTACGGAAGTGAAGAATGAAAAGAAATAATAAAAAATCAATAATTATTTCGTTCAGTGTCGTACTCATCGCGACGCTCATTCGCACCGATGTGATATTATGTTTATTTTAAGAAAACGTGCGTCAGGGAATAATCGTATTAACTCTCTTCATTCATGAACGATTCATTTTCTTCTCATTTCCCATGTGTAATCGGCTTTGCTTGACGATTTTTCGTCGCACGAATATCGTATCTCGTCGACCGAAATATTGTAACCTGCGAAATAATTGCAACGAAAGCAGTTGAAAATATAATTCGCATATAAATATATTTCATTGATTTTAGGAAAATTATCAACATTGATAGTATTATTAGGGATGATCTGGCGAATGTACTCTAAGAATTAATTAATCAATCACAAATTTCAACATCTTTTTACTCTCATTATTAACACACAACAGAAATTATAAAAATTATTCTGGTCTTTGAACTTTGCGTCTCAAAACAAAATCTCATTTCCCATCGATCACACTAACGAGCATCGGACTCGTCCAAAACGTGTTTATCATCGACGGGCATCCCTGAACAATAATCAAAAAAAAAAAAACACAATTATATTAAAAGGCGAGGAAAAATAAAAATGTTTAATTGCGAACGATGCCATATATAGACGCGTTAATTAAAACAACGCGCCGCCTGATTATATAACCCAAACTTCCTACGTTCTTGTATACACTATATTTATTATTGTTCATGTTTATTAGAATCATATATATATTGAATATATATATAAATATATCAGAGAATATTCCCTGAATATCTCCAATATCTTGCGATAATAAAAACGAGTACTTTATGGGAATTCTTGTGTCTTTCATTTTCCATGACCCCGCCATTACTCAACATATATTCTGATCCCCAACGGTTCAACTTTTGCGATCAATCTTGCTGTACTCCTAAATAATCAATGGGGAAACTTGCGAGGAAAAAAATTGCAACGTTTTGTTCGTTTTTTGTTTCTTTTTTCTAGGGGAAATGGAAACTAAACTCACGTTGTGTTCAAGAAGGCTGAATGCAAAGTTACGCCCTGTTTGTATTTTGAATAATTTCGATCTCCCTCCTAACGTGGCGGAACAACGGCCAAGTGGACCATGGCTTGAACGTGAGGCTGCAAACATTCGGTAAAGATGCTAATTATCCAAGTTTCGGTCTTAACAAAGTTTTTCCATTAGCCCCCGTGATTGTTACGAGATGCGGGCAAGCAATACTCGAGTTTTATGTAATATGTATATGTATATCGAGATATATCTATAGAACATATTACAAGCTTGTTATATCATCTCAACGAACCCGTTAGTCAAGGCAACCAGCAAGACCCTCCCAAATCCATTGCTTTCCTTCAACTTGTATTCCACATTAACGATCTCCTGCAGAGTTTCGTTGTTAAAACTATTTTCCAACAACCTCCTACGCCATCTTACATTATCTTTTTTTTCAGCATGAAAATTACGATTTCATAACAGTCAAATGATTTCTACGATCAATTTGCCATCGTTCACTTCGTGGCACACAATATTCATTCAGATCCGGAGAAAAGTTGATTCACCGGGAGTATTTCAAGTACAAACTCGATCCAAGTCCATTTTAACGAGATAATTAATCTCTCGAGTGCACACTGGGTCATTTCAACCCGAACAATTTACCGTCACCGATTCTTTGGCATTTCAACGAAAGTTTCAGCATTTTTCTCTACGAGAAAGAATAAACTAAAAATTTTTTTATCTTTTGCTCTCCCTCTATTACAACCTGTCAATTTTCATGCTTGACGATAAGTAATTGCGATGCTTAGATTATTTGACGGTGGGGAAAACGTAGGGGCGTCCAGTTGTAGAAATTTATGAATGATTCTTCCAACGAGCGAACAAGGAACGGAATTCGAACGTGGTTTTGCGATCTGACGATTTTCTAAACAGCCCTCGAAGCCTTGAAGAAATAGTTCCGGCTCTCCGATGGATTCGCGAGGCTGGAAAGAGCACCCCTGACTTCGGGGCGGAACAAAAGAAATAAACGAGGGCTCGGTATGTGCGTGACGTTGTTATATGTAAACGCTCGTGCAAACAACCTTTCCAAACGTATATGCAAGATGAATACATGTTTGCGAGTGTGTACGTGGGTGAAATATGGATCGAGAGACGCACGAGGTCTCGCGTTGATGTTGAAAGACAGCTAAAGAGCTCTTCGCGGCTGCGAAACGTATGCGTCGTCGTTGAAACCACAAGATGCTGGTGAAAACCAACACGTTTCCTAAACCGGTATTAGGCGACGAAATCGGCCCGACGAAAGCTCCAAACTTACCCCTCTGTCTTCACCTTTTTCCAGCACATATATTGATGCGCAAAAATGCCCTGGAAAGTCCTGCTACAATGCCTAACCGAGCGAACCAGTATCACTTTTTTCTTCTACACCAAAAACTCCAATGTTCCCGACGTTTTTCCCAACCACCAGAGAAAAAAATCCCATTTCTTCCGGATACGAGGACAACGCCGCTCTCCTCGACACTCTCACGACGACAGCGGAATTCCAGCTACTCTTAGCACCCTCGTATCAATCATATCAATGTCAAATTTTATTGACGCTTTTTTCGAAAATCCTGTAAAAACCTTTTTTGCTCCAAAACTGACAATTGTCTCCTAAAAATTTTTTTTTTCCTCAATTTTCATCTGAATTTCTAGAATTTGAGAGAATTAATTTGCAATTTTCCATTTTCCTCATCGACACGCGTGTAAATTCGAATTAATTTTCGACTCGAGAATGTTCATACAAAATTATTAAAGAATTCTAAATGAAGTATAAATTTTGTGATAGTCTTACGTTACGAGAGAGACAAAATAAGAAGGACTAGCGAGCCTGTGCCAGCTATTTCAAAAATTATGCACTCAGCGCCGTTGCTACTGGGGGAGAAGGAAAAACCAGATATTGGAAAATTTGCGGCCGATAGACATTTTTCCGAGTTGTAACAAAAATATATACTCTCGAGGCCATGAAATTTCGATAATGGTAGATCATAAAGAATTTTTCTCGCTTTTTTTTTAAATCAACAAATTAAAAACAAAAAATTATTAGCTTTATGAAAGCAAAAATCGATTAGTTTTGAAATATCGTCATTGCCACAATTCCATTAATGTATGGATGAAAAAAGAATGTTTTAAATCTACTGACCTGTACGAAGATCGAAATCTGCTCGATTTGCAGGGTCTCCCGGCACGAAAAAGCCCACTTTTCATCACTTATTCTCTGGCTGAGTAAGCGGTTGAGCGAGGAGTGGAAAAATAGCAAAGAATGGACAAATAAAAAAGGCAGAAAAAAACAAGCCAAGCAGGAGAAATAAAAATATAAAAAAAAGAAGTGGATCGTGAAGTTTGTGGGCGGTTTGGAGAAATACGATGGGCTATTCGAGTGAGGTATCGCGATGAATATGAAAGTGACGTCCCGTAATCCGCAGCAAATTTATCTGACCTCTCCATTATATATACAGACATATATTTATTCGCGTGTACATATACAAAGGCATAAGAAAATGGGGGAAAAATGGTCAAGGGATAAACAAAATTTGAATATATTTTCCCTGAGGCATTGAGTGTACCAAAATATTTTCATTATTTGCGTTAATTATACAATTTCCGAAAAAAAAACAATGAGAATTTTTTTCCCATTCATTTCCGTGTAATACAGAGTTCAGAAAAATGGGGGAAAATGGTCAAGGGATGAACAAAAGGTCGAAATATATTTTCCTAGAACGACATACTGTCCCAAAATGTTGATTATCAAATATTAATGTCGTGTGCAATGAAATCACGAGTTCGATAAAGACGCAGCAGCATTTTTACATGCTCCAGACTCGGTGCTCACTTTGCGGTCACCCAGTCGTGCCATTTTTCCCCGATCAGTTTTTACGCGCATATATATGAGACAAAAAACGAGAGAACGTGTGGCGAGGGCTGAGTTCAGTTGCTCAGGGGCAAGAGCGAGAAGTTTTTAGCTCTCGTCGATTCCTATATATGAGGCGATGGAAAAGCGTCTATATAAATATGCGGTAGGAACGTATACGTTTGGGATAACATATCGCGACTCGCGCCCTCGATGAGACCATGCCATTCGTTTTATCCTCGTACGCGTATATATTAGACGGAGCAAACACACATGGGAAAATATAAATATATTTAGCACACACATGGAACGTTATTTCCTCTCTCTCTCGCTTTGGTTCGGTCGCGACGCCGTGGAAGATTAATATATACGACCCATTATTAACGGGAGAGACCTTAACGCTCCATCGCACTGGAAAAACGCCCTGCTCCCCGTTTCCCTAGCCGAGCCTCCTCGTCCGTTAATTGATTCGGCGCGATTGTCGCAAAAAAAGAAAAAATCTGAAAGACCAAAAAGAAAAAAAATGAAGAACAGCACCAGAAGGAATCGAAAGGGTCGAGGCAAATCATGGCCTCGATCGCAAATATTTCAGAGGAGCATTGTTCATTTCGTTGCTGTGAGATTCCAGTGGTTGGAGGCGGATGAAAAATTTTACGCTAAGAATCATTAGTTCAGCTTGCGGAAGGATAAAAGAAGATGAAAAAGTGTTTATCCAGTTGCTGGAGGCTCAAACGGAGAATTGAGTGCCTCGTGTCGTTTCGATCAAACCCCTGAAGCCTTGAAAAACTATCCTGATGACGAAATTTACCTTTTGGGTAATCTCAATCCCCAATTCTTTGCTACAAACGTCTGAGAATTTCATTTATGGATCATCAAAGACACGTTAAATTTTACAGACCCAAGCCCGAGTCCTTGTATCGTCCGTAGAGTCTCCTGGATTCTTATTCAATGAGTCTAAAATGTCCTCGAGCGTGACAAATTTCTTGGGCAAATAGACGCGGAGAGACATGCGGAAAGTGCTCAATCCAAAAAATCCATTCGGTCCTTATTCTCTTCATCTCTCTCGGTCGCTGTCGTTTACCGAACTGTTGCATACACAATAAGAAAAAGTAACATTGTCATCACACAAGCCCGGAGAGGGGAGAAGATCATGCAGTGGGCACGTGTCCCTGGAACGCCCGAATCGTGTTTTATTTCATGATCGCTCGAGCGTTCCGGATGTATATATATACGAATGTTGTACACCCTGGAGCCGGCTCGTTGGGGCTCACCAGGGCGCGTAAATCGGGGCCTCCAGGTTTCGGGGTGCAAGCCAGCTATACATATGCAACGAAATAACCCTCCGACCTAACTTTCCTTCATTTTTACTCACGCAGCCTTTTTCACCAACGCATACTCTTCGATGCATCATTTTTTCCCATTTCATTTCCCCTCCTCCTCCGTCCTCAATATTAAATTTAAAAAAACCGAACGAATTTCGCAATTAATTAAAAAATTATGACCAATTAAAAAAATTTTATTCATCCATTTTATTTTTTCCTTTTTTTTTTTGTTGAGTTTTTCGATTTCATGGATCATGGTTCGAGTGCACACATCCTTCGAGTGCATGTAGGGTCACCCTGACCCAAGGCGTTTTTCAAACTGCTGCATTCCGGTAAATATGCATTTTTCTTCCTTTTTTTTGTAGAGTCGTTTTTTGTAGTTAATTATCGATATTTCATGGTCCTAAATTTATATCGGTGATGGAAAATTTTTGGGGTCCGAATGACCCAGTGTGGCCTCGAAAGGCTGAAACAAAATATAGAAAATATCGTGAATCCTGAGAAAAAGTGGTGAACGTAAAATGTAGAGCTGACGGCTGCATGTCGATCGATTTTTTGGATGTAAGAAAAAAGCCCGATATTTGTCTCGTCCTGGGATATTGCGAAATCATTCGGGCAAGAGTCGTGGCCCGTGACGTCAGAGGGTAGAACAAGAATGATGAGAAGGTCTGGACAAAAACGTCAATCAGGCTTACGTGTTGGAAGGGAGGGCGAAAGAGCATCAAATTGAAAGAGAGTGCGAGGACGCAGCTCGCGAGAAAGAAAGAGCGAATGATCGCAGGATTTAGATCGTTATCGAAAGAGAGTAGAAAACCTGGAAAGCCAACTCCAGAGATGATGATGTGCTCTTCCCTTTTATACACCGTTACCTAATTATTCCGTACACGATTGCCTGGCTCGCTGCACGAAACAACTTTCTATCTATAGATATGAATATATCCTGCTTCTCTTTTATACAGATGGGGTGTCGCCCATCGGAGCGTGTTACACGTGTGTTCGACTTTAACCATCAAATGCTTTATTGTCCCATACATTTCGTTTCCTATTGACACCATGGTGCTCTCTCAGGAATGTCAATGACGGAAAATAAATTAAAGTTGTCAAACCCAAGTCAGACCCAGCGATTTTGCATGTGAAAAAATTGCGATTATTCATTTTTCCTTTTGCAATTGTAAAAAAAAAATCAGAAATTAGTAAATTGAGCCGAAATCAAAAATTCTCATGATATTCTGTTATTCCGTTCCGGGCGGCTCCAGGAAACAGAATTTCGTGTTGAAATCAATCCAATATAAATTTTACAATGAAATATATTGAAACTCATGGGCTTATGGTTCCGGATGGAAAACACGCAAACAGGAGGGACGCAATTGGAATAGAAGAGAAGAGAGCAATTGCCTACAGTATAGTCTCTCTGGTGCATACGATGCTGTTGTTACTCCAGATCTCCAACGTTCCGTTGCCACTGCTCCGGGGTATCTATCGGATAATTAGCCGGTGATTACGTGGCAATCATTCGAGCGGATATCAGCTCGCCCTCGGCCGTCGCTCTTCTCTCTACTCTACTTGCTTCATCCCTTTTCTCCACTCTCTCCCTCTCTCTCTCTCTTCTCTTTCTGTCTGTCGTTCAAGTATAGACAGAGAGTGAGAGAGAGAGAGAGATAAAGTTGCACTGCCTCAGCGTTCTCCATTATCCCTACGGCGGCTTGCAGCCGAGCAGCCCCCTCTGTGTCCGTTTCAACGATGGAAGCTGGAAGCGGCAGAGGAGATGGTGAAAGCGTTGCTGGAAGCGTCAGCCACTTTCTATATACATGTATAAACTCTCTCATGCTGATGTTACTCTACCTTCGAAGCTGATGCTTGAACGTCCCTCCGGACTCCCGGCGCCGGTGCCCGCACTTCCTGCATCTTGTTACTGACGCCCAATGCACTGCTGGCTCGGGCATTATAGTACCTACAGTAGCCTTCCCATACAAGCTTTACCTACCTCTAGAATCGACGCAACCACCTATGCTATTATGTTGGCCAGCAACACGCACCTATGTACATTCTATCCCATACCATACGGCTCTCCCATACACTCCCATGCTCCACTCCCATGTACTTTCCTGTATTCGATGCATATATTCCATCGTATGTACAATTAATCTTTACGTGTTAAAAATCCATTGTTTTCCAGATTCGTAGCCGCCAATTTATTAGAAAAATCGAAATTCCCCATAAACTCCATTAAGTTTTTGCAAAACCCATAAACTCAAGTTTTTGCAAAATGGCAAAAGTCCTGAGCGACTGGTTGCTCGTAAGTTATCGAATTTACAGATTCGTCTATATGTGTAGAAAATTTTCGTGTTTTCTCTCACTTTTTCAGAATTTATAAGAAAAATCGAAATTTCCCAGTAACTCCATGGAGAAACACTCAAGTTTTCACAAAATGGCAAAAGTCCTGAGTAACGGGTTGCTCGTAAGTTATCCAATTTATAGATTCATCTGTGTATAGAAAATTTTAGTGTTTTCTCTCATTTTTTAACAATTTATAACAAAAATCGGTAAATATTCGATATCGCGGCACCAGCGATTTTCGGGCTGATTTTTTTTTTATGAGTTTTTTATCACCTGTGAATGATATAAAAAGGTTTTTTATGATGGCGCATGACCTTTTTTGCAAAAAAAAAAAAAAAAAAAAATTGGGTAAGTACGCGGTTTGCGGACTTGTTCACGTTTGTCTTCTGTGGGTGATGGTTTGTTTGGGTTTGGGTCTTGGTGAGTGGGGGGGGGGCGCAGCCCCCCCCCTTTTTTTGATTTTTTTTTTGATTTTTTCTATTTTTTTTTTTTTTGCAAAAAAAAGTCATGCGCCATCATAAAAATACTAGTTATGATGTTTACAGATCATAACGCGACTGTAAAAAAAAAATCAGCCCGAAAATCGCTGGTGCCGCGATATCGAATATTTACCCAAAAATCGAAATTTCCCAGTAACTCCATGGAGAAACACTCAAGTTTTTACAAAATGCCAAAAGTTCTGACTGACTATAGTTGCCCGTGAGTTTTGTCCAATTAATATTCCATGTGAAATATTTTGATTGGGCGAAAATTTCATTCCGAAGGAAACTGAGTGAACAAAAAATTTGAAAACCAGAAGAATTTTTGAGTTTATTTTTTCATTTATGCTCGTAATCGTGAATAATGAATTTTTAATTTGTTACAAATCCCCGAACGGTTGAAAAATCCGATTTACAGGACATAGGCGTGAATATAGATTTTCGACGCCTGTGCAGGTGTAAAGATGGAGGTGATCGTCATCATGAAAACGATCGTACGGTTAGAGACTGCGAACATCTACGTACCTCGATATGGAATACTCGCGTACATGGGTTTTGTTAGTATACGTGGATCGCTGGAGGATTCAATGGGTTCTCTGGATCCATAGCTATGGGGAAAAGGGAAAGAGCAGGAGGATGAGGAGCTTCGAACCATAAACGAGATCCCGGCGAGTACCAGCAGCAGCACCAAACAACCTTATTATCATTCGATTCACGATAATAGACCGGCTATTTCACGGCACTGCAGCAACAAAGCGTCCTCTAGTGTCGAGGCAGCGAGAGAGCGAGATGCATGCTCGTAAGCTCTACGATAGAACGTGTATGGGTTTGTGTGTGTCAAGCTCTGCCCTCTGTCCAATAACGTGTGTCCTGGCATGGTCGCTGCTGCTCCGATGCACCGAGATATTAAGCTTCAGCCTGGAGCTAACTCGGAACGTCCTCGTCACTCTCAATCCTTAATAGTCACAGGACGACCAAGCGCCCCAAACTCTGGTCATCAAATGATACATTCAAATTAACATAATCTCGAAACAAAACGATAGTCTTTTCTATTGCACCTGTTGCGGCGATAAGCTCGACATAATCGATCGAAACTCCGTACACAATTAAAAACAAACTGATTGACAAGTTGATTTTTAACAAAACTGATTACCGCAATCAATTTCCTGAAAGTGGTAAATTACACGTTCAATTTTTTTTTAATCTACAACGTATTGATAACGTGATCGAGTTCGTTTTGATCGATGTGCGAATCGCCTCGATTGAAGAAATAAGTGTCATAAACCACTCCGAGACCATTTTGTCCTCAAAACTAAAAGAATTATTTGCTTTTCTGTTGCTTCATTTTGTTTTAGCCCCAATTTGTTCTTTGAATGCAATTTCCAAAGGACGTTAACGCCCGGGAAAATAGAAAGGGAGAGAGAGTAAGAGGGAGGAAGGGAAAGGGATGGAAATCGTCAAGTGCAAGTCCTCCTTATGGGGGTTGCACCCACGTCTCATTTTCAGAGCGCGTGGCATGTAGTCGCGAAACGATTGAGTCATTCATCGGGATAACAACACAACAAACACACCGGGAATAGCATTGCCTCCCTGCTCTTTCCAATGGATCCTGTTCGTAATATATATACATGCACGTGTTAAGTACTTGGCTCCGCGTTTGACTCTACGAGACTTTCGCTAACTCCCTTACCCCCCGCGTGACGTCACGGACAGAAGGCATTCAGATTGAAGAACGCTCGATGACTCTTGAGATTTGTATTGCCATTAATAAGGAGGGTGTGGAGTAGGCACACCGCCTCGACGTATATATTTATATACAGCGTTTATATGCAGGAGGAAAAGAAAGGCGAGTGTAATTCAGCCTGTGTGCGGAGAATTTACAAAGACACAAATATTTTTTTCCACAAAGTTTATATGCACGTGTAAATATTATGGAAAAAAACTTCTGTGCTGGAAAAACCTTCGCCACGTGACATCAAAACATTCCTGCACTTCAGAAACAACCAAAAAATGGCAATGAGAGAGAGAGAGGGATGATTGATTGATTGATTGATTGATCATTCACTTTATGCCTTGGGAAACTTTTCGTGAGGCAAAAAAAACATATCTGACAAATAATAATGATGAAAAACAAAGAAAAACGCAGTAAAAACTAAAAACAATATCAAAAATATAATAATGAAGAAAATACCAGAAAGAACAAGGGAGAGAGAGTTTGAAATAATTTGCAATATTGATTATTTCCATTTCGATCAAGGGTCAATTGCGTTTGGGTGTTTTGTAGTGTCGTTCAATGGTCCAATAGCGAAAGTAGTTGAACTAACTGTTGACGGTTAATTGGTTATTAATAACTGTCGAGATGAAAAGAAACGAGGACGGATGATTTTGTAATTATGTTGATGTTCCGAGGGCAGTATCGAATTAATGGCACTCGTAATTATTGCTCGCTCCAGCATGGATGAAACGTAACGACACACCTGACTCGATGCTGTCTGGATTATGTCCATGAAATTTGATTGTGTGTGTTGCCATGCAGTTCTAAACAACGTAATTTCATCGGCAGTGCCTTGTTATTGGCAAATGTTGATAATACAAGCGTTATCGGAGTTTGTCTGATGATTGGGACGTTTTGGCCAGAATTTTCATGTCCATACAGAACTCGCTTGTTCTGTTGACTACGAGTTGATTGTTCCTTCGAAATGCTCACCATTGGAATACAGTTGATATCGGACGGTCTCACCAAATTGCAAATGGTTGATATATCCAAAACCCAAAACCATTACCATCATCCCATTATCCACCGTAATCTCCTGTCCCTGTAGCTTTCTGTCGTTATGCTCGCTCCTGCTCGGAACTGTCTTCTCACTCGGTCACAGCTGGTACCTTTTGGATTCTCTCTTCAATCCTTCAGCCTCTCCTTTCTTCGTCCCTTTCCATCTCTTCCCTGCCATTCTTTCCGTTCCTCTCTCTCTCTCTCTACCTAACGTCCTCTGACTTGGTGTTCGCCCGCGCGTCAACCGGCAGAGCAGAGGCAACCACCACTGTGCGCGATTCCATCCAACACTCAGCCGCAAATATAATTACTGCCGTTTAAGCCGCTTCCATTGTGTGCCAAACGCTTGACTTGTTCGACGTGGCGTACGCGCTGGCTCTCCACTAGCTATGCTCTACCTCGGATTCTCTCTTTCTCCGCCTCTCTCTCTCCTTCTCTAATAGAGAGAATTCACATAAACAAGAGAATGGACCATGTTACGGTATTGTGTTCGGGCAATAGACTACCGTAAGTATATTCGGCCAGTTTCCATATTCATAGGGTGTCCTGAATTAGGTTCTCCAACGATATCCACAAAAGTAAGCAAATCAGGGCATAAAACAATCGCAATATTTCATAGAAGATCGACGTTGCTTCCATTCGATGGCACCCGATCATCGCAAAGAGAAATGGTCAATACTGATGAGTTCCTTACATCGCTAATTCGATTGGCTGCCTTCAGAGTTTCCTGTCACATTGGCCTGCAAGCTTTTTGACTTTTAGAATCTTGTTTCCATTGTATATCGGTTTTTTCTATAGCCCAAGTTTATGGACACCCAGTACATTTGTTGAGTATATATTAGATGTGGCGTGAGAGTTGTGGCTCGCGTGGCATGGCGATTCAACACGCCACGTACAATGCATGGCAGAGAAAGGGTGACGGAGAGCGATGTGTATTGTTGGGTTCAGAAATCGATGCCACATTCATGTGAATATGCGAAATATAGAGAGGGAGAGAGAGAGAGAGAGAGTAGTGAGCTTGCCGCGTGTCCAAGTGCTTTTCGAGCAAGCCCGGCAACCACCCCGGGCTGTCCGAAATCACCCCTTCGTACCTTGCTCTCATCTGAATCGAATATAGCCTTTCCCACTTGTCCATCGATAAAAATTTGACGGGCAAATAATGGAACTCGTAAATCATAATATGTTGGGACGAAAAAAATAATCAAGGGGACCAGCGTGGCCCATGAGAAAAAAATGGACCGAACGGTACGGTCGAGAAATAATTGGGCTGGATTTGGTAGAAATTTAAGCATCCAACGATTTTTTCATCCATTTTTTTTCAACAGCTTTTTTTTGTATTGCATACTTTTTAGAATCTGAATTAATCGAATCGTTTTGGTTTTATGAACTTTGCTGAAGTTCATTTTGACATGTCCATTTATTATTCCAGCAATATTTTTTCAATTAAATCGCATTCGACTATCGCTCGCAGAAATAACGTTCCTACAAACTACACTGGAAGTATCGACCTGTTCACACAGGAAAAAATGAATATCATCCACGAAGGGAAAAAAGGCTCCCGTCACGTTGGACAAAGAATGAATTTTCACGGAAAGAGCACGGATATGTACGAATCTAACAGAACAGCCGTTCTTTTTCGCACGTATCAAAAGCTCGCGATCGTCGGAGCGAGGAACAGGCATTTTGCTTCCCGAAACTCGCCCCTTTTCTCACTCTCCATCCCTACGATGCGTACGACCAAAGGACCAACATCACGTGTGATTTCGCACACAACTTTTCGTTCGAGACCGCGATGTGAAATTATCGACGGTGAATATCATTTTTCGGCTTAAAAAATGTATCAATTCGAAAATCATTTTAGGAAAATTGGGGCTGCAATAAATCGGAAACATTTATGGATTTCAGGGAAAGATTCAAATTGATGGTGACAATTAATCATTAATAAATTATCAAGACTAATTAGCTATTAAGAAATTATTAAAAATCATCAACTGTATCAAGGAATTTGTGAGAACAATTAACTATTATTAAGAAATTATCAAAAATCATTAATTATTAATTAAGAAATTATTGAGAACGAGGTCAAATTCTCGGTTCGGTGACCGAGGATAAGAAAATGGCCATGGATGAGTAAAGTCCACGAAACGGGGGATTGACTCGTTAAAATCGGAAGAAAAAATACATCAAAATAAAAATGTGTCTCTCCATGGCTGAAGTAACAGAAAAGAATTCAAATTCCCCATAATTTTCGATGAAACAGAAACAAAAAACCGAAAGACTATGGATTTCGAGCGGCAGGTTGTCTCCTTCGACGATATTTCAAGGGGCGAATATTGCTGAAAAGCGTTCTACGGTCTCTTTCAGTCTCTCTCACCCATAAATCCATACTTTTCACCCCTCGAATTGCCCGTGCTTCTCGGCACAGATCCATTTTGTTCACAGTTTCTCTGTTCCCTCGTGACTGACGTCCGATCTTCCGAAACTGGAGAAAAACTCGAAAAGAAATGGGGTTTAAAACTGTTATGGTGAAATTTGGAAGCTCATGATGGGCGACCGTGTATTTCTACACATGTCGCGAAGTAAGGAAAGAGAGCGAGAGAGGGGCAGACGTTTTTCGTGCAGAGAAGAGAGGCGAGATGTGTGACGGGGAGAAAAGTCAAGCGATGGGGAAAACGATCTCTTTTGTTCGAACAATACGAGACTGTTGACATTTACGATTGTACACTGCTGGTACTAAGAGTAATTTAACGTCAAATTGGTCATTATAGATTTAGGGAACAGGTTTTGTCGTACACACTGCTCCTCTCCGGCTGCTGGTATACTTTGGTACTTCAACCTGCGACAGCTGGTGTGCTGGCAATGAGAATGAATGCGAACACCGAGACGATTAGATTTGTCGCTTAAACGAGCCACTTTAGATCCTCACTTTTGTCAAAAGGCACTCGAATTCGACAGGCTTTTGGATCGAATGATTGTCCAATGGGATTTTGCTGGTCACCCACTCGAACTGAACTTTCTTCACTCGAGACACATACAATTTTTTGTAAACAACACTTCGTTACGTGCTAACATTTTTATACCATGTTTTCGAAACTTTTTTCAAGAATTATTAACCCATGATTTTCATCTTTTCTTCGTCCTCAATGAAAACGAATCCTAAGCATTAAAAATACGTTTTTAATTAACCCTTCGAGGGCACACGATCCGTTTTTCAAATCGTTGTGTTCCGGTAAATATGCAATTTTTGTTTCTCTTTGTAGAGTCATTTTTTTAAGTAAATATTCCTAATTTCATGGACCCGAATTTATTTTACGACGAGGAAATTTTTGGGGTCAAAATGACCCAGTATGTATTCGAAGGGTTAAAAAGAGGGTGTAAAATTTTTAATTAAAATCTCGTCACTGCGTGTTTTTAACGTTTGTTCGAATAAAAGTCGAATATATTATTTATATTTGAGTTTCCCTCGTATTTTTTGGGGGTGACTCGTGAAAAAGCAATTTCGAAAGAATCTCGACGCAGAAAGAGGTCGAAGAGTCGGTGGGTCGTTAAAGTATGAAAATAAATTCCAAAAGCACGATGCGTAGATGGGCACTGGGATCTCCGGGATATAGAGCGAATCTGAGAGCTAAAGCCGCGAAGTTGCTGTCCTACTTTCGACTCTCTAGGATCGTGCGGAACGAAGGACTTTTTTTTTCTAAGGACCATCGACTCGACTTTTGCAAGACTTGAGATGCGTGTAGCTCGTTCATGATGCTCTTCTAGTAATGTGGTCGCAAAACTGCCGCTGCTACACTGACTTTCAAGCAGAAAATACACTCGCTTCTGCACATTCTCGAGATACTCGATCCAAAAGTACAGACAAAAGAAAAGGGCAGAGGAAAAAAGGTTTCTCGTATTTTTTTACTAATTATTCGTAAAATTACTAATTATCGCGAGTTTTTTTTTGTTCCCATTCCTCCAAATTTCCGATAATATGAAATTTTGACCCTTCGAGTGCACACTGGATCGTGTTGACCCCAAAAATATTCTGTCACCAACTGTCTGGAATTTAATGGCAACGAAAGTTTTTGCATTTGATATTATTGTCAAAAAATAAATTCCGGGCCATAAAATTTGGAAAATTTACTACAAAAAACGTTCCTTTACGAAAAAAATTCATATTTACCAAAATACGAGGATTTGAAAAATGCCTTGGGTCAGATTGACCCAGTATGCACTTTCAGAGGTGTGCATCGGAAACGCAGACCCAAGACTTGGAGCATTTCTGATCTGCACATCGAAAGTCAACAAGTTTATCATTATAATGGCCTGGATTCTCTGTAAAGAACGTTTTTCGAGTCCAATGGCAAAAAAAAAGAAAAAAGATCGTTAGTGATGTTCCATCATTGAGCGACACGTGTCACAAGTACCTTTTCGCCAACAGGATGCTGTTTCAGTCGTTTTCTAGTGGCGCAAGATGCAGCCGCAAAGAAAAAACTACGACAGCGTGAGGGCAAAAACGATGATGAGAGTATAGAGACGGAAATTATAAAGATGAACTTCAAAAGGAGAATCATGCACTGGCAAGTTAAGCAAAGGACGTGCGTCACTTGATGAAGTCTTCCTGCAGCTTCCATCGCGCTTTTTATTTTCTTTAGGCTCGCTATGTTTTTCATGTCCCGAGGGATCAAAGTTAAAGTCTTCACACAGTTCAGCTGACTCAGCCTGAAAAAAAACCATGTTATTGCGATCTCTAGGCTTTTGAATCTGCAGAGTAAATCGTGGTTGGATTTTTCTTACATTCCTCCGGATAATGATGGAAAATACTGTGAATAAAGGGGGATGAAATAATTTAATGGAAAAACGATTAAGATTCACAATCGTTTATGATGTTTTTCTTATTATTTGAAAAATATCCGTCGAAACGAAATCCAAAAAATGTGCAAACCTCAAATCGTTGAAATGCGATCTTAACGATTTTAATTCAATAGCCAATGGCCAATAGCCAAATGTGTGGCGAGACGAAATTGTAAAAATGAGCAAACCTCAAATTGTTGAAATGTAATTATAATGAGATTTATTAATCACACGTGGTGAGTAACATCTTCATTCTCGTTGAATTCCAATAGCCTGGTTTTATTAATTCTTTTGTATTCTGACAATGAAAGAAGTGAGCGCGAGTAGGGGGAGGAAGAGAGGATGGAAATCCGGCTCGATCTCGGAAGCTCGTTGATTTGCCGTTTTCATATTCAATATGATCCGCGGTGGTTCGCCATTGTATCCATTGAAAGCGAGTCAACCGCACGCAAGATGAAGAGCAGCTACTGCTCGGCGTGCGCTACCGCAAGAGTAGATCATGCTGCTCCTCTGGTCTGGATGCTGCGCCGCGGTCTATGTATACGTTTCGGATGGATCAAGGGGTTGAGGGGCTATTGGGAGGAGAGGAATAGAGGAAGGAACGTTGGTTGAGTATGGGTGGGCTGGTTGGTCCGTTGGTTGGGGCTGTGTATTGGGGGCTGTGTGATGCTGCGAGCCTGCTGGTATGGTGGTTAGAGGTTGGTTCGTTGGTTGGTTCGTGGTGGTGGTAACTCTGCTTCCTCTCTACTCCAACTAATGAAAGGAAACTCGACCCCGAAGCATCCGGACTGCCTCTCCGTTCGGTTTAAAGTCGAGGTATCCTTTTTCTTTTCAAATTCATCTCTATCCATCTCTCTCTCACCTTTTGCTTCTCTTCATCCCTTTCTTTTTATTTCTCTTCTCCCTCTGCGACTCTCCTATTTTAACAATAGTTATAGCACGACTTTTCAGCCCTTCTTTATCTCCATTATCTCTGCCTCTCTTTTTCCATCTCTAACCTCAATAGCCTTTATATACCTTCTCTCATGAAACATACTATCAAGAGCTTTTCCATTTACCACCGTACACCACCCATTCATGCTCCTTTTTTTCTTCTTCCTTTCTTTCTTATTTCTTCTTCACAACTGTCAACGCCTATAAACTTTTGAATAAGGCTGGAGATACTCTTAATGGATAGCACGCAGGCATTCGTCGGATACAAATCCTATGAATGTTCAGTCGACCCAGCTCCGTGTCCATTTAATTTACCTCGACGTCACCTCACCAAGTTCCTTCCTTCAGAAAACCATCTTTTCATGTAACATGCCTGCTGCATCTTTCATCCAAATGACGTCAGCACGCGTTTCCCTTTTTCATACGTTGACATTTTCGAAAATACCCCCTACATCAAAAGTTTATCAACTTTTCGTCATCTTTACGTGTAAAATCAAACTTTGATACCTCTCGTGGAACAAGTTTCGGTGTACTTGACTTGCATTTAATTTGTTTATGACATTTACAAGTCATTCATTCAAAGTTCTCACGAACTTTTCATCAACGTCAAATTTTCTACAGCCTTTTTCGATTGTTTTCATTGCGTCAATTCTCTGTAAGCCTCGAAATCCAAGAAGTTGAATAAAATGTTAATTTTAATTTTTAAATTTTTAATCGATGTTTTTTTTTTTTAATTAATTCAAGTCCTAGCGGGGAGAATGAGCTGGAAAAATGAGTGTAAATAACCAGCTAGAAATATAATATCGAACGACGTGATCGTGATTAGAGAACGTTCAGTTATGGAAATCTTGAACGAATAAATTAAAAAGTATATGGGATTTTCGATGGAAAATCGAAGGAGGATATTTTAATCAGGAAAGCGTTAAAAAGACGATCTTTTCTCCGAGTGCACGCGAGCCACGTACGAATTAACAGAGAGCTTTTTCTCTGTTTTCTCATCACGGGATATTTTTTACGATCCTCCAGTAGGAAGTAAAAATAAAAAAATGAGTGCACGTCACTTCGGACTATGGAGATATTTACGGAGTGATACAAGAGGCAAAAAAATATGCATACGCTCACGTACTCGTGAATATTACGAGAGCAGGCAAGAATGCGCCGGCAGATTTGTGTGCCAGCGAGATATAGGCTTTCGTACAGAGGAGAGAGTGGTGGCATGGGGCGGAGCGATCTCGATAGGAGGGTTACAACTCTCGTACAGGGCTTGTTTTCGGAGGGTGGGTCTCTCTGTCTTCAGCGCGCCGAGTCGTGCGCGTTGGCTCTTCATCCCCCTATAGTATCGCCGTATAATGTCCCTCCATACGTGAACAGACATTGGTACACGACGTAGGTATGCCGATCAAACGTCCTGGAATTTCTTCACGTCGTCGTTTCTCGAACCTGATACCATCATGTAAAATTCTTCTTCCAATCCCGAAATCTATTTTTCATTGATCCGATGATAATTTAGCGAAATCGAGAGACGCGGCAGCGGCACGACGTGATTTTTTTATTTTTTTTTATTTCGATTCACCGTTACGCATTAACGAGTCTAGTGAAAAATTTGAGTTCGAAGGATTACACGAATTAATTCAGAAAATTCCATCAAAATGAAACTTTTTTTTTTGCAGAATTTTGGATAAGACACTGGGGAACGTCCATGACGTATCAGAGCACGATACGAATCGTATTTTGTCATGAAAATCCCCCTGAAAGTACTCCAACGACAGATGCTTACAAATATTTCGAGTAATTACGAATTTTTCATACTTTTTTTTCACCAACTTTGTCAGCCAGGAATCTGTCGACTTGTTCCCCATTTGATTTATACAAATTCAAGGAATAAATATATTTACTTGGTACTTTTACTAAAACATTCATTATCTGTTACAAAATTTGTTAATGGTGAAAAAATATCGTTGTTATCACGATCAGATTTTATAGGCATTGCATTTCCTTGAAGATTCATTTGATCGTTTTTTTTACCTTCTCGCAATACATAATCATGGTCAGGAAATAACGGAGTTGCAATCGCGATATGATAATGCAGTTGATAGAACAATAGCGATGACAAGGGGCGCAAATCGTATTTGTTTTCAGGATCAAGTCGATTGAACGTTGGTAATTTAGTAATGCAAAGTCAAATTATCAATATTTCTCCAAGTTGGAAGAAAATTGATAAAAATAAATTAGAAAAAAGATCGTGTGCAAAAATGTAAGAAAAGCAGTCAGAAAGATAGAAAAAATATTGGATTTCCAAGAGAATAGACATGTCGCAAATGGCAAGCAGTGCAAAACAAAGATGAAGAGTGAGAAGATTTTGAAAATGCGACTCCGAAGCAGTGGCTGATGATAGGGGGCGCTTAAATTTAGGCTGGCTAAAACAGTTTGCAAACTTGAGACAAAGAAGTCTTAATAGGAGGGGGTTGGCAGGCAGAGGTACGGGCGACATTGGGGTCCGAATAAATGAAAGGCGAGGATGAGTTGCGGAGCTGCGGAGGAATATATAGTCGCGCGACGGGAGCAGATAGAGTGAAAGAAGGAAGGGTGGTTTTGTGGGGTGTGCAAGAGTGAGAAAAAGTATGAGAGAACGCGTACTGCTGTAGGGCTGAGAGAAGATACGTATGTACTAGGCAGTAGTCGCGTTACTTCCGGTCGAGCGATCTCGCTGCGCCTGGCAGCTGCGGATTTGTGCGGAAGGCCGGGGGAAACTGGTGGAGCACGTTTATATATAAACATATACATAGACGAGCCAAAATACACGTTCGTATAGATGACGGATATATAGCAAAGCAGGGGATGATTTTGTGGGGCGCGCGCGTTGGCGGGACAGAGGGTTGCACATCTACGCGCCCCCTCCCGACCTTTTCCTGTTCAACTCCCGCGTATTCGCCTCGTAACACCCTCCCCCTCTTACGTTCTATATCGCCCAAGTAACGCTTACGATCGTATATGTCGCTAATTCGATTAGGTCAAATGGAATTAAAACAAAATCCTGTTGGCAATCTTTGCGCCTGTGATGCGTCTAAGTCGTCGCATGTATAATCCAAAATACAGCTCGTTGACGTGCACACACTTATTTCTGTCTTTTATATATTGAGCTGCTGTTCGATGCAGCAAAGTATAAACTTTCCAGGCTTTTCTATGTCGAAAAAGTTTCAGGATCTCTTTGTTTGGGATAAGGGCTCAACAATGGAGCGTATCTTGGTGTTTTGGTGCGGAGGGCTCTTGATTGGGAGGCTGCAATGAAGGGACAAGCGACTTCATCAAGTTCTCGAAGAATTTTAGAGATTCTTTCCAAACTTCAGCTTCTCTTTCTGTGTCGAAGAGTTTTATTGGATTTTAGGCAAGTTGATAAATTTCAAGTCCGAGGATGTTCCCTGCTCTCTGCTATACGAAATTACTTTTTATTCTCTCTCCTTTTCCGAGTTTCATCGCCAAACGTGTACTTTATTTGGCCTCCAGCGAGAGTCGTTCGTCGACCATGCACTCCCGGAGATGGCCAATTGTAGAATGTTTCAGATCCTGATCCCCAGTGAAAAACGTCCGGGATAGGAATTTTCAGGGGAAAAGGATCATCACCCTTCGAAAGAGGCAAGATAGCATTGGCAAGAGCGTGCGAAGCGAGACCCGCCGACGCCGTCCGCGCAGAGGGATGCACGTGACTCTTGAAACTCGGCACGTCCGGTATGTGTGAGAGTTCGCACTACTCTCTTATTCGCTCCTTCGTTCCATTAATCTCTAGTCGTATTTGCATCTGCCAAACCTTCCCTCACAGGATACAACTTTTATTGCGCTTTTCAACCCGCCAATTCTCTTAATTCTCTATACGAGGCTGCTTTTATTCATCAAGAGAATTCAAATAGTCCAGAGCTTCGGCTCAATCAAAAGATACTAACGTTTTTATAACCGATATTAAAATAAATACACAGTCAATTTATCACGCAACAAATTTCATACCGAAAATTACTGTGAAATCCCTGATGGGTTCCCTCGCATTATTTTAGCAAAGACAGTTTATTTTTTAAATTCAAATTCTATTGAAAGTGCGAAAAATTTGCATTTTTCGTCAAATCACCAGATTTTTCTTTTCAATTTTCACTTTTTTCGACAAATTTTCACATTTTACGTCAAATTTTTATATTTTTCGTCCAATTTTCACATTTTTTGTCAAATTTTCATATTTTTCGTCAAATTTTCACTTTTTTCGCCAAATTTTCACATTTTTCGTCAAAATTTCACATTTTTCGACAAAATTTTACATTGTTTGTCAAATTTTCATATTTTTCGTCAAATTGTCATATTTTTCGCCAAGTTTTCACATTTTTCATCAAATTTTCACATTTTTCGTCCAATTTTCACGTTTTTCGCCAAATTTTCACATTTTTCATCAAATTTTCACATTTTTGGTCCAATTTTCACATTTTTCGTCAATTTTTCACATTTTTCGTCAAATGTTCACATTTTTCGGCTAAAATCTCCCAGAGGAACCATATGGTAAGAAAAAATCATTTTGGTATAATTTTCTTTCTTCCTATTATCCAAAATTTTCGCAATTTTCATCAAATTTCTACATTTATCGTTATTTTTTTTCGATTTCTTTCCAAATTTTCATATTTTCCGTCTAAAATCTCAGAGGGACGACATTGAACGAAGGAATTATGATGTTACAGTATTTTTTGACATAATTTTCAATTGTTCCGAATTTGTTGTACAATCGTGCAAGTTTTATTCTGCAAAAAGCCCTTGGGAATAAAAATGATTGAGGAATTCGAGCCCGAAGAAATTCGACGACTTTTTTCTTGCCTGAACGTGTGTCGTCCTTAAGAAAAAGAAATCTAAACACAAACATATTGACCGGATGAAGCAGGGGTTCGGAGCTCTGGATTTCCGGAAGGGACATATATACGATATCCACTTATTCTTCCTCGTGTCAAGCGCACCATAGCAAAATATCGAGACCAATATATATGTGCTTTGGTACACTACCATAGCATATAAATACACACGGTACTGAACTAAGGCCACCAAGGCGTTTACACCATTAGGCTTCTGAGTTATGAGACAAGTTCTGATACTCTAATAATCTCGCTGTCGATCGGAACCCCGCGCTTTTCCCAACATATATTCAACAACCCCATAGCCAACTTGTGTAGAACTGGTACGTTGCGAACCAACATTGACGTAGACAAAAAAGAAACAACTACAAGAAACATGCTATCGAGGGTAACTAAGTTCGAGCCGATCAACTACACGCCTCCCTTATTTCCAACTTTGTCATCGCTCATTTTGTTATTGTCGCATTATTATCGTCCGCCCTTTTTTATGCAATACACGCTTCCAATTGGAAATTCACTCGATCGACGAATTTTCTTCACTTTCGTTCCTTCTCCAAAAAAATTCTAATAAACATAAACTTTAAAACTAAATAATGATTTTTCGCTAATCATGCAGTTTCGTTGCTTTTCCGAAAAACGATACAATTTTTTTTTTGTGTGAGCTGCTGATCCCCCGCCAGACTTTGATGATATTCCGTCGGGGAAGCTGATTTTTAATTCATTGACTTTTTATCGACTAAAAATGGCTGAATTCTGCAATAATTGTACGACGTTGGAATTTTATTGGCCTGCTGGGCAAGGGCCGATGAACAATGACAACGAAAAAATCATTCCTAATGCCAAATTCAAGTTTTTTTGTTGTCGTTGGATTTATTTTATGTCCACGGAGTCACAGGTTTTTGTATAGTCGTCACGCCATGTTGATTTTAATTAAAAAAAAAAAATTATTCACGGTATCGACATTTCGTTGAATCTGACACTTTCATGGTTAAATTTCTAAACATACATTGCGACTAATGCGGTAAATTACATAATTTATACGAATGCGAGTGACAGCGTTCATCACCGCGTTACAGCGAGAAAGTGAGTGGTCTACTCTCCTGTGTGTTACACACGCTGACTCATACTCGTGCCAACAGTCCTTTCCGCATCCACGGCCACATCACAAACACGCCTGGCAGCAGTTTGCACGCGAGCTGTAACTAAATTTAAAATTTTTACTTACTTCCAGGCTACTGCTCACCCTCCCTGTCATTACCCGCTGCAATCAGCGTTACTCCGTCCCTACGACCCTACTTTGCCATCATTCCTCCCTAACCATTTCTACCATCTTCACCAAAATCCAAATGATTCCATGTCCCGAAACCATACAAGAATTCAAGCTCATAATAAATTTTCTTCGCACCATCAGGGAATGTGAAACTTCCCAAAATTCAACAAAAAACAGAAGAAAAACAAATCGAGCTTGGAAATCAAAGTTATTAAAAAAAAAATCAATAACTCGTTTGTTTCTTTATTGACGACTATGCAGAAATCATTTCGTGAATTTCTCAACTATTTTTTTTTAATCAAAAGACGATATTAACGCACGATTGGAATTTCCTAAAAATCTAGTTGCAAAATGGATAATTTACACATTCCTATTGAAATTAAATTTTTATTGCGAGTTATAAATCGATGTTTGATTCTTGTCTGACTTTCCATTCAAATTCAACATTACGATTGGAGTTTTTGAAAAATTTGGTTGTAAAATCAACGGATCTGTATCGCGAAAAAAATTTTGTATATTTTATTGCATTTCATAATTTGTTTTCGAATTTTCTTTTCTTATGTTTCATTGCGCTTTATAATTCGATGTACCAAAGTTATTTAATCTGAATTTCTGCCCTGGGAGCTAAAAAATGTGAAATTTGGTTCAAATTCCAATGAGTTCGGGAAAGATATTTTTCCAGTATTTCAAGCGAGTCCTCACTAAGTTGACGTTAGTGTTCGAGCGTTAGTACGATTGTGAAATACGCTGTGTGTATTATGAAAGAACGCAAAGTTGTTGTACCGAAGAGCAAAGATTCTGGAGAAGGATAGAAACAGCGAGAGTGAATCGCGAAGGGAGATACGAGGATGGAAAGAGAGGAAAAGAGCAAAAGAGAGCAGAAGAGTGGAGAGGCGAGGAGGAGCGTGGAATTTTCTCAAGAATCTTATTTATTATCTTGACAGAAAGAGAGAGGGCGGGACTCGAGAACAATCGTGAACTAATTCGGTTTCCTTAATTACCGGCAAAAGAACAATAAGATTCAGCGAGCTTTTGTCTTGAGCAAAAATGAGAAATTATATTACGGGTCGACGAATCACGCCGCTGTGCCCAGGTTCTGAGCTCTGCTCGCTGGTCCTTCCCTCAACGGACTCTGTATACTCTTTATACATTTTTACTATATGGCTATATGAATCCAAGGACAAAAGTTAAACATGACTGCGCCCGGGGTTGACGGAAAAAGGAGCAGGGGGAGGGGGCGATTCAGCCAAGAGCAAGCGACATTTGCAAACCCAAAGAACTAGGTACACCTTTCTATAGACTCGTTCGCACCCAACCGGCAGTTTTACCGCTCTTTTCCGAATGTTGCGAGAATTAGTTACGCTATGAATTTTCCATTCTTTCCTCGTAGCAACTCGGCGACCTGTTCATCATTACTACGATTACTGTTTACTCCATGTCGCTACCATCTCGTTCCAGCATCAAATTGCTCCTTTGGAATAAGTTTTCATTTGCCGACCTCCGAATGCATTCGTATTTTCATAAATTTCGCCAGTAAGAAACTATATTAATAAAAACTCGCACGTGGACAGAACATAATGTCGAAAATTACTGTGGCATCATGGTTCCCTCGTACCGTGTCGACCCTATAAAGTATTTTGGCAAAAATGTCATCATTTTTTATTCACATTCCATTTAAAGTAGCGGAAACTTACATTTTTCGTCAAATTTGTACGTTTCTCATCAATTTTTCACATTTTTGATCAAATTTGAAAATTTTTCGTTAAATTTGTACATTTTTCACATTCTTCATCAAATTTTCACACTTTTTGTCAAACTTTTACATTTCTCGTCGAATTTCCACAGCTTCCATGAAACTGTCACAATTTTTGCTAAATTTTCACTCTTTATGATGATTTTTAAATTAAAAACGACTATGCATTTGCTTAAATTTTTCAGAGACACGATTAAGTACCAAGGAACTGTGATGCCGCAGTCATTTTTGGTATTTTTTTCTCTCCGTGCATACAAATACGCAGAAACAGCGTGTTCGATAGTCCTGCGTCGTCATTTTCATCAAGAATCGGATATAATGACTTAGGCTACGAATATGTCGAAAATTGAAACTTTGCAGCAAAATATTTTTTTTCATTTGTCGGATAATTAGCGATTTTTGCATCATCGTCAGTTCGAGTCACTCAAATTTATGGCAATCAGTGAAGGAACGATTGCGAAAGTTGGCCATTTTGGAATTGAAGCCAAAAATGTTGATTGTTTATTGAGCTGGATCAAAATTAAAGTTTTTCTTGTCGTTTAAATCCAAAGCGACGAAAGCCTCAGCAAGGAAAGTTGATTGTGTGAAGTCCTGCAGCAAAACAGTCGAAAATGGTTTTGCGGTGTTTTTTCCTTTCCCCTCGCGTTCGTAAAGTCCGCACGTATGTGTTTTGAAATTTTTATATGATATTCGCTTCAGTGATCGTTGACAATCGCGGAAACAAACTCAGGACACCTCACGACGTTGCGGTTCGTTAGAAAAGAAAGCTTTGCCAATTTCGCTATTTTAGTCTTCATCGTGTATCAGTCCCCATAGTTTCTGTATCTGTGTCTTCGATCAGAATAGCCTGAGAATTCGGGTCAGGTACGTCACTGCAAAGCTGAGACTTGATTTCAAATCAATTCGAGTAAACACAAATTATAGAAACGTTTCACGTACCCATAGAGTTTGACACGCTTGTTTCCTTATTTTCCATTTTAGGCATGATTTCGAGTCCCAAATCGCAGATGATAAGAAAATTCAGAAGATTTGGTATCTTTTTGCATAAAAAATTGAAGAGATCGTGCAAACATTGCACGATCGTTGGGAAACTCGTTATTGAACAATTAACATTTATTAATTAAATGTGTGCTCAAATTTAGTCTTATGGAAACTGGTTCAACTTTACGACAAGCTTTTTTTTGACCTCGCAAGTTTAAATATCTGCTGCACACTGAAAGCAACGGAAATAAAACGAAATTTACCGATGAATATTGTTTGTATTTGTTTTAAAAGTTATTTTTAACAAAATGTCAATTTTTTAGCAACGAGCTTCCCGGACAATGAATTTGTCCCGAATTTGATGGCAATTTTTCGATAATTCCGAAGGAATGAAAATAAATTTGGGTTCGAGCTCCTGAAAACGCATTTTCTTTCAAATGCCGAGACATATTTTTGTTTCCAGATACAAAATGAGAGACGGAGAGAAATTGTTGGGAAGTGTGCTCGCAGTTCGATGTAATCTAATATTATAAAGTCAAGCGAGGTCGTTGGAGCTTCCTTGCACGAGTTTACACAGACTCGAGAATAGAAATTCACTGGAGGATATTTTACAAGCTGATTTTGCATGCGAAACGATTTAGCATATCCGCATAGTTACGGTTTGGTGGATTGATGACTGGTTTAGACTTTTGGATCGACGAGTTAGAACGGCGAGGCAGATGTTAATGGAGCAGGATGGAAATGGCAAGAAATTCGGAGCGATATCGCTCGCAAGGTATATGTCGAAGCGGAAGTCGCATCGCCGCGGGGAAGATATTCAGAAGGAAGAGGAAGCTTTATAACGGCTTTACAGAATATTCAAAGCTGAGACAAGCTGAGAACAGATTTTCGTCGGCCCCGACGCGGGATGAGGAGCAAGAGAGGAGAATCTGATGGACACACATTGGATGTTCTGGATGCGAATTCTTCGCAGTGGGAAACTGGAGGATGTTGCGGAGGAAGGCAGAAAGAAAAAGGGCGAAGAAGCAAGAGGAAAAGAGCCAGAGTGACATTGTAGAAAAGCCATAAAGTCACGTGACCGGAGACGCCCGGCAGACGCGTCATGACGTCGAGACGCTCGTCTCTCTTGCCCAAAACTTTTACCCCCTCCGTACATTCTCCATGCTTTCCACCTAGAAAGCCACATACTATAATAATTGTTATGGTGTAGCATGGAAAACCGCAAAGCCAAATTCGCGCACATGCAACGAGATCGATGCCTACAAAGCGAGCTCCAGGCCTACCCTAAAACTGCAATCTACAAAAACTCCGCAGTGTTCCGCGCCACGTTAGGGCAATATTGTCCCGGGTCACAGGCCATTGAGTCACCAAGTTTTCCTCGCACGACAATAAGGACATGCATGGCTGCCGGACAGCGGGTAACCGCGCCATTACCGGACCAATGGGCCACGTTTTACCAGCTTCTCAGTTAGAACCGGATATGGATATCCCGTTGCTTTCATCTCCGCTTAGTCGAGTTCTGCGCTAAGAAACTTTTGCCTCCGTAATCGAATCCCTTTAGTTCTGTTGCGCTTTTGGACTCATTTTATAAAATGGCCCTTCAACACGATCATCTTCAGGTCAATCCATGGGTTTCCATGCGCCGAAACATGCCTGGGTCAACAATAATCGAAGCATCAAAGATCGTTCAAGTTCAAATCTCAAGAACGTTAACTTTTGGGCCATTTTGATGTGAAAAAGTTGGAAAAGGACCTGATGCTCCTGAGAGACTCCGCACTGACCCAGGTAGAAAAGGAATCGAGCATGCGGAACAGATTCCGGGTCAACAACGATCATCCGACGTTGCCATGATCGCATTACTCAAGGAAAACACCCAGGATCTCGATAGGTACGCGAACTGGAGATTGCATGTAGGTTCATTTTATTGCATCGAAGAGATTTTGATGGAGGATGCGAGGAAGAAGAGGAAGAAGTTAGGAAGTAAGGAAGGGACGGGCTTCTACTTCAGTGAAGCAAGCTCGGATGATATCAGCCGCGGCAATGTCAACGTTCGTCGTATTACCTCGGCGTCGTAGTATAAAGTCTATCGTGTATGTAGAAGCGCAGCAGGGTAGTTGCGGTAGTTCCAGCAGCTTGACTATGTGTCACCGCCGCGATTCCGTCAGCCTTGTGTGCAGCCCCAACTCCGCTCTCTTCGCCAGTCTGTACGACCAGCCCAACTTCTGGGGGGACATCACGAGTTCCAGTAATCTGTTTATAAAACAATTTGTGCACCAAGTGATGCGTGAGATACAATATATCCGCAAACATTGTTAGCATCGGCGGCCTCGATGAGGATTGCCGAGGAAAGTGGTGACGTGCGGGATATTCCATGACGTTTTTTTTTCATTTTTTATTTATATATATCTATTCCCCTGGCACGATCGTCGGGGAACCTTCGAATCCGTCGCAGCAGCAACATGAAAAACGCCACGAGTAGCGCTTCATACGAGGGATATTTAATGGAGAAATCCCACAGAGTGATTTGTGTCGTCGTTCATCTCGTTCATCAGTGATTCATCTTTATTTGATTGAGATACCCTCACGCGGTGAGAAAATGGTCCCTATGGGACCGCACGCTATTTCCGCGGCATCCTCATCGCATTTCCCTTCCCTTTGTTTCCCATGCCTTTGACTTTTCCTCCGAAGTTTCAATTCATATCCATCCCTTCCAATAGTTAGCACGTCATCGAATTAATATTAAACATCTGCCATGCAATGTGCGTATACACGGTCAGAAAACTATCTAAAAAATGACTATGAAATCAATATAAAAAATTAGCTAAAACTTGGTCATTTGTCACGTGAAATTTAACGGAAAATGTAAAAATTCGGCAAAAAACGATCAAATTTGGCACTAGGAAACCGGGCCATCGTAATTTTTCATAATATTTTATAGTTTTTTAACAATATTTTTCATTGATTTTCACATTAATTTTTCATAATATTTTTATAGTTTTTGAACAAATCGAAGGGTTTCTCTTGGTTCGTGAACGAGATCACGTTGGCTGTGCTCGTTACGAAATAAATGGTAGGAAATATGATGCCATGGAAGGTGGACTTTTTAATTCTCGAAAATTTGTTTTTGTACGTTCAAGTGTATATCGCGTGCATCGATGTGACCCGGGACCAATTCCAACTGTTGGTAAATGCAATTCATCGTTCCGTGCATCGTCCGATACTCGTTTTTCTCCATTTTTTTTCTCTTTTTTTTTTAATTAATCGGATCCGAGATTTCGTTATTACATCCAGCCCTCTGTGGCACAAAAAAAAAAATATTCTCCCGCTCGACGATTGGCTCACGTACCAGCGAGCATATTTTTTCGAACGTGAAACGCCAGCCTGAACGAGCAATGAAAGTACAACAAAACGAGAGACTGAGAGAGAGAGAGAGAGACAGAGGGAAAGAGAGAGAGGGAGGAAAAGACTGAAACATCAACTGCCCGCGTCGGTCCGGTGGCTGATGATGGACAAAATGTACGTTACGTACAACCACATCACCGATTTTACCCTTCTCTCATGTATAACTGGAGACAGCTCCTCTCATACCCTAACAATTTCTGTACGAGATGGCCTCTGTATTCTCTGATGACCATCCACGTTTGCGCCGCGTATACTTCTATATCTCTATCTCTCATTCTCCGTCTCCCATCCCCCAACCACCATTGTCATAGCTTACGTTCTATATGGACACATACACAGACTAATGTGCAATATCATAGCAAAGAGATAACGCGCTGTCCGCGGTACCGCTCATATAACCATATACACGCTTTACGCAACAGTAATTTCATCGTTATTTTTATAAATTGGGTGCCAGTTAACGCTCCGGCTATCACGCTCGTCAGATTATAGCTTTTTGTAATATTAAAGTTCAACTCACTAGGTTTACTCGTATACCATTGCTGACGATATCCCCAGGGCAACGAACTAACACCGGGTCATCGTCAACTTGGTGCGGACCTTCCGCGCCCATCAATCCCTCCTGTTTTCTCTTCTCTCTTATTTTCTCTAATTCTAAGACGAAATAATTGCGTGAATCCATCAAAATTTATGCATCAATGCACTTTCTTTTTCTTTTATTCGTTTTACAGACTCTGCAAATATATGTAATTGATACGACACGTTGCTCAAGTGCCGCAAGCTTCACCGACGTGTTCAACTGACCGACCATGCAATTCAACCGACATTCCCAAGCTGCTTCATCCACCAAGGATCTCTTTGATGCTCGTCATCCCTCCTCGCTGCAACAAACCCCAATTCTCATCTGGTCCCACATACATTCTCGTATCCATTTGATAAAACACTTCATCCACATTCTTCGCAGCTTTATAGCTACTTTCCTATGGATTCTCTAGCATCATCGAATCGTTGGTGAACGTTCCTGGAGCATCAGGACCTCGTACCAATTAATGGTAACGAAGTAGGTTTTTATTGGAGTTTGAAAATGGGTGAATGGGCGAAAAAGATAAAAGGGGCCACTGGACCGACACTCGAATTTGCTGAGTCCCGCGGTGATGCTTGATTTATTTTCATTTTTTTTTCTTCCATATCACTCGTCCAGGGAAACCAGAAAAAAAATTGTCTCGTTTCGACTGGCTGACCCGTATTACCCCAAAATTTGCCATGTTGCAAAACTGGCATTCAATCGAAAGGCGTCTAAAGTGGTTGGCCCAGCAACGCGACGGAGCGTCGCGACTCCCAGTGCTGCTGGGTCTCGTACGACGAAGGGGGTGGACCAAAGCGTCAAAAGCTTGCTCCGCTATCCCGCTGGCACGTGACCGCTCGTGCCACCTTCGAAGGGTGCCATAAAAATGCGTTCCATGCTAGATAGAGATATCAGCTTCGAATCGATTGACGAATCATCAGTAGAACAAGACGCATTATCGTCTAGTCGCGCAACGCGTTCACTCATGTGGAACTTCAGAACTTGAGGGTTAAACGAGATAAATGATCGATCTCAAAATAATTTAACCGTTTTAATCGATGCGATTGACGCGTTTCATTGACGTCGTCATGAAAAAAAGTTTTTAAAATGTTGAAACTTGTACACGATAAAAAAAAACATTTCTTATTCATTTTTCCAATTGAAATTTGAAAAAATTAATGAAAAGATCGAGGCGAGACGAGACGAAGATTTTTTAATCTCCGATTTTCGATGTTTTATGATTTTTTAAAATTTATTCTCCGGTACATAATGATTAGGATGAAATAAATTATTAATCTTTGGAAATTCGCTTCATATCTTGTAATTTTAGTTTCGCAGTCGTTCGAATTCTGTTCACTTGATTGCCCACCCCTTTTTCTCTCCCTCGTTGAATGGAGCAGCAAGCTCAAGGATATTAGAAATCCGGCCGGTCGTGGTGCATGGACATTGGATTGGAATATGGAAGAGTGTGGCGAGCGAGTAAGCGATCCATTTTCAATGGTACAGACTAGCTGTTCGATTCAGCTCTCTCGCGTAGCAACAATCGCCGTGATGTAATTCGATTCGATATCGAGAATTAAAGTTATGATATTCCATTGACTAACGGCAATAATACGACGAGAGCAGGTCTTATTGTGTGCTCGGATAAACGGCCCTCCATTTCACAGAGATTTCGTTCGGCAACAGTCGCTCTATAATCGTGGCACGTGTCGTTACATCGCGTGTGTGCCTCGAGGCCAATTATATACGATGGCCGATTCGACGCGCTGATTTCTCGCGAATGAAACTGCTCCTGAATGCCGCTCATCCTTGACATCCTACGCAGGCGGTTGATGACTTTATTTTGTGAGATTTTGAGGGGTCCTACAAAAAAAAACTAAAAAGAAAGACGAAAAATAGAAAATTTGCGGTGAGGATTAAAGATTGACTAAATTAACTGAATTTGATTTTGACGATAACGAAAATCCAATGCCAAACAATCGGGGACAGAAAAATGTTTCAAAACGACCCAGTACACGGTTAAATTTCATCCAGATAAAAAAAGAGTAACTTTCGTGGGCAAAGTCGAACGAGAGCAGAAATTTTGTCAATGGAAATTTACCCTCTTTGCGAGTAACAGTGGAAAAGTTGGGCTGAAAACCCTCGAAAGATTATGAAGCTCTGGCATTTTTTGAATTTTGCTTTGTATTAGCTTCTTTCGGTTAAATCCGAGTGAATATGAAGAGGGAAGCGCACTCGGGTACGAAAGAGGTTGAAAAAGGGTGCGAAAAGCGACTGCTATCGAGGTTCGTTATTAATATATGAGAGAAAGGGGTCGGTGCATGGAACCAAGCGGAAAGTGACGAAATTGAGAAAGCTCTGAACAAAAAATAAAAAGGATACCGCGATCGACGGCGGGTAACGAGGCGCGTGTCACTGGGTGGCAACCGATTGCCGCACCCCGTCGACTTGGCGTCACGTGGGTATCGTAAAACATACTATATCGTAGAACTTGCCAGTCACCCAACATATTTTTATTCGTACGATTCTAACCACGTGAGCGGCGTTACGCACGTCGTTTGCTCCTCTCGCGCGCGCCTGGGACGTCGTTGGAGATGGAGCAAGCTCATTGATCCCTCGTGCTCACGATTTGCATTGCGTAATAACCTCTGAACGTTTCCCGAAGCAGCGTTCATCCCCTCTCGAGCCAGCAAATTCTTCGGTTTTCATGGGAAATCAAAGGACCCTCATAAAAGTTTCAAATCCGGCGTCGAAACGAAATCGTGCAATTTCGACGTGAAACATTCGACCAAAATTTCGTCCTTTTTTATTCGGCTAAAAAATAATTCGCCCGAATCCAGTTTCCTTGTGATTGCCGTTTGTTTCTTTTGACGAACAACGTTGCACGATTTTTTAATCATTTTCAAACTATCTTGACGCGCAAGCAAAAGCCACTGGATGGCAAAGTTTGGTGGTTAATGAAAACGACAGAGGGTGAGTTCAATTTTGAGTCATCTCTTTGCAAACGAAAACCAATGGCACACGTTAGCCTCGGGGCATTGCGGTTCAAAAGAACATTCATATCAATTCCGGCTCAGCGAGTCCAATGATGGTGGCCAATGTCGTGCATGATGTAAAACGGTATCACGACGATACATTCATTTTTGTTACTAAATTTTCGTATACGAAGACCCAATTTTGAGGATATATTGAGAATTTTTTGTGACGACGTTTTATCCTTTTTGTTTCCGATTCGAAATGATGAAATCACGAAAATCTTGATTTCATTTATCAAAATAAAACAAACCAGTAACAAAATCACAAATAAGTCTTGTCGCTGTTTATTGTGAAGAAATATTTAGGGAAATGAGCTTATATAAGAAGAAAAGGAAATGGTACAGTGTTTTCTGTGAAAGGGATGAGGCATGGAGCAAAAGGAAAATGGGTTTTTCTCATATAAGCGAAAAATCCTGAAGATAGAGGGAGAAACGATAATCCATTCGGCGGTCATAACGCAGAACGCGGCCACCGTAAAGCTCACCAGACAAGAAATACGGCCAACCGACTCGCTTTTCTATTTTCCTTTTTTTTTTTTATCTTAACGCTTTCTCTGTCTTTTCCATCGTTCCTTGGGATTCGTTTTGTTCACGAGCGTACCGGACTTTTCTCTCTCGCCCTCTCGGTCCTCCTGTTTCTTCCTCTTCCTCGCTTTAGTTTCTTCTTTCTCTGTCCTCGCGCCACTGCGGCGAACAATCCAGAGTGGTAAACTTACCCTCGGTTATATGCAAACCACCGTCGTTCCCCCAGGTCGGTCATAAACTTACTGAATTATATTACGCAGTCCACTCTCTTGGCCGCTTTCCATCCCTCTCCCTCGCTTTCTTTTTTCATCCCACACATCCGAGATGAACATCTTATTCCTATTGCTTCCTTCGTCCTCGACATCTTCCAACGTAGAAGGGCTTCGACCCTCGCCCTCCATCGCGGTACAGCGCATGGTCAACGTTGGAACGACGTCGCCATTTTATTTTTCTATCTATTCCATCAAATCCCTCGGCACATCTTCCATTTTCCTTTTTTTCCATACACCACGTGACTACATTCTCGGTCAAGGGTGTGCCGATTTTTCTCTCTCACAAAAGTTCAAAATGAATTTGACTATCCGCGGATCGTATGGGTCTTTTTGACCCAAGAGACAATTTTTTTTTAAATCTCATTCTTCAGAACGTTCTATTGGAAAATAAAACAAATGCAACAAATTACAACTATGTAACTTCAAAGATCTTTTTCGCTGCAAATACGCGAGCCATATAATCGCGGGGTTGCCATAAAAAATCACATGCCCTGCGGAGGGTTGAAAATTTTTTGAAACTTCGTCATTGGGAAAGAAAGCAACGATCAAAAATTTTCTAAATCATTCATTTAGTGACCGAGCCTGGAGAAAATTTGATCTTAACTTTGAAACCGTTGTTGACCATGCAGAGTGTTGCAAAGTCGTGTAACAGGATCGAGCTGCGGGATGCAGCGGTAAATAAAAAAGTGGAGGTGTTCAAAAAAGAATCGCGCACATTTTGGAATAACGAACAAATGCAGCCATCACTTCTGGTACATAAAGCGAGAGGCTCGGTGCGCACGATTTTACACAAAAATAAATCCGCGAGGGTTTGCATCAGAGATGTGGGTGCGTTTGTATCGCGATTTATTCTGCACTGCGTGGTAAGCAAACTATCTTGGTATAGCGTTTCGTGTTTGAAGAGAGATCATGAAACCCTGGGCGAGCAGCCGCAAACGAGAGTCTACATTGGTCGACGATTCCATCGCGAAATAGAGTTTCGTGTCAAGCTGCACAAAAACCTCGAAAATTTCATAGAAATTGCATATGGAAAAGAATTCAAAAGATACATGTGTACGAGCACCAAAGACTAATAATAAAATGAGTATAAAAACGGAATAACTTGCTACGGGATAATAATGTTGTCACTAAAACGAAACCGCAGACTCGTCGCATTCAGAAATACAAAAATAAGCCATACCGATGAATATCCTCGCGGTCTGACGCTTACAAACAAAAGAAAACGGGACAGGAAGTCAATCGCGTAGGAACCAACACATTTAACACTATTAAAACGACCCAAGAAATTTCTTCGTTCGTAGCTCCGAATGACCTAAACTTTACGACTTTGTTGAGTTGCAACGTCCCATTCTGTCAGAATTCGTATACATTTGCAGATGCAACAAAGCTTGCGGTATCGTATGCGCGGCGCAAAACTGTATTTCGTGCGAGACCAAAGGATGCAATAAACAGTTTCTAACCGATCGAGTTTGTCACGTTGTTTCCGAGTCTCGCCAAAACTCTATTTTATTGCTTTACTTCTCGAGGAACTGGACTTGCCAATATTCAGTATTAAATTGATTTGGATGAGGAAGTGATAAGGGAAGATGCAGATTCTGGCTTTGCCAAAAAACAGTCAAAGATCCGATAAATTTGGCAAAATCTAGAATAATAAAAAAAACTCAGTGCCAAAATTTGTTTATGCGACTATAAATTCACGGAATTCCTCAAGACTTCCCTCAGGCCCGTGAACTGTATTCGATATCAATTTATTATGAACGATCTTCGCGTAGCAGAGAATGAGAAAAAAACAGTCAGCAATTTCCGCGCTGGCAGCATCATTTTTTTCCCTGTATCCCAGCACGACGTCTCCGGGTTCCGTTGACCCTCGTTGGAACCGACTGTCGTCACGTGGCAGAGAAGAGCCCACGAGGATGTTGGGTTTTGCATTATAAATCCTCGGCAAAGTTGTTTTTCGATAGGGGCAAACGTGGAGAGGACGAAGAAGCAGGAAAAGGGTAGTTTGGGCATGATAGAGAGTCGTGTCAAGAAACGCGGAGCATCCATTCATCAGAAGCGTCGAAACGCGAACGATAATCGATGCAATTTCGTGCGTGGAACGACTTTTCGAATCTATGAATTCAAGCCAAAAAAAACAAAGATTTATATATCAGCTCAAAATTCGTTTAGAAAATGTACGCGATTCAGAAAAGTAAAAAGTTTATTTCCCACCCAATTTTTGCGGTAGCCAAAATTTGCCATTCCGTGTTTTCCGTACTGGCCAATTTTTCGATATAGTGCGCAAAGAAATAAAAACGCTTTTTGGCGCGTGTAATTAGGCAACGGTGAACAGCAGGGTGGCACGTGCGGACGATTCATCAAGGGGTCTCAACAGGCAAGCCTTGCGAGAAACGTATCCAGCCCAGACTCTATTAGTTCCCAAGGCCACATGGATAATAGTCCTCGACTACTGGTGCACCCCCGGCCCAGCAGAAAGCCTTGCCGCGGGTACCATTGATCGTTCACACGTGTTACCCTGTTTAAGGACCATTTCGTTTAGGCTCCAATCTGCTTTGAAATACGATCTGCAACTATGCACGCTATTTCACATTAATCAAACTATTACGTGGTCGCCTGAGAGCTTACTCATAAAAAACGTTCAATAAATGACCGGTGAATGTTTTTTCCTGCTTATTTTCCATATCATGCCAAATCATTGATCACATCGAATGAATCTGTTGCAGTTTTTTTTCTATTTCGAAGCTCGTGCGACGATTTTTCATAATCAATGGGCAAGTTGTTGAGAAAATTACCGAGGGCCACGCAAACGCATTCCCCCGGCAAGTGCATCTGGGGTCAATATGACCCCAGACGTTTCCAAAATTTTTGTATGCCGATAAATATTCATTTTTTTATTTTTATTTTTTGTAGTAAATTGTCCATATTTCGTGGCCCTGAATTTATTTTATGATGGGAACGAAAATTAAATGCCGAAAGTTGCGTTGGCATGAAGTGCCAAGAATCGGTGACTGGAAATTTTGGAAGTGTCAAACGACCCAGTGTGTACTTGAATTGTATAATTACAAAAGACTGAGTGTGGCAGCCTGACGTTGTTTCGAACGCGATGCTTTTGACAACCCACAGGCGTAAAGATTCAATGGTGAATGGAAACTGTCAAAGTAAATGGGAATTTAATCACAGAATGGCCATTTGTGAAGCCGGTTACACGAGCTACATTATGTTCTGTTTAACAGAAGATTTTGTGTCCAAAGTTGAAATAATCGTGTTGGTGCAGCATCGTCTCTGAGTTGGTACACAATAATCTTGTCCGTGTTGTTGCAATGGAAGCTAGGAAGCAAACGTAACTGATGATGGGAAAGGGACAAAGGCCAATATATGGAGATAGCGGCGTTGCTATAGAGACGACTGAAGGTGAACATAGCATTCCTCAATGGGATCCGGGAATCTTGGTCCTCTGGCTTTGCAAGCGAGTAATAGTTCAGACGAGAATGTTGAGGGAGATTGCGGAGTCCGGAGTTGAGGTTGAGATTGAGGACAGCCGTTATGGGTTGCTTTGGATCATCCCCAATGCCTCTATATATCCGCACACACACATTTCGTTATTATGCACATTTATACTCAAAACTGCACGAAGAGAAAATAATATAAAAAATTATTGTGACATCATATGAACGATTTGAAAATAGACGATTTTAATTTGGTTTTTTGAATTTCTTCGTGAAATGGAACATTCCTGGACTTATGGATTGACGAGCCCACAGCCATTGGCAAGAAAGTTAAACATTACAATAAGACAGAGAGTTTGGAAGAGAAGGAAATGTGTGTATTCTATTCTGCAATGGAATCTAGAAGGAGAAGGGGGAAAGAGAAAGATGGAGAGGAGAAGACAGCCCTAAGGAGATTTTGAGCCTGGCACGCTTCCCACAAGGATTTCCTTCAGATGGGCAACCGTAGAGATGGAGCGAAGGCAGAGCTTCGCACAGGCACTCTCTTGGCGTTCTCGTCCGGATTCCCTGCTCTCGGCAAAACCAAAATAACTTAATTAAAGAATTTCCATGAATTTAACGGTTACCGCGGGAGTGAAGGATACATATTTATGATCTGATCGTCGTCGTCGTCGTCGTCGTCGTCGACGTCGTCAACGCAGCGTATTGCCATGGCCTGGCCCTGTTCGCGTTCTGGCAAGAAAATTTGAATGAAATCAGCGAAGCGAACTGGCTGTTGGATCCTTTCAACTTAAGGGGATGCGCGGGCGGAGGGTTGAGCAGCAAAGTCCGACACTGTTTTCTCTTCGTAACATTATGGGTGCTGGCCTCGAGATGCTCTCTCCGACAGGGGTTGCAAATTGTATATTTTCTCTTTCTGATAATTGCCGCTTCACTACGGAAATGCAAACTTGCTGCTCCTTGGCTTCGAAACTAACTATTCCAAGGACTTTTATCAAAACTTGTTTATCTCTTTCTCTCCGCTTCGTGTACATATCAAATTATTCACAACAAAAGTTTCTACTTTTTCAAATTAATATTCACAACTGGCCAGTGCACATCGGAAGGAGCAGAAATATTGTAACTGAATATCCTTTCGAGTGCACACCTCCTATAATCGCTAATTGGGTCAATTTGACCCAAGGCGTTTCTCCAATCGTTGTACTCTGATAAATATACATTTTTAAAATTTTTTATAGTGAATTGTTTAGATTTCATGGCCCTAAACTTATTTTGTAACGAAAATGAAAATTAAATGAAAAAAAAAACGCGATTTTGTCAAATCTCTGGCGTTTCTCATTTGCGCTGATTCCAATGGAACATTTTAGTTAAAAACTATTTTCACGTCGTCGAATGATGCACTATTACAACGTCATAATTCACGGGTTAAATGTAAAAAATTCCGTCTCAAATGGCACGATGAATGGGTGACTTTTTCTGCGAGGCCTTTGGTACATTGTGGAAAGTCGTTCTGCTGCGGTACTCGTCGTGTATGCAAATATAGATGTAGATGTGTTTATGAAGATGATGATGATGAGTTGGGAGACTGTGCTGTGCTCTCCTTCATTATTCACAATATATGAGGCCAAAGAGAGAAGGTTAAATTCGCGAGAGCAGTGACGGAATTCCTCTGCAGTGCTGCAATTGAGGAAGAGAGTCGAGGGGTTGAAAAAAAAACGTCAAATGTTGCCGAATCATAATTACGTGGATCTGTTGGAGAGCTCCAAGTTCTCTTCAACTCCCTCGCGGAGTCCGTCAGTCAGCTCTTGAAAAAAACGAAAGAAATCATATAAAAACGAAAATGAGACAGGTAGCCTCGTTCTCTCATTACAGAGGGTCAGAGAAAGAGAGAGAGCGAGAGAGGGAGAAGCATCTCCGAGTGTTTCAGCTGAAAAATACATATGTCTGTATAGGCAAGTCGGGAAGAGGAAAAAATGTGAGCAGCAAAACCGAGAGGAAGAGGCGAGTCAAGGGAGCGAGTGAGGATCGATGGAGTAAGGGAGGAGGGACTAAAGAGAAAGAAACTGCGAAATTGCAAGAGAAAAACATAGTGTGTCGAGCTCGCGCGCCACTAAGAGCATCCGGGCGCATCTCTCTTGTGGACTCTCAACCTTACTTTTTTCCTCTTTCGAGCCCCTTAGTGGATGAAGAAAAAGTGCAACGGAATAAAAAGAGCTTGCAGGCTAGAGGGAGTGACAAAGATGGCGAATCGAGAGACGAGAACGAAGAATATATATACGTGTATAGTTATAAGCAGGATAACACGGCGATAAAGAAAGGAGCAAGGCCAAGAGCCAAGGGTTGGATAGAGAAAGAACAAGTTGAGGGAAATGCCGTCGGATGAAGGAAGGTACAGGCAAAAAAAAAGATCGAGGGAGAAGCAACACTGAAGAGAAGTCGAAAAGATAGAAACGGCGGGGGTTGGCAGAAGAGTGAAACGCTGGGGTGCGGAGGAGGGCGACGGACAGCAGCGGTTGGATTTCATTTCGTCTTGTCGCTTTGATGTCCCTGATGCGTGCTCCGCTGGCCCGCTTCTGCCTTTTTAACAAACTCATCTCCTCGGCAGCCCTTAATCTCCGCCCTTCAACCTCCCACTTTCTTTCTCTCGGCAACCCCCTCGTAGAGCCACCTCACCACTGCGCTTACATCGTCTCCTCTACACATATACCTCGTTTCTTCTTTCTCCATATAATAAAAAAATATTTCACCAACGCTGTGCCTCCCAGTGTACAGGAATCCGTGCCCCACATACGGGCTGGCTCTTTCCAAACTCTCAACTACTGTTTCCTACTTCAAAGGACATTCTCAATGCTATTCAAAAACTTTACAATATTCTTAGAAATCCTTTCAACGCTATCCATCCCTTTTATGCATTTCTTACTTCACACTTTACCAAGTTTTGCAGAAAACGTCAAAGTTAAACAATTTTACAAAATTATATTTCACCTTTGTCCTTTTACTGTCCCAGATGCGCTCATGCACTGCTCGGACAAAAAGTATATTCTTGGCGTGAAAGTAGGGCAATTGATTCATACGTCAGGTAAAATTTGGATGAAAAGTGAATAAATTTTTCTATCAGAAATTGCCTAACGAAATTATAAGACTAATAATCAATTTTAAAGAAAATTTGGATGAAACGTGAATCAATTTTTTTCTCAAAAAATTGGAATATTGAAGGGGTTGTTTATGTTTTTTTTTTTCCCAAGATTCAAACTCGTCACGTAATTGCCCCATGAATTCCGGAAAATCGCGCCGGGATAATATTTTCTTGGCAGAAAACCGTTTAGAAGATTTGTAAAAGGTCGACGTCTTTGGATATAATAAAAGTGATAAAATAATGGTCTCATATAAAATTCACGTATCGCGTGTGGCATATATATCTTCACGATGCTCCAGAAAAGGGAGTTTAGTTTAGCGTAGCCAAAGCGTGCGGCCAGCATCGCAGCGGGGGTGCTTGTTACATAGTGCTCGGTAAAGCGGGTATGCAGTGGCACGCGCAAACTTCCCTGTCGTTCGATCAACCAACGGAACGTTATCTTACATGACTGTATATGAACGATCTCTCACATTTTGCCGACACAACTGTGCGTGCGCCCTTGGCTCTTATATTGCCTCATTACGGACACCCCTATCGTCGTCGTACACCAACCCAGACACCCATTTGCATTTATTGCACCCATCGTCGACATGGGGGATTATTTAACATGATAATCCGCACCATAATTTCATGCTCGATACCTTTTCATTCATACAAAACTGGCGATCGAACGAGGATCAAAATTAAAATTGGCTCACAGTTTTCTTTTCTTTTAAAAATTCATTCCTGACCTTGAATTACTCCAATTAATGGCAAATCGTTTTCATGCAAAAAAAATCATTTTCCATTCGAAATTGACCGATTCATTGGTGAATAACATCACCAAAAACGAGCGACAAAATTAAAATGAATGAGATAAATTAATAAAGAAAAATAAATATTAATTACAGAAATTCCATCGATCAATAGCGACTGCGTTATTTCAAATCAGAACTCATACACATTTCTCTCGAATCGACGCACGAGATATTTTCAACAATTGAGCTCAAGAATTTTAATCTCTGTTGTGGATAATTAGTCCAGTGGGCAATTCCGGAAATGGATATGAAAAGATCGTGCATACGAAGAACGAATTGGCTGGCGGTATAAAAATGCAAATTGAATTAGCTCTCGCGTTCCAAACGACAATGGGAATTCAGCATTTATTTCAACCGCTTTACCTCGTAATACTATTGCGGTGATAATTATCATTTCCAACGAGTATTTTACGTGTCATTATAGAAACAATTCGTGAAACTTTGCATCCGAAACGATACACATTCGTTGGGATGAGTTTTCAAATATTGATCATACTTTGAATTACTCTTCGAAAGGGAATATCAACATTTTTCAAATATTAACATTATATCCATTTTTTTTCACCATTCATATCACAATTTTCATTTCAGGACAAAATTTTCCATGCGGTGAAAAAAAAAAAAATTTATTCACGGTCCAAAATCAACTTAATATGAAAAATTCTACTTTACGGAATGAATTTATTGCACATGAGTTTGTTGCTGTCGCCCAAGTACGACGAGAGTAATTTTATTTATTTCCAGAGGCTTTTTTTGGTCATCCTGTAACTTTTGTTGGTGCTCCAGCCTTGCCACTAAAACAGTCTGCGATCAATGGTCACGTCTATGGTGTATGTAGTACAATGGGTATTTTTTAGAAGACCGGATGAAAAGGATGGAAAAACTGCGGTCTGGTCCGAGCGATAAATCCCAGAAATGAAACGCAAATCTCGTATATATCCTCGAGATAGTGATGCATATGCACAGAACGACGCTGGTGCTTTATGGAGACACCCCCGCCAAATTCGGCGTGAAAAAAACCCGTAACAATAGTTTTTTTTTTTTTTTCGTTGTCCTATTGCAATGTAAAATTTGAATATTGAAAAACTCATGAAAATATTTTATGTTTCCGATAGAAAAATAACGATGGTGTCCCATGAGCTATTCATTGATATTTTTCAATCGAAGAAACGACCAAGTTCATGAAGTTTGACATTCACTTCCACTCCGTCCCTCGTCAATTATCAATTGCTTTCCTTAGTGTCTTTTTCTATTCATTTTTGTTCTCGTTTTTTTTTTCGTGTCGTTTCGCGCCCTTTCCGCATGAAAAGTCGATGAGCCCTGAACGAGGCCACTTACACGGACGATCTGGCAGACACGATCGATAAAACAGCCGCATCGTCAAGTTGGACCACGACGACAACGACCACCGCGAGAGGCAGGGAACCAAGTGCAAAGGAAACTGCCGTTGTCAGCCATGAAATTCATCTTATTACGCGCTCCAGCTGCCGGATCGCTATTCGAGTGCCAATATATATGTATATTTAAAAAAGTTTGTTTATATATATCAACGGATATCCCCGTCGTAGTCGTTTGCTCGTTTTATTGTGAAGAGCATTAGAGTGATTATAAACACTGTACACGCACACTCTCACCCAAATTTCTGAAGCTCGAAATGGACTCGTGAGAAAGATGCAAAAATTGGACCATATGTTTAATTACTCGAATTTGCTTTGCGATTGTTTCGTTTCTTCATATTGGATGCGTGTATTGGTAATTTGCATTAAAGGGGACGAGATTTCGTGACATTACGTAGATTTCGACTTTGTCTCTCGAAAATCCTGGCAACTTGTCCGAAAAACATTGCAACATGTTTCAGGAGATGTAACTGATTTTCACCCACAAATGGAGTTAGCTCGGTCGACGGTCCGCCACGTGAAAAGCGAATGGCAGAAGAGGCAAGAGGGAACGATTGGAGATGCGGCAATTCTGATGAACCGGAGATCATTTCATAGGACTGCATCAGAATCGAGGGTACAGAGTTTGTGAGCCAGTGTGTGAGATGCAGCAGCGAAACGGCGTAACAGAGAGAATGAGAGAGAGAGAGAGAGAGAGAGGGAGGGAGCGAGGAGTGCAGCAGAGAACAGCTCTTGCTTGGGTACGCTGGTACTCCGGTGCTACTGGCTCTCCGGCTGGTTGGCTGGATGGCTGGCTGGCTATCGAGCGACGCCGATGCAATTCCAATTCCTGGCTGTCAGCGGCAGAGCTGTGGGAGACGCGTCCATTCGTGATCAGCCTCCCGTGAAATCCTGTGCCTCTCCCCGGGACTCACCCTCGAAACGAAACCTATTCCTCTTCCTCCTTCTTCCTCACCCCTTGCATCACCTCGCACCGTTGCTCCGAATCATACCCTCCTTCTCCTATCTCCATGTGATCTCTCCACCGAATCTCTGGATTTCCGTATCTCTGTCATCCGCTCTCTGCCCGAACGCGCCTCCCCCATCCATCCTCCTCTGTATCTGCTTTTCGTATGCGTTGACCGCACAAACGGTGTAGGAAACCGTTGAGTACCTTCCCAACCACTCGCCACTGGTCCCACTTCATTCTCCTCCACCTTGCGTTTTCCGCAACTCTCCGTCCGAGCGTTCGCACGGATCTGAACTTTTCGAAAAAATGTTGCATCGTGATTGCTCGATAATCACTTGTATCACCCTCAAATACGTCAATGTCCACGCGATCTACGCTATAATTAGTTGGATCATCATGGAGGCAGGCAAATACAAGATTACATCGGGAACTGCCACATAAATTTTCCATCACCGGATTGAAGTACATGGTGAACTGAAGACTTGGCATCTGACTGCCGTGATGTCAGGAACGTCACATACCGCAGCATTTTTAATTCAACACTAGGTTCGCATATGTACAGAGAGCTGCTTGGTGAATCCGAGTTCTTTTATATGAAACGTGAGCTATGGGAACAAAGTATACGTGACCCGCAAGTACGGAAATGAAGAAGAAAAAGGCGAGCAGAAGAAAAGGGAGAAATACATCTAGATAGGTCCAGAGAGACACACGAGGCACAATCTGGCGTGGGTTCAGTTTGCTTCGATGGATTTTAAAAGATCCCTCGAGATTATTACTTTTTTTCTCCCTCTTTCTCTGTCTTTTCTTTCATTTTTATACTTCCATTATCATTGTTGTTATTTTATTTTCCCGAGGCTTTCTAGTCGTGGTGGTGCATGGCGCCACAAACGTGCAGTAGTGTTTTGTAGTCAATAGCGTGTACGTGTGACGTGTTCGAAAGCTGTTGCGGTGTTGGATGAGCCTCTGCGTATTTTCCAACCTATATAGTACATTTCTTCCACACATCCAGCTATACACATATATCATCCATCTCTATGGATATAAACATGAACATATACCATGGTACATGTGCACAGTACTCGCGTCTATAGTCAGGAAGCTCTCTCGCGGCCGACGGTCTGGGTTGGATGCGTGGAAACCATGGACGACTTTGGGTAGGCTCGTTGGTTTCCCGCCACGACTATCGGCGCGCATTGAAGCTCACCGTTACGGAAGTAACGTCGGGACAACGGCAGCCAGCTTGAACGCGGGAGTATGAGGAGTGAGCAGCACCACCAGATGTTGCTCGGCTGATGTTGGGGCAGTGGTGGTAGCAGCTAGTGATGCTGTCATGAGTATATATCCAGAGAGAGACGACGGAGCAGGAGTGAGAAAGATACAAGGAAATAGATGGCTACTAGATACGAGAAAACTCTTCTCCTGCTATTGCTATTGGCGTTCCCTGCCCTTGTATCTTGAATTTTCTTACCTAAAGGGTATTATGGATGACGACAAGCAGAGCACAATGAAAGTTGAGCATGGATTTTTAGCCGAGATATTCCTAAACCCATGGAAACCAGGTTTCTCGAGTGTTTCTGAGCCGCGAAGCTGAAACTGGATTTGCAGTTCATAATGAATTTTTAGAAAAGGTAACCACGGTGTGAAATTTGGGGAAACGGAGTTTGCCTAGATTTTGTCAGCTGCAATGGCATGCAACTAGTGCTGCCACTAATTTATGATGACTTTACCGTAACCCCAATGTTTGGTTGACAGACATAACGCGGCTATAAGGAAGGTCAAAGTCTGTGGTTACCAGTACAATGCATGCAGCTATACGTGTTCAGACACAAAGGCTATACAACCTTGATACTCCATTATTAACTCCTAGCCAATATTGTATGTAACAGCGGCAGCATCTGATACCGATTTCTCATAATGGACCCTGCTGCTCCCTCAACTCCCCATGGTTTCTATAGATTCACCACGTACCATGCCTCCGGGTTAGAGATCCCTATTAACCATGGTTCATCTCACTCGAGGTGCAGGTAAGTACAGGTGTGCTGGATATCGGCAAGTTAAACCCGCATTCAACGAAGGGTGAGCAGAATGATGCTGGGAGTGTTGAACCACGCATACCATAGAGATTTATGTTTCATCCGAATAATAATCGATTCATTGCGCAGCTTCCGGATAAAATCGAATCAAAGCGTATCAGCCTTCCGGCATCACCTGAACAAATTTTAGAATAATACCAATTGGCTCGTAAATTTCGAACCGAAAGAAGTTGAAACATCTTAGAATTGATGTTGAAAGGCTTTAAAAGGACGGGATCACTCATACTTTTTTGTTTTGATAATTGTTTCGCTTCTAGGAGAGTAAACGTTGTTGCTCAATTATTTTCCAATCGATAGATTGATATGGCCATTTTTTAGTCACTGCATGAATAATAGAGCAAGAAAATTGAAAGGGTTTATGTTTTAGCGCGTTCTTTTGGTGCTGCGTAAAGTTCAGAGAATTCTATACGAGCATACGTCCTGACGTTGGTTCGCCGTCTACGAAGCCATTCGTATTGCGCCACCATCCCCAAAGTCGTTCCTACGATACATCATTTTCGGCTGGGATGATCTTACGGTAGATTTACCATTTGTACAGTTTATGGGCGTTGGCCTGGGCTATAAACTTGGTTGGCAATGACGGCGTCCAGGGAAAGAGGGTGGCAAAGCCAGAGACAGAGAGAGAGAGAGAGAGATCGTGTGGAGGACAGCCAGCAATGAGGGAAGAAGACTCCGTTTTGTGGTAGTGCAATATACAAGTGTATACGCAAGTACGATACAGAATGAGCGAACGTGGAGAGCAAAGAGTGGAAAAAACAAAACACGAAAAATAAGATAAAGAACGATTTTCGACCCAGCGTTGACTACGCCGTTGTCCTCGATTCGGAAACAACCACGGGACGACAGGGGTGGTGCTTGGGACGAGGGGTAAGAAAACATTGCCCGAAATTGGAGGCAATAACATTTTGACATTTCGGCTAGGCCATGAGAATACGAGCGTCAGCTTCCCTTCGCGATCTTTTTAACTTCTCCCACAATCCTTCGATATAAAATATCAGTTCGAGGGTTGAGCTCCGTCATACTTTATTAATATTTTCCTACAGCGCTCACGTTTTTTTCCGCGACGAATTATAATTTTGTAGATTTTACGTCTCATTGCACCCACCTGCACGATGTAAAGTCTTTGTGACGCAATCATGTGCAATGACATAGAATTCGAAGAAATAGAAACGACGATTATTCAATTTTGTAATTTAGTTGCCCTCGTCACTTCTTCACAAAGTTCGATTTTTTAAACATTACTATTTTGTTTTCACGAAAACCGATTCGAACTCGATTAAATGAACCTGTCGATGATCAAAAACAAACGGTCCACCAAATCGATATTATCGAACGGTATAATTTTTAAACTGACCATCCCTCAATGTCCATTGCGTCATGGGAAATGATTGTGTTCTCTCATATCAGTTGGATCAGAGCAAGATTCGAGGTTTGGATATGATACAGAGGGGAGGATTTTCAAAATCAAGTATTTATCACATCGATTGAGAAGATTGATAGAACATGGAAAATGTCTGTATATGTCCAGTTGTATGCCATTACTGACTATCGACATGGTGACCACATGGTGTACAAGTTTCCGTAGCATCGTACCACGTTTGCCGTTTCTCGGTGAAAGGCACAACCAATGGAAATTAAATGCGCTTTCGGCTGTTACCCCGATTGATTTGTATACTCCGAATTCTACCGATGAGTTGCTACCGTACATTGGTGAGGAAGTGTGCTAAACTAGGGTGGGATTTATGTTCTCTCCTAATTGCGTTGCTCGAAACCCCTAAGGCTAACGTTCTCCGGGCCAGCGACGAAATTGGTTTGAACTGTCCAATTCGAAGGGCGAATGTCGAATGTCTCTACCGGAAAACCGTAGTCCCTAGGACTGTACCAACTTTTTGATCTTCGTCTTTTTTCGCATTCTGGTGACGTGTAAGTTCGATTGTCATCAGTTACAGATGAGGAAGTCTCATGTTGACAATATGTCCGTACCAAATCCACAAGGACCTCCGTTTTCGTAACAGCAACTGGCCCGACCCTGCGTCGTGGTTTTAACTTATTTTTCAACACACTCAAGCTTATGAAATCAGAGGCGAATGAGTAATTCTTTCGAACATGGAAACTGAATTGAGCATAGAAATTCAGCTGCATTTGTTGCTCACGAACATCCGACGATTTGGCATTCTTTCTGGTCGTCAGTTCAAATGAAATTGCTGAACTGGGATGTATCAAAGTGGGGCTATCTTTCGGGCGAAAGATGTATCTCTGTACAAATCTGCTAATCGATACAATTCCTCGCGCTCCTAGTCATTACCAGTGGATGCGAATATCCACCCCATTGCTTTTGGTGTGGAGGCGGTTGATTTCCTTAATAAAGCCCATCCTCACTTTACCATCTGAGGACAGCTTATACCAGGTGGGGAGAGTTGTTATCCTGGTAAGGTAAACAAGTATGGACCTTACCGACTGTCGGTCAATGAATGTAACTCGGTCAAGATGATCCCGTCCAACTCACCCTCTGTGGGTCAGTCAGGCCAAGGCGAATAGTACGGTAAGGATGGAATCACGTTCTCAAAATCATCCATTACATTCCCAGCAAAGCAACCAATGCCGAAAACATGCCAGATTTGCGTTAACTATATTTGCAGCGTTTCCTAAGGCAATCTATCACTTGCTCGGTCGGTAAAAAAATCACCCTACACGTTCAACTTGGAGAGACTGGAAATTTCATGAAAAATATTCGTTATACGCGTTGTTTCCGTTTCACCAGAGAAGAAGGTGTAACTTTCCTTCTTCTCAAAATATGAAGGGTGTCTGAGAAAAACGTTTATCTACTTTTTAGTTATCTCTCTTGCACTAACGCGACTGCTAGATCGCCCTAAGGCCAGCAGTGAGTAACGTTACCGAGTGATACTGACGCGAATGTGGCGCCATTAGGTGCTGCTGTATAGCGGCAGGCAAACAGCAGAGTCTGGCAGCATCCTAGCGTTAGCTTGTAACCTGAAAGTAGCGTTCGCATTATTGGTTTGGTTCGGACCATATATGATATGGTTCGGACAGCATTCTAGCGTCAGGTTATAACAGAATTCTAGGATAGGGTTCTAACAGCACATTGCCGCCCGAATCGGATGGTAGTTTCCTGCAAGACCGAACGCTAGTATTCTGTTGTAACCTAATGCCGTAAAGCTGTTCCAACTTTTCCTCTATATAATGCTGTTGTGACCTAACGATTGATATTTTAGCCGTGGCGCTAGTGTCTCTTTTCTACCTGGCTAAGCATAGAATATACTTTGACGAATGCGATAGATGCAAATTCAGCATAAATATGTATATTTTCAAATCCCAATTTGATTTTATTCAATTTCATGAATTTTAGTTTTTCAACAAACAGTTTCGGAATATCACGAATCCAGAAAAATATGAGTCAAATTTTTATAGAAGAAAGAGAATTCAATGAGTATTTCGGTGGATGTTTTTCCAAAATAATTTCGCGCGGTTATGTTTATGGCAGCGCTTAGCCCTATATCTCGTCCCTACCTTCTGGCTGGAAAGTCGAGCGTTGCCACGTCTGTCAGGCTCTCGCACCCGTTCGATGGAAATTTTGACGCCATTTTCCATTTTAATGTTCAAATATTTTAAATATAAATCTCATATATTAAAGGCTCACAATTCGGGTATCGATCGACGCGAAATATTTTAGAGAAAGCTTTTTCTTCAGCACAAGTTAATCGATACAATTGAATGTATTGCGAGTTAAACACGATCGCGCCCTCCTGCACTTTTTATTGAGACTGTACTCGGGGGCTAAAAATTAGTCAACTTTACAATTTTTTCTCTCTCAACGAGCTCCGGAATGTCTGGAAATTTTGTAGAGAGACATATTCAGTTTTCAGAATTTCAAAAATGTCTATATCATTTTTCGGAAAAGTGATTGAACCGCATAATTACGAAATAAAAATATGACCATATATAGGAGCGCGGCACGGCTCGTGCTATGGCGCGCTTCTTTTAGTATACTTGGCATCAAGCCGTTGCCGCGTCTCTCATTGCAGGTATTATGGGAGTCGAAAAATTAAATCCAGGTATGTCAATCATGTCTATCCCACAAATTTGTCGCCCTCAATGCCAGGGCGTCATCTTGTCGCGTGCGCTTACGAGCAAAATACCGAACAGCAGTGGCGCCTTTGCGGGTAGTCTCATGATGAATCACAACAGTCAGGCTGCAAACGCTGAATCATTCGAAATCTTCGTCTGTTTTTGAATTCTATGAGAAATATTTATATTTCGGGTACTTCGGTACAGAAAAGACAGATTTTTATTCTTATTGGGTACATGAGAAGGGTCGAGATCACTTCGTATTGAAATATGGGCATTTCATGCGTTTTTAAATCGGCACCAGGTTTCGCTTTGTGATGCTGTGATCGATACGATCAAATACGGCCAGCTACGGACGATCGATCTATAGAAATTCTATATCAGCATATTTTTTATGAAATAAAGTTCATAAATTCGCCAAATCCTTGAATTCAGTCCGTTTAATGAATTTTTCAATCCAAATAAACGCATCGAAACGTTTTTTCGGTCCAGACAAATAAAAATGGGAAACTACCAAAAAAATCGACCAAAACAAATTCCATAAATTCGCCAAATTCTTGAATTCAGTCCATTCGATGAATTTTTCAATCCAAATGAACGCATTAAAACGTTTTTTCGGTCCAGATAAATAAAAATCGGAATATACCAAAAAAAACCGACCAGAACAAATTTCATAAATTTACCAAATTCTTTAATTCGGTCCATTTCATGAATTTTACTTGGTCGTACGCGTCCGGATAGAGCCACGTGTAGATTCTCCCATCATTTAGATCAGGATCAACAAATGATTAAACAGTTAGCACCCACGTGATGCTCTCGTTCGGTATTCAAAAATCATCAAGTATGTCCATACATTTATTGTGTGCTGAAAAGATTCCGGAAGGATCGGCGCTGGCACGCGATGGCGTATAACCGCACGCACCAAAGCGTGTATAATGCTAATGGATTGTGTGGACAGGTAGAAATTTGAAACACGAGCTTTACATTGTCCGGATTTATAGAAAATTCGAGTGGATTCGAGCTCGTCCAATTTTCGATTTTGATTTTGTCCCAAGACTCGGTGAATTTGAGAATTTTTTCAACACGCACCTGCAAAATCATTCGAGTTTTTATTTGTTTTACGCAGGAGTTACGGATATTGAAAAAGCTTCAGAAATCCTATCAGAATATTTTTTTCTTGATACTTGTCCTGCCCTCACCGCCATGAGCGCCAGGCGCAAGGCGTTGAGAAGGGCGAGTATTTGCTAGTACCACGGATCGGCTTTCTAAGTCCGCACCTGGGAAAGAAAAACCCAACAAAGTATGTGGTTAATCGTTCCCGAATGTATAACAAGGGATCATTTCGGTATGAAATAACAAACGCGATATTTATGATACTAATCCCATTCCGAGAAGCTTGAAAGTTCACATGTTTACAGGGCGCGACTCAGAGAGTCGAAAAATTTTACGGTTTTGATAATTTTTTTTTTCTCCAATAGTTTTCATAGAAATATCCGGGCAATGGAGAATACCAAAAATTGTAATTTCTATTTCGGAAGCGAATAATTTTCATTTGCGAAAAAAATTTCAGAAATATTTCGCATTTTTTCAATATTCACACCGAAGCCGTGTCTGAAGCCACTTTCCGGTTGCAGAAAATGACCGAAAAGAGTGTTATATCTCGAGTACAGACACGCGCGTGGTTCCCGGCCATCGCTGAGCCTTTTGTATATTTCGCCACAAAAATTATGAAAACTTTTATGTATAGTTTCTAAAACACGATGCTCCAAGCCAGTGCTCGATCAGTTATTACTTTCGACGCTTCACTAGACCAACCCGCGCGCCTTTCGCTGGGTCACGAGTCGCAATTAGCCGCACAGCCCTTTCTTGTAGTCGAGTGAAACGGAGAGAGCGAGAGAGGGCGAGAACGACAGCGAAAGAGAACGAAATCAAAAGTAGTCTACACATCGCGCCACTCTGAAGCTCCTTCTGTGGGGCAATATAAAATTTAAAGGTCAGGACGTAGGGAATCTTATACCTGAGTGGCCGCCAGCTTTTCAGTCACCGCGCAAAGTAACCTGCTGTAAACTTAAATCCTCCACCAGAGTTACACCGATTGCTACCGATGTGTGAGAATAACATCGTAGAAAAACTTGTGCTGACAGGACACTCAGGGAAAAACCCCGAGGCTCCGGTGCAATAATTTTGAATGTTTGACCACTTCAATAACGACTACGATGAGCACTTTGCGTACAGTGGTATTTTCAGGTCGAGAATGTAACACTCGAAGAAATTGTTCCAAATGAAAATAATTTTTTTTTTAATTAAAAAATAGCTGGATCGAAATTTGAATAAAGTTTTGAAAAATGTTTCTGTACCATGAAAATACAAAATAATTGTTTCCAGCTGGTGACGCCGCCGCCCGAGCTTGATCGGCCCAAACACGAAAGCGTTGAAGATTCGTTTTCGTGCGAAAACGTGAATTTTTAAGTCGATCGTAAACCACACTAGAATATCACAAGTGGACATTTCTAGTGTGGCTTCTGTCCGTTGCGGAGGTTCGATGTGCCCGGTCAGAAAAGACGCTTCCGTCAAAATGGCGTCGTGCGGTTGACCTGCAGTTGGTGGTCTGTCGCCATCTTATTTCGGAATTGAAAGAAATTCAAAATCAACGCACGAGACCCTGTCGTTTTATTTACGATTCTCGTTGATTCGCAAATTTTGAAACAACTGGATACGGAGGATGCAAAAAAAAAAAACAATTGATTATAAAGTTTTTTTGAAATCATGAAAGTTCGATTATCTTCGACGCCAACGAGAGCGCCGTTCATGTTTTTTTGTGCGATTAAGTAGCAAAGCTATGGAAAGAAAAATATTGGCTTATACGCGATTTAACCGATATTTTTCTATCCCGAAAAATGATTTACAGAGCTTTACTTGTTTTCCATACCCCGTGAATTAAAAAAATTACAGGGCAAGGCGCCTTCTCCTCAAAAAAAAAAAAAAAATGGTGTCTTCACGAGTTTTGTCAATTTCCGCACACTTGTGCAACGAAATTGTGAAAAATTTGGATTCTGCGGAAAAGAGGCGAAGCAGTGGACTCTCCCTTGCGTAAAAAGTTTTTATATCCTGTGGAAGTTTATAGCATATGGCGGTTATCGGGGTTACCATTAAAATTACCGTTTCAAAGATTTCTTCGTCCCTTGCGCGAAAAAAATTGGTTCTCAGTTCTGAACATCGTTCTTTCACAGGGATCTGTCTCAATAACCAGTAGACTAACCTAACATCTACCTAACTCTGGGCTAACTAACATACCCAACACATCGGAATACAAATTTTTACTCCGATTTTCTAAAACGTGATGTATCAATGCCATTTTTACAGATTGAAAGGCCGCTGGGTACTTCTTAGGGGTAGCGAATCCTGGACTATCGATTACGATGATTGGAAAGCCGAAAAATTGCTTAGAGTCGCAAAAAAAAAAGTGAAAATGTGTTTTTTGGTTTGTTTTAATGCCATTTCAGAACCAATTAAGACATTGAACTTACGCAGAATTGACAATAACGAGTCATATTTTGAGAGTTCCCCTTTCGGTTGCCCTGATTGAACTTATGATCGAAATTTTGATTCTTAAATCTTCTCAGCGTAAGACCCCTAGATTTTTTGATCCGAGAAAAAATATGTTACAGGTGCCGAACTAAAAGACATGCAGATAAATAATTGGCAAAATCCAAGTAATTAGAACATTAATTATTACAATTAATGATTAAATATTTTCCATTGTCCAACGAGACTTGACAATGTGGGAAACTGAAGCCATGACTCTCCCCACTATTTTGCGGAGTGGGGAACAATCGGCCCAATAGTAATTTACAGATATTCCACCGGTTAAGTATTAGCGAAAATGTTTGACCCCACCACCGAATTTTCCGACCGAAGGGATGGTCAAAGTACAGCGGTAGGTCTAGTGTCCGTGCGCGTGTACTTGACACAAACCTTAGTCATTCACATTATTGCGATTGTCGGCGTTCTGTTGTACTCGTCGGACCTGTTGAGCGTCCCAATTTTATTTTATTTTCGACCTAACTTTGGAATAGTGCAAAAATGCAGACGTGCAGTCAAATGAATGGTGGTCTCAGTGATTCGGAGGTGTGTATTAGAATTGGCGAAAAAATCATGTGCAAGATATTTGAATAAATCAATTATCCTTAAAAGAAAAACGGAAAAAATAAATTCCTAATGTGCACATTATATTTTTCTAGCTGCTGGCATTGTTCGACGAAAACTGTTTGGATCCATGCAGTGTCCTGGGCTCGAGCTACCAAGCAGCCAACTTTTCATCCATGCTCAACGAATCAAAAGCTCAAAACACTGGATTATCCGACCCGCAAAATGAGAACAATTCATCTTTCGACCTGGAGGTTAGTATACCGTACGAATAAGCTGGAAGATCAACTGACTTGTTTCATTTTGTGATTACATAGGTTAGCCAATTTTTTCATAGGCGCATCAGGGACCGACGAACATACTTTTTGACTTACCCCCCGAAAAGTTAGGTCCAGGATTGTCCATAACGATGATTTTAACTTTTTGGACTCTAAATTTTGTTAATTACTAAAGTTTTTTTGATCGTTAAGGGTTTTATACAAAAACTGTTCAGACAAATTGTTTGTCTCATAATTCTTGAAAAAACAAGCCGTCCTAAGATCGATTGTTGTTATTTCTTTAGTTGCAAAATGCGAAGTCCCGAGGAAATAGGAAAATTACATTTTTCAAAATAAATTGACGGATGAACAACGTGTGGATTTGAAACCGTACAGGTAATATGTCTTCAAAATTGTCGTGTACAGTTCCTTTTTCCTGTGATATACAGTTTAGCAGCGATCCGCAACAATTCAGGAGCCGGCTGGCCTCTCTCGTTTCGATTTGATTATAAGCCATCAAAAATGTAACCTCTTTTTGGAGCTGTTTTTTACGAACTTAATCTCAAAAAATATTTTCGCCCCAAAGTCTCCGTGATAAAAGGACGCTTTAGGATCAATATTTTTCTAGTTTTATTGAGCTCTGACAATTTTCCAGCCTGAAATTCTCGTGCGAAGAAAAATCGGTTTTTTTGACAACAAAATTATACGTTTTTTGGGTGGTATCGATCTGATCAAGTTCCGGTTTTACACACATTTTGCGTACCCCAGGGACCATTTGTTCAATTGTTCCGAGACTTCTAGCTTTATATACACAATAAAAATTACAGGTCATTGGAATGATCATTTTGGCAAGTTTTGATTCTACTTTTTGCAAGAAAACTAATCGATTGATTTACATTTGCAAACTGCCAAACTCTTCGTTTTTCTGGGCCCTAAAAATTGGTATATAACTTTTTTTTTTTAATTTTTACAATTTCGCTGCTATCACTGACCGATTTTCAAGGCGTGGCAAAAAAAAGTGCGGAAAAATCGGTCTCATGAATTCTGCGATGCACAAGATTATTCACGTTGTTCTTAAAAATGACAATTTCAAAAAACCAGATATTTATATTGCAGGCTTTCCTAACGTCCGACAACCCTTGCTCGGTTCCAACCAAAGCTGCAAGTTTGGGGTCACAGAAAACCTTCGTTGTTGGTCAGGACGACCTGAAGGAATTGTTGTCGATCGACATGAGTGATTTTTCGCAGCTCCAGGAGAAATCTGGCAATGCAGCCGATCTCGATGTCGAGATAACTTCGGACTTGAACGATTTGTTTCTGGAGGATGAACCATCCGGACGAAAAATCGAGTCCGACAACCACGAATTTGCTCGCCCGCTTCCTCTTTCTTTCGGATGTCTCTTCTGTCCACGATCTTTCGCCGATAAAACTCTATGGCGACGGCATAGCCTTCGCCACTGTAAATTATTTTTAAGATGCGAAACTTGCAAGATCCGCATGCGATCGGCAAATGCGATCCGGAAGCATTGCTTGTATCATCACATTCCTATACCAGCCTGGAAAAACACTTTGATCATGTTTCACGATACCGTGTAAAAAGAAAACTATTTCAAATTTCCTCCCAATTTTTTTAAATAACTTTCTGTGATACATATGTCATAATTTGAAAAATGAAACACACACATATATGTATTTGTACATTAATTTATATATTATTACACGAGTGTATACAATTGTACACTCGTAATCATGTTTTAATTCTGTTTTATACTTTTTATATACAAAATTTTATGTTCAATAAATCATTTATTTTTTACATAACTTGTCGCAGTGACTCGTGTTTCTATTTTTTTTTTTCAAGTTCATGCCCAAAGACTCCTAATATGGAAAATTGATCGGCTCGACACTTGTTTCAGACCGAAGCGTCGAAGTTTCATCAATAATTAGAAAAACACTTTTACTATTCCCTAAAAATGTCGATTAATGATAATTAAATTCGAATAAAAAATGAAAAATTTCATTTTCTTCACATCAAGTTGGAATCGATAATGAAAAAAACTTTTTGAATTGGATTAATTAGTAATTTTAAAAATGATTGAGTGCGCAAGAAAAGAATTCGGAGCTTTTTCTTAGTGGATGTCATGGACGTTCTCATATTTTTTTTTTAAACTTGGCGCCGCGACGAGATTTCGTCGTTGTGTTGAAATTTTTCCGGTCAACCAACTTTTCCGTTCTATTTTCTTACACTGTTTCGCAAAAAACTATATTTTTCATTTCGATCTTCGAATTCCGGCGATCGCTTATACCACCGACGTCTTATCAACCGTCGGTAATTTCAGTATCAGATGGACTTAGTTCCTCATTGCACCGCCCAGACTCTGAGCGCTGCGCGAGTTTGCTCGAAAGCACATGGTCCCGGTCGTCCCGGTGTAAACATGCACAGAAATGTTCGATTGTTCGGATTTTGATGCGATCCAACATTTTTTTTAACAACAATGAGTTTACGAAAGTCTGGCTCGGAGCGCTATTAATTTCCACGTGTACTCGTGGATTCGGAGTAAATAAAGCGACCGCAAACGGTTACACCGCGCGTTGTGATTTACCATTCAGGTTAACTCTCGTGTTTAACCACTTTTACAATAAGTTTCAAGTGTAAAACTCGTGCTCTTCGAATTATGATGAAAATATTTGTCATTACTTTGCGTGCATAAAAAAATCGATGGGACAATGAAACGTCATCGATTTATCGTGATCGCGGGCTGACTCTACGTGTTTCCGAGTCCACGAGCCTGTTTTGCGACATCGTTATACTTTTAATCGTGTGTACAAGTAAAAAAACGTGAAACATTCCCGCAGCCATGTCATTTTATTGCGGAAAATTATGTTCCCTCATATTAGCCGAACATTTCGGATCGATCGTTCAAACGATCGGCGACAGCCTTCTAAAAAATGGAACTCAAACGTTGCCACTCATTCGCCTTACGACAGGACTCTCCATTCTGAAGGTAAATTCTTCACTTCTTCATTCACGATCTTCCGAATTACAATGACGAGTAAAAAATTCAAAATTCATCGAATTTTTCAATGAAACAAATCGTGTAGCTGATCCCGCCGAGAATAAAGTATTATTCACGGGGCGAGTGTCTAGAATATTCAATTTAGAACGAAAACATTATCAATTCGGTTCCTCGAACTGCTCAAAATCTTTCGCACGCTCGAGATTTCAAGGTCAAATTGAAAAATGATGAAAAGACATCTTCAAACTGTTTTTCCTCACGTAAAAATCACAAACATCGCGAAACTGGAGTTTGCATCGTTGAAATCCAACAAAAAATATTTTTTTTATTCGTTATTTTGATAATTAAGGAGATCGTTCCAATTTTTCTAGTAAATTTAGTTCTCCAATGGCAATTAAACTTGTGCCGTTGTATCGTGGACAAATACTCTCCAAAAATGTTGCGCTGTGCTAGAAAAATAATCAGTTTTTGTCGCGTTTCAACGATGGACATTCGAACATTCGGCGGCTCGTTAATCGCTGTTTCAATATGCTTTTCCCTTGGATTTGATTTTTAGGTCAAAGAATCGTTGTGCGTTTTGATAAGACACGGTCTGGTGCTTCACGAACAAGCCGAAAAAGGCATGACTTATTCCATCCGGCCAGAGCGAATCGTCATGATTTTGAGATATTCCAGGTTGGTATCGTCTGAGCATCGGCAATTTTTGGTCGACGCGGCTTTTGTACCTGAAAATTGGCTCGTTAATTGATTTTTTTTTCCAAAGGTACATGTTTTTTGTGAAAACGTGTTGCGGCGACGAGGCAGAAGTGATGTTTGAGGAAATATTGCGAAACGGATACGAAACAGCATCGGAATTGATATCGAGGACTTACAAAAAATTGGAGCTGGCAAATCGTAATTGTGACAAATTTTTATTTATAAAATTGAGCGAATGACGACGCTGAAGTTTGCAAAGTTGGGGTCTGATGGAAAATAATGTTTTTAATAATTATTAGTTCAATTTACAAGTTCATGAAAATTTGGAATAAATATTTAATAAAAATGCTGAGATCTGCTCGTTAAAAACGAAATTTCGTTGCATTCCAACGATGCAAACTCGAACGTTGTGTTTGGATCATCGACAATCGGTGGTCATGCGACTTTTTGTTGATTTACAGCCGGAGGAACTTTTTCCGTTGCAACTTTGAAGGAAAAGTTTGAGTTGCTGACAAAGAATCAATTTGTGATGCGAAGTTTGTGCACTCCGGAGGCTGGACAATTGACGAGCGACAAGCCGGACTACGATCTGCCAGACTTGGATCTGGGCGCGATAAATAAAATGCTCGCCGGGGGAGAAGGCGATCCTGGTGACCGACAAGTTTATTGGAGAATTAATTTCGACAGACTGGTACAGGATCTCCGGTGAGTTTGAAAAATATCATCAACAGATTTTGAACTTCCAGTCTTTTGGATTTATTTCGACCGCATTTTCACAATATCGCCGATAAAGTTGAGTTGTTAATTCGACAGAGATCAAATAATCGTAGAAGCAACTACGAGAATTCTCGACAAAAACGCAGGAGAATTAATGAGGCAGTTGCTCTTCTTGATGTACATAAGAACTGCTTCGTGGTCGGACACTTCGAATCCAATACCTTTTATCGAGATTAAAGATTCCGTGAGAAAACTCGATGCTCCGATTCTTTCTCAGTATCTCGACCAATATTTGCACCTAATTGGTAAGTTTTTAATTGCGTTTGACGACAAAGCCTAAATGGCACGAAAAATCGTTGAAGGTCAACGAGAAATCCTTTTTCCATGAATTCTTTACCAGTGTCCAAAACCATGCAAATTTTCCTACTGATTTTGGGTTTGAATCCTTCAAAAATCCCGTTTTATTGTCCTGAAGAAATCTTGAATAAGAATCTTGAGATCTGCCCAAGAAAAAAAACGGAATTTCGTTGCATTCCAACGACGCAAACGTCAAAATTCGTGCAAAAAGTTTCTCTTTTTATTAAATTTAATTGATTAATTAATTAATTAATTAATTAATTAATTAATTAATTAATTAATTAATTAAATTTGATAATAACAAGAGCAACTTTCTTTTATTCAATTAATTAATTAATTGAATTATTAATTAATTAATTAATTAATTGAATTATTAATTAATTAATTAATTAATTAAAAAATCAAATTTAATTAAATATTAACAAATGCACTTGCAGTGAAAGATTCCAGTTCGTTTTTGAAACGAGTTGGTGATTCGGGAGGGGGTCAATACAGCGTAAACATGAAAGAGGCGTTTGCCCAATTGGCATGGGCAACGGTCGAGAATATAGTGATGGAAAGATTTGGTTCGAAGTCAGCGAGAATATTTCGGTAAGTTCGAAAGTCAAAAAGAAAACGTGAGAATTTTCGTTGGGGCGAAAATTCGGGAGAGAAAGAGATTGTTTATGGGGAGGATTACGAAATTTGCAGATTAGTTCGAAGCAGAAGCTTCATAGAGCAAGAACAGATTCAACAATTGGCGATGATCCCTGCAAAGGAAGCAAAACACTTGACTTACACCTTGCTGCAAGAGAATTATTTGCAAATGCAAGAAATGAAGAAAACAGGCGCAGCTGCTGCCCCAACCAAAGCATTTTTCCTCTTCCACATCGATCTCCATCAGGTCGTGCGGATGGAGGTCGAGCATTGTTATCACGCGCTTTACAACATGATGCACAGAAGGGACCACGAGTCAGCAGTCAATCGACGAATGATTGACAAGCAAATGCGGATGCAAACGTTAACGAGTAACTTGAAAGAGCATGGAGCGACCGAGGAGCAATTGGCAGAGGTGAGTCTCCCCAATTCCTTCTCAATTCCATTTTCACCTTCTACGAGAAACTACAAATATAATCAAATACAATTGGCTCAGCCTCATCGATCAATAACTCGTTTGATCTCACGCTACAGATTGCAGAAATGATGACGCCCTCGGAGAAACGACAACTGGACAAAGTTCAAAACGTAATTAGAAAATTGAGCGGAGCTGAATTGCAAACGGAAGAAACTCTTTTCTTACTAAACATGTATCTTCGGTATCATTGAATTAAAAAATTGAAAAAAAAAACGCTTGGTCCAAAAAATATTCGAAATTCCTCGACCCTCACTTGCCACACTCCTGAAATTCCACTTCAGCGACACCAAACTCTCGAACAAACCCAAATCCTCGATAATTTCACTTGCAAATTTTGTTTTTCGCTCGTCAAAAGTTTCCTTCAGAAAATAAAAAGCTTACGAGGCTAAAAATTCAATTCAAATTTATTTAACAAGTTGTCAAATTACTCTCGCTTGCCACATTCCCGTAAAACCACGAACGCTTGGAGCATTTTATTGGCCCAGAGCAGCGACCGAGAATTGACCCTAAAAACCATTTTTCTCACCTCCAAACTAAAAATTGGGCTGAATATTTGTTCGTAAAATGGCGCAGAGAAAGGTGAAGAAAAAATTCAATTCGATTTAGTGGGCGAAAAATCGATTTCAAAATAATAAAAAAATATAAAATAAAAATAAATAAAAAAGTTCGACATTTTTCTGAAATGATAAAACTGGGGAAAACGATGGAGTAAAAGGATGAGAAAAAAAGATGGTTCGTTTAGGATGAAATCATTTATATAGTCGTTTATTAATATGTAATGATGATTACGGTTGTAAAATACAAACAACAAAGAGTACCTAATTTTTAAATTATTATAATAAATATAATGATACATCTATGTTTATAATAGCGCTGTCCTCCTATGTGAATACAGTGCATTTGTTGATGTAACAATTCCACGAGGAAGAGTCACATCGAGTTGCATAGTTGCATTTATTATTTCAAACTCGTTTCTTTCATGTTCCACGACTGGCAATTCGTCATTGATGTGTGTGAGAAGTATCATTTTAATAATTCATTCATTTATCGTATCGTATAATCCTAAGTTCTATATATATATGTATATATATATATATTTCAACTACGAAAAACTTTCTGCGACAATAAATACAGCTCGTTTACTTTTGTTTCCATCGTACGTGTCTCCTAATCGTTTCCTCATCATGCATTCTCCGCTTCAAGGGTGAAGCGCCACTTCCATCGTTTGGTCACAGCCGAATAGCGCTAAACTTTCAAGGTCGATTTGTGCTTTACGGGGTTGGGGGTGTAAATAAGTTCGAAGGGGGAGATAAAAATTTGAAAAGATGGTAATGAATGCGATTGGGCCTTTGAGAGTAGAAAAACAAAATGATCAAGACCTCCCTAAAAACATGATCGAATCGACTGGGTGGTGGTGTTGTTGTTGATTTCTTTCAACAGCCGAAAGGGTAGAAAAGTTTCGTGAATGTGTAAAAAAAAAATAAAACGAAAAAAAAAACGAATATCCCAGCCAGACGAATCGATCGGTAATCAGTGACGTCCAATAATTTGGTTTTTCTCCGAAAAGCCATAACACTTGTCCAGCATCCTAATAAATACGCACACGCATCATCCCTTAATCCTCAAAAATTCAATTCTTCAAGCCATTATCAGATTTTTTAAATCCATTAATTGTTTATTTTGTGCAATTTTTATATTTCAATCATTTTTTGCCTTTATTCGAAATTCTCCACTGAATAATTCTCCATTTAATAATATAATAATAAAATAACAATAATAATAATAAAAATAGAAACAATTTGAGCTGGAGAAAATATCATCTTGCTGGCCAGGTGCCAGACCACTCGCATCTCAAATGCACCAGAAACTCTTGCACTAGTGCAAATGGGTTTGGAGCTCTGACGCTTTTTTCGAAATAATGGGGATCGCAAAATTCGGATCGCCGGGTCAGGACCCAGCATGAGCTCTCGGGATCCCCCGGCTCAGCGTTTTTCAACGTCACAATAATGATGATGATAATAATAATAATAATAATAATAATAATATAGATATTCATAATGATAATCGAAAGATAATAAAGAAACATAATCGCAAGAATAATGTACTTGATAACGTATAATAGATAATTAATATAATCAGATATGTAATAAATAATCATAATTATGATCAAATGGATAATTGTAATAATCATATTCGGATAATATATAATAATAATAATGTTGATGACAATAATAATAATAATATTTTGATTGCGCGCCTTTGATATCGATCGTCGTGTCATTTAATAACAATCGTACTTGGATCTCCCGAGGCGATTCGTGTGATAAAAGGTATCTGTGAGAATAATGTAAATGGCATCAATCGCTTGCATTCAATTGTTCTTCTTTACACTTTCGTATTTAACGCTCGATCAGACATGCATGCGGACTGACAAACACACACCGACTCGTACAAACGAATGGTCCATTCAGACTCACTCGACTATTTACAAAAGTCATATATACGAAATTTTCTACGAGTTAATGTCGTACCTACGATTTAATCCGAATATCATTAGTAAAGCAATATGTTATTATATTTATATATTTAATAATTAACAACATCGTACATCGTAAATGAAAGTGAATGCTTGGAATATTGAGATTTTATGTTAGTTTCACATGTTTATTTATTTATTTCCATTTTTCTTTTCTTCTACGTTTTCGGTTAATTAATTTGTTTACTTTAAGTTTGTGTATCTTCAATGTTAGTTGCGCGATTCATTTACAATTTTTAGTTTAAATCCTCCCCTTTTTTCACTGGTTTTGCTTCCTTGAAACGTCCAACCTGCGGAATTCTGGTCACCGCTTCTCATTTTTTATCCAATAATTCATCAGCCGGAACGAAAACGAAAGAAATACCAAAACAGCCAACCACCCAGTCAGTTTTATGAGCGAGAGATATGTTACTGTTACGTGCAAATGTGTCTCGTGTTTTTTTACTTTTATATTTATTTATATTTACGTCTTAACATCCGGAAGTGACAAACATACTGCAACAAATGGCCGCGTCGAATATTTGCCAACGATTGTGTTTTTCTGTCCTCGTTTTCCTTTGTTTTTTTTTTTCATCCCCCTCTTCCATTTCTCCACCCCATTCGTTCGATGGAGAATAACAATGCATTTGAGAAGGGGCATCAGATATGGCACGATTAAAATGCAAGACGGGACGTTTTATTCCGTACGAAAATTTCCAGCAGGTTTTGATTTTTTTTCGCTCCATTGATCGACAATTTTTGTGGGCTTAACGTTTGAGTTTGTGGAGAAGAAAATTAGAAAAGCCGAGGACGGGAAGTCGCGGTTGTGTTCTTTGGAGAAAATAACTGGCAATTTGGCCGGCAAGTTTGATTTTCAAATAGGGCCAAGGATCGAATTCTCATAAATCTTGTAACTCGTCATATCGACTTTTAATTGTACCCCTTGAATGGCTCGTTCACGTTCGCGACGATTCAAAAATCCTTTTTTTCTTCATCGTTCCATTTTGTTTCTTTTTTTCCTTCGATATAAAACGCACGCTATTCGATTGTGACGAAACGAAAGTGAATGAATGAGATTTTCGTGACTCGGGCCGAAGGTCGCCCTGGGAAGTAAAAAGGCGCGAAGAAAAAGGAAGAAATTCGTAGTATCCCGTCGTCGAATAGTCTTTCGATAGAGACTGGCACGTGAAATTTGTTCTACTACTAAAAAGTATGCTTTATTGGTTTTTGTCGGATTGTCGATAAAAACTAAGATTCAAAACTGTTTGCACGACGACGATTAATTAGTCTGATTGTTTAAATTCTAAAATTCATGGGATAAGTCGATGAAATAGTGAATTTTCCAAAGAAATTACATGAAACGATAAAAAATGGTAAACAAAAAAAAGAAAAACGGTGAAACATGGCGATAGACGTAATCGCGATTGTTCGCGTAGGTTGTGTACGAAGTGTACACGAATAACGGCTACGTAGGTACATCACAATTAACATAATTACACTGTACACTAATAATATCGAGGACCTTTTGTCTTGTTTTTCTTCAATTTCGCCCAACCCTTTTCCCTCCTGCTTGCTCTATCTACGTGTCGTTATATCGCGATTTTTAATTTCGAGAATGAAATTTCATCTAGCTGGATGTACAACTCCATTATATTCATAAAATAAATATTATCAACATTAATCTATCCTATCATGCGACACGTATTTAATGTATACGTGTGTGTGTGAGTGTATCTTTAACCGTGTACCGTATTTCCATAGTATTTATAGAGTGAGCATATTTTTTAGTTATGCGTGCTGTCTGGTTTAAACGCGCCCGGATACATCGAGGATACTGGCTCTCTTTGTAAAATAATATTAGGTACCTCGTTATAAATTGCACTGACTATAAATAAGGAAACGAAAAAAACGAAGAGGTTGAAAAAACAAACGAAAAAAAAACGCTGAAAAAAAAAAAACGAAATGAACGCACACTAGTTTTTCGTTTCTTTTTTTTGGCTTTTTCGTTCGTTTTTCACGGTGAGCCAACGAGGCGAGATTTATTTATTTATAAATGTGTTTTTTCTTTTGTTTTCAACCCCCTTGACCCCAGAAGCGCTATTTGGCACATAAGTATTATCACATCTTGCTCTCATCTTTTAATCCCCGGCCGCTCTCTGTGTCTCAACATTTACATGGCATTTTTGACCTCCGTCTCTCAACCATCCTCTTCCTCTTTATTTCTTCCAAGACTCCCCTTTTTTTCCTATATACACATCAACGTTTTTGTTGTTTGTTTATTATTTTTATTCAAAGTCCGAGCACGTTACTGCTTGAGAGATAATTGCAGGTTTGTTCTCGAATGGAGCAAGAGAGAGGAAATCAATGACAAATAATGATTAAGGAAACGTAAGAATGCCTTTCGCTAGAATTTGATCGTACAGCTATGACCATTTATACACTAACTCGCGAAAATATTCCGATCAACTTGTTTTTGTTTATGAAGAAAGAAGAAATTATGGGCGAGGCGCGAGTTTTTGCCTCGATTCACTCGCATCTTCTCTCTGACTCGTCTCGAAACTCCATCTCCTTTGACGTATCAATTAACATCATCAATAAATTAATTATGAGAATACTATAAGTACTAAGCATTGAGATTTCGTGTGACGCTCTCCGGACCCTCGTCATTTCCATTTTGGTGCCCGAATTTGGCAGCGTTTGGATTTTCACACCCTTTCCGCCCTTTCCGTGTCCGTCCGTTTTCCCAGCACGATGCCGAGCCCAACGCTTCAGAATTTTTTCTTCTTTCTCCAGCGCGTTTTGCTTCTGCGATCTTCTGGTTTTTTGATCGCATCGAAGAGCCGAAATTGTTCGAGCCTTTGAGGACGATTTTTTCAGCATCTGATGATCAGTCATTTTTGTGTTGGGTTTGTTTTATTTTATTTATTTGTTTATATGTTTGTTCGTGGTTTTTCAATGTCGCACGTTTAAACACTTAGTCGGAGGTTTTTGAGTGGTGAAGCGAAATTTCTACCAAAAGAGCTCGCGTGCTAGTCTTGCCGCTCCGGGTGGCCAAAACGGCTGACCCGGAGCTGCGGTTCAATCCTCGTCATGGTGTTGCCGCGGACTCGCGTCGTAACCGCCGATCGAGCCTGAATTGTCCGGAGAAAAGTTCATCATGTCGGTCGGCGAAAGACTGTCCTGGGGATAATAAAAGGAAGGATGATCCTGACTGGGTCCTGCTGTCCCGTTCATTATCGCCGCTGGCGGTGACACCGATGGCAATGCCGATGGCCCCGGACCCGTTTGATGATGCTGACCACCAAGATCCGAACTGACTGGCGACAAAAATCCCATTTCCGGCCCACCGTCCCTGCACCAAAGCTGTCGCATCTCTTGACGCCGCTGTCGCATCAACGACTTGTACTCGGATATTCTCATCTTCTTTCCATCCACTATGCACGTTCGTTTCGGACGTGGCCTGTACCTGTAGTCCGGATGCTTTTCCATATGGAGCTTTGACAGACGCGATTGTTCCTCGTAGTACGGCTGCTTTTCCGAATTCGACATGTCTTTCCATCGGGCACCTGGACAACAGCAACGTGAACAATTCGTTTACACGTCCCAATTATTCTTATTTTTACACTGAAAATTCAATTTTGTCAAAAAACGTCGATATTTTGTTGAATACAGCGATGAACTAAATATTTTGGGATAATTTCAAAATTTTCGTTATTTCGACAATATTTTTCATTTGTAACGGAACTGTCAGCTAAATTTACGATTGGAATGACAAAAATTTACTTTCCGCAAAGATTTTCCAGAATGTTTTTTGCTGGAACGACAAAATTTTCGTGATTTTTCGAAAAAAACGTTTAGTTGAACGTATCCAACAAAATATCCATCTTTTTCAACAAAATTTGCTTTTCAGTGTAGCTTAACACAAACAAAACTCTGCTTTAACGCAAAACGCCATTATTTAGAGTCCTTTAAAAAAATTTCATAACCGTTCTTGCTACAAAAACTAAATTTTCGGCTATGAAGAAAAATTTTCTGACGTTCAAAATTTGAAATATTCAATTTTCCATTTTCCAAAAACCTCGAAAATTTAAAAATCTTGAGTTCTCCTCAAGAAAAAAAAAGGAATTTCGTCACATTCCGATGATTATGCGAACTTGAACGATGAATGAAAAAAACCTTTTAGATTGCTGTGAAACTTACCGAGGATTTTTGATATGTTAGAGTTGTGCATGTCCGGACATGCCTTCAGAATTTTTCTACGTTCGTCCTTCGCCCAAACCATGAATGCGTTCATGGGTCGCTTGATATGTGGTTTGTTCTCGTTTTCACGTTTCTGCTGCCTCACCATTTTGGCTAAATTCAAAATAAAACCCAATGAGAATTCGAGCCAATTATATTTTCATGTGAATTTTCCCGAATTTTCTCTCCCAAACCGACAAAAATGGGTCAACGTGATTTTTACCTTTTTCTGTAATGTCCTCGGGGACTTTGTACGATGGATCTCGCCACACTGCAAAAAAAAGCAACAAATTCAGTTAAAATTTCTTTCGAAATTTTTATTTTCAATCCTTGATCTTACGAAAAAAAAAAAAAACAGTGAAAAAAGTCACTTTTTAACTTTTGAGCAAGCATAAAAATTCTCGAGGCAATTTTTTCGTTTCGTTACTCTTGTCAAAGAAAAATGAAATTGAAAAAAACAAAAATTTCATGAAATTTGTATTTTTTCTGCATATTTCACTGGATTGATCGATTTTCACTCACTTTGCTGGGAGAGATAGTCTTGCTCTTCCTGCTGAGATTCATCTCGACCGCCGGAATGTTTGATAGGCCGTTGCGACTGCGACGAGGGCGCAATCGCTCCCGGATTCGGTGGCATGCCATAAATCCCATGCATGACAAAGTGTTTTTCGACTGCGACGGCTGCTGCTGCAGCAGCCGATCCGCCTGGTCCACCAGATTCTTCCTTGCCCATTCCTTTTCCCACTGGTAGAAAAAAGAAACCGTTTGTTACAATCATTTCCGAAAGGTGCAAAAAAAATGCGTTCGCGAGAGTTTTTTTGGCGATTGGCTGCTAATCGAGTGCAGAAAAAAATGTAAAAATGAAATTGAGCGGAAAAAATGCAGAGGCGCGAAACGAATGAAAATCCGGATCGGAAATGACCGAGAATGGGGCAAACTTACTTGGTGAAGAGAGCGAGCCAAGATGAGGGGGATAAGGTAAACTGGGCAGGTAATTCCTTGGCATGGATAAACCAGGTGAGAATATTTTTGGTGTGGTTGCTGCGAGCGGTTGTTCCTGATGGCCACTGCTTCCAGCTCCGGTCGAATGAGAATCGCTTTCCGGTGAGGATGAGGCTGGCACCCCCGATGACGAGCATTTTGGCTTCGTGAGATTGAGTGGCGCATCGGGATCCGGAAGTGGTGGTGCTGCGCTCGGTGCAACAGCGGACGACACCGGAGTCGGTGATCTTTCCTTTTTCATTTGTATCGTAATCTGTGCCAAATGTGCGGTCGCCCAGCTTTGGCTTTCCCTGTGACTGTTGATCATCTGCTGGACAAAGCGACAAGCCAAAAAAATGGATCGTTAGACACAGTATTTTTATGCAGCACGAATTATTTTTTGCCACCACGTCAAAGTTTGCATCTCGTTGGAATGCAACGAAAATCTGTTTTCTTCTGAGCGAATCTCAAGATTTTTAATTAATTGATCAATCAAATAATAAAAGGACGAAAACTGATTAAAAATCTTGAGATCCGCTCCTTTCTCGTCGTTTTTTCGGAGATCGAAAATTAATTCAATTAATTCAATTAATTAATCAATCAATTATCATTATTAAATAATAATAAATGAATAATATATTTGGAATATTTGGAACGCAACGACATTTCGTTTTCTTCTGAGCGGATTTCAAGATTTTTAATTAATCAATTAATTAATTTCAAGATTTTTAATTAACGCAACTGTTTGCGCAAATATTATTCAACGCAAATATTTCGGATATTCCAGATATAAAAAATTAATTAGTTAATTAATTAATTAAAAATCTTGAATTTAATTAATTAAATAAAAAAGGACGAAAACTGATTAAGAATCTTGAGATCCGCTCCTTTCTCGACTTTTTTTCGGAGATCGAAAATTAATTCAATTCATTAATCAATTAATTATCATTATTAAATAATAATAAATTTTATTTCATTATATTTTATTCGTTTTATTTGATTATTATTTTATTTACTTATTTATTACATTTTTATAGGATCAAAACCAAAAATGGCTGCGGAAATTGTCATAATTGTTTAAATTGAGAAAAAAATCGTTATAAAAGGAATTTTTGGTTGGATCTCAACGTCGCAAACTTCAGTGTCTCATTATTTGAGAAAAGTGAATAAAATGTTGCAGCACTTACATTAGCGATCGAGTTGATATGTTTGTTTCCGGTTGTAGCTGTCGATGTCGGTGGTGGCATCGACGAGGCGGACAAGCCTCGTATCTGTTCGAGAAACGGTAGGAACATGAGTGATTGTGGACCTGGCATATTCATCTGGCCTTTAGTGATCTGGGCCTGAAGCTCCTGGATGTTGTGTTGCATTATGTGTTCTTGCTGCCGTTTCAAATGTTCCGTTTGTAACCGCTGCAGCTCTATTTGTTTCTGGGAGTCGACACCCATGTGACCTTGATATGGCTGAAACAATAAAGATTTGACGAAATCCATTAGAACGAGACTGGCCGAAGGAGACGAACGCAACTTCCCCGATAGCTCAACGATTCTCCCGGAAAATCCTGGCAAATTCGACAAATGTGGCTGTTTTTTTTTTTTTTAAACATCATCCCGATCCTCCGTCCGGACTCTCTCGCCTTCTCCATATTCGAGGCTATCACGCATTTGCTTTTCTTTACTCTACCTTCACCTTTGATCGCGTATACATCAACCCAGAGCAACAATTTATTCAACTAGCGACCAACATAATTGTACGTCGCTGTTATAACGGGCTCTACTCCTCTGGCTGTGATCCAGGCATGCTTGAAGTTTTAAGTCTATTTTGGACGATAAGGAAGACGTTTATTCATTCGCTACAGAAATGAGAGCGAGAGAGAGAGAGAGAGCGACGTGTGTGTGTGCGAGCCTGCAGGGTGCACCCGGGAGTACGTCATTTACAAGCTACACGTTATACCGCATATATAAAACACGCACCGCGTTTTATTAATATGGTTGTGAGAGAACGAGCCCCGTTATTATAGACTCAGTTGAAATGATCAATCCCAAGTAGGCTTTCTGGTCCCAAGATCGACGAAAAAGACTTGAGTTCATCCCTCGAATTTCTATCCAAGTTCTGGCACATTCGATTGTCATCCACGACATTTTTATTTCTTGTCAATTTTTCTGAAGAATTTTTTGAACACTCTCGCATTTACCAGACTGACGCGCGATCCATAATGAATCCGGAGCTTGACGTTTATGAGGGAAAACCTAGCGCGATGAGGTATTCGAGCTCTTCGGAATTATGTACAAACAGAAGCATTACAGAGGATTATGTACACACGCGACAACATCCAGGGGTAAATTCACACACCACAGTCCTTTGGAACTATTCTTCCGAAAAACCACTGCATGATCAACCCTAGAACGGTGACCTGGGGTCCAAAACGACCCCAGGCGACTTTACTTCCTTCGATCTCCCGTTTTTTTATCGTTTTACCGGATTTTTGACGAATTTTTTGATTTGAAGCAAAATTGCCGCAAGTTCGCGTGATCCTGTATTAAAAAACGAAAAGAATGAGCCCAAGTTGAACTGTTTTCGTTAAATTTTATGGGAGATATGATGTTTTTGAAATTGGGGTCGTTTATGACTCCAGATCACCGGAATAGTTAAAAAAAATAAGGTTTCAGGGTTGACGAATCAAATTTGTGTTGCTTTTATTTTTGATGCAGCAGACAAAACAACGATGAGCTGCTGATAAGAAACAAAATATCGCAAATATGCAAAGAATCTAGAAATTTGCGTGATAGTTTTTCATTATCGCGAGGGTTGATAATATGGGGGTGTGAAAAGTTGAATATCGGGGGGTGGGAAAGAGATAAGAGTTTTAAGTCAAAGGGGTGGGATTACGGGATACATGGGCGATGAGGTTTCATTATTCATCCGTTGAAGCTCAGTTATGCCGATGATACGTATCCATGACAGTTATACCGCCCACAGTGGCTAAATATAAACAGGCGGGGTGCCAAGCAAGTTCCATTCACATTCGCGTACGTTCGAAACGCGCGTGCGCGCTTTTTCCCTCTCGTCGAGCGCGGGGACGATATGAGATGCTGCCGCAGTTGGATTAAACAGAGAGCAAGAGAGAGAGAGAGAAAGCAGAGATTGAGAGGCGAAAGGGTGCGAGGGGCAAAAAAGAGAGATGGGTAGTGATACAAGCGGAGCTTGCGTGGCGATAGTCATAAGAATATGAGAGGACAGAGTGGGAAAAGGAGAAAAAAGGAGAGAGGAAACGAGCGGAAGAGAGAGAGCGAGAGGGGCTGTTCTGAATATGCATCCGCGCATTGACGCCAACTGCACCGACTAAAATTAGCCGCGCAATTACCGAAACATACCTACCCCCATAACCCGCGAGCGGGTGTGCATGCCGCGTTTTATAGTGAAATACAAATCCAAGAGCAAATCCTCTCGCTCTTACTCCCCCTTATCTCTTTACCTTCGTTTGACGGTTTGCTGCATAACCAAAGCCACAAAAATCGAATCCATTAATTAATTTGCCCGTAATTGCCAACGTTTGATAAAAACTCCGGAGAATAATACAAACAGCCTGGAATTAATGGCAACACGATTCTGGCTGCATTTAATATTTTCATTTTTTTTTTTTAACAGGCGTCAGAAAAAACTTGACCCTCAAAAAGCTCCAGGCCAGAGATCGAGACAGAAAAGTGAAATTCTTCGTAACATAACGCGAGAATAAAAAGGCACAATTTATTACGCAGCATCGTGAAATTCATGATGATAGATCAGAGAAGTAAAAGCATTATGGAGAGATACAGCACACTTTTGTAATCGGAAGACATGCGCGAGAGAAAATATACACGAGCATAGGCCAAAGATTGAAAGAGAGGCAAATATCGTAAGATCTAATATGTAAGAGGATATAGAGGAAGATTTTCCCAGCAGATGATGTATATTCCCGTATATCGTTTATCGGTCGATGTTTATTATGCATCAGCCGTCTCTAATCCTTTTGATATCCCCTACACTCCGCGTTCTCTCCGCCTTTGCTGCATTCGCCGAATAAACAAATTGCACCATTATCGCCTCGATATAAGCTCTATATACGCGACTGTATATAAAGTAAAGCTTCTGCCTTTCGTCTTGTGGCTTCTAGTAACCACGCCCGCGGTATAATATTAATAATTCTCTTTGGCCCCGATAATTGCGGTCACAATATTGCAATGCGGTATATTCCTATGCACTCTCAATGTGTCTTCTGTTCGCTGCGACTATATTATTCTCCTTCCCTTGCATCCTTCGTCTTCGTATTCAGTCAATCGTCTCAAAGTCAATTAAGGTAAATACCATCACAAAACGATTCAGAGTCCTTTCAAAATTTTGTATAAACGTTCTTAGCCCCGAAACTGAAAGTTTTCTCTTATTAAGAAAAATCGTTAGTCGCAACGTTTCGTTAAAAAGTTGCAAAAAAAATGTATTTCGGATAATTTTTTTGCAGGTAGCCAAAAAGTCTGAGCAGAATTTTTTTGAGAAAAAACGTAAACGATTTTCAGTTGGAGAAAGTTGAGAATTGTAAATTAAATATCTGAAAATCTTAAGTGAGAGAATTTTTCTTCATACAATAAAATTGTGATTTTTTGTTGATAAAATATCGTTGAAGGATTCTGAATAAAATAATTTTGTTTTCCGACGAATCAGGTCGACTGGGGCAACGTGTTTATTAGGAAACGTCCGCGAGGTGGCGTTTGCGATGAGCTTTTCTCGCAAACGCGGCACTTATTGGTTGCGTGTCTCAACGATGCGTAACGAGCGGAAATAATGTCAAGAAATAATATTCCCAGGCTTTCCCCCTTCGTTGGCGATCGAGTGTTTTAATATTGAAATATTATTGTGGGATCGAACGATTGTGAAGCGTGGGAGGATACAAGATGCGAAAAGCTTTTCTATACATCTGTAATGAGACGCGGGCGCGGGGATGATGCCTTGTAAGAGATTCTCACAAAGGCGACTTTGTTTCGGTTCGTGCTTGCGTCATCGTTTCTTCTTTATGTTTTTACATAGCGTTTTTATGGGTATATTTGTAATACTCTGTACCGAGCGAACCTGATAACGGTCCGGCGAAACAAATCGCTTCGTCGCGTTTTCCTTTAGACTGGATTTCACTCAATCACGCTGCTCCTCCCTCCCTTTCTCTCTCCCTCTTTACAGTCTTTTTCTTTGATGATGTTTGATCCTCTTTCAAGGCACACCAGACACTGACAATTATAACGTTGGCTGATGGAATGGTAAGAAGCGGCAAACGTTGGATTCTATTCTATAAACGTTTATCCGAAGTTGGCGTACGCGTGCGTGCATATAATAACGCGATCCGAAGCGATCGCCTGCGTATCAAGACAAATAGGATTATCGCAAATTTCATCAAAGTGCAAGTTTCCTTTTTATATTATAGAGACTAAAGAGGATCACTTAAGTGCATCGAAAATCCTGTGTCAGGATAAAGGGCATGACGAGACGATTCGGTCGTGATGGTTGACACGGGATGAGACGTGAGCCGAGGTGAGTTCAACCCACGTCGTTCGTCCTGAGGACATCTCAACGTCGCGCATCAGCCTCCGGGCCTTTGGCTATGCTTTCTGTTGATTCGCTGCAACCCTCGGAATTCCGAGTAAAATCGACTTTGAGGGAAAAATAAAAATCGTCCATCTCAACGATAAAAGAATTGTTGAAATTTCTGGGAATTTATAATTTCTTCGATTAAATTAAATAAATATTTCGTTGGATACGTCCGACCAAACTTTCATCGAAAAATCACAAAAATGTTGTCAATGCAGCAAAGACCCGTCAGAAAGTAAATTTTTGTCATTCCAATCGTAAATTCTGCTGATAGTTACAGTAGAAATCCAAAATATTGTCAAAATCAGGGAAATTTTCAAATTACTCCAAAAATGTTCACGAAACGTCGACGTTTTTCGTCAGAATTTGATTTTCAATGCGTTTTGGGAAATTCTGAAAAGCTCCGTTTTGTCCTGGCGGTGGTTCATATTCCTACGAACACGAGGCATGTAGACGCGAGAGTTTTTTTCTTCACGTGGAACGACGCCAGTCGGGAAAAAAATAATCCGACACGGCTAACCCGCGGAGACGTCAGAAGGATTATTGTCTTCGGGTTCTTATCTACGTCAGGGAGTCCTTGGAGAATATATCGTCGGTTATATAACCTCAAACATATATATATAACGTATAAAATTTTATATATGTATCGTAGACGTGAGTGCAAGTTCTGAGGACGACGTATGTGCGTTGTACGATGCGGTGATGGCGAGTGAGAGGACGTGGAGCTCTCTAGGGACCGAGGGGAAAAAAAAGACAAGCTTATAGAGAGACGCGATGACATCGCGCGAGCAGGATCATCGAGGTGGATGCGGAGCATCGTTTCGCAAACCCACCGTCACTTCGAGCCAAAAATCACATGAGAAGAATTCGAAGACCCAACGCGATAACGATCTTTATTCACTTTATTTCATTATCCCCTCCGCATTTTTTATTTTTTCGTCTCTTTCACAAGATCGACGTTTGCACATCGAGGCTACATTTATTCATTCGGTCCAAAAAATTGTTTCCTGATAAATTTTCGACAGGATTTCGGTCAAGGGGGAAAATTTCATGGAATATTCCAGTCCCCATAAAATTAAGGACTTTGTATGCAAAATTCTCTGTCGATAGAATTTCTTCCATTTTCACCACACAAAGGAATCATGTAGAAGTCAAGATATTTATTTATAAAAGTCACAATTTTCAGTAGTTTCTCATAAGAGCGCATGATAAAATTTTCAATTAACAACATTAAATATTTCGATTCTTGAATGATAAAGCATCTCGAAACTTTGCAAACACTTCTATGCACATCGAAGAAGTTTTTGGCAGTCTTATCAAAAAAATCGCGCCCAAATGTTTTCCTAAATTTTGTTTATCATATTGCGAATACAGATTTCCCGGACAATGTTAAATTTAGAGTTCGCTGTTGTTTCATCAATTTGTAACAAATTTTTTAAATGAACTCCCTTAAAAAATGGGTGAAATATAATTTTGCACTGAACTTCAATGACGAATTCGAAAAAATTGTCATTTCCTCGAGTCGGACTGATTGGTGATAAAAATTGAGACACCACAGTTTCGTACTTGATTGAGTAATTAAATGATTACCGCGTGTATCGCACGTTGGTAATGATTCTGTTGGGGGAAAAATAAGAATAAAAACGAAGAATAATAAAAGTAAAAAAGAAAAGAAGAAATATCTGAGTCTACGAGGAGTTGCACACTCGAGATGTTATTTGAGGGCTGACTCTTAGAGTTCTTGTGTAATTTGCTTACAATTAAAATATGCAACTCTGAAAGAGCGTATCGACCCCCAACGATTCGTGTACTAACGGAGTGCACAGCCCATCATCCGCGCAGCCATCCATCCGCGCCACGCGCGCACGGGCGCCTAGAAAGTGATTAATTCTTAACAAGGCGAGGCTTGCTCGGTACTTGAGCGACCACGCGGCTGGCTTGCGGTCTGTTCTCGTGCATCGAGAATGACGACGGAAAAAACAGAGCGAGCGAGCGAGAGAGGGAGGAGAAAGCGAAAAAAAAAAATAACAGAGAGAAAGAACGAAAAAAAGGGTTGAACGATGTCGTCGTCGTCGTCGGTGGGTTTTGTGCAAAAGGGACCGGAAGAATAAGGGATGAAAGAGGCGAGAGTACAATGAGTTAAAATAGACAGAGCGAGATACATCAGTGAGAAGAAAAGAGGTTACAACTGTGAGATTTTATGACGTTGCAAAGAAACAAAAAAATATATAAATAACAACGTCAAACCCACACACACGCGCACACTCGTGGAATTATCTCCACATGTTAAAGCAGGAGAGAAGGGCGAAGAAAAAAATCCGTTCATTACAATGGCTGTCTCTGTTGTTTCCAGCCACCCCCTCAAATCGTTACCACATTCGCGAAGCGTGCTGCACTCCGCACTTGCACCTTTCATTCTCACTCACGTCCTTCTCGCCCATCGAGTCAGGAACGAGAACCAAGAAATTTCACACTAAGGGTCGATGGACAATACGTCTGAATTTTTTTCAAATTCATATACACGAATACGAGCAACAGACAACATTGAAAGACACGGTGGGATCAGAATTTAATGAATTTTTCACATACGTACTAGACAAAAAGTTCGAATCTTTACGAGATTTCACGAAAAATATATATTTTCGAGACACTTGAAATAAATATTGGAGGAAATGAAAAAAAAAACGAACTCCATTTCCTTGAAATTTCCAGATAATCCTTTTATTTTTCGCTGTTTATTCAACGAGGTGAAATATTTTTCTGCTCTCAGCTGCTCGATGAGCTCTTGTAGATTGCGATAATTACTCGGATACGAATAAATGAGGTGCGGGTTGTTTGTTTAATTCGCTGTTTGAGTGCAGCAAATCGTTCTGGGAGAGAGAGAATCCCGGAGCTAAATATTCTTGTGTATTTCAGGCCGGAATTCCTCGAGAGTAAAAGACACGAGGACGGAGAGAACGAGAGAGAGAGAGAGAGAGAGAGAAACAAATGATTGGAGGGAGTAAGATTGATAACGATACTTTGCAGGTATACTGCGGCGTTTCTCGCGGGGACATAATCAGGCGTCTGTGTGGGTTTTGTCGTGCGGGATATCAGGGAGCCGGAGCAGCAGCACGGAACAGGGCCTATTAAAAGAATCGTGTGTTCGTATCGATCCTGAAGTACCATTTTTCTCCCACTCTCGTGAATTCTTCCTCCCCACCTTGTGTGTTTTCCCCTCATCATTCCTTTTTTCGCGTCTTACGTTTTTCTTATTTCCTTCATTTTCGTTATAATAAGAACGAGCAAGTTTTTTGCCTCTTTTCAAGGAGGTCCAGCGGGAGATTTTGTCTCCGCGCGCGGCTACAGGGAGAATTATAAACGCGCGGTGTCAACGAGAAGAGTCGTTGCCGTCGCCGCATATATTCTCATTGCGGAATATCCATGTAAATCGCGCGTCTGTGTATGCGCCTCATACATGCATATTTTAAGGTTGAGAAAATGATGAGGGATGCTGCGCTGAGACGTACGACGAAGAAAGAGGGTGACTGCGAGGCATGGACGAGTCGGCAAAGCCGCGAGTGTGTGACCGCACCACGCGGAGGAATTTAGCAGCTGCCCGATTCATTCACATTCTCTCTCGTGCTGGAATTTCACATTCTTACTATCAACACTCTTCCAGGTCTCGCAGACCACGCAGAGATTTAAAGGCCGAGCAGCAGGCAAAGCAAAGAGACTCTGAATGACTTTACAGGCACATTTCAGCAAGGGCGCATCGGCTCCAAAGACATTTCTCCAAGAGGCTGTTTCATATGTTAAGCCTTTTTAATCTACATGTATAAATTCATACAGATCGCACAAGAAAAGCTCCGCAAGAGCTGTTCGCTGCGGTCCTGACCGAGAAAAGACTGGAGACTTTCCATCTGACATTGGAAATTGGCGTGAAGGTCGCCCAAAGGATCAACGTAGTTCCACGGACGCGCTGGGAACTAATTTTAATGAAGTTTTTTTTTTTTTACTTTGAACAGGATCAAAGGAAAATGAGAATAAACTTTGTCAGGTTGAAATTCTGTAGAGACTTGAAAAATTATCCCGACTGAGTAAAACGAGGACCAAATTTTTTCGATCTATCGAAAATTTCAATCCGGCGACCGGAAATGTTGACGGCATGAAATAAATACAAATTAAATTTTGTCAAAAAAACGTCGACATTTTGTTGAATACAGTGAACTAAAGACTTTTCGATCATTTCAAAATTTCTCGCAATTTTGACAATATTTTTTATTTCTAACGGAACTGTCAGCAAAATTTACGATTGGATTGACAAAACTTGACTTTTCGTAGAGACTTTCTCGAATATTTCTTGTTGCAATGACAACATTTATCTGATTTTTAGAAAAAAAACGTCGAACGTATCAAAATATCGATTTTTTCCAACAAAATTTGATTTTCAGTGTATAAATTTCCAATGACTAAAAATTGAACGATTTTCCGTCACATCGGGATGTGCGGAAAAATAAATTTTGTAACAGTTGTCAGAATGCACGTGGAATTCACTCTCTCGCTTTCTCGGCGTGTGCGTGGTCTGTCGGATGGGACGAGCGCGAGAGAGCGGCGACGCTAACGATCGCGTTCGAACAATGAGGCGCACAATGTTAATGAGAAAAGTAATTATGTGAGAGCTTTCTCCCAGAAACAAATGGTGAGTTGTCCCGTTGAGAGTAAAATAAAAAAGGAGGGATGTTGTGGGTTGGAGAGGGGGGGGGGGGGTGGGAAGAAGGGCAAGATGGGAGATGAAAAGCGCAGGGCGTAAAATGTTCTGTGTGTGAGGGGTGTATGAAAATACAAGTATATTTATCCGTACTGAGATATATTGAAGGAGGAAGTGAAGGTGCACTTTTCGAGCGGTGGAGGTCGTGGCGCGAGACTCTCGGCTCGAAACTCCAGGGGTTATAATGTTGCGGTAGCAAGTGGTCCAGACGTCGTCGAGCTTGAGAAACGACTTATTCCCATTTCCACTGACACACAAGTATTATTAATGTATATTTTTCTGTGGATTCGTGTTGAGCATGTACACCAGGTACTTGTGAGCAATGTGATTTTCTTCTCTGGGCATTAACTCTCAGTTAGGTTAACATCAGCCAAGAGTAGCGTAGCAACAACACGCATCGGTTGAAACACGCTGCAACGGAGCGCGAAATACATAAATATATACGGCATGAATTAAAAACGTTTGTCCACGCTTTTATACGGTAGCCGTGAGCATAAGAAATACTGTAATAAGAGAAAGAGGAAAAAAGACGTCGAGGAGCGAGTAAGAATGAGCGAGAAATTCTTACAGTGGGAAAGAGAAAACGCATAATTCCCATTTCTTCACACTCATGGGCATTTTTTAATAATTTACTCTGATGAGGAGGAGGAGGACGCCGACGATTAATCGACTCGTTAACTACTTGGTACACGTTTTTTCTCTCCTTTCTTTAACGCTTTCTTTCAAGCATACGCAAGAGTTTCCGGTTACGAGCTTTTGGTCTTTAAGTTCCTTCAAAGAAACATAAATAAACATTTCTTAAGAAATTTTATTCGACTCCTATTATACGGGACTTGAATGTGCTGAATGTCTACTTCAAGCTTTTTCCGACTCTCAACAAAGTCACGTGACCAAAAAAACCTCATCGTAGCAAAAAAAAAAAAAACAGTTAATTTAAAAAAATGAAATTCTATTTATTAATACGCGACGATCAATGATGCGGGATTGTGCGAGCACAACGACCGAGTCCATTTCCTATCAATTGAGCCACCGAATAAACCACCCCGAATCAGAAGTGAAAACGACACCGGACGACGATAAATTGATGAATCGATTGTACGTGACTGGCACTCGATATCAACGATGCACACGTATTATCCAGAATACCACGTAAAGTCCAACGGACTCCGTGACTAAAATATCGAGTGAAACGCCAGCTTTGGAAATTTCACGACATTCTTTTCCTCCCCGGTAAATTCACGTTATGAAAATCAAATCAAATGAACGTTGAATATGAACAAAACTAAATTGAATCCATTAAAATTTTTTTTTAAATCTCGATTCCCAAAATGTCTTGAATGAAAATAAAAATTGCGTGGTTCTAAAAGTAAGGGAACGAATTATTCGGTTATTTTTCGGTGATACTGAGCAATCTAAAAAAGAAACGATTAAAATGAATTTTATTCGTAGAATAACTTTTGGGGCAGTTTCCTAAGGCGTTAAAAAGTTTGAGCGATTTTGCCATTAGATGAAAAGATATGGTGTGTAGAAATGATAAGGCATTACACGAGAGGTATCTTGTTATTCGTTGAAACGTCGGAGACGTTGCGGGGACAACGAAAGGGTGAAATGTACGTTTTGGTATAAGACACGAGAGCAGGAGCAGAGGAGGCTCCGCGTTAGAGTGAGACGAAGAGAGGCTCGCAATTTGAGCGAGTGGCATCAGTCGACGAGTTTAATGATGTTAGCTGCAATTACATGCATTAGTACAGCATGACGAGAGAGCTTGGTGTAGGTGAAAAGGTTGGTGGAAAGAGAACGCGCCTGCGATAGCAAGGGTAGAGAAGGAGGAGGAAAGGGGTTGCTAAAGAGGAAGCATCAACCGTCAGAATATACACCGCCGTTAGACCTCGGTCTCCGGAGTACGACTATGGATACAGAGGAGTGAAAACTCATGAGAGAGAGAGAAAGAGAGCCGAAAGAGGCATGTGGATGAGCTACAGTTAAACTCGTCATAATTTTATAACGTAACATCAATCGTGTGAGTCATTTTTCACCGGAGCCAATTCACCCTACACTGGAGATGCATTTTTACGTCAATTTTAAGCCCAAATAAAAAAATGCATATCATTTTTTTTATCATTAATATTAATAATTAATAATCAAGGTGAAAATGGAAAATTTAATTAAATATAAATGTTAAAAAATAGGGGACGTGTCAACTATTTAAAAAAAAATTGATTTCTATAATTTTTCTTGGGATTTGAGTGAAAATTAACATGTAACCGGAAATTACAATTTTGATTTAATTTTTTGGATCATATCGTAATGTTAATATAAAAATGTAAAACATGAAATTCAAAAAATTTGGGAACGTGAATTGGAACGGATGTGAGCGATTATTTTTTTTAATTAATTTTTATAATTTTACTTCCGGTTTTGGATGTAAATTTTTTTCAAATGGGCAGCCTTTACCGGTGAGAGAATCAATCGCATAATTTTTTATGACTGATCTCTCGAGGGTTGACGTTTTACAAGAATTTGCAGGTGGTACGTTTTAGGATGATGAGGAAGTTGAGAAACGATCGACTGTACGTAAAATTGCCATTAGCAATGTGTACAGGCGAGCTGGCAAAGGGTAGGCGGAAGGAGAGAAAAGCGGAAGAGGGTTAAAAAGATAAAATGGCGGAATAGATCTGGGTAGGTGATGACTATAGGCTGCGGGGGGTGCGGGAGTCGGGATGCGTTTGTGGCAACAAAATGTCTCGTCGGTGAGGAACAAGGTCGTTGGAGCGAGAGTGAGGAAATGAGGGATGGAAAACGAGGAGTGCAAGTTGTCGCTCGGTTGATGTCTGTTTGGGAGAGTAGGCAATATGGTGCAACGAGAGAGGCGTAAAAAGAGAGAAGAAGAGGAGCAAAAGTTGCAAACCTCGCGGGTATGGAAAAGATAAAAAGAGGATGTCGGTGGATGTTGTTGGTGAGATGAGTTTAAAACGGTTGTCAGCACGAGTCAAGGGGAACGAAGCAGAGGGTTGGGGTTAAATGCGTTACGGCGTTAACGGTTAACGTGTCATGGTTTGTCTCCCTCATCAGGTGCCGGCAGTGGGCTTGCTCACGTTTCGAGCGTTTTTCTAAAATCATTTTTATTTTTAACTCTGTCGTTTCGTACAGAGTGAAAACGTGTGGAGCATCAGGTAAAGTTGCAGCGAGAGTTTATGGGGAAGCTTTGGATCCCAACGAACGTTGTTTTCGTGCGCTAGGGGTTGCTCACTAACTTGAGTAGAATCCACGCATCGTTGAGCCACGATCAAACGCCAAACAGAACGTTGGCGCAGACGCCACACGAGTATATGATTCCCAGCAGCTCCGTCGACTCCCTCCCTCTCTCTCTTCCTCTCTGGCTTTCGTTCTAGTCGGATAATTCTTTGATCGTTCAGAAAGATACAGTGTATAAAGCTAGGCACACAGTTGTGGTGGATTTCCGCGAGACCCGCAGCTTTTCGGCATGGGGCATTCCCGCAATCATTTTCCTACACACTTGGTGAACTCTGGATAGCCTATACGGATCCGGAGCTCCATAAAAATTCATCCACCAACTAATAGTACACTATTCTATGCATTACTCCAGCTTTCAACGTATTATTGACACAAAATCACTTTGTTAAGGATTTTCCAATAATTTGCTCATTCTTGACACTAACTAACAATAATTCTCTCCTATAAAGAGAAATTTTCTGACGTTAGGAATGTGAGATATTTAATTTCTCATTGTTAACTTTGCCCAATTTAAACGCATGTAAATTACAGTCGCTTTTGGTTTGTGCGTTGTAAAAAAATGTGTTTGGGATTTTTTTATTTTTTTAAATTTTGACTCATACCCTTTCTGGCTATCTGCAAAAAAAAATTCAAACTACATTTTTCTTGCAAGTTGATTTTTGCAACATTTCAAGGAAACGAGACTTGAATTTACACGCGTTTAACGATTTAAAAGCAAATAATTCGCCTGAAGCTCAAAGCGTTGATTCTCTTCAAGCGCGTTCACGTTCGAAGCTCGTTTTCGGGCAGATTTGACGATGACCTGATCGTACAGAATTTCACCCGAACCCGTGGTAACAAAAAAAAACAGCGATGGAGAAGAATTTTGAGAAACTCAGTGTGTTTCTTCATTTTTGGCGTTCTTGAGAAGTTTGACAAGAATCTACTTTTCCTACTGTCATTTGATTCGAGTAATTCGCGTGGTTAGAACGAGAAATCCGGTTGGTCAGGATAATGAGAGACGTTGATGATACGTTTCATATGATTCTCATTAGAATTCCAATTTTCCAAAAGAAGCAAAGCTTCATTGACATACACGCTTTGCCATAGAAAACCAAAAACATTCGTTTGCATGAGATTGACGGGTCTATGTAGACTCACAACTCGCTCTGCAGCAGCAGCAGCAGCAGCAGCAGCAGCAGGTTCCTCCCTTAGCTTTCGGTGTTGTCTATAGCTGGGATGCTTTCTCTCATTTCATATATACTGGAACGTACAATATCGCACGAATACAGAGAGTCGCGTGTCCTGGGGAGAGACACAAAGTAGCATTCTATTGACAGACCGAACGAGCAGAATGAGAGGAACCAGCAATTCGTACATGTATACATATATGCAGAGATATATGAAACTGTGTATTCTACTATAGAATTGGATGTGGTGGCAACGGAAGCTCCAGGCAAGAGCACCACGACAAAGCTACATCTCGCTGCCTCTCTCTGTCTCTTTCTCGTTCCCTTTATGTGCCTGTTTCAGTGAACCGGTCAGTGATTATACTTGGTGATCATATCGCTCCCATATTGACAAACAGCCGCACAGAGAATTATCCCCGGATTTGTATGCCTCATTCCCCGATTTAGCTTGTCTCTCTTTCTCTCCCACGAACGGGATTTCAAACTCGCCATCAGTCACCGCGATTCTGCCAATCTGTTCATCGTTGTTTCTCTGTTTGGCTTTCCATCCTTTAGCATCATTTTCCGTCCTTCATAACGCGTGCTTCTGCCTCTTCCGCCCAGAGCCTATCTGTTTCGCTTTTTGGCTCGTTTTCAACCATATATACCTTTCTATGTATATATATTTGGACATGTACCTGTAGATACATATATATTAGTGCGGGCATATATGAACCACGGATTCACCATCGGTTCGCCTACGCCAGTCGCTTCTCTCGGACCAGTGAACACCGTCCGCCCACCAGCCAACCCACAATACATCGCTAATTCCCATAAAGCACTGTGAGTCCCCCCTGCCCCGCATACGCAAATGGACAAACGGAGCCACACACTACTGCACAAACAGAGAGCTCAGCTCGGTCCGCCTCGAAACAACTCCCTCCGGTTCCCAACCCATTACGGATCCACGAATAAACGCTCGGCATATCTGTATCGCTCCACGGGAATATCTCACCAGGTGCGTTAATACTTTCTGTCTCCATGTGCATGGCTTTGGCTTTGTGTGTATTTCGCTGCGTTCCCATCTCCGCGTATATGCATTTCTCTCTGTACGTTAGCTCGTTGCTCTGTGTTGGCGTGTTTGTCCGTCGATACTGTACAATCACGCGGTTCCATTTTCTGTGTACTTTGCGTACACACTCCGCTGTACGCATTTTCTATATACACATGAAATTTCGATTCCCTATAATAATAACAAGAAAACCCGTGCTCAGTCTACTTGAAATTGTATTTGGAATACGCGCAGCAATTCTGATCGGCCTCGCGCGATGCACCTGCCATGGAAATCCATGCAAACTGCAAATCCGTGGTTCATTTTTTTTTTTTTTATTGCCACAATCTCATGTAAATGGAAAAAAGTGTGAAAAAAGGAATTTTTTTTTCTTCAAATCTCGATAGAATTGTTTCTCGTGATGGTCCCGCGATTTTTCGAGCTTTGTTTTTTAGTCTTGAGTGTATAGAATCGAATGGCACTTGGAAATTCACGTGCCCACTCCCAGAAAAAATTCTATCGCGTTCCCAAACGATTTCTCTGCTTCTGACTTTCATGCAGGCAGGTCTCTACCTCACTGGGCGTCAACACAATAGTGTTTCACGTACAAGTGTGCAGGTGCTTTCATATATTATGTAGTACATAGCCGAGCCGAGCCACGAGCAAAGTACAACCCCCTGGGTCTCGGTAGTGGAGGGGAAGCAGTGCTGGCGCCGGGAGGTTTTACGGCACACGTCGTTCGGGCCAAGGAAACGAGCACGTACATCCAGCGAATCAGCGTTTTGCTGGGCCAACACCTACGCGATACAATTTATCGAGTAACCATGAATTCTTCGAAGAATACTCGATGTACAGTGAGCCAACCAAAGAATCGTCCGAAAAAATGTAAAAACTTGAGTCTTGCTACATTTTTCTTGTTAAGATTTCACAATTTCGACAATTTTTGCAGCAAAATTTATAAAAAATTCTTCTATCTTCAGTTCCAAGGGGATCGCTTCGATGTAAGAAATATTTCCATAACGCATGAAGCACCGCATAACCGGTAGAAAACGAACCAGGAAAAAAAGAGAGAGGAGAAGAGAGTGAGTAAAAAAACAAAAAACGACAAAGATGCATCGCGACTAAAGAGCGAGATGAGGAAAGATCTCGTGTATATAAAGTCACGAGAGGGAAATCCTCCGTTTCCCCACTCCTCGGGTGGCGCAGCATCTCTAACTCTCCGGACAGCATACCTCGAACGCAACTATTGTATACGCCCTCGACGTGAGAGCAGGCCACGCAGCCGCTCCTGAGAGGAGGAGAAAGACGAGACCGCCTTCCCCCCTCATCCCACGATTTATCTCTCTCTCTCTCTCTCTTGTCCTCCCTCCTAAACCCTCCGTTAGACGTTTCTCCCTCTCCTTTTCCCCATCCATCCTCCTCCATTTCCTTCTTCTCTGTACGAGCTCTCTACTACATAAATATCTATATACATAGAGTTGCTACTTCGTTCTTGTCATTCTTTTTCTCCCGACTATCGAGCCAACCCGGAAAAATGCGTCTCCTTCCGCGAGTCTTTCTTTTCGCCAATAGCGTCCATTTTTTCTCTCACTAAGCAATTTCCATGGGGAAACAAGCATGAAAACCTAGAGATTCATTTTGCAAAATGGCGGAAACTCGCCCTGGGGTGAATTGTCTAAGAAAGTTCCTCGTAACTAATTAACCCGAGTTTTTCATTTTTTTGTATGTTTGTTTCAAGCTAGCCGCGAGATCATTTCCGGTGGAGCTTTGCAAACCTCTTTCTGGAGCACGTCCCTCTCTGGGATCTCAGGGACAACTTCGCTGATTTACAAACGCAGCGTCTATTACCAGTAGCGCAAAGAAATGGCGCGACACAGTCTCTCTACCGAATCGACTTCCGGTTCTCGACTCGTCGCGCGATGCATTTTCGAGACTGGCGTCTCGATTAGTGCGAGGGGAAATGTCGTTGCGTTTGGCATTTATTATTTTAGGCATGGGAATTCAATTTATCAAAATGATTTCTAGTCGCAAAAGATAAATTGCTCATTACGCAATTCGCGGTTTTCGAACGTTTTGTTTTCGGCAAACCATCTCGGAACCTTCTTTCGTTCGACGACCAGAGATGGGAGAGAAACTGAGCCCAAAAGGCGAGCCTCTTTGTGTAACGTATATACGTAATGTATATGCAATTAGCATTCGGAGAATTTCACTTTGAAAACGTCTCGGCGTGTTAACAGTGTAATGTATCGGTAGCTGCTGAATCGAGAGGAAGGAAAGGTAAAAAAACGAGAGGCTCTCCGTTGAATCCTTTCGAACCCGAGCAACAACGCCGAGAGCCTTGCTGCATGGTATACGCAAATTAGGCTCTCCAGTGTACACATAATAACGGTTATTGCGTAAACGCCGAACATTATCTGCACGCGCATATCGAATTTTCTTATTCTCTTTGGCTTTCTTTTTTTTTCAGTTTTATTCTTATTGCCTGCTGCATTCGATGTGCTGAATTCTCCCGACGAACGTGCTCGCTTTTTTTCTTCGTTCGACTCGCGAGAACCACGCGCGCGTAATTGGTTTTTCAAATTTTTTGTTCCGTCAAACTCTTCAAAAGGCTCGAGTCACGAAGTAGTTTGAAAAAATCGAGAAAAATGAAATTTTGTTTTCATTCGTTCTCGTAATATTGCGGACGATGAAGTAACAAAATTGCGGAATTGAAATATAATTTTGGAAATGCTCATAAAGCCATTCGCGTTTACTCGAAAAATGTGCGAGAAGTTTGTACACCACACAACGTAATTACAAATCTCGTCAATGCGATATAGTTGTTGACGTTTGCTAGTGGAAAACATTTAGCAATGTCATGATACGCAATGATCGAGAATTTTCAATCGACATTTGCACATGTGACGCGGACACGAAACAAGAAATTTATTCAGAATTGTCCTGCTGCAGCAGGATTTATTTTTCGCAACAAGTTATAATTACGAAACTCGACGAAATTGTGTAACTTTTTGCACACATATTTTAAGAATTTATGTCGCATTTTGCGTACTCGATATTGCTCCGATCACCCTGCAATTATTCCGGATGAATGAATCAATTGCTCGTATACGTGAGTGTGAAAAAGCATTTTTTTCTGTCATTGAATTATGCATCAGAGTAGAAAAAGAAAAATCAATGAGTCTTGATAATTCTTTAACTCTTTGGTTAAAAAAATTCGGTGATTTTTAATTGTCAAATTTTAGTCAACGCTGGCGAGTAGACGAGCATTTTTTATAGGCGAGAAAAAAGATTTTTTATTCGGTTTGATTCGCCTGGGAGATTATGGCGAAAGTTGGGAATGTGAAAACAAATAATTTGGCATTTCTATCGATCCCATTGACGATTCTATAAATAAAAAGAGTCATCGGAGTTTGACTGACAAAAGATGTCAGTAGGTTGACAAGTGGCTGTGATGTCTTTGTCACACTTTCATCTTCGTCGATCGCCACACGCGGGGTCATAACTCCCGCGTTATAAAACATTCGACGGATCAATAAATTGCTAGACCGAATCGCGTGTATATTTATAGTTATCGTTCCGCATCTTTCATTCGTGTTTCTTTTCAGCCGAATGATGGGCCACTGGTCCATATAAAAGCGCGTATATAAAAGGTACTTGTTATGTGTTATCTCGCCGGTGTTATACGATCGATTTCGTGATATTTTAACGCGCCAGAGAAATGTGTTATTTCGAAATACATGGCCCACATGGTAGATCCGATGCTATTGCCAACTTTCACGATCCTCCAAACGCAACCGATCGTTTGATTGTTACGCATGAAACAAGCAAAACTCGTAAAAACCGTTTTACAATCTTTCCCTCAAATTTGTTATGAAGTAACAAGTCGGAATTTAAATCCAACAACGTTGAATTTTCTCCCGATCTATTTCCAACGCGAATTTCACAGATTTTCGTCCCAACGAGCTCGTAGAAAATCATGAAAAAAAAATGCAAAGCAACATTTTGTTTCCTCTGGGAAATGATTAGAAAAAAACAGCCATTTCGTTGCAAACAGTTGCACATTTTATCGAGGGATCACGAGCCATTCACGAAACAAAAAAAACGCTAACCGTTTTGGTGTTTTTTTTTGCGTCATCTTGATAAGATCGTTGAGGGAAAAAAAGATAAACGATCGAACGAAATGTTGGACACTTGTGGCTGAAAACAATCGCCACCACGAACTCGAAAGTGCACAATTTCGTTGACCTTGTCGAATTTGTTGCTTTTATTTTTTATTGGTTAAAAATAATAATTGAATTAGAATCTTTGTGAAACTTACCATTGAGAGATCTTGCTGCTGGACCAATTGTTCCCGTAGGAATTGAAGCTGCAAAATCATTTCGGAAAGTCTGCGCTCCTTTTCGGCGAAACTCTCGGCGCAGAGAACCCTGTGAAGAGCCGCTGCACCGTCCTGTTGTCCGTCCGCGTTCGGTAGCCTCCCATTTCCGGGTGGAGAAGGTGCAACGCTGTTCGAGACGCTGCTGCTCCCGCTGCTGTTTGAAAAACGATAGAATTTTTTTTTTATCACGATTAAATCGAAATTTCTATTCAAAATCATTTTACACACGTTACCAAAAGTTCAGAAAAGTTTTTACATCATTTTTCGACGATGTTGAAGTTCGCATCGTTCGAATGCAACAAAATCTGATTCTTTTTTATAGTAAGGTGCCAAATTTTCATGCAGTATTTGTCAACGGTATGATGGGACAGTTTTCTTTGCCATTGGGAAAGTGAATTTGCAAGAATAATTGCAACGATCCCATTGATGATAAAAATAATGAAAAAACACATTATTCGTTGAATTCGAACGATTCGAAACTTCAGTATCGCATCGGAGAGTGGATTCAAAACCGATCAGAATCTTTTTTTTATCCGTGCCTGTGATTTTTTTATTTTTTCGTGTCTGCTGGTCAACATGATCTGCACTCTGGTCGCCGATTTTGGCGGGTGGTGCACTCGCTACGGCATTGCGAAGCGACCAACACGGACAAACGTATTGAGCATCGCTATATATTCTGGTTGAGAACGAGGATAGAGATTCAACTGATTTAAGCGCATCTGTACCAGAGACAGAGTGTCCCGGAGCAGAGAGTGAGAGAGCGAGAGAGAGAGAGGAGGAAAAAAGTAGAATGAGGGTGAGAGGTCGTGGGGGTTGGTTGGCGTGTGTGCAACGGCCGAGTTAGTGAATAATAGATAGGGTCGTGGCCGCGCAATCTCGGCGTATAGCGAGTGTTTGCACCGGTGATGGGCCCCCGGATGCTTGGCCAAACCAAGCCCCGAAGTGCTCCTCTAGCCTCTTGGCCACCCTTCCTATGTATTTCGCTTTAAAACCCGAGAGTTTTCTCGCTCTCTCTCTTTCTTCTCCTTTCTCTTTTCCTCTTGTAACAAAACTCTCCGCTCTTCCCACTCCATTTCCTCTTTGCATCTCCGTTCCGTGGTGGTCCCATCGCGGCGTTTTTCTAGCCCCATTTTCACTCGGCTCCAACCCGGTTTCATGCACGCAGGGAAAAATAGACTACGAATAAATGATGGCCCAGGCTCATTGTGCCATCACTGGACCATCCACACAGTCATATCTCTTTTGACGAAGCGCGTTCGGGCGAGCGAACAGTAAAAATCTTCAAAAAAACTCATTTTTTTTTCTTCAAAATTCTTTCCCGACAAATTTCTGATGTCCGTGAGTCAAAATCACAAAAAGAAAGTATAAAAAGCCGAATACTTCCGAATTGGAATCAATTTCCTGCTCGCCCTCATTAGCCAACTCATTAATGCGCGTCAGTTTCCCAAGACTGCTTCAAAGCCGAATCTTTTATGTGGTGCTCGACGCGGAAATGAAGAAAGCAAAAAGGAAATGGCACAATTAACGGGAGAGTCGAATGAGTGGTAACGTGTGTCATTTTACAACATTTAACAGCAAACAAGATATTTTGTGCGTTGTTTATAAGAAGGCAGTGTGTGATACGGAAGACATTTTGATACAGCGAAACAAATCGAGTTGGTGTGCGTATCCGTGGATGGCTATGAATACATATTTTTGTTCCTTTTGGCTGGTCGTTAACGAGGAATGCTCCTTATGCTGGGACACGCATGAAAGGCATCGTAGCTAAATATATATATCCATCCGGTCTATCAGTGTGTGTGTATGTTTCGTGTACAGTGGTGGATAATACTGGAGCACGTCCTTTGGACCGATAACATCAATGGTAAAAGCGTCGGCGGAGTCTCTGGAGTCCCTATTCGCGCCCCGCGACCCGGTCAGTTTCTCTCTATGCCGCCCAACAAAAGACTCATTCTGTTATTATTATTGCGCGTTAAGAAAGCCAAGGGCTTATTTCCTCACGTTGTACTATTCATTCGCTTCATATATGGACACACGATCGCGTGTATACCTATTTGTACGCGTGTGCGTCGCGGTTATTCTTTTACCATACTCCGGCCAAGGGATAAGGCGATATGAAAAACATCTCTCTCCATTTCCCGTCACTACGTAATCCGGAAAGCATACAACTACAGTATCACTTTGTTGTGCGCCTCGCAATAGCCCCTCGCTCGCTTTCTTCTTCCTCCTGCTGCTCGCTTCAATCGTAAAAATATAATCTTGCTTTTATTCCATTTTGCCTATGCTTCTTCAACGACTTTGTGTGAAGAATTTTTCTTCTTTATTCTATTCGCTGTATCTAAAGTCATGAGCGAACCTCCCAAGAACCCGCATACTTGCGTAATTGTGCGAAGAAACGTCCCTTTGACCTTCTTTTTCCTCCTCTCGCAGTCGCTTTGTTCACGAGCATCAATCATTTGCCAATCAAATGAGTTGCCCATTAGGAAATGGGTCGGAAAAGTGAGTGAAAAACGTTTTTTCTCTTCGGAACTTTAAGGCCTCTCGATGAGGTACGCGCTCTAAAAATGTCGCGTTTCACCGCGAGATTCGAGGCCATAATTTTCTGCCAATGTTATTGCTGCACGAACTCGTTACTTTGTCTTCCTGCCAAAAATTGTTTATCGTGTCTGTGACTCACACTGGGGAAAGCCCAATTGTATAACGTTTCATCTTCTACACATATACCAGACACGAAACAACCCGGTCAGCTGTCCACCAGCACGAGTGATTGAAGCAAAAAGGTGGCCATGAGCGTCCAGTAGATGACAAGCGAGAAATTACGAGACACTTTGTTCCTTAGCACTGTTAATTTTCGTCTATAGAAATCCATGGTTTTGATAAACCAAGCAAACTCTGTATCTGCGGAAACTTTCGCCGCCAATCAACAATTTTGTAATTAGTTCTTTTCCTATAAAAAGAATCAAGTTATTTCGAGAGGAATTTCTTGCCCATTTTTTACGCAATTTATTCCAACGTTGCGCGGGAGGAATGAACCAAAAAAGTGATTCGGATTTTTCATCGATTTCTCAATGGGGCAAAGGTCAAGTTTCGCCATTATTGAATTTCCTTTTGATTGTAAAAGACAATCGCGACGTATGTTGGGCTTCTCGGGAAAAAAATTAAAAGCCTCTGTCATTGAGATCTCTCGATCTCTCATCTGCGGTTCTTTCATTGTACGGACATAACGAAGAGGGAGAAAAAATTAGCCAGAAATGAGGAACGTTCGAGCACAAAGAATCGATTCATCGGCGGCAGGCAAATTACCTTGAAGCGATTCTCCAACGTACTCGAGGACGGAGCTTAAGTTTTTCAAGCATTGGAATAAGGAACAAGGGGCCAACGGAAAGAAACCCTGAAGAATAATAAGTGGCTATCTTTATATGTGTTTCACTCACTCGCGCTGAAAAGCTTTTGCATGCGAGAGAGAGAGAGAGCGAGAGGAAACGAGCACACAAGTCGAGTCCGTATTTCCGTCTTCACCATAGAGACCGAATGTGAGAACTGTGCGGTAGAGATTTTGGTCGTGTTCGAAGAGTTTCATCTTTGTTTCTCTCGCGACCCTTCCCCTCCTCAGTTTCTTTTCGCTCGGAATATAAACCTCGTCTTAGTGGCAAAATCGCAAAAGCGATGCCGAAAAAAATAAAATTAAGCGCGTTCTGTTTTTGATTGTGGCCCCTAGCGCCAAGTGTGTGATTTTTGAAAAATCACAAAACTTTTGTCATAGAAATTTTAAGTGTTCAACAATATATCGACGTTTTTTGACAAGATTTCATTGCTGTAATTTTCAGTGTACGTTTGCAATGACAAAGGGGACTGACCTGTGGGTATTGTGACTGGTCGGCGTCGAGGATGGCGGAGGTGTTCTTCGTGTATTGTTTTCATCCTGAAGAGTCAGAGGTCCACTGTTTTTTTTGCAGGTAAGCCTCTTGAGAACGTCATCCATAGATCTTTTGCTACCAGCAGAGGTTGGTCCAGCTCCGTTGTTGTTATTGTTATTTTGTGTGACACTGTTATTATTGTTATGATGGGGATGATGAGGGTAGTAGGAATCACCTAGGAGGGTTGGCGGTGAGCCGCACTCGGAGGAATTGGTTGGAGGTTCTTGATTGGTGCCGCCTGTTGCGTTCGTGTGATGATGGTGATGGTGCGGATGATGGTGTTGATGATGGGGATGTTGATGCTGATGCTGTTGTTGATGATGAGGAGGATGATGGTGCTGATGATGCGTCTGCTGTTGATAGGACAAATGGTCCTGGTGGTTGTTGCTCGTCGTCAGAGAAGGCCTCGAGCGCTTCAAGGCAGCAGGTGAAACCGGGGATGGCGATCGATCGTCCCGTAATTCGGGCTCGCTGGTCGTTGCCGGTGATGAACAACCGGACGACGCACCACAATCGACCTCCATACGTTGATGAGGATAACAAGCTTCTTCCAGCCGATCTACCATCACTCCGGAATCATCCGTCAAACCGATCACACCGTGTATCGTCTCACCCATACGATCGCCAACTATTCCTACTCCTTCACTTCCCCCGGTACCTCCGCACGCCGATATATCGCTCTCTACACCTGTCACTGGCGAACTCGTGTCCTCTTCCTCTTCGGCACCTCCCACGCCACCTGCACCGCCTCCGCCCTCCGATAGCTTCGTTGGTGGTGACTTCCTCTTCGAGGACATCCTTAGTCTGTAACATTGTAACAATTCATGGCAATCAATCATTTGGTTTACACCACATTATGACGTGCATTAAATTTAACATTTTTAACAAATGTTATCATTGTTTTTTCCAGTTTTCAATGTCAATGTGCGTAAAATGTCACAAAACATCAAAATTTCATAAAAACGGTATAACCGCTCTAACTTCCGCAAATTTTGAGATTTATTACTATTTCTTCTTTTATTGATAGAGTATCATAAAAGGCAGGTGCGTTATGAATTCGGGAAATATTGGTTGAACGATTCGAATTTTATGAAAATCTGCATTTTCATAAAAATTGTCTGACCACTTCGATTTTTGCAAATTTTGTAAGACATTGTGTCATAAGTCTGAACTTCCTATTTACTTTCTAGAAAAGTAGTCAAAAACGTTTGAAAATTGCTTTCTCGAGATTCAGCACGATGTTTGAAGCTAAAATAAAAAATGTACCTCACAAAGGAAGATTTCAGCATCGTAATGAATCTTGAGGAAGCCATTAGCAACTTTCAATCAGCAGCGTTTTTTCGCAACAATTTATCCGGAGAAACTGTGAATGTAGAAGAAAAATGCTGCACTCGCTTTGGAGCAGCAGGTCCAGAAGAGATTTTGCCATATTGGAAGGAATCAAGGAATATAGACAGGACGAGTGGGCTGTGTAACCCAATCTAAGATCGGATATTAGGTTGCTTTTAGAACACAGCTAGCTCGCAGGTGCGGAGGGAATCCATAATGCAAGAGCCAAGTTGATTCGCAAGCATGAGACAGAGTCAATCTCGAATAGATTCTCAGGTGCAACGTCCACCTTCTCACGAGAGTCCCAAACGTGTTTTAATCAAGAGCAAGCAATAGCTGAATGTGTAAATCCAAGCACACACAGTGTCAGATCATCTTCCGTGACGATGACATTCCTGTGTTTCGGGATTCCACCGGACACGACGTCTAAACTACCACCGACTTGCTCGCGTTTCGTCTCCGCTACTACAACTCTGCAGAGGCTCGACGACGTACACGACGATGGTGTTAATTTAGCAACAGCCTACCTACTGCGGGTTATCTATTCATTTCCGTCTACAAATTACTAAATCTAAATCGCGCAATTAGCCAAGAGGCAAACTTGGTGAAAACGCCCTCCACCTCTCTTTCTCTCTCTCTCTCTCTCTCCTTGAGAAGAAACTGCCATAAGAGAAAAAGACAGGAAAATTAGTTTCCATTCGGATCCTAAAAAAGTATCATTGTCTTGACCAAATATTGAATAAGAATCTTGATCTCTGTTCCAGAAAAAAAGGAATTTCGTTGCATTGCAATTTTTATGATAATTTTACATCGAAATCTACTGTGTTATTATAGTTCCCTGGTACCAAGTCGTCGCAAAAACATAGTAATTTTTCATTCTTTTTCTATCGAAATAGCGGAAATTATGACATTTTGCACCCTCACGGAAAAAAAGAAACAGTATAAAAAACAGGGCACCCACTTTATTTTACAGTCGAACACAGAATTTTCCGGTACGACCTGAGATTTTAACAGTTTTACTGGATCGTTTACAGTTCGTTAACGTAAATTCATCAATGTTTCTAGTAAAAGTGTTCAACTGTCAAAATTACATGAGATCACCGATTTTTATACTGTACGCAGCTGCAATAGTTACAGTGTTACAGTGATGACTACAGAGCGATTCATTCAATTTTACGGTGTGGCACGGTATTTTCACTATTCTTTCCACAGTTGGTGACGTTATCACGAACGCACATACACACAAACGTGTGTTTAACAATGTTGAACTGTTAAAATTTACTTTGGACTGCACTGTAATTTGAGCCAATTCGAGCCCTATTTTTCAGTAAATATCACTTTTCAATCGCTTCGAGTCCAATGTAAACCGTGTACCACGGTATTTTAAACTGTTTCTCTCTTCCCGTGCTTTTTCAGATGAAAATTTACCATGTTTTTGCTTAAATTTCTTAGAGGGACGACATGACACCATGGAACTATAATAACATGGTAATTTTTAATCTAATATTCTCTCCTTGTATTATACAATATTATATCGGACACAATAATAATCTGAAACGTTTGTTATAAAGTTACACAACGACGCTACAAATGCGCAATAAATCAGTTGGCCGTTATCGCTATCATACGCGTATACAATAAAATTGTTGTGTGGGAGTTTCGTAACAATTTGTTACGTGTGGTGTATTTAACGTTGGACCGCGCGCGAGAGAGGAGATTCGAGTCGAGGGTGAATACGAGAAGGCAAGGAGGAAGAAGGATTATGGGATTCGTCTTGAAAGATACATACACACTAAATCCTTATGTGCGTATATGAAAATATATATATTTATAGTTCGCAACGTACTCTCGTATCCATACATTCCATTATCTGCTTATCGCTCTCAAAAAGGTCGTGAGGTCGTTGCCAGACGCCTGTTCAGCTCTTCTCGGGTTTTGTTATAATCTTACGGAGTGATTCCGGCCAACGATATATATATGGGCGACTCCATTTCTAATCGATCACTGCCTTCCTCCCAAATTCTCGAATACGCTCGTGAATTTTCAGCATTTCCCAATTTCCCTCTCTCAAATTTTTTATTTTCCATCATTTTCTCCTCCCATCGATTTTTTCTCAATCGTAAATCGCGAGTACTGACAAAATTTGACGAAAAAAAAAAAACAGTCCCCAAAGTGGGCTTGTCGCCATTAGGGCCGAGCGCACGTTCAATTGGCAAAGAAATGAGCGTATAAAAAAAATCGGCGAGTTCCGTAAGCGAAGCGCATGTCTTCAGCGCAAATTCAACACGTTTCAGCATTTCGTTACAATGTATTTAATATTGCCGATATAGGAGACCTGCCAAGAGGTCGAACGCTGAGATAGAGATGTTCTGTTGTAGATTTGAGAGAGTGGGAAGGGTGACAAGTGAGGAGCAGAGAATCACGAGGATGCCGGATGGCCGATATTGCGCCGTGTCTTTTATCATATTTTTAATAACGCTAATTGAGCCCGCGCGATTGGTCGGATATATATGAATAAATATTTAACACATACTGAGCAGTGTGTGTGTGTGGGAGAGATATATAAATAAATGCGATGATCGTTGCGATCATCGCATCGTCTGCGGGAGTGAAAAACCAGAGAAGAATGAAAGCCGATCGTGTCGCGTGTTTGTAATCCACGCTAATTACGCGATATCTCAACAATGTACTCGTATCCATGTTGACGAACATTCATGCGCACATAAATCTGAAAGATCGACGTATCAAAAAGTGCCGACGCCCCGCGGAGGGAAGCGTGGAAGCCTGTGGGTGAATTAATCGAGAAGGGAGACAATATTCCCTCCGGCTCGCTGCTGTCGCGAGTACCAACGAGACGTATTCATATTTCAGTTAAACAAACGTCGATTCCAATTTGCCCAAACATGATTCGCGCATTGATTAATTTTCCCACAAATTCGAGCCATTCGGATCGATGGAAATTTTATTTAAAATACATGCTCATTTTCGTATCTGTACGGGACCGTCCAGGATTTTTGTGGACGGAGAAGAAGCGACGTCGAAAAAACGAAAGAAATAATGAAAATGAACGGACGCGCGGGGAATTGGGGAAAAAAGAATGAGAGGCAAAGAGTCACTCGCGTCGAATGAAATATATTTTTGAGTTGAGAGTGAAGCAGATGCCGTGGGCGCTTCTCAGCCTCGTAACCCGAGTAATTTAAGGGAAGGATAAACATAGCCGACAAAAACGTATAAGAACGACTTTTCTCTCTTCGCGGCACTCGTTATTTTATCCTGCGCGCGTGTTTCCACGCGGCGCATCTTTATTCTCATTTCGCCTCATCCAGGCGCCGATTCTTTCCTAAGATTTTCTTTCATCTCCACACTTCGTCATTCACTCCTGAAAAAACCTTCGGAACTTTTTCTTTGCTGGGAAATTCGAATGAGAAACGCGATCGTTCGTGTCGCGATCTTGGCTCGTCACTTCGTAGTTTTCAACTGATGCAAAAGCTGCGGCGATCCAAGCGCTCGCGCTATCGAGACGTAGAACCGCGTGGTCCAAAGTTCGTACAATTGAAAATGTAACGAAATAATACACGAGGTATTTCGTCAGACGGTTCCAGCAGCACATCCGTTTGATATTAATTCCATTCAAATTATATCGTATTCGCGGCTGCTATAATTTCGCAATATGAAACAAATTATACCACACGCGGAGAAAACTTTCGGTTGGACTATAATTTTGAAAAAACTTTTTTCTTTTAACGTGCACGGCGTGTAAGTTTGTGATGCGAATTCAGAGTCTATCGGATAATTCTGAAGCAAGTGAAGTTTTTCGGCTTTTCATGGAAAACAAAATGAATTTTTTACTTTGACCAAATATCGGGCTTTTGGAGCAAAATTTGCTTTTTGGTTGCGACAATTAGTATAAAAATCCATGATCTTGAAGTTCGCAACGTTGGGATCAAACGAAAAAATTTGTTCACCAATTTTTCTTTTAATTTCAAACACCATGAACATTTTTGCCACGATTTTTTATTTGGATCCTTAAAAAAATGGTTTGAGTATCCTGACTAAATATTAGATGGGAATCTTGAGATCTGTTCAAGAGAAAACATAATTTTGGTTGCATTCCATCGATGCAAATGTCAACGCTGTTAAAAATACGTCAATCCCGCGCCCTTTTTCCCCTCGTTCTCCCGTTTCTGTACAGTTTTACCGCGTTGTTGACTAGTTTTCTAGCTTTAAGCAAAATTTCCCGAGGCTCACGTGATCCTGCGTGGGAAAACGAAAAAAATGAGCCCAAGTTCAACGCTTTTCGTTCAATTTTACCGGAGGGATGAATTTTTCAAAATTGGGCTCATTTATGACCCCAGGTCATCGGAATAAGTGAGAAAAAATAAGTTTACCGCTGTAGGGTTGACAATAAAGGAATTTAAATCGTCTTGTATGACCGGAAACCGTCCTACGGATCTTGGACAAATAAATATAGTGGCTGAAACGATTTTCTATAAAAACTGAACGACCGAGCTGGATTCCACAAAAATCCTCGCGTCCGTTGCTGTAATTTTTATAAAAATCGTTACGCTCATTATTCAGGGTTGTGAATGTTCGATTTCGAACGGAACGGAGCATAGGAGCGCGTATCACGGGAGTGTGATAATCGACTGTCATCGAAAAACTATATTTCTCATCCCTGTTTCTCGTTCGTTACGTAGTGGCCAAGATAAGTCGAATGAACGCGAAGCATGGATCTCTACGTCCCCCGTTTACAAACTCAACTTCCCTCCTCTCTCTCTCTCTCTTTCTCTCTGTCTTGACGTTTTGCGATTACTCTCGGCTTGAGACTCCGTTATAGCCGGTCTCATTCATTCCGACGGCTTCATAATTCATTGACAATGGAGGGAACAACGGCGTGTTGTTGAGCGAGTAAGGCAACGTAATCGTATGCGCGAGTTTTGAGAGGCTGTGTGTCGAGAGACTTCTCTCACGTCTCACGATTATCATGCGACACTGTTCTCTTATCTCCTCCTGCTTTTGGTCACTCGAAGCTTATTTATATATATCGATATGGTTAATCATAGGCAATGGAATAAATTCCCATGAAAAGGGTTTTGTTATCATCGAAGACGTTAACGTTGCTCGATGGAGCCTTCCACCTAATTTCTGGAAATTAAGTTCATCGATAAAATCCCTTATCCTAGGCAATCGTAGTTTTTATTTATTTATATTTTACAGAAGGTTCAGGGTCGCCGAGGCCGAGTCTGCGGCAACATGTGGTAACGTTTAAAGCCCCACGTGTTTCTAGCCGAATAGAAACTTCCGACTCGTTGATTAATAAAATTTTCATATAAATGCTCGAAACTTTTGTCCAGCTCTTTTTATTCCCAAATTAATTAGTCAAGTCACGAAAGAATTTCCGCGAAAATATCCTCGAAATTCTGGCTTTTCAGAATCGTCCAGTTTCGACATTTTTTTCAGCGACCAAATCGTCATGGAACCCCATGGAACTCAATGATTTTCCTTCAGAAAAACTAGCGTGGGAAAAAATTAGACATTTTTTCTTTCTATGCCACGCGTTGATTTTGCTCGAATCTACAAATACACGTGCGTTTCAACGTGCCGCCATGATTGCATCATACATAGACGCACGTTTGCATAAGTGTTACAGTTTCGTGCGTGAATGCATGTCTGCGCGTGTGTGTTTTATCAGGAAAGGTCGAACATCCCGGCGGTAACTCTCGAATGATTAAGTATATCATTGAGAGAAATGTTGCGGCTATATTTATAAAGTCGTGCGTTTTATTTAATCATTTACGCGCGACCGCGACTCCGTTATTGTATAGCCCCGCGTTTAGCGAGGGGGCGGAGAGGATTTTTATTCACAACCTAAAGCATTTGCATTTTATACCGAAGAAAAAAAACATTATCGCGTTATCACGACGAATTTATTCTCTGAATTAATCAATGGGCTTGATGAGAGATTTTTAGCCGCAGCATCTTTCGCGGGCGATTGGATTGCATCAAGTATTTGGAAACTCGCGAAACAGAAAATTGTTTATGGTTTGGAAAAAAAAGGCTGGCGGCGAGGATGATAAAGACTTTGGTAAAAATATAAAAACGAACAAAGAATGCTCGAAATTTTGAATTGTTTTCGCGGCAGGAAAAAGAAAATGAAAAAGAATGGATATTCGTTATTTCCAAATGTGAAGAAAAAAGCACGTTTCAATATTCCCATTGCGAATGCCGCAACGCTTTGACTCTCTGGCTCTACTTCACATGTGTTCCGTTTTTAGTAAATCTCTGCTCTGCCGGTTTCGTAACGCCCAGAAGGCTTTGAAATTGTTTCAGGCTTTGTGTCGTTTCTCGCTCTCCTTCTCTCCTGCTCTCTCGCTGACTTTTAGTTTCTCTGGCTCGATCGCTGTGTTTATACCGGCGTAACTAAACTACCTAAACCAAAGCGTCACGTCGTACGTGCTTGACAAACCTTGTCGTTTAACAAGAGCATTGTCGTCCAATGCGCGGCGTCGCCCGACCAACTACGCGATAGAACCTTCCCCAGCTCGTTTGGTTCATCGTTCACCACCACCACCACTCTTTCTTCTCACTTATGATGCAACCGTTCCGAGACAACACTTGGAATTTCTAAACGATCATCCATCTGTATTATGTTCTTCCTTTTTTCCTCTCTTTCTCTCTCTCTCTCGCTCATTCTCTCCTCTTTTCTATACATTATTCTTCGCGAGTCAGGACAAACGTTCATATTTCTTCCGCACTTTGGTGAATAATCAATTAGGTACCTCTTTGTCAGCCTTTTTGTAAGTAAATTTCAATAAATGGATTCGACCCGTTTTGTTTTCTTGGTTTGAAGCGAACAATTATTTCCATCGTTGAATCTTAAATGGAATTCAATTTTCCCATCAATTTTTAACGAAAAAAGAGTTGCTGCAAATCATGCGTGTCAGCGTGTAGGAAAAAATGAAATGAAGGTCGATTCTCGTGATCGTGTCCGCTCAGGAAACTTTGATGACGATGGTCAAGTTCGCATCATTGAAATGCAACGAAATTCCGTTTGTTCTCGAGCAGATTCAATTGGAAATCGATAAGAAAATTAATTAATAGAAAAACTTACGATATGGTTCAGGCTTCGCAGTCGATCTATGAAAATTCGTTGATTGGTAGCGAAAATTTGTAAGTAGGTCACGGAACTCGTGGTCATTTGAAGAAAATTAAACGAGAACGTGAAAATGGGCGAAAATCGTCACAGTTCGTCAAAACCTGAACCATTTTTGTTGGAGTTTCTTTTATTTTTTTGATTTGGATGGAAGGTCGACGACTTGGCGGATCAAACCTGTTGGTGACAAGCTCAACTTGTCAAAGTTCCGTATCCGAATTGCTAGTGTATCCGTTTCTTCCGATCTTTTTGTATAACTTTAAGAGGAAGACTGGAATCTGCGGTTTGAGTGCGCGGAGAGGATAGAAGAAAAAAAAGTTGTCGGTTACCGAGCCAATGAATACTGAATAAGCCGAGGGTGTCCCGTCGTCATCGTACACGTCTTTTCTTCGAGCGAGATTTTCCTGTCAGAAGGAAAGAAGAATCCCACATAAAATAGGCAGTAGCGCGTTCCCCTTTGCAGCGTCGAGACCGGGACTGGGATCGCTAACAGGCCAAAACATTTCAAACGTATACAGTTCGCGACGCGAACGAGGGGGAGGATCGGAGGGGCAGAAAAGGATCCAATGCGGCTGGAAAACCTTAGAGACTGTTCCTTTTCCCAAAGTTATCCATCTCGACGTACCTCAACTAGATTCATGTCTTTCTCTCTGACTTTGCGTACTCGGATTGCCCTGACTCGGTTAAAGTGTCTATATGCATGGTATACCAGGCCCCATAGAAAAAAGTAAAAAAAAAAAGCGAGAGGTGCAGAATGACGAGAAACTTGAACGAGATTCACAGCATCCATGAGGATGTAAAACGAAGCCTCTGACTTTCTATTAGTAGCACAATGGGAACGTGGTTTTTTGGGGTGCGGCATCTGTTTGGGCTCAAGTAGCGCCCGCGCAGTCGCAAACCATCAGGGGTCCCAGTACAGTCAACTTAACATATCATTCGAAATTGGTACACCCTTAAAAAGCACGGCCTCGAATATGACGGAAGTCACTATACGTGATCCAGAAGTCTTCGAACGACAAGTTGGCACACTCCAAAAAAAACACAACATTCCAGACAAACTAGACTGGCAACTGGACCATTTCCCAAATTAATGGTTCTCCCTGTCCTGGGAACTCTCTGGCAAGCCCCGATCGTCGTTCCCTCAACTCGGAACTGACAGAATTGAACGGAACTAATCCCAAGGAATTCCATGGGGTAAGGACGTTGCATACGAAATTTTCTACCGATGGAGTCCCTTTGAATTTGCAGCACGCAAACAGAATAGTGAGATCTATTCTAAAGTCGAGATATTTATTTATAAAAATCACAAATTTCAGTAGTTTTTCATGGATAAGAGCGCGTATCAAAAGTTCCAACTTTCGACATCAAATATTTTGATTTCCGAACGGTGAAGCCTCTTGAAACTTTCCATACACTTTTATGCATCGAATTGAGAGATTTTTTCAAAATTTTACAACCAAAATTTGCAATTACAATTTAGAAAAGAAACATTCAGATTTGATCGTCGCCATGCAACGTCCTTAACGCGTCTGGGACGGATTTATTAGGACCAAACAGGAAATTTGGGAGCAGAGCCTTTTGAAATTAATGTGGACAAGTGTCATCGCAGGTGGAACTTTGTGGAGTTACGAAAAAAGCTCTTACCATCAAGATATTTTGCTGACGATCATCAACAGAGATGGAAGCACCAGATAGTGTGACGGTAAGGCAGAAGGAGGAGAGTAAAAGGAAAAAAGATGATGAAGAGAGACGCGTTTAGTGTCGACGCAGTCCCGTTGACGGTTGGCGCTCGGAGGAGAAAACCATATCGTTAGTATTCTTTATAGGAGCAGCGACGTAGGATATGCTCTACATAATGGAGTCTCAGCAGCTAGAGAGCGTGGCTCTCTCACTTCTTTTGATGCCGAGGATCGGGCCATCTCTTGTTTATGTATGAGCGGACCGCACTCCTACAAGCAAAAACCTCTCAGACACTGACGTACACAGGCTTGTGTGGGTTCGATCGAACGTGTGCAATCCACGTTCGTGTACAAGTATAACCAGCAGGTTTTACCTTAAAGCTTGCCAACGCCAAAGCGATCAAGGCGAACTCGTAAAAGGATGAAAACTTTACTGACTAGCCATCAAGAAAACGTATTCACAAAACTCTACATGTTTCTCGCGACACATGTGTCCTCGTTCCCTTCCTTTTTCTCCTGATAAACCAATCCCCACTTGAATCGGAGCTCCCTCGAACTTGAAAGTACCTCGTTGGATTACATGTCAATCGAGCTTGCTCGCGGTCGGTCCTTCCAACCCTTCAAATTTCCTCAAACGTTGGGACATGTACGACAACGTTTCGACTAAATGATTCGCCCAATGATTCGGAGCAATCGATGATGCTGCAGTTTGCATCGTTGGAATGCAACGGAATTCCGTTTTTTCTGGAGCAGAGCTCAAGATTCTTATCCAATATTAGGTCTAGACCATAAAATTACCTTTTTTCCCCTTTTCACTCTGTTGCGTTTTGCAGATATGAATATCTATATTTTTCGTTGCATCAACTCTGTGCACATCCCCTCAAGAAACGACCCTAAACTGTTATCAAATTGTTGTAATGACTTCGATCAACGTTCCAGTAAAATATTACGAAGTTCTACGTTCTTGGACATGTTTTTTTAGTACTTTTGATTTAGTACTCAACTTTGCGAACAAACCCGCAATTTTCTAACATCTCAAAACTACTGCGTCTGAACTCTTCGGAGGTTTGAGTGCAACTTTGCAGATTTACGTTCAGTTACTTCTTTGGGAGGTTGTGAAGATTTTTCCATAAGGAGGAAATCGTGATTTTGAAGTCCGGTCGAAATTTCGATCGCGTTGTTCAATGTGGACGAGCTATCTCGAGGATTCTCTCAATGGCTCTGTTATCCATTCCAGGGTCGAGGGAGAGAGAGGGTCAAAGATCGGTAGTATACATAATGGTCGATGAAGAAATGAGCTTGTAATAAAAATAATTGATTCGCAAGAAGCGAGTGGAGGCGGAGGGTGAAAGAGGAGATTGGTACTATTGGGGAAGCGAGAAGAAGCGGGAGCGAGGCGTTAGGTTGACTGGTATATCGCGAGCCTCGCTAACAAGCGAATCGATTAATATGAGAGAGATCGGCAGGCACGCGGCTCGCTTAGATTAATTCACGCTGCGGGAAATCGCCACGATTGGGATTAATCATCGAGTCGATTGCCAGGGAGAGAGAAACAAAAAGTAGAGATGGAGAGAGCGATGCTGCACTCTTCTCAAACTTTTGCTTTTGCTTCGTGGCTCAACTAAGTTAAGGGGTAGAAAATCGAGAATAAGATCGAGCGTGCTCCTGGCTGGAGATCGCAGCTGAATCGTGACCACATTCGATATGTCTCGCGTTCCTTTTTCTCCCTCCCGCCCTCCTTCGCTTCCACTGACCAATAAAGAATTGCCTCTTGCTAGACTCTCGAGCATCCTGTCCGTACAAATTAACCAACACATATTATCCATTTGTCATCACTCACATATTTATCTCACCTACCCGAAAAAATTGAAAAAAAAAAAAAAACAAAACGAGTCTCGTTCCATGAAAATTTAAGAAAAAACACGAGCTTATGACATTCAAATCGTTGTTGAATTCTCAGCAAATTGATCATTCACTTTTCGATTGCAAAAACAAAATTTTCGGGTTGGATCCTAAAAAAATATCTTTTTAGTGGCCTGACCAAAAATTGAACAGGAATCTTGAGATCTGTTTAAGGAAAAAGGAATTTGCTCGTTTCCACTATCCTTTAACGAGAATGTTGTCGCTTTGTAGTAATTAAACAATGGTACCCTCAATAGACTGAGAAATATTGATATAAAAAAACTGGAATGTAATACCGTTGGACTGCTCTGGATGCCGAATAAGATGAAAGTTATTTTATGACACGATTCCATTATTCTCGGCTTGTGCATATTGTTCGAATTCCAAGAATACATGGCTTTTAGTCAATGAATCTGTGTGTGTATTATAGTGCAGTGTGTCTGAAGTTCTCTACACGTAATGTTTTCTCAGAAGACAGAAGAAGGAGAGTGGATGCTGTGACGTATGGCTTTGGGAAGCAAAACAAAAATGGTCCAGCAGAGAAAAAGTGATAGAGGAAGAGAAGGAGAAGAAAGAGAGAGAGAGAGAGAGAGAGAGAGAGAGAGAGAGAGTGAGAGGGGAAGCTGAGGAGAACTGAGGGTTGGATGTAGAAGAGAAGTCAACCGAAAACTTTAGAGGAGGTTTGTATGAAGCTGGACCACGTGGACCACGTGGCCCCCGAGCTCAATCACATCCGGAGAATCACAAGATGACGTGATGTGTTTCTCTCTCTCTCTCTCTCTCTCGCTCCTTTTTTCTTTTTCTAGCTTTGTCTCATCGTCGTCAATGTTCTCTCCCATAAACGACACGAGGGAGAAATACGATCGGTGAATACAAGCTGGAGAGCCCAAGAAAACGTAGCAAGAGGAAAAGAAGGGACGGAGAATGAAAGAGAAGGATGGAGAAGCGACGGCTCGCGAGTGAGACAGGGAGAAAAGGCCTTCTGGATCGAGTGTGGGTTTAAGAAGAAGTGGGGCCATGTGTTCAGTGTCAAGTTGCTTGGAACTACCCGACCATCGACGATACATACTCCGGGTTCCCTCAACCACACTGAAAAATACATACGGTTCATCATATCCCTCTTTTCCCTCCTCATTTTCTTCTCTCACTTCCTTCCATTTACATGCAAATCTTACGATATCTTCCGTACACAATTTATCCATCAGTTTTACCCCATATGAACTCTCGTTACCAATCAATTATTTTTTCAAATGAGCGACCAAAAACGTGTAAAATTTAATGACACTGCGAATTTTCACTTCGAAACTTGTAATATTTTATAAATTTTCTATTTTATATTCAAAAAACAATTAAAACTGCCATTGTTTTTAGAGAATTACTGCTAAAGATTGTAATTATCATTGTTTTTCGTCGGGTAAATCCGTGTACGTTATATGACGAGCGTGTTTTTCCAACGATCGGATAAAAACAGAAGAAAATAAAGAGAAACGATTCCATATTGGAGTTGGCATGTGAATAAGATTTTTCGCTTGTTCTGTCGTTGGTTAACACGAACGGGTGTCCGCCGTTCATTTGTGCACCTAGAGACGTGGAATGGTGTATCTTGGCCAGTGAACGAGTTCCGAGAGAACAAGGAGACAACGCGAGATGAGCAGGAAAAGACATGAAAAGAATGTGAGCGAAAGAGATCGAGAGAGAGAAACGACGATTCTGAGACGAGGAAACGTGCCGGAAAAGCAAAAGATAGAGAGAGACAGAGCGAGAGAATAAGGTTTAAGAACGTGCGTAACTGCCTTCCATACATCAAGAACAAAGCGCGGTAGGCTAATGCGCCGCTACGAGTTGCAGGGTTTGGCTGCAGCTTATGTTAGTACTTGCGCCTCGGCACTTATTTGAGTATATCTTCGGATTCTATTCATCCTCTTGCCATTAAGCCAAAGCGAGTGAGAGAAACTCGTGTAGCGTCATTTTCGAGCACACAGCAGCAATAAATGCTACAGATACCTGCAAATCTCTCTTCTCGCCTTCTCCCTCATCGTCTATTCTTTTTCTTTCCGCCTGCGTAGTTGAGCCTTGATTACTCGGTAAATTGAATCTCGTTGTCTCCGTCGAACCATCTTTTATTAAAAAAAACGACAAGTGCCAAGTAAAATATATCGAAAACACTGGGAAATTGCGTGTCTCGCGGCTTTAATCAAATATTTTTTCACTTTCAATTTTTATCATGTCGCAAGCTGAGTTTTTATGCAGGCCTTGAAAAAATGCGTTTGCGAAGAAAAAAAAATTGATAAAAACTACTTTCGGTTTTTATGAGACAATTTTTAATTCATATTCCATTGAATATAGCAGGAACTCTGACGATTTTTCCATATTTTGACAATTTTCATCAAATTTTCATTTTTTTTTCGTTAAACTTTCACATTTTTGGCTCAATTTCAAGTAATATGGTCCCAGTGAACTATGACGTCATCGTAATTTTCGATATAATTTAGTGTCCGCGTAATAAAACCGATTCTGGCCAGTATCTCGTCTTGTTTCAATGCGAGGGTTCGTAATGGAGTAAAAGTGAACGAGTTTCGAGGGTATATACGTAGAGTAGATGGTGCTACTCGTATGCGGCACGAGGGACTATAAACACCCTGGCAAAGATTCATTCATTACGCGAGTAAAACGCTGACCGCGATTATAAATCAGGCACACACTGCGGTGCCCACTGCTGCTGCGATTCGTTATACGTTGCATTGTTTCGTTAATAGCTCGGGATCAATTTTCCTGTGCAAAATGTGCAAATTTTTGTTGTTTTTTTTTCATGTTACGTGAAATTCTGTTTTTTGTTGTTTTATTATTTCCTCATTTTACAATTAATCTTGTCAGGTGTCTTCGGTGCAAAGAGGCGAAGGACATATGGTCTACATTGTTTCGCGTGACGTTTTTCAGACCCCCCGGGCCATCCAAAAATTCCGTTTACATCAAGATGTCAGATTTAATAATAGTACCAAGTCGCTGTCCTATACGTCGTTCGACCACGCGCACTAGCGCATATTCATACGTTTGAGTCAACACACACTTACGTGCCCATTATTCGATCCCTACCAAAATTATGATGCTGAAGTTTGCAACGTTGGAATGCATCGAAAAATATTTAATTTTATTGAAGATTCATTCAATTCTCAATGTCATCCCAATTTTTCGAGCCGATATGCTTTTCGAATGGCAAAAATTAATCATTTTGTTAATCAAAATGCAAACTTCAGAGTCATACGAAAATTCGCTCATTATTTTTCCGCTCAACCCTAGAACCCGGGGTGAAAAACGACCCCAGGAAATTTTTTATTCCGCGCCCTTTCCCATTTCGTTTTCCCTTTTTTTATCGTTTTACTGCATTTCCGACTAATTTTTTGACCCGCAGCAAAATTGGCCGAGACTCGCATGAACCAGCATCAAAAAATGGAAAGAATGAGCCCAGAGTGAAGTCTTTTCGTTACATTTTACTGGAGATATGAATTTTTCACAATAACTCGGGTTAATCACCATGTGCGACTAATTATACATTAATTTTTCGATTCGGTAACCGAAATGATCGACGTTTCTGCGTCCGTGAGAGCCAGGCAATGAAAACCCTAAACTAAAACCAGAAGCGTTTAGTTAGAGGCTCGTGATAATTAAACGACATGAAAAATGTATTGCAAAATTCGTTTTCGAGAGTGTGCGCGCACGCTCCGACGCGTAAATTCGTTCAACTTTTATATGACGCTAAGTGGCGAATTTTATCGCTCGTATTTGTCGTTCGAGGAGTTGATGGTGTAATGTTTCTCGCGCGATCTATCGTGTAAGAAAAATCAGGGGACTGGTCGATTTTTACTGCGTGCAGTCTCGATTTTTTTCCGTGTAATGAATGTTAATTTCGTCGATTTTCCGTGAGAAATTAGATCAACTTCTTTGACAACAATTTATTTGTCATTTGTGACAAAATGGTAAAAATTTGTAAACAGGTTTTATCGATGAAGTTGATTCGAGCGCGGGTGCTGCTCCGGAAATTGAATACAAATGTTTACGATATGTAATTTGTAATTGTAATTTAGGATCTGGGTGAAGATTTTCGCTGCTGCGGGTCTCGATCTTTGGCTCGTCATTTCTCGGGGTGCATTCATTGCCGAACGCGTTTTACAGCCACGCGATTACTCATCCACGGTCTCGCGCCCTCGTGCGAGCTCAACGACGAACAAAGAGTAATTATTCGAGAAATTCGTGGAAGCCATTAGCCGTGCGCGAGAGCTACGCGAAAAACGCAAAGGAACGAGAGAGCGAGCGAAAAATATGGAGAGCAGGAAAGAGAACGAATCGAAGTGAAAAAAAAACGAATTTCTACGACATCGGAGCTTGGCGTTTCGAGGCCAATTTTTGTAGCGCGAGTCTTGGACGAAAAAAACGAGATTTCCTGCAAATGAGTGACCCACGAGTCATCGAATAAATCTCCTGAGGTCGTTGCATCGTTAATTATCGATCGATATTTTCGTACATTCAAAATTATAGTCTGATAAATATGCCATTATCTTTTTAGGGAGTAACTGAATCAATTAATTTTTGAACTCTTCATTCATCCCCCAAAAGATAAATTACAGTATTAAACTTCAATTTTTCTGACGTTTTCAACAATTGTTCTTATTTCCATGGAATTATCGTCGTAGAGATGCAAAACTATGGCTCGGGCTGCAGATCTCTCGCAAATGTACGGTCAATAAAAAATTTCCGCGTACACACGAAATTTCTATTAAAATAATAAAAAAAAAAAACTAAAAAGATTCATGAATTTTTGATACTGAACAAGTTGCAACTTCCGTTTGCTCGTTGAATAATCAACGAAACCGATTGGGCCCAAAAAATTGAACCAAAATGAAAAAAAAAATTCGCTACGCTCATTTTTCCGTGCAATTATTTCGACATGAAGAAACAAAATGATATTGGATGAGAAATATCGAATATTCGTGCAATTAGCAATTAACGAACGTCGACGAATTTTTTCGTATATATTCGAAATGTTCTACGGGTCATGAGCGTAGAAAAAAAATTGGTTTCGTTGCGGCTTTTTTCTGGCGAAAAAAATGCTTCCTCGTATATTGAGAAAAGAATAAATGCGGAGAGTGTGTCGTACGCGGAACGATGCGCTGTTAGAAAGATGCGAGAGACTCTGTACGAAAGATCGCGGCCACAGAGAAGTTTAAGAAGCATGGTGTCCAAGAAGAATATGCATATGAAGGATCTCTCTATGGAGTTGAATAAAAATGAAGAGAAGGAAAGAGAGAGAGAGAGAGCAGTTAGTAGAGAAACGCCAGATGGAAGCGATTTTCTTGTTTTTGACAGTGTCCTTCGGCTTTGGTCTCTTGGCGCGAACAACAACGAGCACGACAAAAACGTGAAGAATGGATTGCGAGAGCATATATCTTATTATTCTTCTTTACATTCATTCAAGCAGTTTCTCTATGCGCGTGTGTGTGAAGTCAAGACACGGAAACGTCGAGAGCGAACTATTGTAAATTTGGTTAATGTCAAAATGGAGGAACTCGGGAGAATAAAGAGTCACGAGGATTTCGTCGCAAGTCAAAGCGATGAACGAGAAATCTAGCGTGACGCGCGTGTCACACGGGAGCTCGTGTTGCATACGTTAACTGCTCGGCCCGATGCGATGCCTCGAGCGAGAAAATCATTTCATTTCGTACGGAGCAAGATTCGCGAGCATCAGCAATATTACGTACTGCCATTGCTAATTATCTTCGCTCATGAAAACGTCATTTACCATTAAGAAAATCATGAAAAATGCAGCAAGAAATTTCTGTTGGACGCATATTTTGTTGGACACGTTCGAGTGGACTTTTTTTTCGAATAATCCACAAAAAAATTGGCATCACAGATAGAAAGTCTATTTGGTAAGAAAATGTTTAAATTGAAGAAGAAAAATCATGAAAATACTGAAAATTGAAGAAAAAAAAACAATTTTTACGACTAATTTTTGATAAAATGTGGAAAATCGAATTTATCGTGTGAGTGAAATGAGTGAAGGAGAATATATTGAAGAATGGTAGAATAATTCAGAGGCTGTCACATTTGAGGATCAAAGGTGACAGACAATTCCGAAAATCCCGATGAAAGAAGTCACTTATGAGTGTCGAAGGACGTAAATCGTGAGCTCGAAGGGATTAGAGACTGACAATTTAGCGTTGTCTCGGATAAATTAATGCTTGTGTATAGCCATTGTTTCTAGGGTCTCTGGGGAAGACAAGAGATTTTCAAATTCCTCAATGACTCCTCAGCCTCCTCTCGTAAACTCGTGTTTCTCTTTTCGGTCCAGGCTGCTTTCTTATTCGAGCTCTCACGAGGCCTTTTGTCATTCTGAAACGGGAGAAGCTAATCTCGGTCTGAGCGAGGAGACTATAAGAGCCGCGACCAGGAGACAAAAGACGTGCGAGAGAGCTCCGCACAGTCAAAACCGGAGGAGGGGGTAGAAAAAAGAAAAATCGTTGCTTTCGGTATTAGTTCTCGAGTCGTAAGGTTTCACACGAGAGCTTCAAAAAAGTCTCGTCACTTGAGATATGTCCGATTTAGTTACCAGCCCCCCCTCGTCCGTATATTTCTTTTCCCCATTTCATTGTTTCATCTTCGATGTGCAAAGACATTCAAGAAAAATGAGCAAAACGGCTCCGTAAATCGTCTTCATTTACCCCGAAATTTCATGGACCAAACTTCCGCTGGATAAACTCAAAAAAAACTTAAGATATTGCTATCACAAAACGACTTTATTAAAAGTTCTTTCAAAATTTTGTATGAAAATCGAAAAATCTTCTTACATTTCTAATCCCGAGATATTTAATTTCCAATTTTTAATTTTCCCGATCCAAAAATGTGAAAATTCGAGTCACGTTTCGTTAGAAAAAGTAGCAAAAATCGGGTTGGAATTTTTTAAGAAAAATTCTATACACATTTAATTGCAACTCATCAACAAAACGGGAATGAATTTTACACTCGTTTACTTGGGAAAAGTTAAAAATGAGACATTAAATATCTCAAATTCTTGACGCCAGAGAATTTTTATTTATATGGGAGAAAATTGTTAGTTTTGGTGTCGAGAATATTATTTATACCAAATTATTCAAAAAATCCTAATTAACGTAATTTTGTGATAATAATTTGTTCGTTTTCGAAAAAGCCTCGTGTGCTCACGCTGGATCGTCAAATTTGCAATGAAGAGTGCGAGAAAGGTATAAACCGATAGGCGAGAAGAAAATGTAATGACAGACCGAGAGAGAGCGAGATAGAAACGCAGGGCGAGAGACTGTGCTGGAGTAAAAATGAGGATGAGAAGAAAATGTTTATATATTTATATATATTACATGTGTGTATATGCGAAGACACGTATATAGATGTATAAATGTTGAGCACAGTGTGTACTGCAGACATCATTCTTTTTTACGATCCTTGGCCTATTTTAAAACAACGCGAGAGCGAGAGACGAGTGCTGCGAGTGTAGCCAGTCCCAGACGCACAAGTCAGAGAACTTGAGCATCAGAAAACATCAGCAGGAGCGCGTTTCCGATGGAGGGGAGCACGCAGCACATGGGAAACTACTCCATAAGCCACAATATCACTCTCTGTATTTTGTTATAGGAAGACGAAACTCTCCGATCGACAATAACAATTCTAAACATTATCAACATCACCGGGTTTACATTTTTTCAAAAGTACTACATTATTCGCAGCGCGCAGTACATATCTCGCTCGTAAATGTCCATAACTCCCTGTCGGAACGCTTTTTTGCACCATCCGCGATGACGCAAATTCTCATTGCTTTAAGACTAAAAATACGCTATATATATAAATATATACAAATCCTTTCAAGATGCTCTCTAAAAACCTCGAGATTATTCGCTCCGGTTCGTCGTCGATACAATAGACTTTTTTTTCCCCAAGATTTTTATTTTATTGCTGAATCTTGAAATGGATTCGAAAAGCTCTCGTTTCTGCGCGGCACGCTTGGGAATTCCAATCGATTTGTAAAAACTAGAAAAAAATCCTCGTGGGCTGAGGTGAATTGGAAATTTTGAAGAATTTCGTTGAGTCAAAAAACGCGTTAATGGACTCGTGACAAATTTTCAGCCGATCGACACTGACAACTGAAAAAACTCACGACGATTTATATAAATAAAGAGCAACAAATATCATGGCAAATCATGAGAAACAAGTCGCGAGTCACGTCACGCAAAGTTTTTATTTCAAGTTGATAAAACTCATAAATTGATAACGCGAGAGCCAGCGATCGTTTACACTTTTGAATGAAAAAACAAAAACGATTGGTTTTCGAAAAATTAGGCATGTTCCCTATCCGTCAACTGCGAAATGATTTTTAGAGTGTTGATAAATATATCATTCTCTTGGGCGAGAAAATAAAGTTTTGGGAGACGACTTGACAGTGTTTGAGGCAAAAATTTATTGGGGAAAATATGCTCCGAGTTTTTGGAAGGAAAAAAATTGTCTGGAAAAAATGTGAGCTTTCCTGTTGATTTCTCGCGAATTTCGGTCCATCCACGCGCCCTTCGAAAACCAGCCTGCGGTACTAAAGAAGGGTTTCCGTCCCGAGTAACCATGAGGAGAAAGGATTTCTCAATCTCACTTCAGAATAAATATGTGCGTACGCACATTCTTGCTTTCACGTGTGTTTACACAAGAGGGGTAACACGATCGGTTGGGCTCCCGCAAAACCGCATCGAAGGGTCTCCTCGTTACACACCCCGAGGGCCAAAATCCCACAAAACCAAGTGGTTGATCCTCATAAAATAAGGTGGTGCGTAAGGACCTCGTCTTTAAGTGTTTCTTGACAATAAAAATCGGTATCGAGTCTTGCCCTCGTTCGTGCATATTTTTTTAATAAAAAGAAAAAAAATATTCCAAGTCACGTTAATTTTTTTTTACCTCTGCGATGTTAATCACGACGAAAAAGATTTTTTTTCGTCGTCATTACATTAAAATTGATTGCCTGCAAATAACTTGATAATTTTAAAAATTTTTTTAGGCTGGACTTTCGGAAATTCTTTCCCTATGGTGAAAAGCGTTTTTCCAGGGCCTGGGACGGGCCTCCATGTGGAAAATTCAGTGGAAAACATTTTGGGCAATCGTTAAACACGCGGGATTCACTGGTTCATTATAAATTTCATTGGTTTTAGAAATATATAGGAACAAAATGATCCTTTCGAGTCGCCCATTCTCTCGGAAAAGAGCCTCGAACCGAGACGGAGCGAGAAGCCCGAAATCGGTGCTCCGCACGTATTAGGGGAAGAAGAAAGAAAGAGAAAGAGGGAGGGAGTAGTTGGACGATGACAAGAACGAAGAGAAACGAATGCGAGAGACCAGGGTCACTGGGTCAGATGCAGTGCACGCTCTCAGCATCACTGTTACGGTTGCCCGTCTCTCTTGATCGCCCGCAAGTCGCTCCCTCGGAGCGTAATCTCCTTCTCTCTCTGCCTCTTATCCTCTCCCGCGTTTAACACATGGCCCAAAGGCCTGGCTGGCGTGTACCTTACGCACGCACGCATGTAACACACAACGAGAAATTCCAAAGCGGCTCAATTATTCCGTTATCGGAACAGAGATTTTTTCCTATTCCCCTCGACTCCTTAGTCTGCTTTTGTTTCTCTATAAATTTCCGATTGTCCATCACATGGCATGAATACATTTTTGTTCCTTTTCAAGTACTGACTATTGGAGTAATTAAAAATTTGCCGTAAGTGGCTTTGAGAGACTTTCGATTCATCTGTTATTTGGACAGACGTTTCTAACTAATTAATTGTCCGATGTAACGATGATTCCGTACGAGACGCCGCATTTCAATGAGAAACTGATTAGCGCGGAGCATGCATTTTTGTACTGCGAGCGTTTCGCTTTGGCTTCAGCACCAAACGGTGGAGGATTTCATGAGCAAGTGCGTCGATGAATGATAAAATTGACGATAGCTCGTCACTCACCTGCCGATCGTGCTCATATCATCCCGTCCGCGAAGCGGGGAAAACGTTATTTCTGATAAATCTCGAAACTGTAGCGATCTCGAGATTAGCACGCGTGATAATTAAGTTCCCACTGCTTCTTTCCTTCGGATCACAATCACGTGAGATTTTAAATTAGTTTCACCGCACAGACCCTCGACTCGCTCCACTGTCTCGAGAAAAAAAACTTTAGCGATCCTTTCGCGTGGTTTTTCAAGGGATTTCTTTGTGGACGCTGATTTATCGGTTTAGCGATGAGTTGACACTTCGCGATTACTGAATCCTCGTGTTCGACGCCGGGGATTTTTCATCACTGGCAAGGCCGTATATGAGAGGCTCACTAAAACCGGAAGTACCGGTAAAGCCCTCGATGAAATCGCTTCTTTCGTAGCAGGCAAGGAAAATCCAACTGGCGACAAGTTTCGTTTGTTATTTTTCGCTGCTTAGCGCTGTTGATTAATTGTTTCCGCGTGGCACGTATTTCTGGCTGAATCCGAAGCAACTTCCGGTTCGTAATAACCGGTTGGATAACTGAATAAACACAGGAGTATCTCTCGAATCGTCGCAGGAGTTCGATCGCTGCAGCATGAGTGCGGGAGTATTGTGTCGATTTTCATGAACCTCTTGAAATAATAAGTCACTCGCACTGGTTGAAGAAAAAACCGCGATCCGGATAGTTCTGTACGAATCGGTAGCTCAAAGCAAAACCGCGGTTGGATCCGAACGTGGTTCGAGGTCGTTTCAAATCCGGAACCAACGAAGCAAAAATGCTTCAAGTATGAATGAGTGCGAAGAATCGTTGCGGAGATAAATCGCGGAGCGGAAAAATGGTTAATCGATGAAAATTCGTAGATAAAGTTGAAAGCGGATAAACAGGCTCGAACGATATGAAAAAAACGTATTGATGATAGAGGAGAGAGGCGATTGATAAAACAATAGAATGCACCGTACCGACGGTAGGGTTTTGTCTCTCTCGTAGACTTATTTTATCTCGTTTTAGTATGCGTATGTACAATGGTGAAAATATAATCGCCGCGGCCTCGGAGCGTCGGCTGACTGACTGAAGAGCGCGCGGGCTACGAGGTCCGCGGTGGGACGACGAGGCCAGAGACGTTTCGGCAGGCGCTGGCTCCGGCGCAGATCGAGAACGTCGCACTCCCTCTTGCGTTTTCTCTCTCTCTCGATCTCGTTGCATCCCTTACGCGGCGGCGAGTGCCCCGCTGGGGCCTCACGCCCAACAATCGAATGGGGAGCGAGCGGGGGAACGGAGCGCGAAGAGAGCGGGACGAGGAGGGGCAGGGTGGGAGGGGGGATTGACACCCCCGCGCCTCGTCTCCGGACGACGACGTCGCGACGCCTCTATCGCCTTCTCTCTTCAGCACACTTAGCCATAGACACACACATGTGTTGCTCAAACGCCACGGGCCACCTCTCCACCACCAGATGTCGTTGTTATCGTAAGAGAAGGAGAGAAAAACGAGATAGAGTCATGTCGAGCGGCATCGTTACAAACGCTCTGGAATATCCTTCTCCCTCCCCCGCGCCGTCTCGTCTCTCTTTCTCTCTCTCTCTCTCTCTCTCGTTCCATTTCGTTTGTCTTCTCTCAAGAGTTGAACCTTTTTTCCCTTCTATCTCACTTTTTCTTTTGCCGTTTCTCAGTCTCTGGCTCTCTCACTCTCAGACGGTTATATCAGTGGTAGCTGACAGCAGTAGTGGTAATACTTAGTAGTAAAAGCCGAGTCGAGCGTGCGCCAGCGCTCTCGAGCATCCACCGAGTCCACGGATAGCCAACTTGGTCACGCCCTTTTCGGCCACTCATGGCAACGCCTCCTTTCTCTCCTACACCCACGCAACCACGCATTTTCCCCTCTTCATTCTCCCCTCTCTTTGCTCCTATTCTCCCCCCCCCCTCCCCCGCCCCTCCCGCTTTGCCACTTCTTTTCGCAGACCTGCGACATTCTCTACCGCGCGAGGCCGCGAGTATGCCGCGAGGCCGCCAGTCGCGATAGACAGAGAGGAAGAGTTACGCCGCGCGATCAAACCAATGCGCGCAGTCCCGCCGCGATCGCACGTATATATAGTCATGTAGCTCCCTGACACTTATTGTGTGTACCGGTCGCTCCACGACACTGGAGACATTATTATCATCGAGGAACCCAGCGCTAATGAGGAATTTCGCCCCAGCACTAAAATTTTATTATCAAATTATCGATTTTTATTTCATTTTCCGTCGACTCTCCGTCGACCAGCGACCATTTTTCCAAAAATTCCACGGAACCACGAGAAAATCTCTTTGCAATTGCCGTTTTGCAAATCGATTATTAGTCAAACGTCAGGAACAACCCATGGGGGTCTTTATTCTATGCAATAACGCAGTGTGCAACGCTTTTATGATTTTCCCTTTCCGAAGCTTTCTGGAGTCAAACACATGACACAAGATTCTGGAAATTTTCAATCAGGGACGAGGAATTTCGATGGTCAGTCTAAAAAAATGGGGAATCGCATTAAAATTTTTGTATATTCCGGAGCTTTTCTCACAATAATTCGTCTAATGGTGCGTTCGCAATGATGACGAAGTTTTCGGGGATGCATCAAGTTGCCAGATCTAGTTTCGTGATTTCGACATCAATGTGATCGGAATAAATTGAAATTAAAAATATCAAAATTTGCTTGATGATGATATGTTGAAACGGGAATTTGGAGGAGTCGCGGATTGGAAGATGCTGGAAAAGAGTGCCGTTCGAAGGAACTGGATGCGGCGTTGTGGGGTGGATTGATGGTGGATCAGGTGTGCGCCTTGAGGAGAGAGCCGTGTGGCTTGCGCATTGTCTATTGTCTGGTGTGCGGCGGAGCGTCGATCGCGCGGAGGCGGCGGTAAAAGCGCACTCGGCGCGCAGCAACCCCCGCACAAAGTTGCCGATCCAATGGAAACTTGGAGGGTGGGAGTTGAACTGGTTTGATGGACCAATAGGACGGGAGTTACACCCGCACAAATCACAATGCTCATTGTTGTCGCTAGCTGTCCGCCCACCTCGTGTCCTCCTTTCGCGTCTTGGCGGAATATATATGCGCGCGCTATTTTATAAAGAAACTCTGGCCTCGCGTCGATGGAAAACGGCAGCCGCACACGCGCCGCAATCCCACCGGAACATGGGCACGAGCTCTCTCCCTCTCTCTCTCTCTCTTGGGCTCGCTTCCTCCATATATATACACGCGTATGTAAAAGACCCTCGAGGGGGACCTGCTTGGCCGCTTCCACCTGTACGTTCACAGGTGGCCACCCTGTGGCGTGTGCCCTTTTGCCTGCGGGTTTCGCTCACCATTCGAGTCCCTCCTTTCTATATATGTGTTTACGCTACTTTTTAGTACGGTTTTTATGTTAACCGTCTTGGGGGTTTGACTGGGTGCGAGAGTCAACTCTGTGCGAAGGGAATTTGGATTAGACGGGCGACTGTTTTCCATCTTTCTTTGCATCCGGACGTGAGGATTCTGGAGCAGAAACTGTTTTCAATAAAAGATTACCGGGGTGTCGAGATTGAGGTTTCTTCCTTGATTGCCGCAGGGGTCAGAATGACGCCAAGCCCAACTTTGATCTGAAATTGGCCTCCTGCCCAACGACGCTTTGGGAAGCCGAATTTTTTTTAGTCGTTTTGAACATCCGATACAAATTTTTTCTCTCGATATTCTTATTCGGAAAGGTTCAAACTGATGTCCTGAATTTTTACGTCTCTGCCGGAACGATACTGACAATGTAGCAGGCGATTAAACATCCCCGGGGTCATTCCGACCCCGCGCGTGTGGCCAGCACGTTATTTCTAGAATAACGTGTCACCACGAGCACAAAGTTGCGTGCTGGCTCCTTTGATGGTGAGCGCGTAAGATCGTTATCGTTTATTATGGTCGTAATAATTGAATAATTCGTAACAATTTAAATGTACGCTCTGCCATAATTGGTCACGCTGTCAACCAGCGTGACTGAGCTTTTCTTCAGAGTCCACTTGAGTATTAAGCCTGCTTCTTAAAAAGCTGTCATTTATTTTGTGCCTTGTCAAGCCATGAGACTTATGCCCATACGGAATATCATGGACGAGCTGGTACTCCAGATGAACTCACTCGTTTCCACTAGTGTAACATAGAGTACCCTCAATGTCTGAGTGCAAAAGTGGGCCTGTATTATTTTTCAGGTGAATCCAGGCATGTGTATACAGAGGAAATACTAGGGGAGGACGTCTCTAGCAAAACAAGCCCGCGCGCCCGATGTTCTGCCGCTGTGTGCATCACGTAGAAAGAGAGAGAAATAGAGCCAAGAGAAACGAACGCGAGAATGGCGTCGGTGCGCATCCCTTTCATGTCTCCCGCAAACCTTTTGCCTCTCCTACCACTTGCCTTCCCCATTCCTCTCTTTCTCCATCTTCCTTTATTATGCCTCTCATCCTCCAAGCGTTCCCTGAGCAACCGACTCTTCCTCTTTCTCTCTCTTCTGTTCTCTATACTTTTTTTTTCATTCTCCTTCGCTCCCACCTCTCCCCCTCGTATTCTTTCTTTTGCCATCATGCACTCCCTTCTCTCCTCCTCATTCGATCCTTTTGATTCGCTCTTGCTGCCTTTTTCGTACAAGACAGGACGAACGTCCTTCTTTTTCTAAGCTCGCGTATACTAAAAATAAATACATTTCAGGAAACTTTTCCTTTAGCCTTTATCTAATGAACACTCAGTTGCGACCTGTGAACCGCGATATATCGTGTTGTCGCGACGACGTTTTCCGCTTTTACGAAAAGATTCTCCGCTTCGTTTCCAATTTTCACAACAGCGCGTCGTCTGCTTTGACTATTTTTTCTTTGCACTGCCATTTGATCGTTTGGTAGTGAGTAATAATGTCATAAACGGAAACAACAATGTTTGGCATCGATTGGTATGATTCTGGGAATGTTCGGTACAGAGAAAATCAAATGATTGAGTCAATAAGTGAGATTTGAAGAGTTAATGATATTCCTATGGATTCATCGATCGACATGGGACGTCGATCTACGCGTGCCTGCTTTTTCTACCAGTATTGGCCGTCTGTCTGAACGAGAACAGCGGAATCGCGTATCCACTGCGGGGATTTGATAGAGTTCGTGCACGCAGCATTTGCCGCTTTGCTGATCTGCTGCAAGTTCTATTCTGCTGTTGTACGGCTCGAGCTCGATTGGCTCATTCCCGCTTGTCCGGCGATGAAAAACTTTCAATGTTCTTTCGAGAAGATGAAACTCGTCGTCGTATGGGAGGCGCACGATCATCCGATGTACAGATTTTCTCCTGTCATACGCGAAGCGCACGTGTACGTGGTTTGAATTAATTGAGTAGGACATTGTGCGTTTGATGTGATTGCTGCTGGAACGGCGATGATTATTGCCTCGAGTGACGCGCAGGGCAAATAGCCAACGTGAATAATCACAAAGAAATAAAAAATATTAAATGGAGAAAAATCATTGAACCAACACGCGCGTCCAATTAGACACCAAACTCAGATTTTTTGTTCTTTCGCATTCAACAACGAGAGGAAACATGGACTGTCTTACTTATTATATAAGACCAGTCGTGTTTCATATTGATACTTTGCTGTTCAACTCTTCTTGCGCCTCGTTATGTACAGCTCGTTTACAATCATAATACATAGACTGGCTTATTATGTCTTTCATTATGACTTAATTTATTGGATCGATTTCCTCGAACATCGTCGAGACATCGGGCCTGCTCATCGAGCCAACTTGGGACATAACAAAAAAAACAATATATATCTGTCCCACTCATGGTTCAGCACAGCAAGTGGCATAAAAAGCATATGAGAAGAATACGCGTGAGAAAAAATGCCTCCCCCTTTTTTTTCTCCATGTATTGTGCATTAAACGATGCGACTTGTGCTCCCTATGTCTCTGTATGATTTAGAGAAAGAGTGAGAAAATTAAATTTTAACATTCGCTAATTATTGGCTTCCCATTATCAATCATTAGCATTAGCAAGATTTTGGCTTGTCGTGTGGATCAAAATTTCTCTTTGTTGCTGAATTTCTCACTCTTCTCATCCCAGTACGTTTTCCTTCTCCGATTTAACCTTAGAACGGTGACCTCATTTTTTTTCTATTCCGTTAGACCGGGATCGATGACCCCAATTTTGAAAAATTCATATCTCCGGTAAAATTTAACGAAAAGCGTTCGACTTGGGCTCATTCTTTTCGTTTTTTGATGCAGGATCACGTGAGCCTGGGGCAATTTTGCTTGAAGTAAAAAAATTGGTCAAAAATGCGATAAAACGATAAAAACCCGAAGAACGAAGGAATAAAATCAATAAAAATAAAAAATAAAATAAAAAAAGCCAACATAATGGGAAAGGCTGGATACTTCCGGCATGTTTTGTATTTGTTTCGTTTATAGTTGCACGAAATATCGAGAAATTTGGAGAATGGACTCCGTGTCCAGATCCAAGTGAAACAAGTCAGGGGTACGTCCGCCTCGAGCAGGGTGATGGCGCTCACTGACAGCTCTTCCATATACGAAAGCTTCAGTAACGCAGGGGGCGTTCATGGAGTATGAAGAAAGAAAACAGGGAATAATCAGGGGCAGGATATCCTCGGAGTCGAAAGCTTCGCCTCGTCGTCGTGGGAGAATGGAGAGAGAATCCCAGAAAGCGCGCAAGAACGAGATTTCTCCAAGAGAGATTCACAGGGACGAGGAAAAAGGAAGAAAGCGCGAAAAGGAGGTAAAACTCGAGACACGCATCGTCCGTCCAAAACGTGTATTCGCTTCGACGCATGGCACTTTCAATCAGCGCGACGTTGGCCGCGGACTAGCCACTGGAAATTGTAGCATATTTCCTCCTAACGGAATTTCCTACTTGTTCCTCTTGAAGCTGAGCTTCTTCTTCTCCTCGTCATCGTTTTTCCACGCTACGGTCAGGGACTTTGCCGTAATTATCTCGCACAAAAAGCCATGCTAGAGCAAGATATCTCGCCTTGGTGAAAATGCCACTCCGTTCATGCCCACCCACGCTCATTTATAAATGGCGTTTCGTATTATCGCGTGTCATGTGGCACGGAGTGGCGGATTTTCAATCAATCGGACCAATAATTATTCTTGACTAATTATCCCTTCATCAAAGCAGTTTAAGAAGAAATTTCTCAACTAAAATAATTCAAGAAAAATTCGATATTTTATCGTCGCGACTCGACGCAAATTTTTTTATCGAGCAAAAATTCTCGTCGCTCCTACAAAAGATGAAAAAACAATGCCAATTATTTCCATATGATTAAATTCAATTCGAGAAACGGCTCGAAAAAACATTCACACAGCATCACCCGCGCCCTCTAGTAGGAAAATATGTATGACTCTGTAACACGATGCACATGAGAGCTCGAAGAGGATGTACCATTCTATTCCGGTCCGAGCAAAACTGTGCAAGTGAAGCGACGGAGACAAGAACAATGAGTGTTGTGAGTCGCCCGCGAGTTGTCTCTGCGACTGGGTATAACCCAAAATTTCTTCACTCGCTCATTCTAATTTCTCTCGTCGGTCGCTCATATAGCGAACGCGCGAAGCAGAAAAAAGAAAAAGGCGAAAAGCGAATTGTAACGGAACGGAACGCGAGCAATATGGCCTTTTGACTTTTCGACTATTTCGTACGTGCTAAACACGTTACTGAAAATAGTGAAGAAATACTATCGGCTTAAGTTATTCTTGAAGTCCATAGTGGCCTCGCTCTCACTCTCAATTTTTCTCTTATCTCGATATTGTGATTGCTTGCGGCTGGAAAAACTGAGATTCTCTGTATCTCATCAAATCGCTTCATTATTTTATGAATTTTTATATAAATTTTGTTCGTCTCAAAAGGAAATTCTGCCCAAGGCATGAATACGTGATGAATAAATCAATCAATCGGTCTCTGCTTCGAGCAGAAATATCGCAAGTGCCTAAGCCTGACAGAAATACTCGCATGGTGGGAAAAAAAAAGAGAGAAAGTGGCAGAAACAGAGAGAGAGAGAGTCAGAAATGAAATAGAAAAAAGAAATAATTGAAAAGAGTGTGTTGGGTCGAGGAATTATATAGTGTGGGGGAGGCGGTGGGAGGGAGGAGAAGATTTATGCTTGGCGCAATAGTGGTACTAGAAGAGCAGAGTATAAAAGTGAGAAGACGGGTGGTTACAGTAGCAAAACTCATGGAGAAGCGATGATGGCGTTCCGACGTTTTGTTCTCGTTGGGCTGGACGGCGAGCATGTCATCGTCGAACTTGCGAGGCACGACGACAACAACGAAGATACGAGGGTTGAGCACCGTCAGCTTTTGCTAGCTCTACATGAGAGAATAATAAAATAACACGAGTGCTAGAATAGGCGGAGAGAGGGAGAGGGGGGAGAAGAGATAAGAGTGAAGAAGGAAAAACAAGAAGAAGAGCAGGAAGAAGACGAGAGCCTCCCGAGAGTGAAGACCCTGGCTGATGCACTCGTGAATGAACATTGGCTCGCGAGCATTTCCGGCGCTCCCTCTCCCCTCTCTTTTCATTTTCTCCTCCTTTTCTTCATCCCTGACATAAAGTTTCTTTCACTCTACCTCGCTCAATGCCTCTCGTCTTGTCCTCCTCCCTCGTTTTCCTCTTTTTTTTTTCTTTATCATCTTCTTCCCCTTTCCTTTCCTCCTTTTTTGGTCCCTTTCGTTTCTCTCTCTCTGTTTCTGCGCTGCTCTGTTTTCTTCACTGCAGGAACGACCTCATCTAACTTTGTGTCCTCTTCTCTTCTTATGAATGAGTCGCCACAGTCGTCTTTCGGAACGCGAGAGTGCCATCTCCGAACTGAGAGAATATGAGCAAGAGAACGAGGCGGAGAGAGAGGCAGAGAGTGCGTGAAAAGGTATAACTATATTTTAGCGTATGTATGAAACGACAGAAGAGATGCACACTGAGAGAAACAGATATAGATGCTGGGGGAGCAGAATATCAGAGAGAAACGCTTTTCGCATATGCATCTCCACAGAGAGAGAGAGAGAGGGAGAGAGCGAGAGAGAGAATATGCTCCTCGAAATGATATGCGCTTAGCTCGAACCCAAGCACGCAAGCTGCGACGACACTATGCGGCTCAAGAGTTCGCTATATTCCCCGAGTACAAAATTAGAAATTCACGAGAGAAAGAGAGAAGGACAGAGATTTCTTATGCTACAGATTTTCACCTCTCGCGGCAACATAACTTTCGATTCTTTTTATCTCTCGCCTATTCTCATACGTGCATGTCATTTTGTTTATTCCCGAAACAAGCGCCAGAATCGCTTCGATTTAAGCCGGAAATTCGTGTCGCGGTTTTCGAATCTTGCGCCAGAAACTTGAATTCTAATTTGCACAAATTTTTCCTGTTGACTGACTGAATTGACACTTTTTGCCACGCGTGGCCTAAATCCGGGAGATTATTGATTCGCTTGAAGCGCGAAAATCGTTCATGTTTTTTGCTCATAATTTGACACTGACGTACACGGAGAGAACATTAAAGCAAATACTTGGTAATTTTTCATTCATATATTGTCTAGCGAACGTCCAATTTTAGATTAAAAGTTCCTATGAATTCGGTAAAAACTCTAAGACGCACGATACGGTTTCCATAATGTCATAGTAATTTTTGATATTATTTTATAAAAGATACAAAATCCGCAATTTTTTCTACAAGTCTTGCGCAATTTTCTCTCTTTCTCTTCCTCGTTTTCCATTTCGTCTTATTTCATTCGTCATTTCCATCCATTTCTCGTGGTGTGTGTGTTTTTTCTTTTACAGTCAATTATTAATACATTGCCCCAGTGGTTGCAGGCTGGCATGCATTGTGCATCAGCCGGAGATGAGTTCGAGAAGAGAGATCTCCCTTGAAGCTGTTCTCTCCTCGTGGCGCGCGCGGTCGCTCGCGCGTCCGGTTAGGCACATCCCGCGTGTGTACCCACGATTATAAATAGTAACCCCCTTTGTCGGTGCTTGTGCTGATGCTTGTGGCTATCTCGTTTCTTCTTCCTCTTGTTCATTCTTTATCTTATACCTCGCGCGTCTTTCACCCTTTACTTTCTTGACTTTTCTGTACGCCTTCGAGTATCTCTCTCTCGCTCTCTCTCTCTCTCTCTCTCTCTGTCTCTCTGGATCTTGGCTCTCCATTCCGCTTGCCGAGCTTTAAAGCCTTTTAACCCCATATACACGTGTGTCGCGTGCGTGTCTCTCAGTTTTATATGTGCCTCGTGCCACTGGGTGAATGACTAAATGAAAAGACTCGGAAAGCTCCAATCCTCTGGCTCTTCCTACACAGACGAAGCTTTTTTGTCGACGCGACGAGACAATTCTCTACGACCTCGCACTCCTTTTTCTCTTTCTCCCATTTCTTCTCCTTCTTATTAACTCGTCTCTTTCATTATCCCGGAATTTCTTGGGATTTCCCGCTCGCTTTTCCAAATTCGTTATGTTTTTGCTTCTTCACCGCATCAGACCCACCAGCCAGCTGGATGCTCATCGCGACATGAACGAAAGCGCGTATCATTTTCTCTCTAATTGGTTCCTTAATTTATTTCAACCCGAGTCAAAGAATTTTCAAAATTCCTTTTATTTTCAACCCCCGTACGGCAACCTTATTTTTGTTTATTACCTATTCCGGTGACCCGGGGTCATGGATGACCTCAATTTTGAAAAATTCGCATTTCCGCTAAAATTCAAAACGAAAAGAGTTGAAATTGGGCTCATTCTTTCCGTTTTTTTAAATGCAGAATCACGTGAATCTGGAGGAATTTTCCTCCGAGTCGGAAAATTAGTGAAAAAGGCGGTTGAACGATAAAAAAAAAAAGAGAGACGAACCAAGTTTGCTTGAATTTTTTTCACTCATCGCGTTTCTCGCGATCTATCACGGATGCAGTTTCACCATACGATGATGCATCCACGCTGCAGTTGTTCGTACGTCAAAACGTATAAATATAGTTACCGACTCGTGCATGTACGAGCGGGTTAGTCCGGAGAGTCATGTTTGATATGCGTGACAGGTGTCCTGCAGGAGCAAGATTCGCCTTCTCTGTATTTTTTTGATTTTTATTGCGAGACGTTGACTATGGACTTGAAGAAAATCCAACAATTATAAAAGTCTCGAATTGTATTTGATTTCTTGGACAATTATCAATGTTTTAAAAACCCGCTCGAATGGATTTTTATACCGTCGTCTTTTTTCTTATTTTACATTTTCATTTTCGTACGTATTCGCGGTCGAATGTGTCGTTTTTGTTGAAATTCACTCTCGTGCCTTGACACGAATGGAAATATTCAGTGAACTTGAAGTATTTTAATCCCCACGTCGATATATTTGGATTCGAAATTTCTCGATTTGGCATTAACGTCTGAATGCTGTGCTGGCGAAATTACTTTATTAATGATTTCATTCATTTATTTATTTTGCATTAACGTTCTTGACACCGGAACTATAAGAATTATCTCCTGAGAAGAAAAATTTTCTAACCTCAAAATTGATCAGTTGCGAAGAAATGTTTTCAGGATTCGGCTTGAAAAAAAATCCTAAATACATTTTTCTTGCAACTCGATTTTTGCAACTTTTCAACGAAACGTGACTCGAATTTACACGCGTTTAGATGGGGAACATGAAAAATTGTAATAAATGAATTGTCTCAAATCAAAAACGTCGGAAAATTCTTCTCCATAGGAGAAAACTGTGAGTTTTGGTGGCAATAACGTTTTTATACAAAATTTTGAAAGCGGATACAAAAATGAGCGACATTGATCGGTCAAGTTCGTTCTAATCGCGTGGCTTTTGCCGTTATGGTCAGAGAAAGGAGAAATTAATTCGTCAACTCATTTAACGTCCGAATAAAGATTGGAATAAATAAGTGAAAAAATTGATTGAACAAATTGGCGATAAATTCCATTCGGAGAATTTAATGGTTCGGAGCTCGTCCATATGGTAGATTATTGTGGGCAGAGATCTGGACAGATCTCAGTAAACTGTGCGTTATGCTACATAAGCGCGTGTTAAACTTACGTGGGAGTGAATTACGGCGTTTCGCTTATTACAAGAACCGGCGAGAGCGTTTAATAAGAGTGCGAACGAACGAGCTCGGGCGAGTAGCCAAAGAATCGGTTAACAAAATCAAGCGTTACTTCGCGCAAGTTAATACACTCGAGGAGAAGCAAATTTATTCAGATATTGGCAGCTTTAGATTTCTATGCTCGCGTGCGATAAGTATTGAGAGATCAGAATAAATGAAATGACGCAGTGTCCGCCGCCGCGTCAGTCCGCGCACAGAGCAAAATGATAAATTCTCCAATTTCTCATTCCACCGACTTGTATTTTCTACTCTCGTTTTACGAGTCATTGAACATGAATGAAATTCAACGCGCACTACAATTTATCCAAATTCCAATTTTCTTTTTTTTTCACCTTCGATACATTTCGTTCTTTATTTTTCAACATTTCCAAACCTATTTCGGAATGCGGGTGCATAAATTTTTCCCACTGATCGTAGCGACTCGTTGAATCAATTTCAATTCATAATTATTTTCAAGCAGATTTCCAGTACACAAATTTCATTTCTGTTCGTGCATGAAGAGAAAATTATATCAAAAACGCGTTCGAGAGATCATCAATTTCAATTTCTCATGTAAAATTGAGCGAAAAGTGTGAAAATTTGACGAAAAATTCGAAAATTTGGCGAGAAATGTAAAAAATTCGATGAAAAATGTCAAGATTTGGCAGGAAATGTCAGAATTACAACATTTTCAATGGAATATGATTGAAAAATTACAATATCTTTGCTAAAATCCTTTCGAGGGCCAATAGGGGGGCCCCATACTAAATTCTGACATTATTTTGAACCGGAATTTGGTCCAAGTGTCGTAAAGGCGAAATTTCAAGGTCTGCGAATGTTGAGACTTTCACAATTCAAAAATTTCATGAAATTTCGATTTTCCTCTCGATCGCTTGCTCTCGCGACGGTTACGAAAAAAATTATCGACAGATGGAAAAAAAACTACGTGGATGTCGAGTTGTAAAATAGCAAGAACGATCCGTGGGCGTGACCACAAAGATGTCAATTCGACACTAACGTCACTCGATTACTTGCGAACGTTCCGGTCGAAAGCAGGGATCGTGCGATATTGTTCAAAGATACGACTCAATCGTCCGCTGCTGTAAAGTGTGTTGCGCGAAAAAGTCGTTATCGTACGAACAAAATCATAAATTTCAGTGAGAATGAATTCTTGTCCGGCTAAGCTCTCGTATGTTGGGCGTCGCGATGCATTCGCATGAATGGAGTCTGTGCGGTTCACGAGAGATCAAAAACCAGAGAGCGTGACAAAGAATAGCTCATAGTGCCCCGCGAGGACTTTGTGCCGCGGAAAAGCCACGGAGCTTCGTTGCAGTTGCTTAAAAGAAACGTCAACTCTTCAATAAAACAAACAACAACAAATTACGCACGCATGGGAATGTGGGAAAATTTATTTCGCCAAAAAACTGTTTTTTTTTCTCCAATAAAAAATGGTGCTCTCGTGTCTCGAACTCGCGTTGAGCGAAGGGAAAGAGACAATCTCTCGATACAGATATCCACACGCTTGGCCTGTAAGATTGAATTTTTATCGTGAGGGGGCGCGGTATCAAAGGCGGCGAATAAATCCGGATTTAAACGAGACTTTAGCCGCATTATGGCGAAGAAATATAAAATGCGTATGGTATTTTTTCCCCGGCGGATTATCAAGTCGGGAAATGATTTACTTTTGTGTCACGCGCACGCGTTTCTTGTCTTTTCGTCCGGAATCTCGTTAAATAATCAAAATTTCCATTAATTCGCCGATGGATTCTGTGTTTGAAAATAATTGATAAAAAAAGTGTCGTACGACGAAACAACTGTGGGTGCGGACGATTTCCATTGATGCTCCAGCAGTTTTGCTTCGGTTTGTGTGTAGAGAATGTGAACGCGGTTTCGATCTCCTGACTAGACGAGTTAATCGGCTGCGGAAGCACAATAAACTTGCGAGGATAATAAACGAATTGATCGTGCAACATATCGTCGAAGCTTTCACGTCTCCGAGAGACGTGAAAGCTCCGACGCAGAGTTTACCATAATAATGCGTTCCCAACCCTGGTAGATCGAGCGTGTATACGGCATCCGAGAAATAAGCCCAACTCGAACGAATAGAACTCTATAAATAGTGGAGCAACCATCCTCTCGAGCTTATATTCGTATATTCTCTGATACACATAAGTATCCACACTGTGTCCCAAAAGTCCAAGTCGCCAAAATCTCCAGGCGATAGCCCGTTCGTCAAATCTCCGCGAGACCAAAGTGTCTATAAGAACAATTTCTCTCACGCACTCAAGGGCGTTTTGATGAATCGATGAATGCGAATAACTCAGGGAAAAAGGTACGAAACCTAGATCGTAAAAATTTCAGACTGAAATGAAAATTTGAGCTGAGTTTCATTTTCGGGACGGCCTGTATGCTATTTTGCTAGTTTACTTTTTCTCTCTTTCTCTTTCCCGATTTCCTCGAGTCTCCTCGTCCCTCGTTTGTATTTCTATATAGCGCGTGCCACCCGCAGTTTCCTTCTCTCATTTCTTCGTCCCTCCTCACTATACGCGCACACACGCACACACATGCACCAACTTATACATGAAAACACCCATTTGTATGTGTATCTCGCGATATACGAAAGTCCCGATCGTCGTATCGTCTCCTTGCTCTCAAAAAGCAACGAGTATTCGCGCGCGCATACCTATACGAATACTCCCGCGCTCACGTTTCTCGTACCACGTTCCGCAGCGACCAAAACGCGTTTTCTCATCCGTCCCCGCGCGCGCAAAAGCTCCAGGGTTTATTTCAGAATATACCGATTCTCTCCATTCTCCTCGAATTACTACCTCCCTCGCGTTTGTCCTCTTCTGCTACTGTCTTGTCGCAATATTATTTTGTACCGCCATGTCGCCCGAATTCCTTCTTCATTTCGTTATCTATCCTGTCATTTCAGTGATTAATCGACAACTTGATTGATCGAGCGCGTTTAATCGAATCGAAGTCTTCTCACTTTCCAATGAAATTGAAAGATAAAAACACTCCATTTTTTTTCTTTTGCATCCGAACGATGTTTACGAAAAATCGAATTCATCAAAAATTCTGTTTATTTTATTATTATTATCGATTTCATTCATTAGTCTAATGAATTCGTATGGAATTCATTAGAATATTGGCCGCAGCGCTATAAGTGCACATTGGGTCAATCTGACCCGAGGCAATTTTTCAATCGTTGTATTTCGTTGAATATGCATTTTATGTTTTTAGACAAACGTTCGTTGTAAAAAATTGTTCATATTTTATGACCGTGAATGAATTTTTTCACGAAAATCGTGACAGAATATTGTTTGGGTCAAAATGACCCAGTGTGGAATGGAAGAGTTAACAATTGTGAGTTGTCTTTGTTTTTTTTTTGTTGAGATTGCGTAGACGATTGTGTAATGTGTTTTGATAGGGAAAGGAGGAATGCATTTGGTTGAAATGTTGAGAGGCAGAAATTCGAGGGTAAGTAACTCAATGCGTTCGGGATTTCGCGCGCGGGTACGACCGCGGGGTCAGGAGGATCAGCGTGTCGAGTATAAATCGAGAGCATCCCCCGTCCTTGAACTCCGGGATCGCTAGCGATGTGACGAGAAGCTTGCTTAAACCTCGCTCATCCCCTCCCCCCCCTCCTCCTTCCCTCTCCCTTCTCGCTGTATCTTTCGGAGTACGTGGTATTTAAATTTAACTCAACCGTGGCGAAAGCTCGTGGTGCCAGTCCTGCATCCACAGGCGCTGAGTTTACGTACCGCACGAGGTAAAGAGAAAGAGATGAAGAAAAAAGGCGCGAAAAGAAATAAAAGAACAAGATTTTGGGCCACTCTACCCTCGCGCCCGGTGATTTGTAAGCCAAGAAAGTCCGAATGCTCATCGTAACGAGAGCATTCGGACTTTTGCCACCGAGCTTTTTGATTTACATCCAAAAGCTTCGTATTATTTACCTCCACTCACTTTTTTTCATCAACTCTCTTCGCAAATTTTCACGTCCCACGAATTATCCTTTTTAGCGCTTCGCAATAATGCACCTCGAAAAACTCGTCACGATTTTTTTGCTTCTCATTATCAAGATTTCGAATTCGGAATTCCAGTCCGTTTTTTTTCCGCTGTTCTCGCCGCTGGGAATCGGAATTTTGGGGAAATCTCAGAAACTGAAAATTTAATTGTGTCGAAAAAATTTACTTCTCGAAGAGACTGTCTAGGATATTTCTTGCTGCAATAACATGTTTTTGTGATTTTTCAAAAGAAAAAGCTCAGTCGAACGTGTCTAACAAAAAAGCGATCGTTTCCAACCAATTTTTTTTTTCAATGCATCGTGTGCGTTCGCCGGTGGAATAGTCTCGTTATTATCCCTTAACGGATCGTCTGAACTGTATCAACGTGCCTGCTCCTCCCGCGTTAATGCTTGTCCTAGACAGTTTGGTGTGGAAATGGCTCCACCGTTTGCTGTGTAAAATGAAAGTATTGGCACGAACCTAATCTACACTCGCACATACACACGTCGTATAGGGGATGTTGGAGGCTTTCGGTTTTGCGGTGACAGGCAAGAGCGAGTGAGCGAGCCTTCGCAATGATTAATGGCTTAACGCATTAACAGGCTATTGACAAACACGGTTCTCATCGGAGCAGGCAGCGTTCGCGCCCCCCGTGTGCGAGGAGCCTTCGGACAATCCTCTTGCTAAAGGCGTCAGGCTCCAAGGACTATAGTCGATCCGTTCGCGGGTTTCACCCAATTTATATACCGAGTGTCTCGAAGCTCGTTCCTACACTGCAAAGAAAATTTTGTTCGAAAAGAGCGATATTCTGCTGGATACGTTCGACCTGACTGTTTGTTTCCGAAAAATCACAAAAATGTTGTCATTGCAGCAAGAAATATTCTCGAAAGTGTCTTCAAAAAGTAAAAATTTGTCATTCCAATCGTAAATTTTGTCGACAAATCCGTTAGAAATGAAAAATATTGTCGAATGATAACGGAAATTTGGAAATTATCCAAAATTATTTAGTTCGTCGTGTTCAAGAAAAAATCGACGTTTTTTGTCGAGATTGAATTTTCAGATTTCCCGGAGTCTTTCCGAGTCTGCATGCATTTTTTTTCCATAAGGATTTGTTGCTGAGAAACTAAAAAAAAAAAATTTCGGAGCCAATTCAACGCGGCGTCAGAGAATTTCATCAACTCGTATGAGTGCACATTGGGTCAATTTGACCCGAGCCGTTTGTCGAATCGTTCTATTCATAAATATCGATTTTATTGTTTGTAGTAAATTGTCCATATTTTATGGTCTCAATTTTGTTTACGATAAAGAAAACAAAATGCCAAGAAATCGCGGTGATAGCACGTTTTCGGGGTCAAATAGACCCAGTGTGTACTGGAAGGGTTAATATCTCGAGAGCACTGAACCAGGAGATTGAAATGGAAGAAAAGTTGAAATGGAGGAAAGTTTTCTTTGGAAATTTGTGATCCGGCGATTTGGAAAGGACTCGCGAATGAGATTTTACGGACATCCGGTATGTGCCATTGAGCATACAGTAGCCATCAACCCAAACCAGGTCCCGTCGTCTGTCTTACAGTAAGACTCGGAGCTCGTCGTGGTTGTATAGTGGAGAGAGGAGTCTCAACGCGCTGGAGTGTCGAGGTCGTTGTAAGTGTGGACGGTCGTCCTTACTCACGGGCAAGTTTCTTTTTATTTCTTTTCTTCTTGGTTATATAGAGTGTAAACGATGAAAGGAAAGAAAGATCGTTGGCGTATGAGAAAGGCTTTGGGGAGTGTTGGGTGGGTGTTCTTTTGGCTCGGGCTGGGGGAAAGGGTGGAGCTTCCTTAAATGCTGGGCCCTCGGCGTCTCCTCGTAATGCTCCTTTTCTTTCCTCCTTATTTTTTATTTCACCAGCAGCCTGTCGAAAGAAGGGAAGCGAGAGAGAAGCTCTCGCGAATAAGAAGAAACGGATAACAAGACAGACCGAAGGACAACGAGCCGAAGGGCGTCGAAAGGTCGAGAGGGAGGAAAAAGCTGCTGTCTTCTTGTTCTCAACAGCGCCTTCCTCTTCCATCATCCCCGCGAAAACGCATCTCCTCGTGAATCAGCGTTAAAGCTTGCGAGAAAAAAGACAGCCCGAAAGAGGGCTAACCCCAAGGACGAAGGGTGTCTCCCACGAATAAACGAATCCTTCCAAGGAGATCCACAAAACTCCTTCCCACCCAATCATCTCCTGCTCACCCTGTCTCAACATTTCCCTCTTTTTTCTTCTCTCTCTCTCCCTCTTTCTTCCATTTTCTACCCTTCGTCTTTTCGTTCGACACAAAGCCCTTAGAGTCTCGATTTCACGTCTCAGGGTGACGACGAGATGATTAAAGTAGAAGGGGGTAGCAGTTCGACAGCCACGAGATAACATTGACAGGAAGAAACGCGTTTCTATTCAAACCACGAAAATAAATTCATACGATAAAAAAACGAGAGTGTCAAACTTACGTAGAAATTTTTGGCACCAGCTCAGGACATTGGTAAGTCACTTCGATCCCTATGGCTGTCCAGCAAGGCTCGGTGTAGTCCACATCACATTCTCCAATTGTCGATTTAATGATTTCTGCTTTTCGGACCTAAAAAATCAATAAAAAAAAAAAACAAAATCATGAAAATGTCGAAAAACTGGATCATCATTTTCGCTGCGTGGAAAAAAATGCAGTTTGGCTCACCAGTTGGGCTTAACTCAATGTTACACACCCTCAAAGTTCATGCGATCCATCAGGGTACGTTTTTATTGGGATAAAAATAAATACACAGTTGAAGCACCGGAGTTGTGGTTGATCAAACGCGATAGGGATGAAAAAAATATAAATAATAATGATAGCTCGAGGAAAAAGCTCTCTCGAAGTCTGGAGAACTGAACAACGTTATTCCCGCTGCATATATAGTGTGGGAAAGGAGCCAACGCGATGGATGCTCCGCTGCATATCTCATAGGTATGAGGCTATACGTGTATGATATTATAGCTGAATCATCGCGGTACTCGCATTCGCCTGGAACCGCGCGTTGACTCCGCGGGTCGGGGGCTCGCAGTTGGAGGAGGCCTCTAAAGCAGAGAAATGGCAAAAGCGAACGAACGTCAGGTTATAAGGCATAGGGAAGCACTTGCACGACGAGCAGACCGATTTCGAGAGGCGGACTCTGCCCCGCACCCCCCCATCTGTAAATTTTCCGGCGTACCTTTATGCTCTCGTCGTTCCTCTTTCGGCATACGTCGCATCTACCGAGTGTACCAAATATTTCCAAGTAAAATGTTGAATCTTTACAAAAACCCTGGAAAATCCAAAAGTACATGGCAATTTTTTCCCGATGCGAAAGAATTGATCTCTCCTTCATTAATTCTCAGCAATCCTTTCACATCAGGACAAATTGGCCACATTGTTTCGGAGTTTCCAGGATTTATCTACAAGTTGAAAAATTTTACTCAAAAATTTTAAATCATTCGCAATTTTTCTTTCATTTTCTATCGAAACGTCACTGATAAGGGCCCAGAGCTGCACTTCCATGCATGGATCACACGATTCTTGGGATACCTTGTATGTTACGTGAGGGAAAACTCCATTCCTCTCAAACTTTTACTCAGATCTCTCTCTCCCTGTCTTTGTCTACGCGATGGCGAACACTTTTTCGCACACATTGGTCGAAAAGTATGTACGAAAATATTGGGATGGAGGATGCGGCATGTATCGCGGGGCAATAGTCCTTGGCGTACATCGGTGTGTAGCTATAGAGAGAAGCTTGTGCAGCACTATGGAAAAAAAGGGAATGATAGGGAGTTAGTTATCCGTCGGTAGGCGCGGTGAAACCGACGTGCATCGTTTTCTCTTCTCTGGTCTCTCTGTGCATAGTATTGAAAATTCAACGAGTACCATAGAACGCTTGGTTGATTCGGACCAACCAGCATGTTTTTGCTATATACTCAAAGAGAGACAGAAATGTCTTTTTTTGTTGCTATCCACTTTGGCGTTTGATTGGATTACCCTGGACTTTTGTACTGTGCGTTTTTTTTTAGATACAAATATATAGGAATTATTCACGGGCTGTATGGGTTTCATAGATTTCGTCTTTTGGTATAATGGCATCGCCTCGCTGCGCCTACCATTCCTCTCCTCGTCCACCTTCTCTTTTTCCACCTTTTCTATATCCTCCCCAATTCTTTACATCATCAATCCAATATGATAAGCTTTTTGTCTCGTTCATACGGACCATGTAACATGCATATCAACCTTATTCATATTCACATTTTTTTGCATCCTTCTGTTAACCCTTTGGAATCATCAATTAATCTTCTCCTCTCGTTACGCGAGTCACTCTTCATTTTTTGGTGTAATTATTTTTTCACTCAAATTCTCATCTTAATTATATGAAAATGCGGTAAACATTATTTCGCTGAATGAACTTCCGGAAGCACAACATTTTTTCATGTTTGAAACTAGAAATTGTCATTGGAAATGAAATTTCAATGACATTTCGCCGAAAAACTGCGATATTTGGTGAACACGGTGAACTAAATATTTTTGGATAATTTCAAAATTTTCATCATTTTGGCAGTGATAAAAAAATTGCTTTTCGACGAGATTTTCTAGAATTTGCAGCAATGACCGAATTTTTCCATGGACATGCCAAAATGTCCAATTTTTTTCAAAGTTTTTTTCTTTTCACTATTTTATTTTGTGTCCCGGAGAATATTTTAATTTTGAATGAAATCAATCCATCGATAATGTTGTTGTAAAACTTTTACTTATATATTTCACGAGCTTCTCGATGAAAAAGCTCAAAACTTAACGAAATTAGATGAAAATGTCGAGGATTTTTGGTCAACAAGCGAGCGAGCGGTGGGTGTTTGAAGAGAAAAGGAGAATGCGAGCAGCACGCGAAAGCCTTGCACAGAGCAGGGACTAAAAGCTCTTCGGAGGCCGCTCACGCTGGTCGAAGGTGTATACAGAGATGTGCAGGATGCGACGTATATGGTTCGGTGTATACACAGAGCTCGAGGAAAATGGGACTTGGTTATAGCTACGAGAGGACGCGAATGAAAGAGAAAGAGACGAAAAGGAGAGAAAGAGGCAAGAAAAAGAGAGAGAGAGAGAGAGAGAGAGAGAGAGAGAGAGAAAAGTAGGGAGCGGCAGGAGAGGTTCTCCCAGAAGGAGTGGAGAGGATGTGGCTCAACTCGTTCGACCCATTCATATCCCCCGATGAAAAGGCCACCTCGCCGTCGAACAGACATTCGTGAAAAGAGAAGGGAAATTATTATGATTATTATTATTAAAGTTTCTATAGGAATGATTTTCCCTTTTCCTCTTCTGTCTTCAACTTTCGATATAGATCAAGGCATTTCTCCTTCTCCTCCTCAACCCGAGGAGGCGCGATTTCTGTGCGCGAGTCTCCCGAAACTCCCAAATTCCCTCTTCCTTCATATTCAATGACAAAAACGATCACAAAAACAATTTAGACTCGATGCCTTTGCCATTTTCGTCTTAATGATTTTTCAATATTATTTTTACATTTTATTGCTTTGTAACGTTTTCTACGAGCTTCAAATTCATGCAGCCGATTTAACTCCAAGGAATAAGGGATGTCAGACCCAGGTTCGGTATGGAGGAGCTTTTATCATATTTCACTATGTGCCAAGAGAGAAAGAGAGAGCGTCGCGCAATGCTGTTGGAGAAAATGAGTCCTTGACGAAGCTGAGGAAGCTCGGCTGAGGTATTCTGGTCACGGTTTGATGGAACACCCACAGTGGCATTGCTGAGCTGTTCCCAATGGAACGGGGATTTATGGTAGAGATCTACTGAGAGATGAGTACGGAAGAAAAAGAGGGAAAGGAAAGGGCGAGACCCAGAGAAAGAGAGAGAGAGAGGAAGGTTGAGTAAAAAAAAGGATGGGGGTTGATGGGGAGGGCTTGCTTTTTCTCCCAAGTAGCAAAGAAGCGACGACGATCTCGTTATGCTCGGGTATGAGGCATCTCATCTCCTGTGTCCGGTCGCGAAAGCGCTATCATGTCACAAAAATAATCAACTAGCTGAGAGCAGAGAGAAAAAAGAGCAGGCCAAAGCAAGAGGGAGAGAGAGAGAGAGAGAGAGATCGAAAGACGGGGAAAGAGAATGCGAGAAAGACAGACAGCTGGAGTCTTTCTCTTTTTCATCCCCCGTGGCACTTTGATCTCGTGCATGCATTTGTTTCCTCGTCGCACGAGGCTTTTTCCTCTTGCCCTGACGTAGTTGCTTCTTTCGGGTGGAGGTTCTGTGCGCGAGCTCGATCGTCCTTGTTGTGTCTGTAGCTTTTTTTTATCCGTCTCACCACCCCCTTCGTATATTCTGCCAATCTGCTTCTCCGTCTTCTTCAGCTTCTTCTTCTTCTTCGTAGCGTCTTTAAGCATTTTTTTATTTTTTTTATATATCGATGAGCAAGAGATGGCCGGGCTGGGAGGCCAGGGTGAGCGGGAAAAAATAGGGAGGAAAGTCTGCAGAAACTGCAACCTTTAACCGAGCGATATGTATGTATATAGACGAGAAAAAGGTTATATTTGTATATATGTGGGCTCTTTATGAGAGCAAAGTCCTTCCGACGTCTCAACTTTGTGGTTTTTTTCAAAATAAAAAGTTAATGAGAAAGGGGATGCTGTTTAGCGCTGTGGTTCTTTCGATCTCATACTTGGTCTTCTTATTTGTTGTTTTTTGTTTCTTGTATAGAGAGAACACTGTCGATCTCGTTGTCAAAGGATGTTCGATGATGGTAAGAAACGTCGAGAGCTCTTATTGGCTCATGGTAAATTGCCTCCTGCTCCCTCAAATACCTCAACACACATACGTGCGTGTTGGTGATGGTGAGTTTGACTTTGCTGGAAAAGCTCCCAGGCATCTGATGCTGGTCATTGCAATCAAGCGTGTGCTCTGCGGAGAGCAAACTTTATTTTTCTTTCGCCTATTTTTCTCTATTTCTTCGTATTGGCTTTCGAAAACGGTACTCGAGGAATATCTGACTCAATTTTTTACTCCCCGCCGCAACGAGGATTGCTGCAGCTACGAACCTGTACGTTTATGGGTTTCGAGGTAGTTTTATCGAGTCGTAGCTCGAGCCAACTGCGACGGACGACTCGATAAACTCATCATACAATAATGAACTTAATGAACGAGTAGGGGCAACAAGTTGAGTCTCGTTGGCCATGAAATATTCAAACGGGAATCAATCCTGTTGGGATATTCAAACCCTCTGGGATGGTTTGACGTTCTCCCTCTCTCTCGCTCGCTCTCTTCTTCTGTAGATTCACCCATGTGCGTGACCTTTTAGCGTGTACATGTGTAAGCACCATTGCCATCGAATTTGGGGACGTCGCGGTGTGCGAGTCGCGAAAGCGTAGGTGTTTCAGATCCATGGACCCATGACGCGGCCTCTCGGTTAGGGTGTTGACGTTCCGTTCACAGTAACGACGTAATAGTGCTGCACACTACGAACCTCCATGTGTGTGTGTGCTCCGGAATATGGAGAGACTTTTGGGAGGGGTAGAAATGGACGGATCGGCTGGTTTTAGGTAAAGCGTCATGCGAAGGACCTTGGCGACGCTTAACCCTTGAGCCTGATGCCGGGCTACATAAAGCAGTTATATTTGTCCTTTGAGTTTGTCGTAGCCACGTACGATCCAAAGATCCGCGTCCTTGGGGGCGAGTGAATCGGCTGCCACGAGGTGAGGAATGGCAAAAGGCAAAGGGCAGCAATGGGACCATGGACCGTTTCATCATCCAACTGAGATCCTCCGATCTGTGCCTCCTTTTAGGGGGCGCCAAGACTTTGAATCTCGAGGAAGACCAACTTTGGCATTCCTGCGGGGGAAATCCCTATTGGACAGATTATCAACCAACCTATAACGTCATTTCCAATTACTAATATTTGCATATCATGTCGGGGAGGCGATGCAGCAATAATTTCATTTCCAATTTCAGACTCTCCTTCGTTTTCAATATATTCAACACTCATTTTTCATTTTCTTCAACAACTGTGAAAAAAAAAAACAAATAATCTGACTTTTCCACGTCCCATTCGATGCGACAAAACGATCGGCAGGTAATTGGCCGAGTCATCGAGTCATCCGCAATAAATATGGAATGCAACCTGCGCTGTTTTGCTTTTTCATTTTGTAAAAACTTGGCAATAGCGTCTTAAGCAGGACATTTAACTTTTTATCTCTTCTTTATGTACACGTGAGGAATGAAAAAAGAAATATTCGTACCGCAAGATAAATACAGAGTTCGATAAAGAATGTTTTGCAAATCGACGACGATGCCCGAGATCTATAATTTCCGGGACTTTCTAATGCGACGAGAAGAGACGAGCTGCTCTGGCTATTTGCCTTTACACCATTTGATGGCTCCTGCTCTAGCCTGTGTTTGTGTATTATTACGCATCGCATGCACACATGAACACACCGTGAAGAGTAATTTAGAAGGACGCTAGGCGCGTAATCCCATAAACCGTTGATTAACCCATTAAGGCGATCGGCATCAGGAAGTCGAGAAAGATGTTGAGAGAAGAGGAGGAACGTGTGTCTTAACGAAGTGTTTTGCGTTATTTGCCCGGGCAATCACCTGCGCTCGCCTGCTACCGCACTCCCTCCTCTTCTCTCTCTCTCTCTCGCGTGTCTCCCTGTCGTCGTAAACCTCCTATATACTTAAAAATAAAAAATCTCAAGAAAATATAAATTTACGTGTATCTCCGCACCTTTAAATATAAAGTGGCTCTCTCATTAGAGAACTGAATTGTGAGCTTGCGTCAAAATTCTTCGATCGCGATCGTAAAACCAATGTTTACGATTTCGCACGAAGTACTCAACGTTTTTCTTATGCAACAAAAACCTTTTTATGACTACGATTTATAAGTTCATCGAGCAGACCAGTTTCAAAATAATGCTCGGCTGATAATTCCCAATCGGTTCCTTAGACATTCATTCAAGAAATTCACACCGAACACTTTGCCTTGGTCGAAACGTCCAGGACGAACGCAGCAGCAACATGCTGGACTCAAAATTCAGAAAATTTTTCATCAAACCGTAACAATCGCGACGGCTCGAAAAAAAATGACGTTTGATGGAAAAACTGGTTGAATGCAATTTTTGCAATTGATGATGAAAAGGGATGATTCTCGATGAAAACGATAGAGAAATAAATTGAGAACAAACAGTTTTATTGGAAATTCAAAGGGTCGTTCTTTTTGAGGCAGAATTGCGTAAAATTTTCCATTAATTAATAGGATATATAATTAATTTGTTTGCGTGGGATTGAACGATATTTGATTGGGTGCGAAGATGAGAATACTCATTATTGAGTATTTACAAAAGAAAGGAGACGCGTGTTGGCCGTGTTCTATTGAGTAGCGTGGCTAATGAGTCGCGAGATGATTGATTCGTTGCTTTTGTACCCCGTGAACCAGAAACGTTCCGAATTTTCGCTTCATTCACTCACTCTTTCTCTCCCTCTCTCTTATTTTATGTTTTATTGGATTTTATTCCCTTTCTTTTGCACAATTTTCGCCTCATTTTAATATATGTTGTCAAATTTTGATGTTTGTTTTTGAATTGCAATTTTTTTTCTGTTTCCAATCATTTATTGTTGCTCCTTACGTTTTGTATTTTGAGGCTTTGTTATCGCATTTGGCCTATGGATTAATCCGGGGCACAAAAATCAATCAATCAATCCTCCCTCTCCCTCTTTCCCTTTTATTTTCTGCATTGATGTAATAATGTATTGTATGGAATAACAAATTATGATGAATCGTTGTCTCATAATTATTGTTGAATCAGCAAATAGTTCACGGGGGAGTGGCAAGGTGTAAGGAACATCGAGAGCAAACGTTTTGCATTAAGGAATTATGTAAAAAAAGCTACGACCGCGATAGCTGCGATTAAAAAGGAAATCTTTTGTCGTCGTTGCCCTGTCAAAGGGAGGCACCAAGATGCTAATGGACGAAATGGGGTTCGAGGGTAATTGCATAACGAGTTCGGTAAGAACCACTGCGGAGGGACAGAAAGAGGTAAAGACGAATTAGGTCTGAGTTTTCGAGGCTGAACCCTGGCCGAGGCAGCCCTCGTCGAAGGATCTCCCGCACCCTTATTCCTGGGTCGATTTATGCTCTATAATGGAAACCGTGTCATGAATACACTCGACAATGATTTATGGATAATTAACTGAACTCCAGAATATTTAATTCGTTATTGAGATTCGACTCAATCTCGCGTCTTGTTATTTTGTGTAGTGCTTCGTTTTTGCTTGCGTGTCCGTTAAGAACTTGAGTGTATGGAGTTTTCGTGGATTTTGTTCCTCGCTCACTCTCTCCCTCGTTTTTTCCAACGCTCTTGTCTTGTCCTCATCAGCTCAATATTAATCATCCTCGATGACGAGAATCGTCAGCGGTTAGATAATACACGCAATGTTACGCGGTCCACAATAAACGCAAGTCATTGCGGCAACACTAGCCATCAGACGATTTTGAGCTTCGTCATCGAAATCTTTGTCCAGGGTCTTATCTCCTGGTCCATACGTTTCCCTTCACGATCAACATGCCGAAAAAATCAGTGCAAGTCTTCGGGGGCATATGGACCGAATCCTGAACGGCGTGATGGACGTGATCGACACTGAAGGCAAAAAACTATTCTCTTGTCATTTCGGGCGACACGTTTTGCGGGTTATTTATTCAAGTTTTTCATAACGAGGCTGTAGAAAAAAAACTTTGGAACAGCCCAGGACGGTTTTGGAGCGTAAAGATCTAAATCTCAGATTCTCTATTCATGTTTTTTCTTTGAATTTTGTCAATTTTTGAATATTTATTGATAAGCGAGCAGGGACCAATCCGGTGCGTTGATAACGAGTGGGCGTGGCCTACGGAGAGTGATGAGCGGAGTGAGGAGCGGATTCTTTGCGGATTGTCCAAGATGCGCATTATCATTCCGGCCAATGAGATCCGGCGAAACCGATTAATTAACATTTCATTATTAAGAGATCGCGGAGAAGAATTCCCGAGGACTTTCTTGTATGCGTCGCAATTTACTAAATTCGGTGAAGATTCTTCGATTGAAAGTCAAGATAATTGATCGATTTCTATGAAAATTCAACCGATGGAGACAAAATGTGAAAATTTTTGGAATTCTCTCCATTTATTTCTCAACATTTATTTCATTTCTCTACAAAACGGTTGAAAAACAAGATTTTCGAAAAAAAATGGTCACTCGGGTCAAGAAAATCCATACGATCCGCGAAGAGTCAATTACTGACTAGGAAAAATATCGAATGTCAAAAATAAATTCACCCTGGAGTGCCACACATATATTTCGCGTATTTAGAGAGCAAAAAATCTGAAAATATTCTGAAAAACTCTCCAATTGCAATTGCAACCTGCAATTATTCAATTCTGAACTAAAAAATTTTTAAACACAAGATTTTCTACAAAAATAGTCGCTTGGGTCAAAAAGACCCATACATGATCGGCGGAGGGTTAACAATGGGAATTCCTGGTCAGGTATAGCCGTCTCTACTTCGGTCTCTCTTGTACAAATGGTCCATTTTTATTTGCTATGGTTAGAGGATCAACAGCCACGAGATCATTGTCTGAAACGTCGTCGCAGGAGATGGATCACGTATTCCTAATATAATACACGTATTCCCGTAACACGGTGCCAATAACGGTTTTTTTTTGTGCCAAGGGAATGACGGAGTGGCCTCTGTGGTAAGAATTTTCCTTCTCCCTGCTGCCGGTTCTGCACACATTCTCGGCTATGTCGTCGCGCGATACATTTAGCTCCATCAGCGGAAGTAATATCGCAGCTCCGTGTATTTGACATGCAATATAAAAAGAAAATCGCGCAAATTCATAGTATCGACAGCGAACCGAGTATTTTTAACTGTAAAACTGAAGAATTGAGTTTTGGATAGTGAAATTAGTTTGCGCATCGAATATCGATCGGCAAAGGACGCAGAAGAGTGCAGCAAAAATAAAGAACAAGTTTCCGGTTAATTTATATAGATCGCGAGGCAACTTTGAGTCATAAAACGCAATGCAGTATATTGCTAAACGGAATGAAAATTTGATGAGTGACTTTGCGCAAAAGTTTCAAGCTTTGGGCATCGTTTGAGAGGATTTCGTTCGGATATAATCGTCAGCGTTTCTCTGTATCTGTGTACCAGTTGTTGAAACATACACTTGTAACTGTATATACGTTGGAGGGCAAAGCAAAAGGGAGAGAGAGAAATTAGTGCAGAGATACGAGTCAGAGGTTTGTCCCCACTTAGTCGCGTTAACGCGAACTCGATTGCTGGACGATCCATCCATCTGGTCCCCGTCTATCGACATCTCGACATATATGCAGACATGCCAATATATTTATGAGCCACCCTCGGCCCTTTCACTGTCTCTCTCTCTCTCTCTCTCTCCCTTTTTGTTCTTCTCTCTCTCTCGCTCGTTTTCTGTCGACCACCCCCAATGCATTAGCCGAGGGTGAGCGCGTTGGCCTTCCGAGGGGTAGTTTTCCGACTGCGCAGGCCAAATATATACAGGGTCGCCGCGTTTCGTATTCATTTGTGGCAAAAGGCGAAAAGGCCACGTGTACACTCGTTCCCGTAAGAAGGCATGTATATAAATGTACGATAGTTTTATACAGCCTTGTTCTGTCCAGGAATAATGTGTGGAAATAATAAAAAAGGGAGAGAGAGAGAGAGAGCGAGCAAGAGAGAGAATACGCAGGGAGAGAAAAAGGCCTGCGATGAATGAACTGCACGAGTTCCACTGAGCGGGACGAAAGAGAGCAATCAAAGGGAATAATTCAAGAGGCGCGGCGGTCCACATTGTTCCAGGACATCCAAGGCTATGGGGTGTCATCCATGTTGTATACGCATGCACAGAGTTGAGGAGAAAAACAACTCATACCGGAACACCTCTGGACACGTCTCTCCAGGGAGTTAAATCTACCGACACGCCAGAATAGCAGGGAAAAAAACATAAAACACCATAAAAGACAACATTTGTAGAAACTCCCCACGACACCATATAAAACAAGCGTATACTGTATTCCGCCATAACTTTGTACCATCACCGACGTTATTTCTTACGTAAAACGGGAAAAGCCTCGGAAACTGGGAGACACTTTCCTGCGGGACTCTTGAATAAGTCAATATCGCATCGACCGTCATTCCTGCCGCAAAACGATCAATTAAATATTCACTTGTATTCTCCTTTTTTGATAACTCCCCTTCTTACGTTCGAGCGAACATTCTTCGCATTGTGGTGAGATCAATGCCGGATATTGCATCGTCAAATATATTTTTTACTCTGTATACGGCTACGCCTCGTCTTCAGACCTTTATAAACGGTCCTTTCTAGAAATCTATTCCAAAAGATAAAAACTTTTGGCCTTTGGCCTGGGTGGCAAGCATTTTATCATCGGATGAAACCCCTGACCAGAATTCTACCTGCGAGCATGCGTCAGGTGCCCATTTAAACGGAATACCTAAAAAGAGTCATTATTATTGCGGGTAAAATCAATCTAAAGGCTAAAAATTCTTTTAGGGTTGGGTCGGGATGACCCGAGATTCATCCAGTAGGGAAAAAGCGGACAAAGCGGAAGGCCATCCCAAAAAAAAAAACATTTTTTTTTAATCGAAAAAATCAAAATTTCTTGGATTCAAATCTTTCCTGAATGAAGAATTTTTTTCAGATTTTAGAAAATGGAAGTCCAACATTTCGTGGGAAATGGGCTGGGCACCAAATCCAAGAATCATGATAGAGATCCGATGGGAAAACTTTGACCAGTCCCGAAGGGTTAAGCCCGATCGTGATCTGGTTTGAACTCGCTGATCTGATTTTGACCCGGACATGGTTCCAATGGCAAATACCGGTTGGCATGCAATCGACGATTAATTATTCCTGCGTAACTGCTTAGCTGTCTGAGCTCCGAAACAGAACGCCATGAACACGCCATAAGATGTGGCATTCCGGAAAATATGCTTGAGGGATTACGCTGCACCAACTTTTATGATGAGGCAGAGTGTATGGAATAGAGTCTGGGTTTGGGAACATTGCAATAAAAGGCAAGACGCGGATATTATATTATAATCCTCGGGATACGTGAATGTGACTGTATGCGTCGGGAGTCTTTTGCAGTCTGTCGTTCCCGAGGTGTGGAAAAGAAGAAGAAGAAGAAAAATGAAAGTAGGGAGATTGAGGGATTCCGTACGCTCTAATACACGAGGTTATGGGGTACACGAGAGGACTGTGTGAACTGGTGGTAAAGCGTCGTGAGGGGTGGTATGGTGGCGCCCGGAACAGCAGATGGGAAATGATGGGGTTGTTTTGGTATATCTATAGATTGGAGAAGAAAAAGATGATGGGGAAGGGAGGTGGAGAGGGGGATGGGGATGAGGCTTGTCTGGAAGATTAGCACCTCGTATAAAAGTGCTGTAGTGGAAATGAAGTGAGATGGTCGAATGGCGCTATTGGAAACGGCGGGACCAGCAGAAAGAAAGAGAGAGATTCGCTTATATAGATTTAGGTGAGCTGGTGTTGGGGCTTTGGGTGAAAGAGCTCGGTGAGAGAAAGCCTTGCCAGAGAAAGGCAAAGAGAAAGCGAGGGCGAAGAAGCAGAGAAACGAGGAGAAGGAGGAAGTGAGTATTCGAAGAGAGCGAAAGCGCGAAGAAGGGGTTGGTGAAAACGGGTTGGGAATGGAGCGAGTATAACCCAAGATGGAGACGAAGGTGTTGAGGCTGAGGAAAGGTGTGCCAAGAGCATAAGCAAGAAGAAAGATGGAGCAACAAGGATCAAGAAACCGAGAAAAAGAGGAAAGAGAGAGAGGCGGAAACGAGGGGGTGGGTGGCTTAAGGCAGAAGAAAAAGAAGTTGGATAAGCGGGAGCGAGAGGAAGGCGAACGAAGGCCATGCACACGAACATCGTCATCGTCGTCAGAGTCGACGACGTCGTTCGCGCTTGTATAACACACAAGCAACGTACAACCAACGCATACACGTTCCCCGGACCGTTGCTCCCGCCAGGAGGAAAATTAGTTTTCAGAATATTTTTTTATGAAAGCGTTGAAAGGAAACTGTAAGGTTCCTTTTCTCATTGGAGGCTATTTTTGTTCACCAAGGCGCAACGGGGGATTGGTAACGTCAGGCGCCGCGGCATACGACGTTGCGTTGCCACTGCTTTTTTTTTTTTAAGGGGCGCTTCTACCTATACATATTTATATTATATATACCCTTATACCTGCCTATGTGCGTGGGAGGTTTGCAAGGTGGACCAGAAGGGTTTATACAACGGTGGAGAATATAGCTCGGAAGAGATTCAATAGCTTTTATTTTTCTCTCGTGTTAAGCGCGGGAGGGGAGTTGAGCACATTTGACGTTGCAGCCTGCTGCTGCTGCTTCAAAACGAGAGTCGCAAGGTGTGAGAAAAAGAGTGCGAAATCGTGAGACTCTATGACGAGGGTGCTAAATGTGTATGGCTTGGTATTAATTATATAATAGTACATTATACCCTCACACACAAGACAAAACATATATACATATAATATTTACATTTTTGTATATATTATATACCATGTATTTGAATATATTGAAGCAGGAGAGAAATGGAAGTATTATGCGTACAGATCCTGCGGAGATAAAACAACTCGGCCACTAATTAGTTTTCAACAATTGGCAGCAGACGATGAGGCCGGCTCTCCATGCACATCGCGCCCCGAACGTTATACGACATTATTTTTTTCCAATTAGGCACCGCCGAGTTGTCACACTCTGGAGTTGAGACAATTCGCTGTCTTTGCGTCGTTGAAGCTCATCCGCGGGGACTTGCAGTCGACAAGGTGCAGTGGGTGGCTGCGAGGGTCGCGGTATTTATTAAGTTGTCCCGTTCATAGCGTCACGAGGTCCTTAGTTACGTTTTCGTATTGTGTAAATCTGGGTTTATTTTTTCTTTTTTTTTTCATCTCAACAGCACGGAGCCCAGTTTAAAGCGCAGACTATTATGTTTATGATGTTCCATGCAAATCCAAAGTAGGCGCTCGCTCATCCTCCTTCTTTCTCCTTTGACTCTGAATCTTCCTTTTTCGTTTTTATTAAACTTTTTTTTTCCCAGCTCTCGAATAAGCTTCGAGGGAAAAAAAAATATGTTGCTGAGGTGCGATCCTCATTCACTCTTATCTCGAGATAATTCAAGTCGCCATTTAATTATACGAATTACACGCGTTCGTATTATCAAGCTTCTTCAGACTCCACACAAGTTTTTCATTCTGCGCTTCTTCCGCCTTGTTTTTTTCTCTCTATTTCCTTTTTTTTTCTTCTGCTTAAGGATCCGTGATTCTTTTCTTCCTCTGAAAACTCTTGACGCACGCACGTATTAATTTTGTCTCACTTTACATTATACGATATTGCTGATTATCCTATTTGAGACTAACGAGACTTATTATTTTACCTTGCGGCTTATGGCATCTGTATGCGAGTGCGTTTCTAAGAAACAGAGAGAGCGAGAGAGACAGAGACGACGAGAGCGACGCTCACACAGCCTCCTATTGTTTAATGACGATTCGAGTTGACCGTACGCGTATTTGCTCGTATATTAACTCCAAGAAATACAAGAGCCTTGGACTGGGAGTTTATCTTTGCCTCAGACTCTCGCTCCTTGTCGTCAGTTTCTATCCCGTGCGTGCTACTTCCCATATACAAGGCGTTTTCATGGAAATCCATCGCGAACCCTTAAAACTTTCTCTAAACTTTTGGTTGATTGAAAAAAGTCAGTCACACCATGCGAGCGATCATTATTTTTTTTTTTTCGTAAGACGAATGCACAGTTGTCCGAATATTGTTCGCGATTTTCCCGAAAAAAGAAGCAGATAAGCCCAAAAAAAAACTGGAACTTTTCCTTTTTATATTGTTGAACTTTTTCGATTGTTTTTCGACCCGTCAATCTGTCCGGACTCGAGTCGTTCAAGTTTAATTGACATGGAACAACCTGTACGTACGTACACGCATGTGCATCTATTGCAATACAACGAGCGTGCCTTTCCTTCCATTTAATTCTCCTGTTCTCTTGCGCTGTCTCTTTCTCGCGAGTCCACAATTCCCACATATCATCGTCGGTTGCTGTACATGGTCCACTTAGCATTGTCCAATAACCATAATTGCTATCGCCCTCGCAATGGAACGGCCAGCAACGCTCAATGAATCGTTATGTATATACGTACCTAGGCGATGAATGCATGCGCGTATGTGCGTAGGGGTGACCCCGCGCGCCGTGCAAGTTGGTCCATAATAGTGAAAAAATAGTCGCTCAATCGGAAAGTATGAATTTGATACTTTCTATAATTGCCAAAGCATCAAAAAATGAAAAAAAACGAGTGTTTACAGTTTCCAGAAATATCGTAAAAAAGGCGTAAGTTTTTTTAATGATCCGCGAATTTTTTTAAAAAGCAGATCCGCCACGAAATCTCCCGCCTCTTTTCGGCCATCATATTCTATTGAAAATTACGCAAACTTGGACATTTTTCGTCAAATTTCTACATTTTTCATCAACTTTCCCCATTTTCCGTCAAATTTTCACATTTCTCGTCCAATTTCAGACGAAAAATTTCCATGTATTTGCTTAAATTTTTTAGACGGACGATGGAAAATATGAATTTTTTATATAATTTTCTTTCCATGAATGCATCAGTGGGAAATCGATAGTCCGATGGCAATAACTTGATGAGCATCCTATATATTTGGACATTGAGATGCTGTCTGTATGTCTCTGGATCGTTTCTCTCCATCTCCAGGACTTTGCTTTCGAATAGGATACTGGCATGCACGATGATAGAAGACCACGCCAATTAACCCTGGGCACTCTGGGCATGTACAGGATCACAAAGCCTGTGTATATTCCTTGTATATTTCCCGACGTGTAATACACGCGCACCAAAGACCATTGATCCGCAACGAGACTTGACGTATACAGATAGGACGTATGAAAAGTTGGATAAAGATTGAAGGTGAGGTGCGTCCAAACGGTACGTTGACCTGGCGAGCATTGCCTGCTGTCAAGGATGACAGAGCAAAGGATAGAAGAGGAAAGAGAAGGATGGCAGACCGAAAATGCATAATTTGTTATTATTTTCAGGCACTGAAAAGAAAATTTTGTTGAAAAAGTTCGACTAAACATTTTTTTGAAAATTACAAAAATGTTGTCTTTGCGGCAAGAAATATTTTTAAAACTCTCCTCGAAAGATACGTTTTTGTCATTCCAATTGCAAATTTGGCTGAGAGTCCTTCAAAAATCAAAATCAAATATAGACGAAATTTAATTTACAACGGTCCAAGAGAAATTATTTGCCTTAGAGGATGGAAAATTAATCTGATGATGAAAAAAAATAATAAAGACGAGAGAAACATCCGCGAGCGACAATTTTTTCGAGAGAACCCAAACAAAATGTTTGAGTAATCACGAAATTGCTACTAACGATAATAATTATAATAATGTGAAGTTGAATTTTTGTTATCATTTCGTCTTATCAATCTTTATGATCAAAGCTACGGTACGGTATTGTATGGGTCGAAGGGCGTGTATCGCCGCTTTTCTCTTTCTTTAGCATGATCGGAGAGAGGCGGCGTTGTGTATACGAGAGAGGATGGCGGTGAAGGGAGGGTTGCGGGGCAAAGGTATTCTATCTAACGTGTTACGAAAGTGTGGGGGGTTTCTGGTGGCTGTAGGGCGATGGGAAGAGAAGGCGAAATAGTGGGAGAAAGGTGTACGCTGCTGTAAGAGAGGAATGATGAGAAGGGCAGAAGGGGGTGGGGAGTGAATAAAGTCGGGGGTTGCAACGAAGCAGTATACGTATGTTGGTGTCTTCTTACCCGGAATGTGCGGCTGCAAAGCCGCGTCAATACGGCTTGCCCGGACGAAGGAGAAGCAAAGGTGGACGAGAAAACAGGCAGGAGGGTGGAAAGGGGTTCACCCCGTCGTCGGCTCGTTGTAAGGGGTTGGCGCGCGCGCCGGGTGTGCAGACGCCAACAAGCGAGGAATCGTGTGCCAGAGGGAGGTGCGGTTCCTCGGTTCCTGCAACTGCAGAGGGATCCACTTGTGCACTTGCCCAGAGGGAGAGAAATGTAAGGGATGAAGCGTGAACAAGAAGAAGACTTTCCTCTTTCACCCCTCCCTCTCTCTCTCTCTCTCTCTCTCTCTCTCTCGTTCTCTTTCGACCTCTTTACGGCGAGAGATCACTGCGCCGTCAATATTACTGCCAGCACCAAGATTACCAATATCCTTGAGAGGCGCTCTAGTCCTGTCATAAAAGACGGAGCTTACCAAGATATTACCTACTACCACCAACCCCCAACACACTACTCCGTTGCCCACTAAACGTACATCGCTTTCTTGACGTACCGTACACTGGATAAAGCCCAAAGAACACCACAACGCCGTTAGAATCGCGGTGACAACACTATATTCTCATCATCGACTTCTTCAAAGCCACCATCAGGTTTACGTCAAGCATGTAATCATCTACAGAAATCGTAGCACATATAGTCCCAACTTCGCTTTTGCCAATTTTATCCTGTTCAAAGAATTCCAAAAGTTTTCAGATGCCTTGGTTTCTTCTTCATTTGCTAATTTTCCACGGCAGGATTATCTTTTCGGCGATCTCACTGCTCCTGCAAATGGGCGATGACATTTTTTTATTATTCTTTTCCAAAAATTAATCTTAAAACGGTGGGGTCAAAAACGACCCCAGGCCACTTTCTGCCTTCGTTCTCCCGTTTTTTATCGTTTATTTACCAAATTTCTCGATTGGAAGCCAAATTGACCCAGGTCTGCGTGATCCTGGATGAAAAACTGAATAGAATGAGCCCGAGTTGAACGCTTCTCGTTATAGATTTTACCGGAGATATGAATTTTTCAAAATTGGTGTCATTTACATCGTTCTAGGGTCAAAGTTCGTCGTATTTTTCAGATATTTTACCAAACACATGCAGATTTTGTGTGGCGAGTAAAAGAGAAACATTGAGAAGGCAGCACCAAGTTTTATTACTTTCTCGGCTGTACGCGACGTCTATATAAAAACGATGAGTTAGTCAAGAGACTGCATAAGTTGGCAAGGGTCGACAATGGAAGGCGTACTGCAGGCTCCATTGTGCCTAAGCTTTTTGTACGACATACAAAGCTTTAATCCATGACCGGATCTGCTAATGTCAACATGGTCCAGCCGCGCTAAAGTAAATCGATCCAACGACTATATACAACACGTACACTCTTTGTGGATAATATTTCAGGCGATATACATTTTACATGTGTATACAGGCCGCTACAAAAAAGTTATCCGTCATCCGTTTCAGAATTGGGTGGCTGAAATTTCTATTCAAAAACAGGCACATACTTTTTCGATTCAAATTTCGCGCCAATTTTCGACAATCGCGGTCTCTATTAATGTAATTCGACATATTTATCAGGCTGTGTCTTGAACCCTAGAAAACCTTTTTTTTAAACTATTCCGATAACTCAAACAGTTTTGAAAAATTCATATCTCCCGTAAAATTTGACGAAAAGGGTTCAACTTGGGCTCATCCTTTTCGTTACTTCATGCAGGATCGCGTGAACTGGGAGCAATTTTACTGGATATGAAAAAATTGTAAAAAAATGTGGTAAAGCGATGGAAAAACGGGAGAACGGAGGGAGAAATGGCGCGCCGGGATTCGTATGGGGTCGTTTTTGACCCCAGATTACCGTTGGAGGGTCAGGATCGTCCAATAGGCGTTATAGCCTCTGCTTTATAGACAATCCAGAACGAGTGTGTGTTCGGTTAGCCTCGGAAGATTGAGGCCTCAATAAGCGTTGCATAATCCACCCCAACTGCTGGAATAATCGTCATTGAGCGTATACGAGAGCTATTGTATCCATTTCATGAGCGTAAGAGAGTGAAAGTGGAGAGTTGTCCTGGTGTGTGGGAGCGATTGCGGAGTAATGAGGAGCGAGAGAGAGGGAGAGAGATTGTTGAACAAGACGCAGCATCCCATATGGACCACACAGATGAGCTCCGCTGCATTTCTCGTGTGTCAATGCGTATAACGAGCATTTATCAATCCATCGTGCGACGGTATACACGAAATCGCCCTTTTTTCTTTTCCCTTATAGAGCCCGTACCCGAGGGACCACGAAAGAATGACTTTTTTTTCTCTTCTCTCTCCACTTTTCTACGCATCTAATCTGTGGATCGCGCGGATGAGTTACGCAGGGAGATAAACATCTCCGATTGAGGCTGCTGCCTGCGAGTTTGGACACGGAGATTTGATTGGCTCGCTCTCATCTGTATACATACAAACGAGAAAATAAGTCTTCGAATGTGCGACAAGCGATGCTGGATCGAAGGTCATTAGGATTTGATCCTTCGCGTCACAATAGAAATGGGGCCCGAAATAAAAGATAAAAAATAAAAAAAACAGCGAAAAAAACTTCATCCAGGTGTTTGCCTCGAATCCTCCATTCTAATCGAGTCAAACATCATTTATCCTAATTGCAGAAACGTCAAGTTTGGGCCAACAGGATTTTCAGCAGCCATTCTTAATGGCAAAAATAATGCTGATGACTTTTGTTCATTTTTGTACTTGCATCAACTTACATCGCTCTTTTATTATGATTGTCTACTACGAATGACACATTTCCAAAATGGACATAAAGTTTGCGTGATTGGCGGGGACAAGAGCTCAGCAAAACGTATTCTCCATAATCGGACATTTCCACGAGTCTTGGCATTATGGGCGATCCTCAGATTATGAGAAACTTGCTCTCTGTGTCTATGACGAGTCGATGTGCGACCATGACGTGAGAAACGAGCGTTAACACGTCCAAGAAGACGCAGATATGTATACAACCCAGTCACAATGTAATTACTCGGCTCTCGTACACACGCGCTCTTCGCTCTCCCAGGGACATGTATTGAGGCCATCCAAGGGATTATAAGGGCCCGCTTCTATCAAACTCCGACAACCCTATGTTAACTCACACCCATACGTGTGTTATACTTGGGCGAGCTTATTTTCACATTCTTATCGTAGAATCGGAGTGGAGTAATCCCCAAAGGCGGCGTCTTCGTAATCCCATCCTTCTACTCTCTCTTTCTCTATACTCGCTGTTTTGTTACATGCGCATAGATTTCGTTTTACATCCAGGGTGTCTCAGATTCCAATATTTTCGATACAGTTTATTCCAACACAAAATTTTCTACACGGTGAACGCAAATTATATCAAAAATTACCACTACATTCCAAGTTTCCTCGTACCATATCGTCCCTCTAAGAAATTTTAACGATTGCATTGTCATTTTTTATCGGAAATTTACCAAAAAATGTGAAAATTTCATCAAGAAATGTAAAAATGACGAAAAATGTAAAAATTTTCAAAAAATGTGAAAATTTTACGAAAAACGTCAAAGTTTCCGCTACATTCAATGGAATATGAATGAGAAATTGCTGTTTTTGCTAAAATCTCTTAAAATTCGTTGGATTAATTGAATACAAATTTATCAACTTTTTAATTTACAGATTTCATTCTCTTCTCTGCCTGGTCAATTCGGTTGATCAACCCTTGACGAGGCTCGTCTCGTAGCTCGTCGACTATTACTGTATGGCGTGGATCCCACCGCAAACGTATATATAACTAAATCCTCTCGCTCGCTGTCTCTCAGTCTTGCTGCTGCATGACCCTCGTCGCGCTTGTTCCATCCCCCCGCAAAATCCTGAGCCCCCAGCATCGTTTCTCATTTGTGGTGGAGTCGTTAATCTACTATTAATTGCCACCATTAAGAAAGCGCGAAAAGAAAAGCTTTGAAAGTTTAACACCTCGTTGTGCTACCAAACGCTTTATTATCCTCGTTGCTGCGGTTTGCCAAAGAGTTAAAATCTCATTTATGAGCGAGGCATGGAAAAATAAAAAAAATAAAGGATAAAAAATCCATTTTTTCAAGACCGTATCAAAATCATTTCCTCAAGCAGTCGATTCATGTTTTTTCGAAAATAATTAAACGAGCATTTTGGCGAACGATTACGCGACGATCGTTACAACATAAAATTACTTTATTCAGGATTTTTTAATAATTTTGTATGACCATTCTAGACGTCAAGAATTTCAAATATTCAATTTCAATTTTTTTCCTTTTTCCCATCTAAACGCGTGTAAATTAGACGTGCGTTTCGTTTATAAGTTCCGAAAAAATATGTTTAGGATTTTGCCCAAATAATGTCGGCCACAGTCTTTCTAGGCATCTGCAAAAAAAAACCTGAACACATTTTTTTTTGGAACTTTGAAACGAGACGTGACTTGAATTTACACGCGTTTAGATAAGGGAAAAAAAATTGGATAAATCTCAAATTCAAAACGTCAGAAAATTTTTCTTAATAGGAGAAAACTTTTATAGGTGCCAATGACGTTTATACAAAATTTTGAAAGAACGATGAATTAAGTCGATTTGTATGAGTCGCGCTTCATGGCGCTCGGGTCTTATAAATCACGATCATGCTGGTCAGCATAATAATATATAAATATATACAGTTGCGCACACATTCTCAATATGCACGTGTGAAATTATACATGTTGGCTGGTGCCACAAGTGCATAATGGCGAGTACTGCGCTGCTGGAAACTCTACGTGAACGTAGCTGAATGAATTTCTCGCACGAGAGTATGTAGACATACGCGTTATGCACACCTCTGAGTTTCCCTTGGTGCTCCGAGAGCTTAACGGTGCGCATCCGCTTTTAACGATTCGCATGTCGTTTAATTTAATTTGACGATTGCTCGTTAAGCAACCACCGGACCATTATACACGTGTGTGTATATAGATAAATGTTGCCATTGCCTCGTAAAAAAATAAATAAAAAAACGATGTTTTTAACGACATAAACATTCCAGAAAATATAAAATATTCGTATAAACATTTTATTTATTATTTATATTTGCATTCATTTGGATACTCGATTTACAACTGCGAAGGAATTAATTAATTTTTGTTCTTCTCCTTCTTCGACAGTTTTTAATCGCATTTTTCAATTTCACAACTCGCGGCGTCGCGAATTTATATGGCTGAACATTTGCAAGAGCATGCGGAAAAGCTTCCTCGGAGTTTTCATCGCGTCGCCTTTTATTTTTCGCCATTTCCTGCACGTAAAAGTTACTTTGATACGGACCGTAATAAGGAAATATACTCGGTATGGAAAAAACAACCAAATGTGCATGACTATGATGAGACGAGATCTCCTGCCTTAATTAAGATTGCGCCGCTTAAGTGGCTAAACGTTTTCTAATCCGTGCGATCAGCCGATGAAAATACCTGAGTTTTACGATCCGGGTATATGCAGTTGCTGCGATAATCCGACTCTGGCGACAGCGTGAACATGAAATCCCATTTTTATACATAGAACTCCGCTGTCCCTTGGGGCTTTTCATCCATTTTTTCTCTTCATTCTTGGCGATTTTAGTTCGCAACGTCAGTCACGACCGACTCGCTTTTTTCGCATTTTCTTCATACACTCGGTACCTCGTGTTTATTTATTTATTTATTTTCACGTTTTTAATTGTTCCGTCACCGATTGTTTGGACTTTAATGGTATTTAATTTTCGGTATCATCATAAATAAAATTCAAAGCCATAAAATCTCGATATTTTACTAAAAAAACGTCTCTAGAAATAAAAAAATCGACCAAAAATGCATATTTACCGGAATTAAACGATTTGAAAACGCCTTTGGCCAGATTGACCCCGTTTGCACTAATTAAACATTTTTATTTATGAGGTTTTTTTCCCAGAAACGGATTTGCAGTAAAAATGTTCTGAAATGTGAAAAAATGTTATGAAAATTGAATATATTTTGTGAATGACGTTCGCGTCCTTGGTGCACCGACGTTGTTACTAAATTTGTTGTGCATTCGTGTCAATCTGAATGAAATTAATTGCTGACCCGTTTTCGACCTCAAAGTTCACTCAGCAGATCCAATTTTCACGACGACGACGACGATGACGAAGACAACGCGACGATAGACTTAATCCTTCTTCCGGACTGGAACGTGCCGAAAAGGCTAATGGTCGCGTTCATCGGGGTAAAGGGTTCTCGCTGGTGTCTTGACTCCATAGTTTTGGTATGAACTCTCGAGGGTAATAATGTAGAGGATTTTAGTGGATAAAACGATGAGGATAAATTGGTAAGGGCCGAGTGCACGAAAGCCTCAATCGAAACTTTTGTAAACTCGTCTGCTGGGAATTTTTTAATATTTTATTTGACAGGAGCACGTGCGTTTGCCGTTAGAATCACCGGATATGCTTAGAGATGATTTTCCACGAATCGAGCTTTCATGCACTCCCTCCCTCGTCTTCTTTGGTTATATACGTTAGCAATGTTTGTTATGCTGGAGATTGAGTGAGAAAGCCTCTGGTCTCTCGATCCATCGTGGGACCACATGGAATCTCCGAATCCCCGCGATCAAACACGTATTACTCTCGTGTTGAACGAAGAAAACCGATTTTCGAACCACGATCGTCAATATTTTCAAGAAAATTCTGCGTCATTCTAAATTTTATACACTCGAAAAGATCAAAAGGTCGCTTTCAACAGCTTACAACGAAAATAAAAATACATAAACGTATGAGGCTCGATCCTTCATTATTCCCACTGAAAATTCAATTTTGTCAAAAAACGTCGATATATTTTGTTGAATGCAGCGAACTAAATATTTTGGGATGATTTCAAAATTTTCGTTATTTCGACAATACTTTTCATTGTAACGGAACTGTCAGCAAAATTTACGATTGGAATGACAAAAATTTACGTTCCGAAAAGATTTTCCAGAATGTTTTTTGCTGGAATGACAAAATTTTCGGGATTTTTCGGAAAAACGTTCAGTTGACCGTATCCAACAAAATATCGAGCTTTTCCACCAAAATTTTCTTTTCAGTGCCGATTTTAAGAGCGTGATACCGTCCAGAAACTTAAAAAAAAATCGATTTTTTTGCATTTTCTTATAATTTTGGATTGTGAGAAAGTGTCTCTGCTGAAATATTAGGCGAAAAAAAAGTCGTTGTAACGTTGTCCAACAATTAATCCAACTTTAACGTCGATTTATACAACAAACAATGGAAAAATCGATCAAAATATTGTAGAAAATAGCGGAATTGAAATTCCACAACGTTTTTGTTCTTTAATGAGCTTCTTCCAAGTGGCAAATCTCGCGAGACTTCCAACGAGACTGGTATTCGTTCGATTATGCTGATTTTTTTTTGTACGTTCGAAAGAGAGATTTTATAAATGGAACATGTCATAATTTTATTGAACGACTTGACAGCGGGATCCGGAATGGAGGAAAGGGAGGGAGGGGAGAGAGCGGCATGGGTGTGAGAGGAAGTGTATTATAGTTTTGTGACTGGGATGCTGTATGATTTGGTGGCTGCGACATTTGGGTGTTGGTCTCTTTTTCTCTGCTGTGTGGACTACGGCAGGGATCGGCGGCGGCGTTTTATATTTGAGACAATAATAATTTAGACACGTGTGGGCCATACGTGCTTGTTGAGAAGGATCGAGGATAGATAGACACAACAGAGAGAGAAGCAGGCGAGAGACGAGGCTATGAGTTCGAGGAGACGACATTATCTTTTCCCCTCTCTCTCTCTCTCTCTCTCTCCCTCTCTGCCCCATTCTCTCATTTTCTTTCTCTCGCTTATTTCCTTTTTCTTCTCCGCATTTTTTCTATTCCCTTTTTTCGCCCATCCCATACGTCCATGAATTCGTTTGGTTGGTTATAGACTTTTGCCAAGAGCGTCTCCTCACGTGCCATATGAATGAGATCTGGGCTTTCATTTGTGCGTCGGCGAGTTATTATATGTGGCTTGCTTTGAGATGCTGAGCTTTCGACAGGGACCCACATGTGCGCATCTACCGACGGAATATAACTTCAATAAGAAAGATAGAGAAAGACCGATTACACTTTGCTTCAGACTCCTTTTAACTCATCTATTATATTTTTCAATCCTTCCTCACTCGTCGCCAAAAAAAAATTGTTTTCTTTCCACCGCACGCAACTCTTTTCTGACCAGTATCATTTATAAATATTCATTCCATCGCGCTCGAGAATTGATCGTCCGAATCAAACACCTCCGCACGAAAACCCTTCAAATAATCAGAAAAACTTTGCAGCCGCGTTCGTAAAAATTCTGATAATTTTTTCGCTCCGTGTGTTTATTATTGAAATTTTTGGTAAATATATCGAACCAGAGCTGCAGCGAAAATGCATGGAATTCTTTTTCCAACACTTTTTAATACTCAATAACGTTATCAAATGGTGATAAAATTATTAAATGTCAGATAAATATGGGGAAAAATTATTTTTATGTGTTTTTTTTGGCGTCACGCCAAAATTTTGAAAGTTAAATGATGAAAAAACTCGAAAATACGACGGGGAGCATAAAAATTATAAAATGTTGCGATGCTCAGTGAAATTACAAAGACGTTAATTACGTCGATTCCCAGTATTGTCACGAATTTTGAGATAAAGAGACAAAACATCGCGGATCGTATGCGAAGAAGGGAAAGGAATAATGTAAGAGAAAAAGATAATAAAGGTTTGGTTCGGCTGGGTTACAAATTCAACACGCGGTGAAGTGGAGACCGAGGAGATACTTAATTAAGTCTACAATTAACTCTCGATAATTCGTGTGCGTCCTATCAGCTTCTCAGATCTGTTTGGCATCTTGTGCAGAGCTTCTCCTTCCAGCCATCGTGCTCTCGTAAACCTCTTTGAGAGATTCATATATCTATATATATAAAATTATATATACATAAGTATATGAGAATCTACGAGCAAGGATTCTCGAGTACCCACTCCCCATAATTTATCGACGTGTACGTTCCATTAAATGTACAAAAGGCTCTTTATTCTCGCGGAATAATATTATCAGGGAAGCATCACATATTTTTACTAACTTCTCAGATCCTTCCCCTTGACTCTGTCGTCGCGTACACAGAGAACACGATGCGAAAAATGGATGAAAGTTGAGAAATATCGAGCGATTAAACATCACGCGGCATCGATTCAGATTTTGCTCGCTGCTCTTGCAGTGGAAATGAAATTTCATGCAAAGACGTTGAAATTCGGTTGAACGCGATGAATAAAATACTTTTCCGATAATTTCGAAATTTTCTTCATTTTTCACCGTAAACGTGTGCCGAACGAGGGCTGCAGCTCAAAAGTGGTCTCATTTTCTTTGTAACCGTTTATATCATTAACGAATCATGCAGATTTACGGAATATGCGATTGGAATGATAAAAATTTGCCTTCCAATGAGACTTTCTTGCTGCAATCACCAATTTTTCACGTTTACTAAAAAAACCAACAAAATTTCGATCTCTTCCAACAAAATTTTCGTCCCACTGTGTCATAGAAAAATCGTATTTACAATCTGCTGTCATTGAATTAAAAGTAGTCGAAATTTCGACGAAGAAACGAAACGATAATTATTCCTTATAAGTAAAAATTTCCATACTATAAATGTGAAAGAAAAGTTTATACAGCAGCAGCAGAGTCGCGATGTATAAAAGTATAAATAAGCAAAACACATGTGTCCAGGGAGAAGGGATATCGAGGCATATGGGGAAGGAGAGAAGGGTGCATCGGAGCTAAAGAAGAAGAGTGAGAGAGAGGGGGAAGAGGGGTAGCGAATAAATACTTGGAGATGTAATCGCTGAAGGAAACAAGCGGCGGAATTGTTCAGGGAATAATTGAAAGCGCCGCTGAGCTTCTCATTCCCATCCCGGTCGGCAGAGTGTGCATCTGTATATGCATGGCTTGCTTTTGTGGCTAGCGGAGCTACTGCTGCCGCCAATCGTTCTCCTTCTCTTCTCCCGATCTTTCCGTCTTTTTCTTATGGCCACAAGCTATCGTCCTCGTCGTCGTCGTCGAACGAGCTGCAATTCTGCAGCTCCTTCGCAAGTGTTCTCTTCGATCCAGCGGACCAGAGGCTTGGACGACTGAGACGCATCGTCGCAAGGCACTTATACAGCGTCCCGCTCTGTACGTGTGCATACATGTCATTCGTGTATGTGTAACGGATGATTACTGGCCAACAAAAGGATGTGACTCTTGGTATTTCACGCGGAAGTTCATTCGCTTTGAAATTTTGTTAAAAAACGTCGATATTTTGTTAAACGCGATAAAGTAAATATTTTTTGGTTAATTTCACAATTTCCGTTTTTTTGGCAGTGTATTCGGTTCCCAACGGAACTGTCCGCAGAATTTACCATTGGAATTACGAAAATTTCACTTCCAAACAGATTTTCTACAATATTTCTCGCTGCAATGACCAAATTTTTAAGAGATTTAAGAGATTTTTTTTTTTTCGTCCATAGTTTTTCGTATTTTTTTTACTACAAGTTTCACGAGACGCTGCTCAGATTTACGAATTTTGCGGATCATGTAAGTTCGGAGAATAACGAGAGCTTGTCCGCGTCTCGGCACTTGCTCCGAATCCGCGTCGCTGAAGATTTGGTCAAATCGAGAAGGAAAAGTTACTGTGACTAAGGGAATGTGATTTTTGAGACATCCTGTACATTATTGCGGGTAAGAGGAGGCAAATACGACCCTGAAGAGTTTCGCTGATTCGATCTGAGGCAATGATCGGCGGGTATCCTAATGTATGCGTAATGCTGCAAGGGAAAGAGCTCCTGCTCTCGGCCAGAGGCTCATCTTTTCTCGGACGCGAGACCGGCTCTCCTCATTAACGCCCGGTTCGCGATCCACCAAGGAGCCAAGTCCACGGGTTAGAGAGCTGGAACGACGACCACTTCGAACCCGCAGTGACCACATTTTCGTTCGACAGACACAACAGAACGCCACACAGCGTAAAAGATGAAGAATGAGATGCCGCAGAAAAAAATACGAGAGGCTGCTGGACCGAAGGAAATGGAGAATTGATATTTGTCCAGAGACGAATTTACAAAACTTTTCATCGTGATCGATGCAAATGACTCATTTGAAAAGAAGAAAAAGAAAAAAAATGAATAGTTTCGTTCATTAGAGTCGTAACTGACGAGACTTGATACACAAAAAGTTAATGAATTTCCCGGAGCCTTCGAGAAAATATTTCCGAACCATTCATATACGAGCTGAAACGATTGCTCGCGATCCTGCTAGTCTTTTTGATAAAGATTAGAAATCCGCGAGGATAATCTGGTGCGTGAGTATCGCAGTCCAGGTCGAGGAACTCTCGAGGGACGGTTTGTTTGTTTTTGGGTTCGGGTCAGCAACGACCTGCCAAAGCCTCTTGAGGTCGGTGGATCTTTGGAGGGTTGAGATCGCCTCGAAATATCAGTTCGTGCACACACTAAAAATAGAATTTTGTTGAAAAAGATCGATATTTTGTTGGATACGTTCAACTAAACGTTTTTTTCGAAAAATCACGAAAATTTTGTCATTTCAGGAAAAAACATTCTGGAAAATCTTTTCGGAAAGTAAAATTTTGTCATTCCAATCGTAAATTTTGCTGAAAGTTCCGTTATAAATGAAAAATATTGTCGAAATAACGAAAATTTTGAAATTATCTCAAAATATTTGGTTCGCTGTATTCAACAAAATATCGACGTTTTTTGACAAAATTGAATTTTTAGTGCAGAAAAAATCATTTTTCAACGTTCATATTTCGCAAAACTCGTGAATACTTTTTTCTGCAATTTTTGTCTTTGCAGCTGTGTTGCAAAACGTGGTCCACATTTATCGGTTGAATTAAATATGATGTAAAGATGGATGGAATTGAAAATAATGGGCAGTATTTTGAGAAAGTTCGAGCAGGTCCGTAGAAATATATATGTATAGATTTTGAGCGATATATTTTTATTCGTGTTACATGAGAAAACGGCGAGATACTTCAATAATGGAGAGAAAAGAGAGACTTGGCCTGTAAAAACGGTGAACTTGTGATATGAAGCTATGTCTATGTATACATAGGGCTATATATGTATATAAAGATACATATAGATACATATAGATCTCGTATTGGAAAGCGATAGCTCAGTGCTCAGGAGGTTGTTGAATAAGTGATGGTACAATATTTTTAAAACGCCTATAATTCGCACGACCGTGCACAAGGCTAGAGCTCTTCCGTTCACCCTCAATGCTCCAATGGACCAGTATTTATCGGCCCGCAGAGTATAAACGGGCATAGCCATCGAGATGGAGAAAGAAGGGCAAGATCATTTATGTGCGCCGCCCGGTCGCCCGGGCAGCCCATATCGAAGTAAGAAGGGTGGAAAAAAAGACAGAGAAAGAGAGAGCAACGACGGATGAGTACAAGTCTCTCGTGTGTTTCGCTTAAACTTTTTCTCCTGGTTTTTTTTTCTACTCTACAATCGGGAACGGGTCGAATTATTACGGCCATTTACCGACCCTGCGCCTACTGTTTTAGTCATGACCAACGAATGAAGAGTCTGGCACATACGACCTTCGCAGGACTCGCTCCTCTTTGGCGTTTGGGTTTTCTGTATACAAGAAAATCTCATTTTTGACGAAAAAACGATGGAAAAGCGACGAGCATCAAATTGACGATAGCGCGAGCCTTGAATTTCCGTTCGGCTTGAAAAATACAACGAGTTTTGTGATTTTTTTGTTCCTGGGATATTCAATCGTCATTTCGCAACAGTTGAATTGAAATTATTCACCTCAAGACACTCGTAAGTGGAGCTGGTGCCATAAGGAAGCAAAAGTTTCAATTTGCGCATTTGTATGTATTTTCTCCCGCATCGAAACAGCAGGGTTCAGGTTTTTGTTGGAGAGAGAAGAAGGTAATTGGCCCTTACAAACTTCCAGTACAAAGCAATTGTCATCAGATTGTTTTGAGGAAATTGGCTTGTGTCCCGCAGAGAGATACGACCACACGTTATATATTTAAACCACAAGGAAAAATCATGATTCTCGTTATCCACGTGTGTCTCGTAATTTCGAAGACGCCAACCATCTTGTATAGTTTAGCATTTGCTCTCTCCACACGAGAGAGCAAGAGAGAGAGAGAGAGAGATGCTTGTTCGAATGGGGAGGAGAGGGCATGTTTTCCTGGTGGCTCGTTAAATTCTATATTCCTCTTGCCCTGACGCGATTCCACGCTTTACCTCAGTCTGTCTCTCCTCCGTTCTGTGTTTCGCGATCTCTCTCTCGCTTTACGATTTCGATTGACTATAAACTTATCTTGGCTTTCTATTCCATTGGTATGTATAAAGGCGGATGGATCGGCTACTTTCTCAAGCCCGCATTGGATTGTGTGAAAGCAGGACGCAACTTCTTCTTACCGCCTCAACGACACATAAAAATATGTATATATATATATAATAAAAATAAAAAGCCGCATACATGTCCATACACAGGATACAGGATGTCGCAAAAGTGTCGTGTGAGCTGTAAGTTAACGGTTAGCTCGTCAAATACCAAGGAGAAAAGTCCCTTTCCATTTTTTTTCACTGATCGACCATCGACGAGAAATTAAGTAATTACAGTAATGGCCAATCCGGAGCGTCGATGAGGAGGAGTGGGCGTGGCGCGAAAATGCGCGAGAGCTTACCGCGAGCCATGGGCCTCGTTGGAGGGTGTTTTTGGCGCCAGATTCGAATTCAGGAGACGAATCGCTCCAAATATCCTGTAGAACGCATGGGATTTACGCGCGGATTTGCAACAACGACGAAGATCGAGAAGAGGCCACTCGAGTCCTCCGGTGCATTGTGGACATCGGCAAGAGCAATGCGCCAGAGCGTCTCGTTTTCCCGCGATAGCCCTGCGGCGGCTGCGATCGGTGATGCTGATCGTTGCGGCTCGGGAATCGAAAGGCTCGTGTGCACGGAAAGCAACAGCAGGAGGAGAAGTAAGCCCGCGTGTCGAGTGTGTGGAGAGCGGCAGAGTCGGGAATGAGGGCAAAAAGTTGATGCCGAGAGGGAAGGATAAGGAACATATACACACTGGCATGTCCAGCCTCGTGTCTTTCATTTTATATCTTTCTCTCTCTCTCTCTCTCTCTCGCCCTGTATCCTCCCTTGGCCTATATCGTCGCGGCCTCGTGTCTCTACAACGTCCGCGAGCTCTTCGAACAAGAGTAAAAACTCTCGAGAAGAACAAGGCAAAAAATTGATCGCAAAGGAAATGCAAGAAGAAACAACGAAAAAACACACATCGCGCGCTTCGTGTAGAGGAAAACAAAAACTTGACTTTTCTGCACGCACGCATCCAACACATAAGCGATGAAAAACAAAAGAAAATCATAAACGGAGAACCCACGGGAAACAATTTATTGCTGGGCGATAGGGAAGCCACCGCGTATCTCCTTCCGTATATATATATGTATATACCTCAACAACATACCTGCTGTGGACGACCTGTGCAGGAGGATCTCACCGGGTTTATATGCAGCTACTATGCACTCTGATGGCTCTTGAAAACGTTCTATGGCGACGGTCAAATCCAAATGTCTGTTTCTTATTCTTCTAACATACAAAATGGTTTGCGAGCCTCAGTTCATGAAAAAAATCGTTACCAATTGACTAAAGAAAAAGATACTCTAAATTCAAGATTATTCGAGATGATCTGCATTTTTTATATAATAACCAAAATTTTGAAACAATCTACAACCGATTTTTTTTTCAGAAATTAAATTAAGCTTCTTCGATGTTACATAAAAGTGTATGCAAAGTCTCAAGAGGCTCCAGCATTCACTGAAAAGAGAATTTTGTTGAAAAACATCGATATTTTGTTGGATACGTTCAACTAAACGTTTTTTCGAAAAATCATGAAAATTTTGTCATTTCAGCAAAAACATTTCTGGAAAATCTTTTCGGAAAGTAATTTTTGTCATTCCAATCGTAAATTTTGCTGAAAGTTCCGTTACAAATGAAAAATATTGTCGAAATAACGAAAATTTTGAAATTATCCCAAAATATTTAGTTCGCTGTATTCTACAAAATATCGACGTTTTTTGACAAAATTGAATTTTCAGTGTTCGTAAATCAAATTATCTAATGTTGACAATTACTGCGAACTGTGATTTTTATCAAATAAATATCTCGACTGGTACACGTAGAAACTTCTTAAAATTGTGCGAGTCATTTGATATCGCGATGCTCTTTGTGTGGTGCGAATTTAAAGTAATTCCATCGTTAGACAATTTTGCATACAACGTCCTTAACGCGCCTAGCTCTTTGCTGTACACGCGCCACTTTCCAGTATACTCAGACAATTTTACATCAAAATTTACTACGATATATTATAGTTTCCGGGTATCAAGTCGTCCCTCTGAGAAATGTACCAAAAACATTGTAAATTTCCATCTGAAAAAGGCGAAAAATGTCATAATTTCCGCGATTTCGATAGAAAAAGAATGAAAAATTACTTTGTTTTTGGTAAAATTTCTGAGAGGGACGACTTGATACCAATAAATTTTGATGTAATATTCTCTCCGTAGAGGGAATACAAAAAAGTGTTACCTGTACCAAAAGAAGACTAAAAAATGAAGCGATTGGAAGAAGCTGAGATCCGAGCAAAAAAAATCAGTGTAAACAGCAAAAACTAATGACGGATAGGTCAAGTGGTGTAGAAATCTCGTGGACCACGCATACCAGCAAGTGGCCGAATTATAAATAGCTCATGGATCACAGATCCAACGAAATAAACCGCGACCGGATTGCCAATGGAATGCACGCGGTGAAGAGAATCAGGGAACCTCGTCGCTCAGTCAATTTTTATGCTTCCGCAGAGAAGAGTTCATTGCCAGTCAAGTTCATCTGTTTTTTCGTAATCCCCCTCGACAAATTCTTTCCGTTTTCTTTCAGTCAAGCCTTCGAGTACACACTGGGTCGATTTGACTCCAACAATAAAACAAATTTGGTGCCATAAAATGTGGATAATTTATTACTAAAACGTCTCTAAAAAAAATGAACGAAAAAACGACGAATTGAGAAACGCATTTTGTCACATTGACCCAGTGTGCAATTATATTTAGTCCCCGTATGGATAACCATGGGACGGAATAGATAACCATGGGAAGAGTTACCGCGAATAAAGTCAAGTGACAAACTCCAATCCACAAAATATAACCTTTTTTTGCTTCTTATCCGTGTTTCTGTCGAGCAGGAAAAAGAGTGCGATAAGAATTGCGAAGAAACGAGCTTGTCGAGAGAAAAAAGCGTGGAACCCAGAGAGCAGGGAATCCTGATAAGAGTATCGAGCAAAAATCGATGCCTTCACGAACTTTTATTTTTTTGCTTCATCCGGAAGCTCCTTTTTTGTCTACCTGTTTACGCATTTCCTTACCTTTTAAGGTTCTCGAAGCTGCAGGTGAAAAAATTATATTACATTTTTATCGCGTAACGATAAATAATAAATAAATAAGATAAATCGGTGCGAAATTGGAATTTTCGTTTTCTATTGAAAAATAATATTCTCTGACCTCGTGTCAAAAATGTTGAAAATTCCCGGGGCTCGATCTCGTTGACTTCTCACTCAAAGATCATGGAAAAACGAAAGAGAGAGAGAGAGAGAGAGACGGAAGGAACGCTGTGGTGAGTAAAGTGACGATGAAGCCGCGACAAGAGACAAAAGAGAGAGAGAGCGTGAGAGGGAGAGAGAGAAAATATAGAGAGGGAGGACAAATAATATCGTGAAAGCGGACCAAAGAACAAACACATGTTGCACACTCGGTCCCTCGCATTGCTCGAGGACGTTTGGCTAAGCAGTACACAGCGGCAAAACACGCAGCACACACTCGAAGGAGTCGCGGAAGCTGCGAGAGAGAGAGAGAGAGAGAGTGCAAGTTTCGTAAGGGATTGGAAGCGCGGCAGAGTACAACGACGTAACGTAAGACTAACAACACAATGGAAGCAACAGCTGCATGATAGATGGTCCCGCGAACATCCGAACGAGCAGCGAAACGCGAACGACCGATTCCTCGGCTTTCTTTCACTCCATAATCTTGTATCGCTCTCTCATGGCCTTTCTTTCGCACTCGGAAGAGAATAATCTTAACGTAGCATTGTCTCTTTCACTTTGTGTCCGTTTGTCTCTCGCGTTCTCTCCGCGAAAACGCGTCTCTCGCGCTTTCGGTACTGGAAGCAGAGAGAAAGAAGCACAAAAAACGTGAAAAAGAGAGAGAGAGAGAGAGATTCACTTGTGAGTTCTTTTAGTATAGCCGCGCGCTCGCACGAGGACCGGTCGTTATCGCGCGTTTATTCGCGGAAGCAACGAAGAAGGAGCTGCTGCCACTTTACCACAGCAGGACGCGCGACGATTCCTTCCAGCAGCAGCAGCAGCAGCAGTACCGTTTGCTTCGCTCGATATCGATCAATCGCGCTTGTTTTTCATCCAAAGAGACACGCGCGACGAATCAAAGAATTAATTCTCGTATCGCCGTTGAGAAAAAAAATGACAAGCGCAGCTCTCATAGTTTTCTCGATTTGCATAAATTATATTTCTAGCCTGTTACAGCTTTACTTTTTGTTACGCACTAATGGACATGTGTCTGGAATGTTGGGAGACTTTTAAAAATGTGACTCGAAGGATATATAGTCGGTTTTTCATACTCCTTGTAATGGTTCATGACTGGAGCGGTGCCAGATATGACATTAATCTCGCGTCCATACTTTCTAGAGCTGAAAATACTTGAGCAGGGATTTGAGGGCGTTGGACAAGTGGAAAGGAGGCAAAAGACGGAGGGAAAAATAAGAATTTGAGGTAGAGAAAAAAAAAGATAAAAGAAAATCTGTAACTGCGGAGGGATCCTACGACATACGAGGTGCACACGAGAGAGTCGACGAGAAGAAGAATAATATAAGAAGAAGGGGATATAAAGAATCGGTGATGCCACCGACCTTCGAATCTCAAAGGACCGAGCCCCACCAGAGCGAGAGAGATAACGAATTTATATTGTACGCACCTCCTGTGGATCTTTATTCAACTGCCAGAGAGACAGAGCAACACAATTCCCCTCCACTCCATTGTTGGCCGTTTTATTCGTACGAATCCAATGGTTATAATCGCTTAACGCTTACATTCAAAGCAACACACTATACAAACCATGTGAGACCGAAAGAAGAAGAAGAAGAAGCATCGTCAGAGCAGGCACAACCGCACCACCACCAGAAGCAGCATCAAGCAGCATCTTTCACAGCCATTGTGTGCTCCTGAAAATGGTCTCGAGCCTCTCGGATCAACCGCCAGAGATCAGAGTGCAGTTACGCCTTAGTAAAGTCTCCACGACTCATGCGTGGACGCGCGCAGTTCCGACAATGAGCTTAAGCAAGATCCGAAAAGATTGGGCGATCCGATCACGCTCTCTCTCTCTCTCTCTCTCTTTTGCTCTTTCTTGGTCCATGGGAAGAGCAGGACGAACAAAATGATTCAGAGAGGCCACTCGGCAGGCACAAACGGTGCTGCTGCTGACTTGACTTGGAACCAAATCGACCTCGTTCTTCCCGGCCTTTTTCATATTCTGCTTGCCCCGTTCTGCTTCTCTTGAACCATCTAAATGGGGCATTGGCCCTGATCCTCACGCGAACAACTCACCCAGCCCAAAAATCTTTCATTCAAATTCCACGTGACCAATCAATCTCACCTGGAACATTTTACAACCTGACCTTTTTATCCAACAAACCAGCGATGGATTCTATTGTACAAAAACCATTCTATCCTTCTCGTGGGCGACTTGTCAGAAAGCCTCCTCGAGATTTATGCACTCGCATTATTCCTAATGGACGATTAACGTGCCGAAACATTTATTAATCTTCCTCCCTACTTCCGCAATAAGGGGAACGCCACTTTTTTATACTTCTAATTCTGCCTTTAAACCTGCTTGCCTCGAGTTCACCGACCTTGAAACTCATTTTCTCTTACGAGCTATCATTGCAAACTTTCGAAATTCTTACAAAATACGATTCTCCAACTTTTACTCCCTACATTTTTCGCCTTTTAAATCATTCCTGATTATTTAATTCAATCAAAAAAATGTATCAGTAGAAAATAATTTGACGAAAAATCTGAAAATTTGATAATAAATCCGAAAATTTGACAAAAAATCTGAAAGTTTTATAATAAATCTGAAAATTTCGTGAAAAATGTAAAAATTTGACGCAAATTCTAAAAATTCCATAATAAATCTGAAAATTTGATAATAAATCCGAAAATTTCATAATTAATCTGAAAATTTAGTGAAAAATGTAAAAATTTGGCGAAAAATCTGAAAATTTGATATAAAACGTAAAAATTTGACAAAGAATTTAAAAGTTTGGCCAAAAATTTCAGAATCCGCATATTTCCAATAGGAATATGAGAAATATAAAAAATCACGGTCACGATGTCGTAGTAAAATGAAAAAAGAAAAAAAAGTGAACGAAAGTTGCTAGACCGAAAAGCATTTTAATTTCTAGAACACACACTGTTTGTAACCTTTCGGGTAAAAGAGAAAAAGTATGTTTCGTAGCAGCTGAAATTCCTCGAGTGTGTCGGAATCGATTGTATGAATAACCATTTAATTTGATAAAGAAGGAAGCGCGGTTCTCATATCTCGAAAATCTGGATTCACGATTGACAAACTTTCCAGAGAATAAAAAATGAATTATTCCAATAAAACGGATGTCTGATGAAAATTTGAGTGATTTATCGAGCATTCGACAGACTGTGAAGCTCGCCAGATTCGAGATTAACGTCAATGACCGATAAAGCCTTGACTATAGTCGAATATTTACCCACACCGAGCAGTACCAACTTCTTTTATTGTCGCTGATGTTTGATGCTCGCGGCATAATCTGCATGTGAATATTTAGCACCTTCACAAGAAAAGCTACGGGGCTGAGGTCTTGTCGTAGCATAGAAAGTGGCCGCAATCTAACGCTTCTCGATCTATATGCACGTTTCAGGCGAGTTACAGCTTCACCGGCCGGATCTCTCGTTGTCTGAATACAAGTTAGCGGCATTTTGTGCTTTGTAGAGCTCGCTTCGTCGTCTTTTCTTTTATTTCTCTCTCACTCTCGACCATCTCTTTGTATGAACGTTCAAAGCAACTACCATTTCCATAGTCATCCTTTTGCAACGACAATAGACACTTGAACGAGTCTGGTTAATATCCAAGGTTAGGGGAAGGGTGAACTCTGTTCTCCGTAGCAAAAGTTTCACTCGGAGAAATAGATTTTCAACATTTTGTTGCTGCGTCGTTTGGAGGATGAGGCTTTGGACGCGATTTCGATTATAAAACGTGAGACTATTGTTTTTGGCGCGAAGATCCACGAGTGTGTGGAAAAAACTGGCGTTTGCGGTTACGAGGGCTGGAGGAAAGGAATTTTGAAATTATCCAAAAATATTCAATTTATCGTTTTCAACGTTCAACTCGACGTTTTTTTTTTCGAATAATCCGAAAAAATTTGTCGCTGCAGCAAGAATTTTCTTGGGAAGGCAAATTTTTGTAATTCTAATCGTAAATTACGCCGACAGTTCCAATAGGAACGAAATGCAGTGCCAAAATAGTTTAGTTTATAAAATATCGAGGTTTTGTAACAAAATTTCATCAGCCATGATCGAAAGTGTGCTAAACAAATTTGGTGTCCGAAAATAATCGGTCGTCATGTGTTTTATTAGCGACGACGTTGCTCAAACACGAATAAAAAATTAATAATTCGTAATGAGCGAGTAATAATGATGATTCCCCGGACCTCTCTGCCATCACACGAAATAATCGTTTACTGTTCGGCTTGCCCAAGCCTGCGTCGAATATTATCTGGGTTACGGGCCACACTCGATAATTCTTCGCAAACAAGTGAAACCCACTCAAGAGAACCCTCCGTATGTATTTTTTCTCCACCGTTTTTTTGTGTTGTTTTTGTGTTTGAACACGTTCTATTGGGGCCACTGGTGTCGAAATTCATTAGCTCCAACTTCTTCGCGCGTCTTCGCTATAACAAAACCTAGGCGCGCGGGAGCGCGTCTGTTTTTGCAGACAGTTGCTTCAACAACCGAAAAAAAACGGTTTCCACTTTACAATGTATGACGGGATGTGCAAACATCGATCGCTTGTTTACTTGGAACAAATAGTCATCGCTATCGATTACTCATAACTTGATGATTCCCATTCTTGCGTCGCGGGACTCTTTCACACTCGTCGAACTTTTCGAGGGCGACAATACTCAACCGATTTTAACCAAACACCGGCAAAATGTGGCTGAAAAAATTTCATAAAACCTCTGCGGATCTTGAGGGTCTTTTTGACCCAAGAAACAAGTTTTTTTTTTCGAAAATCTTTGAATTTTCTCGCAACCTTGAAGTAAAATCGATGGAGAGTATTTCAGAATTTTTTCAGACTTTTTTATCTCCAAATTATAGTGAGACTTTCATATTTTTCCGATTCAAACGAACCCTCCGCGAATCATACGGGTCTTTTTGACCCATGTGACCAATTTTTTTCGAAAATCTTGTTTTTCAAATCATTTTATTGAAAAATGGAAAAAATGCAACGACTATCACGACTATGCGACCTTAAAGTAGAATCAACAGAGAGTATTGGGGCTTTTTTCCAGATTTTTTACGCACCAAATAAGTGAGATGTAGGCGGCATGACCAAAAAGACCCATATGGTCCGGGGGTGCCATGAAAAATCGTATGATTCGCGGAAGGTTTTAAAGGAAATACCTGCTCGGGAAAGACTAATTCGAAGGGAATTTACGAAAAAGGTCTGGCAATTTGTGAATAAGCAACTTCGGGCCGCGTTTATTCTTTGCGCGGACATTGAAAGTGTCTTGGGTTGAACTTCTGGGTACGTTAGTGGCGTGTTCTATAATAAGGGGATGGAACGCGCGAGGGCTAAAGGGCAAGGAGTTTGTTCCACAGCCGCGGTATCGAGTACAGCGGGCAACTGAAACGGCGGTAGGGCGAAAGGGATGTAATAGAGGAAATGATACAGAGATCGAAAGGTCCAGAGCAAGAGAGAGAGAGAGAGGGGAAACGGAACGGGGAACAGAGAGATTTTATTCTCTTGGGAGCAGTCAAAGCGCGTGGCCCTTGCCATGACGATCTGAGCATCAAACAAGCTGCTGCTTTGCGGCCTGCTCCTCGTGGGCGACCCGATGCCGTCCTTTGCCTGGCGCTCTCTCTCTCTCTCTCTTTATTATTATCCCGAGATACGCATTCTAATTTACCGCACGTTACATACCGAGTGTCCTGGAAGTCGCAACCAAGATTTCTCGCTTTTGCAATCCCGAAATTCTAACGACAATAGCGTCCTAATAAATTTTTCTCCTCCACAGTTACGAGACCGATTCCCACCTCATTTTTATTCCATGGATCCGAACATTATTAGCTCCGCCTACGCGTGCTCATTACGCCTGACCTTGTGTTTTACGGTTTCGTCAAATTTCCACATTCTTCGTCAAATTTTCAAGTTTTTCGTCAAATTTTCGTATTTTTCGAGAAAACTCTGATCTTGTAGTAATTTTTGACACAATTTTTCCTCCCTGTAATTAATAAACTTGATCACAACGCTGCATATAAAAGAAGAAAGGGCTCGGTGACTCATTCCTCCGATATATCGTCGTCTAATCGATCTTTTATGGCTTCAGCACCGATTTAAAGACAGCCCATATACACCGTGATATATATTCATATATGCGGAAAGATCGGTATCGTCGACTACTTACGATGCGCTTCGGACAACCGAACGTATAATAAAATACGTCCTGCAGTCTGTTCTGTGTGTTCTCTATTCTCTTCAGTGCCTACACGTATTTTCCGAATCGAACATCGCTCCCAACTCACCCTTGTAAGAGCAGAAAATACTCTCGAGTGTCCCAGCAAACGGGAATTACACTTTTTAGCCCATTAAAGCCGATTCATGTGGACGGGAGGAGTGATAGACTCGACGAGAAGCGAAAGAGCTCTTTACAACTTTTGCCAGTTAACCATATGCCGCGCTACACATACAAATGTACAGCGAGCCGCCGCCACGACCATTCAAAATTCTCACGCTGCACATGATGCGTGATTCTCTAATTGACTCAGCGCACGGTGTCGCGTCACGTGGCATTTCGAGTGTCAAACAATTGCTGCTTTCCGCTAAACAAAAGTCTGACCAGATTCTTTTGCTCCTGCGCAAGAGTCCTATTGTTGTAGGATATCAAAGAATTTATACGATTGTCCGAGAGCATGAGGACGAAGCAGGATACCAAAAAAGTTTCGTTCATTTTCATTGATAAATTGAAAGGGAATTTTCTTTTAAAACAATCAATATTTCGTTGTCGGCGAGAAATATTCTGGAGAGTCTCTTCGGGAAGAAAATTTTCGTCATTCCAATCGTGCATTTTTCTGACAGTTTTTCTTAGTAACTAAAAAAAACTGTCAAAGTAAAGAAAATTTGATAATTATCCAAAAATATTTGGTTTAGCGTGTTTAACAAAATGTTCACGTTTTTCAACAAAATTTTGTTTCCACGCAGTGCTTGACGTTTACGAATATTCAGCTTTTTTTTATTCCTCAATAAAAATGATTTCCACGACAATGAGAAACGATGAAAAAAAAAAAAATTCTGCGTTTGATAATCGCGTTGTCAGATTTTTCCATTCTTCGTTATTTCGCCAATAAATTATAGTTCATTAATTCCATATTTGATTAAAAGATTTTTTTTTCGTTTCTAAAGGAATGATCATTTTTCAGCTTGTTTTTGCAAGACGCTGCATCGATTATATTGTGAATATTTCTATGGATTCGTACATGCGTTGCAGCAGGAAGTCAAAGAGGCGTTTACAGCAGCAGCAGCCGGTACGAAACAATCTCGCTAAGTAGGTATGCACCGCCTATGAGTCGTTTTACTCGGTATCTTTAAAACTCTTTCTATTATAAGGTGTGCAAGCCTCAAATTGTATGTTTTACGAAAAGCCTACAATTTCATGCAAATTTATGTAGAACGTAGCGCGTCATTAAGATCACAGATTGTAGCGGCCACGCGCGCTGTGTGCCGTGCCGCAACTCGCAGTCAATGAGCGACGATGTAGAAGGTGCGAGTACCCGAAGCTATGACGAGGGCAGCACTTTAAAGGAATTTTTTAAAAATATATACAAAACGAATAAAAATAAATAAGGAAAATATAATAAAATTTAATTCTTTGATACTTTCTGCGCGGATTATTCCGATTTTTCTTTCCTTTTCTATTGCTATATATTATTCTATTGGAATTTATTTTATTTTATGATATTATATTATTTATTTCCGACTCGCGCGAGAAAGTGGAGCAGGGCTTGGGGGAATAAAATCGAGGGGTTGTAGATTCTTGCTAGACAGGAAGAAAAATGTGTGGGAAGTCATCGAGATGCCATTCGACACGTGGACACACATACATGTAAGAAAAAAAAGTTGAAGCGAAAAGAAACGACTATGTCGAGTGTATCGTATCGCGGGGGTGGTAGAAAATACGAAAGGGTGGGCTCGAGAAGCATGCGGAGGTCGGCCGCAGCTTTTCGCTTCGTCGTACAGGACCCGTCGTCCCGCAGGGAGGAGCAATTTATAAATAATTGAGCCAAGTCCGGTAAAAAATGAATTACGTCTCCCTGTACAATATGAGGAGTTGTTTTACAGCGAAACGCGAGCAGAAGAGCTAGACCGCGATAAGAAGAAATAAGAGAAGCCAATTTAATGTATATTAATATATCTACGAACCTTAAGGGCTAGTCACCAAATAGTCGCGACTTTTATATCACGAGGAAATATCTCTTGAAACTTTCATTATTATCTTTATTCTCATTAAATCTCCTCCATTGTCGAAAAACATGAAAATACACCTTTAGGCCTCAGTTTCGAGGAAAAATGGGAAAATTTGAGGGAAATGTGAAAGTGCTCGATATTTTCAATAAAATATGATTGTGAAAAATTTCTACGTCTTTGCTCAAATTCTGCATCCACGCGATAGTGATTTTTTACAATATTTTCAAATCCCGAGCCCACGATAGTTTTGCGATCGAAATATTTTGGACTGTTTCACCGCGACAGATTTAGCTCGATAATCTCTCCGCGGTATTCACGTTTTTACTCGTACAAATACGTCTATTGCGCAGCATCGTTCTGTGTGTGTCGAATTTGTCAATTCGTATGTGCATAAAATAAGCAATAATGTGCAAGTCTATGGAGAAGCCAGGAGAGTTGAGAGGTTGGGAATGACACGAGAAGCATTGGAGGGCGAAGAAGCATCACGCAGGAGCGTAACATAAGCCGCATCAATTTTGCAATTGGAGAATTTTATGTCGCCCGGACGCCATATATTATGAACGAACGGTTCTCTTCTCTATTTTCTCTCTTATTCGTTTCTCTTCCAAGTCTTTCTGCTTGGCAAGCACACACACACACTTTATATATATGTAGGGCCTCTCATTTTACATCTCCCTGAGACTCGGAGACACACACGCATACGAAGACACACAGACATGCAAGTTCCTCGAACGTGGTTCTTCGTCCTTGCTTTTTCCGAGCTCTCCGGATCACACGCCCGCGCTCTCTGGACCGAATATAAAAAAGTTGCTGTTCCTCACATTGACACGAGATTACGAGACATTTTTCAGCACTGACCAAAAATTTGGTGTCTCATTCGCACCTGCAGCAGTTTTTATTTATTTATTCATTTTTTTTACCTTTTTCTTTTGTCTCTTTTTTTGTATCGAATTTTTAAATCGACGATTTTTCTACGTGACGCACTAATTTACACGTCGCTCTGTTTGCAGTTGAAATGTACGGCAAATCCCGATAATTCTAGTCCCGCTCGCGCAGTTATGTGCATTACATCATTCTCATTACTGCCTGTTGAGTCAAAAAAACTATAGAGTCGATTTAATTGTGTGTTTACTTTTCGATGTGGAACTGCCGAAGCGAGGCTGGCAAAGTGCGACAAGACACGCAAAAATAAAAGAATAATGTGTCACTCAAAAAAAAAAATAAAAAATTCTTATCGAACGTTTCGCATCAATGATCAATATGCATTTCTACAATAAGAAACACCAATGTGTGTGATCTGCGTTGTATGTATGTACATGCGCGCGACTTACACCGTGTTTGCGTTTTTTGTTCATTATTTTTTTCAACGAAAATGATTTCCGTCGTATAATTTTCTGTTCTGAATTATCGGCAAATTGCTGATTTTTTTTTTTACTGCAGAGAATGATTAATTATGAAAAAAAAAAATAATGACGGTGTGAAAATGAAATTTTGTTTGAAAAACGTCGATATTTTGTTGAACACGATAAACTAAATATTTTTAGATAGTTTCAAAAATTTTTTTATTTTTCTAGTGAATTTTGTTTCTAACGGAACTGGCAGCAAAGTCCACGATTGGAATGACGAAAATTTGCCTTCCGACGACACTTTCCAGAATATTTCCTGCTGCAATGACTAAATTTTTGGGATGATTCAGAAAAAAATCCTTAGTCGAACGTATCCAACAAAATCTCAACCTTTTTCATCAAATTTTTCTTTTCAGTCAGTTTTCGAATGGTTTGTATGCAAAATTAATCATAAATGACAAAGAGGCGTATTTTTTATTTCGAGAGCTCGTGCCACTTTGCTTGTCTCTCGTCTCGGAACTTGCCTCTCATCTCTACACGAATTGACGAACATACACACTCGTATAAACACATAATAAAATAATTCGAAAGGTAAAAAGCTCGCTCTTTCGGAAATAAGTATCTCCGTCTTGTACGTTCGAGTGCAAAATTAGGAATACAAACAGGCGATTGGACGGGGGCGGGTATAGGCTGTTTAAAGAATAAGATAAAGATATTTTATGTGGGACTGAGAGAGACGTTGATACATCGAAAATAAGCTTTGCACGAGCAGGCGCATCAACAAGGCCTAGAGAGCGTTTTCTCACTCACGATAAGAGATAAAAGGAAGACTAATACACAGATTTAGTGTGTGTGTGTGTGTGTGTATGTGTGTGTCGAGCGCACGCGCGTATTCGTTTTGCTCTGGCTCGTTCGCCCACTTCACAGAGGATAAACTTTGTGAAGCATTTGGCTTTCACGCAAACATCATTTTAATCCCCGGACGACCGAGAGAAGAGAAACTCTCGGCTCTTGTTGGTCCTGTGGGGGAGGGAAACTGGGAGAGAAGGAGGACTAAAAGAGAAGGATGATGTTGCTCTCCTGTATGCTGGCAGTCGAGAGAGAGTATAGATGCGCTACTGAATTCTCCAGGACAACTGTAGGAGGGTTAAATTTACGTATTTATGTATATATGTCTCTCTATTTGTGTAAAGGAGGATGGAAAGATTGGTGACGTGAATTGGAGGGGTGGCTCGGTCTCGCGGGCTGGTTTGGGGTGTGAGAGGGTAGTCAGCTCCACTGAGGCGAGTAATCAGAGAGACATTATTTCTCTTTGAGCAGGGCCCAACAACCGCGCCGCAGTGGAACTCGTGTTTTAATACCAAGGAACATCATGGCTGGTGTGTAAGCATCTCATGCAGTTTGAATTCCCAAATATTTTCCCTCTTCCTCCCCTCCCTCCCTTTTCCACCCTCTCTCGATTCTCATTCTCTCTATCTTCTTATCTCTCCCTCCTCTCCTTTATATTTCTATTTCCGTCCATTATTATCATTATCGTTGAAATAATCCGCAAAGACTGCGACAAACTCGTTTTCCAGGACTCACCGATTCCAATTAAAAACTTCGCACGCGACAATTATCGTTATTAATTATTTCTCATCAGGAGAAATTTCCTTTTTTCCAGATTTACTGCGGCGGGGGCTGATTTTTCGGGGAACGACAATTGTTGATTATTTTCATTGTAAAATATGGAATCCCGTGAAACGTGCCATCGATAAATTTTTCGCTACCGCTGCAAATTTTATTGGAGAATTTTTCGGCCGCAGCGCGTGGCCAGAGTGGGTGTAATATTTTCATATTTTTAGCAAGAACAAGGGTGTACAGCATCGCGGAGGAATGCGTGGGCGACAAATATTTTTTATCATCCTCATATTCGTTTCTTTTTTTTTTTACGCTTGACGTATTTTTACTTGTTAGTTGCTGTTTTCTTTTCCGATGTGTGTTTTATATTTTTTATTCTGCTGGCAGGAGTGCACAAAGTGTATCATATTTGTTGTGTGTGCATCGTCGTTTTAACGACGACGACGTCGACGACGTTGAGTCTCTTTTCGTCTGTCGCGAGATCACATACTGTCTCGCTCCTGAGGGAGCAAAAGTCACACGGACAAAAAGAAAGAAACGTAGAAGAGAATGAGAGATGCGAGGAAAAAAAAGGACGGTTTTTAGCGCTGGCCGGATGTCGTATAATGGGGCGTGCGCCGACAAAAGATGAGTTTTTTTTCTTCCGGATTTTCACCTCTCTAACGCCTCATATTATTCTATATAAAATATATACATTTATATATATATATTCAAGTCAAATGCGTGAGGCTTTCTCGTGCTCAGTTGAAACTTTGTATTTTATGCACGCTCTCAAGAGCAGAGAATGCTCGTATCTCGCTCGCGCATTCGTTTTCTCATCCCGCCGCATATATCGTCCTTTGACAAAGTGTCCCTCGCTCTGCTTCTATTTTTCCATTTCCTTTTTGTTCTTTACTTTTTCTACTTCTCCGTCGCGTTACAAAGACTCGTCTTTTTTATTTCTCGCACCCGAATGCATCCACTACTTTATGCACCCGTCGAAAAACACTTTCTCCGTAACATCCGCATCGTTTCGTATTTTTCGAAATATGAATTCACGTGCAACGACCGAAGTGCAAGAATCCACGCGTATTTTCGCAAAATATATCAAAAAATGTTTTTGTGTGAGTGCATATTTGGTCAATTTGACCCAAAACGTTTTTCAAATCGTTCGCTTCCGGTAAATATGTATTTTTTGTTTTTTTTTGCATCGACCTTATTTTAATTATAATTCAATTATAAAATTATTTATCATAATTATTGTTATTATTCAAATTGAATTGAATAATCGAATTATTTTAATTATTTCTGAATTTATTCCTCGACGAAAATGAAGAAAAGCACAAAAAAAATTTGGGGTCAAAAAGTCTCAGTGTGTACTCGAAGGGTTAATAAAAATATTGTACGATTCAAAATGACCGCGCGCAACTGCATTCCGCGTTATTTCCTTCGTTCCCGTTCATATTTTTACGACCAATAATTGGAATGATGCGTTGATCATTTTTCCGCGATCCGTTCGATTGCGAAGTGGAAACGTTCACCAAGCGTGGGAAACTTATTATCGATCAATCTTGATCCTCATATAACGAATCGATGTATCGTGCAAAACGTATGTGTAATCAATGTCCATGTCATATTATACACGGTTGTTCATTGTGGTCTCTGGAGTGGTGACGAGATCTTGAAATTCTTATCTTTTCCTCACTCCGAGCCTATCTGAATATATAAACATAGAAAATACGTCAAGCCCGCGTAGACAACGCGATCCTTTATCTCCTGCGCGTGGAAATGTGATGCTCGCGAGCTCGGTATATTTCTGTGTACATAGCAGAAGAGGAAGCAACGTTTTATTTGCGTAACATTATAGCATTGTCGCATCGATCGAATTCGCATCATTTTTTATTTAGCTCGACGTGACTCAGTCGAGATATTACCAGTCGATTCGGCTTAATCGTATAAACTGCTGGCACGTAACGCGATTAGGAGCTTCGTCATAAAACGGTCAATTCCCCTGAAATCTATTCGAAATCTGTGAAAAAGCTTTCGATTTAAATCCAACGATCGCATCATCATCCTCAGGCCATTTGATTGACTTTAATTACACTCGCGTGATTAGCGCAGTGTCATTTTTTTGTCTTGGACGAATCTTTCGGAGATTCATTAAATCTCGACTCTCGGTATTGAAAAGTGTCAAAAGTTGGTTGACACATTTTTATCTTCTCGTCGAAATAATCGATTTCTCTTCGAAATTTTCTTTTTTTTTCATTTTTTTTAAAGATTCTTAGCGACTAAATTTAATTTTTCGCGTATTCGGTGAAATAATCACGAGCACAATCCTGAGGGCATGGGCAAATCGAGTTTCTCCGAGAAAAACAAGGATCGAACGTTGATTAAAATTTGACATTTGAAAAAAAAAAAGAAAATTCGTTTCCAGCTCCAGAATGTCGCATGAGTAACATTAAATTGGATGACAATCGTTCATAAAGTTGATCAGTGCGTGTTGGTAAAATATTCTGAACCGTATTGCCAGGTGGGAATCTTGGATGAGCGTGCGAATGAAATGAGCGAGGATTATGTGAGAGATGAGGAGACGAGCGAGGCAGCAGCATCAGCAGCGGCAGGGTGAGGCGGCACGAAAGGACAAGCGCATGCACGAGCGAGAGGAACAAGACGGGAAATACGACGAGAGGCAAAGGCGAATCGTTATACACCGTAGAAGATTCTCGTCTTGTACCGCGACCAAGAATTTACTCTCCATCTCTGTCTATTGCGCGCGATGAGTTTCTGGCATACATGGTGGCCGGGGCGTCGTACAGCGAGAGTTGCAACAAATTTGTTGCAAAAAATTTCATGCCTTTTTGCGGCGATGGGTCGTCCGGGCACTGATTTTTTTATCAGCCGCGATGATCCTCTGATCAAACGATTGTTCGCGTACGAACTTTGCACTGAAAATTAAATTTTGTCGAAAAAAGTCAATATTTTGTTGATCACGGTCAAAATTTTTCTAATTTTGACAATATTTTTTATTGCTAACGCAACTGTCAGAAAAATTTACGATTGGAATGACAAAAATTTACTTTTCGAAGAGTTTTTCTAGAATATTTTTGGCTGCGAAGACCAAATTTTTTGCGATTTCTCAATAAACGTTTCGTCGGACGCTCGACATTCATTTAGCTCGTTCCGTTCGGGCACGACGTTAGGACACTCCGTAGATTTACTTACATTTATAATAGTGTATCAATGCCGCGAGGGACCGTAGGACCGACTACTTTTCACGCTGAGCCACCCTGCGGTACACGTAGAGGCATGGGAAAATAAATCTTGCGGACACTCAACGGGAGGGAGAGAGGAGAATCGCTATAGCGACTGGACACTGGAGCCTGCTGCTGTCACCGGACACGGGTTCCATCGACTTGAACAGATCGCGTGTGTGAAAAAGAGGACGCGGCTATCAATGGCTGCAAACTACGATATATACGCGTATTTCCAATCCCAACTGTCCTAACTAACAAAAACCCGCTGCAATCTGCATTTGTTGCGGTGCGGCGTTCATTACGCCCTTTTGTCCACACTCGCAATTGATATCCAGCTCGTACGATACATTATTATGACAGCCATTTCCATTCGGAACGAAAATCTTTGCTCTTTTGAAAATTATTTAAAAAATTATTGCGAAATCACATTCTCCTGGTGCCATTTCGTCCCTCCAAGGGATTTCAGCAAATACAAAACAATTTTTCATCACAAATTCGGCAAAAAATTTAAAAATTTGATTAAAAAAAACCTGAAAATTTGACGAAAAATGTTAAAATTCGACAAATAATGTAAAAATTTCACAAAATACGTAAAAATTGTCAAAGTTTTCGCTATTTTTGATAGAAAATGAATGAAAAATTATACTCTGTGTCTTTTCTCAAATATTTTAGGAGGGCAAAGTATGATGCCATGGTAATGTTTGATATTTTTTCTCCGTGTGAAAAAACCTGCTGCATGAGTTACAAAATAAAATGGCAAACGATATTCCATCACTATATTAGTTGTTTCCGTCCATCTGCATACATTCTTCATGGACGATTGTGTATTTGAGTCTGTCGATATATCCATTGGTGAATATTCGTTCGAGTCTCTTCTCGCAGTCTCATCACTTTGCTCGTATGTACCAGCACGTACTCTATGGTATTGGATTGTATCGGTGACGTAGCATGTATTATGCACTTGGAGTGAACGAGAAACTCGCGAGTATGCACACACTTTACTCGTGAATAAATAGCCATGGCTTGTATCTAAACACTGCACGGTACACAACAAACATACAAGAGAGAAAGAGCGAAATAAAAATGTAGAGAAAGGGAGAGGGAGCTTGGAACAGGAGAAGGAACGAGCAATACGAGTGTCTGAATGTACGTACGATAATACACTTTACCTGCTGCCTCAAGCACCAGCCAGCCCAACCAAATGCATACGATGTATAATCGCAGCTCTGCACTTGCAGATATTTCTGTACATTTATTGCAAAAGCGTAAACGTTGTTTGCACGCGCTTCGGAGCCCAGGAGCACTCAAAATTGTGTGTGTCTTTTCGTGTAGAAACAAATTGGCTCGTGCGATGATCCCAAATTCTCCAATTTTCCGTCTGAACTCGTTGGACATTCTTTTTTGCCTGCCTGAAGAGGAAATTTTGTTGGGAAACATCGATATTTTCTTGGGTACGTTCAATTACACTTTTTTTTTTTAGTAATCCCAAAAATTGAGCCTTTGCCTGAGAAACCAAATGAAAATTTCTAAATTATCCGAAAATATTTAGTTTATCGTGTTACAACAAAATTTCGAAGTTTTTTAAACGAATTTTTTCGAGTTCACTTCTCGATACGATGGAAAATGACGTAGGAGCTTTAAAGCGAATGAATTTCCTTCTTTTTTTTGAAAAATCCTAAAAATTTGGTCATTGCAGCAAAAAATATTCTGGAAAGTATCTTTGGAATGCAAATTTTTGTCATTCCAATCGTAAATTCAGCTGACAATTCCCTGAGAAACCAAATACGCTGGCAAAATAAGAAAATTTTTGAAATTATCCAAAAATATTTTGTTTACCACGTGCTCAACAAAACATCGAAATTTTTTTTAACAAAATTTCATTTCCAGCAGTACAGATGAATGAATATTTGTGGGGATAAAAATGAATCATTTTCTCACCGTGTTTGTGTCTTCTTGCAGCACTAAATTTGTTTCAATTTGGAAACATGCCCGACGAGGTCCAATTGATGATGAAAAGACTCGCGGCAGTCGATCGTTTTTCTGCAAAGATACAAAATCAAGCGTTTCCATGTAGCATTTAGTTTAGAAAATATATTGAATAATGAAAAAGATTAATCAAAGTAAAGTTTCTCGGGGTTGATACACCGGGACGTGCGCGGTCCCTTGCGGACCTGGGGCGATGAAAAATCGTTACGTTCGTATAGTATGTTGGGCGTGTAGCAACTCTGTGTAGCTTAAACATCGGGTAGACGTTTCTACGGAAGCTGCAGGTGGTTTGTAATTCTATAAATAGAGCCACTCGTGAGCCTGATCGAGATACCAGTAGCTCTTGTAGCCCACGCGAATGCGCGATCTTACGCGGCGATGCCGGACGAGACGGAGAGGCTAAATCTCCTCGGGGCGATTCGATAGTCTCTGCGTGCAAAAAAATTTCTCGTTTCTCTCTCGCGTGCAAGAATCATCGAATCACAGGACATCCAGTGGCGGAAATTTGTACTACGCGGACGTCGACGCGGTCGTATCTTACGAGAGGCTCGAATTTTCGATCCTATAATGAAGAACTCAAAACGCGGTTTTGTCACAACACAGACAAGCTCTTAAATTCTCTAAAAGGAAAAAACGAAGAATTCTCGGGAGGAATTCTTGGCTGGGGAATTGGCGAAGGGGATTACGTAATCGCGGAGCCGCTCGAAAAATCTCATCTAATAATCGTCATAATGGAAAGTACACATGAGCTCAGACATGTGTGTGTATCGTAGTCAGGTGCTGAGAGCTGATTCGCCTTGCCAGGTAAGGAGGATCGAGGGGGGGATGGAAAGGAATCGAGAAAAGGAGCGCGACAGAGACGGCCCGAGGCTTCAAAACTGAGAGAAACCTCTTGGTAGTGTGTGTTGTGTGGCGTGAGCGCGTTCATTTTGCCGGTCACGAGAGAGGAAAGATGCTGGAGAGTCCGAGCGGTGGCGGCACGACCGGTGCGGTCAGGTGGCTCGCAAGGACGCGCCAGGCCATTCACCTTTTCGCTCATCTCTCTTTCTCATTCTCTGCTGCTCCCTCTTTCCACACACGACGATCTTCTCGATGTGGTTAACTCCAGCAATCTCCGTGGGGACTCGAACAGAACCGTGCGGGACCGAAAGCTAACCGTGTCGATCGCGTTCCGCCGCGCATCTGACTTGATATGTTTTCTTGCGTTCACATCCTCGAAATATTGTCGTCAATCATTTTTTCGTTCGACTAAAGTTTCATTGAAAAATCATCAAAATTTTGGCATTGCAGCACGAAATATTCCACCGAAAATCTCTTGGAAAAGTAAATTTGTGTCATTTAAATCGTCAAATTTGCTGACAGTCCCGTTATAAATAAAAAAATATTATCGAAATTACGGAAAATTTGAAATGTTTTAGTTTTTGACAAAAAATTAATTTTCAGTGCATGCTGACCAACAAACCGACTTATTTTGCTGATCGCGTCGTCGAAAAATCAGGGCCGATGTCTCTGCGCAACAACTTTTCCTTATCAATGCACAATTTACCTCGCACGGAGAGGCTCGTTGCGCCTGCGTCAATGAAACCGCATGAATGAAATGCCCTTGATTCTTGCCAACTGGAATGACTCGGCATCATTCAACTTTCTTGCTGATATTTCTCGAGCCTTAACACTCCAGAATGGCTATGGCAATGTCCAACCTTGGACCAACAATTGCAGTGAATTTTTGAAACTAAAACGACCGAGCACTTGAGAATGTTGAGTCCCAAATCGCAAATTATAAGAAAAGTCGGAAAATTTGGTACGTTTTTGTATGAAGTATTCAAAAGATCGTGCCAACATTTTACGCCCATTAGGAGGCTCGTTATTGAACAACTAACATTAATAAATAAAAACATAGTCGAATTTACTCTTATAACTTTGCGACCAGTTTTTGTTGACCTCTCAATTTTTTGATTTCTACAATGGGTCGAAAACAACGGAAACCAAACAAAGTTTATTGATAAACATTTTTTGTATTTGTTTAAAAAGTAGTTTTCAACAAAATGTAAATTTTTTAACAACAAGCTTCCTGATCATGGCAAAATTTTGACTCTATACAAAAACATACTGAATTTTCAGAATTTCCCAATCAATTTTTATCCCAACCCTTGAACCCTCCAACCTGGTGACCAGCATGAAGAATTAACATTAGTTTTTTGCAAAAAGTAAACGACGAATGAAACCGAAGCATAACGTTGGGCAATTGCGAAAGCGTTGCTTACTTTATGGCAAAGAATCGTTACGAGAGGCAAAGACATGCAAGTAGAGTTGTGTTTATTTTTTACAAGCTGGCAGTATTCGAGCGGCAGCTTCGATCTCCCGCAGAGAACTAATAACCGAGTTTCGTACACAGTTTGCTTCTTGCTCGATGTACCACAAGACTGCGAGATCGAAAAGTCGTTCTCGCTCTCGATATATATTGCATCTTTTATTTTTTCTCCCCCTTTTTCTTTTCTCGAGTTCTCTCACCCTCCCTCTGCCACGCTCATTCGCTTTTCGGAGAAGACCAACACGTGAATTCTCCTGGCACGGGGTGACTGTGAACGAATTCTCTTGGTACCCACCCACCCCCTCCACCACACTCGTATTAGTCAGCCTCATCCTGTAGAGTTGAGCTTCATAAACCCTCCGTCTCTTTTTTCTCCCAGGAGCAAACTGTTATTAGCTTTTTTCTGTAATACTTGTCCTGTCACTGCCAGAATATAAGAGGAAGTTTCTTAGATTCTTTGTCAGTACAACACTTTCCACAGACACACAGAAACATGTGTTACACATATATTTATGTGCAGAACCGTGGAAAGCTACAAAGAGGGGTCCGTAAGTGGAGTGAAATTTTTTTGAGCCCGCCAAACTAAATATTTTCGGACAATTTCAATTTTTTGTTACTTTGGCGGTGTATTTGGTTTCTAAGGGAACTGTCAGCAAAGTTTACGATTGGAATGACGAAAGTTTGCCTTCCGAAGAGACTTTCCAGAATATTTATTGCTGCAATGACGAAATTTTTGAGATTATTCAAAACATTACATTTGCTTTGGGCCCCTTGTGTCGTTTTTTATTTTCATCAATAAATAAACGCCAACATTTTTTGTTAAAAAACTGCGATCTTTCTTTGAACACGATAAACTCAATGTTTTCGGATAATTTCAAATTTCCCGTCATTTTCGAGGTGCATTTGGCTTCTAACGAAACTATCGAAGAAATTGAGAATCGCAATGACAAGATTTCTGGAATTATTGAAAAAAAAATCAATTTCAAATCCAACGAATTGTCAATTTTCCAGGACAATTTTATTTTCAGAGAAATTTTTCCAAAAATCACGATTATCAACATTGATATTTTGATAAAAATTGCAGAACTCTGAATTATTTCAATTTTTTGTCACACTTTGCGATATGAAAAATTGAAACTTCATTGTATCGATCGTTGATCTTCATTTTTGCAAACAAAGCCTCAAAGTCTCTGGAGTAGTCTGAGAATTGATTTAATTAATAAAAAGTAAACCGTGTACGTGAATAAATCAAGAAAAAAACGAGTGCGGCGGGGTTTCGACAGAGAGGCGTGTGGATTAGTCTCAAGGGCCGTGTTGGCCTGTGCCGAACGAACGAAAAGGAATAAAGAATAATAGTGAGAAGGAATATGTATTTAGAATGGAGCACGAGCAAGTGCTAACTAGAACACAAAACTATCGACGAGTCCGTGTGCTTTTGTGTGAGAAGGAAGAATAATGTGTGGGTGAGGAGAAAAAAAAAGAATCTCTCCTTCTGGCTCTCTGGAATGAGACGGCGCGGGAAGGGAGAAAAGTCGATTGAACATAAATTGAATGATTGGGGGCGAGGTGGAAGCGGAGAGGGTGCCAAGTGTACTTCTCGAGGGTTCTTGATTGTTCATTCAAACAACAATCGTAATTGCGTTACACCACGCTGGGCAAGGGATGCCCCGATTCAGTACAACGCGACATGCCAATGAATTTACCGTCCGCACACACGTTCGTCTTGATCTAAAGATTGACTTCAGACTAAAAACGATTTTGTATTCGTTTAAAAATATTAAAAAATAAATTTCCGAGTGCGATTACGAAATTTTACGAATCCTTCGAATTCTGCACCTCGTCAATGTCTCGAACAAATATGAAAAAATAATAAATTAATTGATAATATTAAAAAAACATGGAATGGAGAAAATTAATTAGTTACATGTGTAATTACGGTTATTAGTTCAGTAGTTTATTGACCGGTTTAGCGAAATTTGTAGGAGAACGATGAAAACGGTTATTATCATTGATATCGATTAGCAGATTATGATAATTAGCCCAATCAATTAAAACGATCGCGGGTGCCGAGTAGAGCGTGTAATTTCATTGTCGATTTGATTTTTGACCGCGTACCTGCAGTGTCGAGGAGAGAGCAGAGAGGAAATTCATTTAACTTGATCAATTAGCGAGACCAAAATCGTAACCGATCCATGTGTTGAGAATAAAATTGCTCGCACGTGGAAGTTTCAATCGCGTCGTTGCGACGTACAGCCTTCTCAAACACACGCCCACACACGAGCAGTTACACGAGCAACGCTCAAGAGACACACGGCAAGACAAATACGCGGACACTCAAAAAGCACACGGACACGTGCCAATCACGGAAACGTGTTCATTGTAGATTCTTCTTTTGTTTTTTCCATCGCATCGATGCTAACGAGCCTCATGCTGTAAAAAACTCCAGGGGATTTGCGTTTTTCATTCTCATTTTTCTTCATCTTTCATTGTTGGCCTTTTGTCATGCGACGCACGTCCACGAGGTCGATTAATTTCTCGTGCGTCTCAATGAAAACAAAATGTTGTTAAAAAAGATCGATATTTTGTTGGATTCGTTAAAAAAAACTTTTTTTTTTTTAAACCCCAAAAATTTTGTCATTGCAGCGAAAAATATTCTGTAAAGTCTCTTTGGAGTGCGAATTTTCGTCGTTCCAATCGTAAATTCTGCTGAAAGTTCCGTTAGCAACAAAAAACACTGCAAAAGCATGAGTTTCACCGTGTCCAAAAAAATATCCAAGTTTTCCAACAAAATTTCATTTCCAGTGCCCGAATTTTATTTTCTTAAACTTTTTTCTTCCCCATTTAAATTTTTCCAGGAGATTTCGCAACTCGCCCATATGTGCTGGCTTGTCCATATACACATTTGGCGGACCTTTGACCCGTGCGAATACGACACGACGATCGTTCTCGTCTGCCAATGTGTAATTACAATTAGCAGCTTCACCACATCCATGTCATTCTCCACTTTCGACGTTCCCAATATATTTTCTTCCATGTGTTATGTACACTTTTCTACACAGACATAAAGATTTACACACGGACAGAGTGCATGAGTCCGCATTTGTGTATGCGTGTGCGTGGAAATACGTAAAAGGCGTCGAAGACACTGTCATATATATTCGATAGTTATACGCGTATATAAAATATAATGTGTCAATAGAACGCTGCCGTCGTTGGCTTCCTATCTATTTCTGTGTGCATGTGTGTGTGTTATGCCAATAACGTCCGGATACAACGGATGACATAGCGTGTGTACACACACGAGGCATTTCACGCTAACTCGACGACCCTGACTGTACAGCTGAACAATGCGTTTTCGTCTGCATTTATTCTAAAGTTAAAATGTGTGTGTTTTTTTTTTTTTGGAATCTTTGTCCTGGAGTATCGAAATTTATTGAGGAGAAAATTTGCATTTACGAGAAAGACTGTGTTCGAACGACCGCATTCTCAATCACCCTGGGGCTGTGATTTTTGGAAAAAAAGGAAACAAGTTGGAGGAGACGGATTCATGGACGAACTGTGGACAGAAAATTTTGTTGGATACGTTGAACGGAACTTTCTTTTTTGAATAATCCCAAAATTGCGGCAAGAAATTTTTGTAATTCTAATCGTGAGTTTAGCTCGCAGTTCGGTTACAAACGAAAAACCCTGCCAGAGTTACGAAAATTTTGAAAGTATCCAAAAATATTTGGTTTATCGTGTGGTCAACAAAATATCGAGGTTTTTTTATAGCAAAATTTAATTTCCAGTGAATAACGAAGTGTATCGATGGAATCGACGAAGAGACACATGGATTGAACGGGTAAAACGTACGATACGATGAACTGGTTCGGAGGGCGGGGTTATGATTGGTCATGGCCCGTTTACGTCGTCGGTTTAACGCATGAAAAGGGAGGGGGGGTGGCTAAGGGAACTAATGATTTGCTTAGTTAATATTTGTTCAGTCAGGCGTTCCTTTCAGGTTGCTTCCTAAATTGCGGTCGTAGTTATTGTCACCGTCTTTTTTTTTTTCTAATTAACATAACAATGCAAATACCACGAGGACAAAAAACGACGAGGCACCGCGTATTCGGAGGGTAAATGAAAAAAAAAAACAAAACGGAAGAAAACGGTGGTTAATGCGGTAAAAGTTTTGTTTGATCAGGTGAAAATTCCACGATTACGCGTCGAGTCATCGTCTCAATTAAATGTCAATGGTACATCTACATTTCTCCCCTCCTCCCAGTCCTGAGGACTTGTTGTTTTTTGTAACTCTTCACGTGTTCCCATTTCTATTATATATGCACATTTTTCCATATAGTTTTATAAATAGTCTGTTATTCCCAGAGACGATAGTCTAAACATTCCCAAACACGTGTAGTATTTTGTTTTAATTTTCACGTCGTAATACCAGCTGACAATAAATTTTCAACGTATAATCGCGATAAGAGAATTCGTGAAGCCTTCAACAGTCTTTGATCAAAAACCAGAAGTCGCACGAGGCATTATCGTTTCGAGAAAAACGCAAAAAAAGAAAATTTCAAAAGTTGCCATTTTTGTTCTGTTGGGAAATTTGGATAATGAATTTTTTAATTGAGCAAGTATAACTGGGTGGGGGATCGATTTTCAAAGGCTGAAAAAGAAAGCGTAGTCGTTGAGGCAGAAAAAGGAGAAACCAGCCCCCGGAAGCTGCGACGATGTCCAAGAGCAAAGGACCACTCGATGGGTAAATAGAGGAGCGAAGGACACTTATATTCGTTTGGTCGTATTTGTCTGTGTATGTGTTTTTTTTTTTTGCTTTTGTGATTGAAGAAGCAGCCAGACACAGAAGAAAAAGTACGATGTCCGATTTGAGCTCTGGGCTGGATCAAAAGACAGTTTTTACCTTCCATTGAGTAATGTACACGCTCGCGAGCCAGAAGGAAAGAGCCAACCGGAGATTTCTCATTTCCAGGTAATTAATTTACAATGAAACGGTCCCTGAGCTCTTGGCCGCCGCGAGGAGATATACGCGGGGGAGTTAATCCTTGTTTCGAGGGTTACTTATGGGCCTTCCGATCTTTCGTTTAAGGGGTGCTACTCTTTTCATTCACATATATATACGTCCTGCCTTTTACTATACGTACAAATCACTGAGCTTCGTTCCGGCCCTTCAATGCAAACACACACGCACAAACATCAAATACAAACGCTACATTGCTCCACCGATTCTCATTCTCCGAACGACTCCCATCCCTTCTCGTGTATCTCCACTTGCGAATACACTTGAAATCCTTTGTTCAACCCCTGCATACATTTCTCCATCCATTGACCAAACTTTTGACGCCCTTGTGGTTTTTTTTCTTCCTCTGCTTCTAATGAGAGCATCTCTACGATTTTTTTTCCTTTTTTGTTTTGTTTACAATTGAATGGTCATCGAAAAACACACTGCGGAATTATTTAATTGTCCTGACCTAACGAAGAAGCGATTTCATCCTGAGAAGTTGATCCGAACGAGCTGCCATTGAATGAGAGCAATACACTGAAAATTCAATTTTGTCAAAAAACGTCGATATTTTGTTGAATACAGCGAACTAAATATTTTAGGATAATTTCAAAATTTTCGTTATTTCGACAATTTTTTCATTTGTAACGGAACTTTCAGCAAAATTTACGATTGGAATGACAAAAATTACTTTCCGAAAAGATTTTCCAGAATGTTTTTTGCTGAAATGACAAAATTTTCGTAATTTTTCGAAAAAACGTTTAGTTGAACGTATCCAACAAAATATCGATCTTTTTCAACAAAATTTTCTTTTCAGTGTAAAAAACGAGATTTTAATTATGATGCGATTTTTGTTGTTCGTTACGATGTGGAGCTCGATCTAGAATCGGGGAAGGAGGTGATTACGTGGCTGCTTCAGGGATATTCTCTGCAGGTGTCTCGGGGATATTTCTGCATGAATTTGCTGAGAAAAGGAGTAAGCGCGCATGTGTGTCTGCAACACGAAGATAGACGGAAAAAATAATTGAAAGTATGAGAGAAAGCGCGAGGAAGGAGGAGGAAGACCGTCTCGTTTCGCGAAGGAAACAGGGGACGGAAAAAAACATTTCTCGCGCGAAAACGGATGCAGGCCGGAAAATGACAATCACTAGGTTGGACGACCGAGAGTCGTACATCTCTCTTTCTATGGGCAATGTTTCTGTCTGACGTCGAATCCCGAGGGTGTCGAACGACCAAGGGTGTACATGCAACTTGAGGGGACTCGGCCAGCTCATGGAAGAAAAAATGAGAAGAAAAAGAGCGGCCAAGTTGGCCCCTCGTACGTGAACTCGCCGCGGGCTCTCCGCGCAGTACACAGCGCAATTCCGTCGAGAAATCCACTCTCCTATATACAAAAAAGTCGCGGCCAACTTCCGACTATCACAACTTTTCTTCCTTTTCCATTTTACTCATTTCATACCTTTATCACTGAACCTTTTTCTTCCCCCTCCCCCCACCTTGCACTGCGAGGCCATTTCAAAGTCTGATCAATCGCTTTCCAGACTAAATTCATACACATCCAGTAAAAATCAAATTTCCATAAAAAAAATTAACCCTTCGAGTTCATTTTTCGTTTTGGCAAAAAAAAACAAATCTAGGCCCATAAAAAGGGTAAAAACGCATATTTACCGGTTTGAAAAACTAACTCGAAGGGTTAAAATTAAAAAAATGAAGCAAAATGCCAATTTGTAATTTCCTTTATCGTACGTAATGGCAAATCAGCAACTCCAGATTTTTGACACGAGTTCCTATTGTCTGTCTAGAAATTAAAAAAAAAAAAAGATTAATTTAGAGCTTTTTTTATGAACACACTGAACAACAAAGAAACCAATTCTTTCTTGTTCTCCTTCGAGCTCACTTTTAATTAGCCATGAATAGTGAGTACATCTTGAAGAATGAGGATAGCATGTACTCGGTACACGTCTCTTTATGTTGGGAGTTGAAAAAAGGGAAAAAAGAGAAATGTAGAGGAAGAAGAGAGAGAGAGAGAGAGAGGATGCTTATTAGTTATCAGTAGCAATGTGCCACGGCTCTTGCGGGATCTCTCGAGTGCGGAGATATCTCTCGAAGAGGCAGCGCAGAACACTGGCTAACGAAAAATGGTTTACAAATGTGGGAGCCCAAGAATGGAGCAAAGAGATTGAATGGGTCTCTTTGAATTATCCAGAGAGGCCGCTTGTTTTGTATGGACACATTATATTCTTTCGTGTTCCAGTGTGTGTGCATTTTATTATGTATCAGACTGTGTGTGATGTTGGTACGAACGCATGCACACAGAAACAAATATATTTATAGTCCCACATGTAAAAATATGTTGCACGTTCGAGCGTCCAGCAAAGGCGGCCACATGCAAATGCAATTTCGTTCGTTTCAAGACAGACAATTACGATATTCATTCATTTTAGCATGCAATTGAACCCTTCGAGTGCACACTGGGTCGTTTTGACCCCACCAATTTGTTTGGCATTTAATGGCAACGAATGTTGATAATTTACCACAAAAAACGTCTCTGCGAAAAAAAAACAAAACAAACCATTGAATTTTTCCAAAATACCACAATTTCGAAAAATCCTTGGGTCAGATTGACCCACAATGACCTTCTGGGCGCGTGCCTTCGGGTCAAATACGGACAACTTCGTACAAAATGAGAGCATGATCATTTTATTTTACTTTTTCTTTCGGATCAAGTTGCATGTTTCTTATTTTTATCGAGCCGAGCGAGTCTCGAAATATCGCGTTACGTTTTATTGGCAATGATCAACAAGACTCTGGCCACATTGTATTTCCTTGTGCCCATCTCTCCGTAAATCCTCTTTACAGGACGAGAGATCCTTTGCACATCAAGGCAGTTGAAAGAGCCCAAGCATCATCATATGCAGCGCACAGTCGTTTACGTTCGAGTCGTATCTGACGCTTCTACACTGTATGCGTTCGCGCTGAACTCTCTCGCCTTTTCTTTCCGTACCAGATGAAAAGATTGTGCAAGTCCAAAGAGCCTTATTTTCTTTTCTTTCCGCAATGCGGCCTTTCTGAGACAGTACCGAGTTCGTGAATATTACAATCGCTGCGGAAATGAAAATGTTGAGTTCCCGTGAAATTTCTTGATGTTAATTTTTCAATGAATGGCTTTTACGTCGTCGTGACATTTGTACATGACCTCGTTAATACTTTATGTAAAAACATACCAAATTTCGATAATTCGATAATTTAGTTTTTTTTTAATATTCAAAAGGTCACGTTCAAATTTAACGACAATTAGCAAATCGGTTATTAAAAATAAACATTTTCTTACGAATAATTTTTCAAACAAATGCAGAAAATATTCAGCAAATAAATTTCTCGTCATTTGCCATTTGATTGGAACTTGACATTGATCCTGAATATATTTTTCTTCCGCTACATCGGCCAGAACTTGAGAACATTTTTATTTGTTTTTATTTTTTCAATTCTTGTCAATTTATCAACCAAAATCCATTGCCTACAAAATTCCCTTGACATCCTATTTCGTCATTACAACTCGCGCATTGAAAAAGTTCTATATCCCCGTTTCTCTGGTCCCGTCATCGCGTCTGAAAAGAATAATATCGCTCTTTGAAACATTAGCAATTCTATGATTGCTGGGGCTTTATTTGCTTCGGTAGTCTCTCGGTGCGGCAGCCGCCGCTGCTGCTTTAGGGTCGTTCAGCACACCAAAAGCTTTAACTTCTCTTGCGCGTTTTCTGTTCCCGTATTTTCTCTTCGCTTTCTCCCAATCCCTTTCTATCCCCTTTCCGCTGCAATGAGGATGTACGCCTCGCGTTCTTTCACTCTACGGGGATCACAAAACTTGGCTCTTGGACGCGCGTTACCATGTTTCTCGTACGTCCTTCTTTCCCAAAGAAAAATGCCCGACTCTATAGTCTTGTTACGACAAACGTTAATAAAGTGATACTCCTCTCGCACTTCATACACTTTTATTATATGTTGCGGTAGACATTATATTAATTATTTTCGCGTATACACCCACCACCAGAGTGCATGCCAATTTCCTTTTTTTTCATACAGATAAGCCTTTCAGTGAATTACATTGTACGTAATAACTTTAATTAATGACTTCTCCGGACAAATTCGCCTTAATTATTAGTATATACACGTTCACGCTTCTCGACTGTGGCTGCTTCATGAATTTGTACACATCGCGTACATTTATATACGAGCTATGGCTTTATCCTGCGTCTGAAATATATATATATATATTTTTTTAACAAATCATTCACGCACGCCGGCAAAATAAACTGGAAGAGAATAAAATTCAGATTCAACGTTTCCATGTGCATTTTTTTTCGCAACATTCAAAAATCGTTTCTCAACTCAAAATCCAGGATTTCTTGAAAAACTTTGACAGGAAAATTTTCGAATTGTTTGTCTTGAAATTTTTCCATTCGCACGAAAATTCATTTCGATTCTCCGTCTTTGAGAATATTCTTGTTGCATTCGTTTTATTCAGTGACGACTGAATCATTTGAAAAAGTTTGAAAGCTCGGACGCTCGTCGAGTCAACGCGAAATGCCTTTAGCGTCTAAGCATTTGCTTACGTTTTGTTTTTTTTCATAGTCTCATTCAGCACATATTTATACGCGCCGGATACATCGTTCACAAAGGAGTCATTGTGACGTAGGAAAGATCCGAGTGTACCGAGAGCAGACAGACAACAGCCGGTGCTGAGGAGTAACAAAAAAGAGACTTTTTTATTGCACTGAAAGTTTGTTGGACAATTCGAATAATAAGTTGTCCGGATTGATTATTAATTTCGCGGAGATTTTCCTAGCGACTAATTGCTCCGATCGGGGGAGAATTTGAAGAAAACTAAAAATTACTATAGGCTTTCGTACCAAATTTCGGCCTCGCGGATTATTCGCGCCCAAGTTTCTCAGACTTTTTGACACACGAATAATTTTTGTTTCTCTCTTAGCAACGACTTGTGCGAGGAGTTAATAAAGTGAGTAAAGAGAAAAGAGCCACGATGAGTAGACCGACCATGCTAACTATTCATGTTTGTCCAAAAAGGAGGAAAAAAAAGAAGGAATAAACGAAACGTTCGTACTTCTGTAAGTCTGCACGGTTACGCATTAGGTGGCCACAGTGAAAAATCTTTTCTCGCTCTCTGTTTCTGGCATTCTCTTTACGTGCTATTCATTAGGATAACGCACGTAGTTTTTGGCTGTTCTCTGCCGCGCATCTACCGCTTTTTCCTCTCATCCTCTCTCTTTTAATTCTTCCGAAACACGCACCAAACTCTCGACAAGCTTTTACTGTGCACAAAGTTAACAGCCTGCTGCTGCTGCTGCTTCATCTCAAAAGAATACCAGAGAGAAATGGCCAAAGCAAATGAATATATTTCTCGACATTACAGATGAATAAACTCTCAGTCGCATTACTTTTTAGGGCCATTCTGAAACAAATCCAATCACGACAAATGATTCACAACTTTTTCTCGTATAAACGCGCTCCCTTCTCCGAGTAACCAGCAACTTGTCTTGCAAACAAAATAAAATCATTTCTCCCATGCAGTTGGGAAAAAAAATTATTCAATTGTTCAGAACTATAAAATTGTTACGAAAATTTCGATTTATTTAATTTAATTTTATTTTATTGCATCTTTTTAAATTTTTTTCTATACGAATGTAGAAAAGTTTTCATTATTTTGACTTTTCACATCGAAAAAATAGGGAAAAACCATCAAGGATCTGATTTGTGGCCTCATGCATCGGAATTAAATTTAATCAGCAAATTTTTTCTCTTTCGAATAGAGTTTGACGGCAAAGTCTAAACTTGGTTTGTCCGGATGACAGCAACGTGAGCCAAGTGTATTTTTTCGTGCGCGGACTTGCTCCCGAGTCGTCGAAGCTACCGCAAAGTTATTTTTTATTTAATTTTATTTATTTGAATCTCTTTTGTATCGTTTTGGTTTCGTGCAAGGATACACACGCGTTTGCGGAGTGATTTCCTTATATACTTCTGTGCCGGGTCGCTGGAGCCGCGGTGCGCGGAACACTTGCATCGCGCGGATCTTCTCCTTCCATCGTTGTGTCGCGTGGCTGTATTTGTATGCAGATTCCTACACGCGCTCCCGCAATATTTAAGGGTGCGGTTAAAGAGAGGACGAGGGCGCTGCAGAGGCACAATCCTTACCGCAGCAAAACTAGCCTCTTTGCTGTCGATAACACTTCCTTTTTGTCGCCATGCCACTCGATACTTATTTAACGATGTCGAACAATACTATACCTTTTCGAACTCGGCGCTCTTCTTCTCATTTCTCTTTATTTCATCCTTTTTTCTTATCTCTCTCACTCGCTCTCGCAGCTCTCTCTCTCTCTTTCAGCTGTTCTTTAGCCCAACGTTTTTATCCGACTTACCGATCGACTCTGCCGACTTTCTATACTGCCTGCCAATTTTTCTCTCCTACCAATGTATACATAGAATCCCTCTCGCCTTTATAATTGGAAGAAACCGAACATCAGCAGCGAGTCCCTCTATTCAAACACAAATCCATGCTGCGTGTTCATCCTCGATTGCTAATCTGTTGTGTCGCCCTCGAGCTTTACCTTTTATGGATATTTCAACCCTATTTTATAGCCGTTTTTATTTCCTCCGCTCTTTATTTTCCTCCTCTCGTCCATTACATATTCGCGTTCTCATCTTTTTCCTAATCACTCGTAATTATCGGAAGGACAAGTCGTTTTATTAGTCAATTAACAGAAAATAAACATTTTTATTGAATGTCAAGAAACACGAGAAAATGTAGATTTCGTGACAGCGTGAAATAGAATTTCGAAAATTACTATTCCTGGTTGCGAAGGAAACTTTTTGGCAATTTATGAATTTGACTGGGCGTTTTGCCATTGAGGAGCCCCCGCAATTGGCTTTTCATTTTCCTCCTAGTCCAATCAGAAATAAAAATAAATCGATTTTTTTTTTATTTTCAATATTTTGGTTGATCATATTAACAGGGAGAGAATATTACATCAAAATGTACTATGTTATTATAGTTCTCGGGTACCAAGTCGTCCCTCTGAGAAATTTTACCAAAAACAGTAATTTTTTATTCTTTTTCTATCGAAATCGCGGAAGTTATGACATTTTTCGCCCTTTTCAGATGGAAATTTACTGTATTTTTGGTAAAATTTCTCAGAGGGACGACTTGGTACCCGGGAACTATAATATCATAGTAAATTTTCACTGGGTCGTTTTGACCCCAACACTTTTCTGTCACCGAATCTTTGTCATTTAATTATCGTTTTCGTCAACAAATAAATTCACGTTCACGAAATCTGGTTGATTTACGAGAAATTTTTTTTTTTAATGCATATTCATCGGAGTACGACGATTTGAAAAACGCCTCGGGTCAGATTGACCCAAGATGCATTCGAAGCACTTTCTATGTGACAGACCCATGTACGAGTTGTGGAAAAAAAAACAATCGAAAGAAAAAAAATTTATCGAAAAGTTTCCATTTTTCTTGGGATATAATTCGAAATAAATTTCAACGACAATAAGAAACGTTCTGGAGAAGCCCAAAATATGTTTATCATCCGGACGAGCTGTTGAAATTTTTTTGAGCGATTCTTCAAGAGCAGGCAACGCTAATGATCGTATTTTGTTTGTTTTAACGTAACGAGTATGTTGGCGTGTAAGATATAATGACAATCGTACAGGTAGTACGAGAACAAATATAACGGAGAGTCGAAAAGCCAACGGGGTCTAAAGACCGGAGCTTCGAGTTAAAATGCTCGCTGGCCGAGGAACCGAACTGGTTTTTCAACTTACAATTAGGCCACGAATTTTCTTTCGTTCGGTTTGGTTTCGATACGAGAAAACGAGGAGAGCACGAGAGATTGGAGGAAAAAGAGAATGAACCGAAATGTGGAAGAGAAGGAGAGAGAGGGAGAGAAAAGTAAAAGAAGATGAAATAAAGATGGACAGTTTTTGGTCGCAGCGGGAGAGTCGCTTGGCTTGTCTTGTCCGCGCTCTTTATTTATTCTACGTAGGCGCCTGTAACGGTATTGGTCAGGCTTACGTCCCTTGTCTTTTTTCCTGCAGCCCTGTCAAAATTTTTATTTCTATTTTTTCGTTTAATAGTCTCGCTTCGTTCTACTTGATATTTTATCCCTTCGAGAGCCCTTTCAGTGCTCCGATCAAATTAAAACATCGAAACTGCCAATTTTTGAAGATTCAGTTAAAAGAAAATTCATTATTTGAGCCCCCAGTATCGAGCGAATCGTTTCGCAAAGACGAAATTTCCAATTTGTCCATTTTCATTTATTTTCTTCGATTTTTCGTCGTTTTTTTCTTTTTTTTTTTACTTTGAGAAATTCTGAGATCGAAGAATTTTGACGTTTCAACGTCATGCTTTCTAAAATGAGGTACAACTAGATAATTCGAAATTTTATAATGAAGGAGACGAGCCAGAGTATCGATAAAAATGATAATTAATTAAGGCGCTATGCTTGATGAATATATTCCAATAAATTAAATCTCTAATTGGATTGTAACAAAAAAATCTTTGAGCACACACACACGGGTACAGACATTCCGGGGAGAGGATAAATACATCATAAATCTGTTCGGTCACCGCGGACGGATCTGTAATTGACTAGAAAAACAAAATCCAAACAAGTTTATTCTTATAATCACGCGCGTTGTTATCCTTTTGACTTGCTCAATTCCATCGTCTTCTTGACCCAAATATTCCCGTTACACACATATGTACAGGCGACCATCTCGATTATTATCTTTTCTCGCTGGGCATCGAGACTCAATCCCAGAGAACGATCGCTCATGCCCCCGTGAGACTCGCGTATAACGCGGCAATCTTAAAAAACTATCATTTCTGACTAAATCTCGATACGCGCATTCCAAACTCTATTCTCATCAACTGCACAACTTTCCAAACTTTCGTACGAGAAATTCAAACCCTCAGGTACGTTTGTGAGAATTCATTTTGACTTTTTTCCCACCGCACAATCGACGTTCGATGAAAAGACGAATTCCGACAAAACGGATTATCCATGAAAAAATTAAAAATATAATATACACAAAGTAATTTCACTCAATTATTCGATTTTTTCCAAACTCCCACGGAGACGAATGCCAAAAATAAATCACGAGTCAAACCCCTCGAATGCATTTGGGTCGCTGTGACCCAAACAATTTTCTGTCACCAATTGCTTCATAAAAATGCAGGGCCACAAAATTTGGATAATTTATAACAACAAAAAGTCTCTACAAAAAAAAACAAAAATTGCATATTTACGGCGTCAAATTTATAACCCAATATGAACTGATGGGCTGTGTGCAACTCAAAGGGTTAAAAACGAAAAAAAAAACGAAAACGAAGCGAAAAAACGAAAAAAATGTTAAAAACTTGGAGAATTGATTTTATTTTGTTGTTTTTTTTTCCGTGTCGTGTGAAATGGTTCTGGAAAATACAGAGAATGTAGGGACCGGTTGGTGTCGGATGAAGAATAAGGGATTTAGCATGCGGATGGAAGAGTGCCACCGGTGTTAAAAAAAAGAAAGAATAAAAGTGGAACAGAGTGGAGCAGAGATCGGTAGAGGAAGAATAAGAAGAAAGGAACGGCGGTGCATGGATATCAGGGAGAACAGTCTTGGCACTTTGCGCGCGTAGGTGCCAATAATTTATAGCCCTTCGTCCCGGACTCGTTGGCCTGTTGTTCCAACACATACAGCAAGAGAAAGAAAAGCACAGAGCGCGTTGAAAGACTCGGGAGGAGGATACACAGGTAAGTTCCATATAAGAATATTGGGAGAAAACTAACCGCGCGAGAGTAACATTAAATATATGTATAAGACGAAACGCCGAGGCCCATTACTATTGGTCATTACCGTCATTCGTTGATTAGCTTCGCCTTTATACTCCGCTACACATATACGCATAAGAGAGAGAAAAGTAAATCTAGTAAAGAAAAAAAATGCTCAAGTCCTCGTGTGAGATCGACGACCGGAATAGCCGCGGTGAATTCCTACGAGATCTTTTCTCCTCTCGGTATCTTTTCAAATTTCTTTTATTTCTTTGTTCCTGTGTTATTTTTTTTCTCTGGACACGAACTTGGGGTCTAGTGCATACGCACACACTGACACATCGATAAACACAAAGGTGTTTATATCAGGGAAGGAGGCTCCGCGCGCCGGATGATGCGGTGAGAAAAGAGGAAAAAAGCCGTAACTTGGGATCGTTTCGAAATTCGTGGAGAAATAATTTATGCGCGCCGGAGACCCTTCGGAACCGATAAGAGGCGATCGCGTCACATGTGCTGGGAAATTTTATGGTGTACTGTTACTGGCACCGATGACAAATACACCAAATACACAAGGACTACCGGCTTTTAAACTCCCTGCCTTTAATGTGTTTCGAAAGTTCGTTAAGAAGAGCAACAAAAATCATATAAAACGAGATAATAAAACGGGGATAATAATAAATATCCTGAAAAACAATGAACGAAATCGAATATTCCAACATTTCAGAACGTCTTTCGGTTCACTTTTTAAACCAAAACTCTTCATAATTACCGATTTTTCATAATAAATATGTTTATTTTTTCGCGTTTTCTCGTATTCAACATTTTTCTTCGATCTGACCTTCATCGCGCTCACATGGAAACGAATATTTATTGCGACAATGATTGTTGTATTTTCAAGACTTTGAGTGCTCGCCGGATCGTCGTAAAACCAGATTTTCATTTATGATCTCCTCAATACGATACAGAAAGAAAGAGACGGACCCCGAGAGAGCGAAAGACCGGATGAAAGGAATAATAAAGAGGATAATCGAGATATATTCCTCGATTTAACATTACGACGAGGATCATCAAAGGGTAAACTCGCCGCTTGAGCGAAGCAGCTTCATTTCGATTCAAGACAAAAGTAACTATCCATTCATCCTAGAAATATCGCTTAATGTTTCGCGAGCCAAGAAAACTACGAGAAAATATTGCCCAGAAATGTAGTAAAGATAAATATTGTTTCATCACATTCTCCATATATCCTGCAGGAGCAGGACGAATAAAAATCGAATGGAGGACGATTCACGGAATAGTAAATTTTTTCTAAAAACGTCGATTTTTTGTTGATAAACTAAATATTTTTTGATAATTTCAAAATCTACGTTAAAAATTTGCTTCCCGAAGAGACTTTCTAGAATTTTTGGGATTGTGCAAAAAAAAAAGTTTAGTTCAGCCGCACCGACAAAATATTTCGGTCTTTTCAAACAAATTTTTCCTTCCAATGATTGTAAACAAAACAGAATCGCGGAAAGAATGAAGAAAAATACTCGAGGAATCCGAAGCTTTTCGCAGCTTCCGGTGACTTTGTTACCGATCCTGGCAGGAAACCCAAAAAAAAAAAAGATTTCAGGATCGAGCAAACTCTTTTTGCGCATCGAAAAACGTGCGGATTATACTCCGAAACGTGTATAAACATTGAAAAAATACGATCCTTCAGCTTCAACACCTATTCGCCGTTCCTTCGGAGTTCAAACGAGGGCGGGACGAGATGGGGGTTGGTCAGAAGATTCGAATGAATAATCTAGCGTTAGTAAATAAGTACAAAAGTTATATTCATAATTTTGAAGGTGAAGCGTGTGCGAGAAGATAGGAAAATCTTAATATACGTCCAGCACGAAGATCGTGTGTTCTGGATGAGAAAGCGAGAGAGAGAGAGAGAGAGAGGCAGGGAGAGAGGCAAAGACGGGCACGCTTGGTGACCAGAGGAGAATTCTAAAATTAAATTTCATCTGGCAAAAGGAGCACCTCGAGTTGCAATCTCTTTCCCGCCTCGAATATGAAATCCCCTTTTCCTCACTCCTCACATTTCGCAGCTTCCACGCATATACACCAACTTTAACCACATCGAAAAAGAGAGAGAGAGCGAGAGAGAGAGAGGAGTCTCTCTGCTCTCTTGCGATCTTTCTCTTCCTCTGATTCGTACGGAGTCGCCCGAGGCCCTCTGTGGCTCGTCCATAAAACCGCACGAACGCCCGCCCGTGATGCAAGCTCTCTCGTAACGTCCGGGTGTGAAGATTCATCGTACACATGTATATAACTTGCATGTAGATGATTATACAAGCGCAGCCTTATAAATACGTGTGCACATTTTATACGTGTAGAAATTTAAAGTGTCCTGATGTTTCGGTGTCAGTGTACATAACACAACTGAACTCTCACGTTAGGGTGATAAAGAAAAGAAGAAAAAAAAAGTATCATAAGAACGCATCATCGTTAACGTGAAATAAACCATTTGCTTCGTATTTTATTACGTCTATCATAAAACCGACAATGCCGAGAGATGTTACGAAAAAAATCTACTTATATGAGCTTTTTACCTCTATTTTTACAATGGCCATTTTTCTTACACGAGAAGCAAGAATGTCCATTGTAATCAGGACACATATGCTGCTGGCACTGTCACTTCCAGTCGATTTCGTCGAAACTCGTGGCAAAAAACGTCATCGTACCGTCTTTCGTCGAGGGGATATGATTTTTCGAATACGTGACACGTTCGATGCTCTAACAAGGTTTGGAAATTTGACCTCATGATCGGGTTCAGGCTGTAGCTCCTGAGCAGTCATCGAACGTGAAGTGTGTTGATTGATTCAAAAAAATCAAGCTTAACCCTTTAAGTGCACGCATCCTATGAGGGCACATTGAGTTAATCCGACCCGAGGCGTTTTTCGAACCGTTGCACTCCGGTAAATATGCATTTTTCGTTTTTTTTTTGCAGTGACGATTTTTTTTAGTGAATTATCTGTTTTTTATGGTCCCAGATGAATTTTTTGACGGAAACGAAAATTAAATGCCATAAAAATTGGTGACAGCAAGTTTTTGAAAGAGAAACAAAGTGTGTACTCGAAGGGTTAATTAGCCAGAAAAAAAGGTCAATTGAAATGGTGTCCTCGATGTTAAAGTCGAAGATTTGTAAAGAGGAAAATAAAGGAAAAGGGAAATGCCGAGTGAACGATCATGTCGGGATAAAAGTGTCACGGACCCGTCGTAGAACAGGGGAGTTCCAGGACAAGGTTCCTATACACATACGCCGATAAATATGCACACGGATGGACGGGATGTGTGTGTGTGTGTGCACATGCAATGTAGCGCGGTGATGGGATGTAATTCTGGCGGTTGGTCGGCCAACGAGAAAGCAAAAGGGGCATGAGGCATGCAGGCAGGTCGGTGACAGAGCAGCTGGTCCGGGTCCAGCAGTTATGCGGTGCAGTTCTCTTCATACACATTTACGGGAATTCGTATACAGATAAACGTGACACATGAGTAATTTTCGCCTTCTTTTTTCATCTCTATTGCCTGACTCTCTCGTGCGTTTCTCTTGGTCCCCCACCAAATCTCTCGCTTCGTCGTTCAGCCTCCACACAGCCATCAAACGTGCCTCCCAGGGTCCACCCATATTTACACCCGCTCACCTGCTCATCCGTTTCAAGAGTGTCCCACTTGTTGTCTCTTTTGCCTCGTCTTTCCGGCGCTCTAATACTTCACGCAATCCGTACGCACTTTTAATCTCGCACACCAATGCAGCACCAACACTCGCGCAATTCCTCGCATTCGAATGCTCCAAGTTCTGCACACCTTTGCTTGCGGACAATGCAAGCAAATCGCCTATAAAAATGACCTGATTTAGAGAATCGAAAATGAGTGAGGGAAAAAAAAGTTTTCATTATTCAACGTGATCCGTTATTCGTTAATATCGTCGTCGCGTTTATGGAAATTTCGATTGTGAATTTCCATAATCTACCGGAGCCACCGGAATTAATCTCGATCGAGGAGGGAAATTAATCGCGAGAGATCTCGACGCAGCGAGCGCACGGTTTGAAAACTTTGATGAATACCAGCCAACGTTATGCTTCAGCTAATCACCTCTCTTTCCTTTTTACTCCTTTTTTAATCTGCTCTCCTGCTCTTAAACTCGATCTACACGAGTCTCGTCAAGGCGCCAGTCCTTCCTCTGGACCCGGACCACCACGAGACATCCTCGTAAACAAAAGCAGCAGCCGGAGATTTGAAAATTGTTGCCCAATATACTGGATTTATATTTCCTTACATAAGTGCCAATTAAGAGCGTTTTATTTGTGTTAAATTCCTTAGCACGAATCTCATATATTTGTGAATCTGAAGGCGTTGTTGAAATTGAAGAAAAAAAGGGAAAAAACGTACTGGCGAACGACCTCATCCGCTTGATTAGGTAAATAGTCGAAGATTAACGAGCGATACTTACGAACAGTACAAAAAAACGCACAGAAAGAGGCAAGGAGCGAGAGATAATGAAAGAAAGAGAACCCGTTTATCCCAAGATTTCGAAATCTTTTTTTTTTTTTTAAATTACACAGCATTCTACGTCAATTAATTAAATACATTTCGTCAGTAGAGAAAAAAAAAACATTCAGGCACTAACGAATTGATATTAATGAATAAATTATCCGCATTCTTCCCGATTTATTCTCTCCAAGTTTCTATTGAAAAATGTGACTTTTTTTTCTGATTGTTAAATGCAGTGTCCCTCGCTTAATCAATTCTCTCTGAACTCGCCCGACGCTGCGTCCTTCATATTTCCACTAAATAATTATCTTTCTTCGCCTCAATCTCCAATGCCGGATCTTCCAGGTGATTGATAAACTTGCATAATTTAACTTTCCCAAAATATCATCGAAATCGACTGAAATTTTTCAATCAATTTTGCAGCATCAAAATCACAAAAATATTTTGTGGTAAAATCATTTTCATGACGTGCCACTCGACCCGGAGACTGATTACGAAAACACCTACCAATTGAGCCCATTTGCACGAGCGATCGATGGAAAAATCATGCAAGTGTGAAAATTAATTTTCTAAAATTCCAAAACATTGACGTTTTAGTTCAGTCGAAGGATCGGCGTTATCCTTGCGATTTCGAGTTGGCGACGGGTCAACAAATGTACCTGATACTCGTCGCTGCAACGTCCTTAAGCTGCGTTTCCATATAATCCTGCTTTTTGGATAGGGCAGTAAAAAACGTCAATAAAGAAATTCGATCTTGGTCGTTGCGGCTCGGCATTAATATATATAATAAAGAGGAAAGAGGGGAGTTGGATACAAAGGGTATAAAGTTTATTTGTATGAGTTGGAGGCTGCGGTATGTATTGTGAGCGTCGAGATATATAATATCGCAGCAAAAGTGGTGAACGAAGAGCAAAGGATGAGGGAAGCAGGATCGGAGCGGAGAGTATATGGGAAGGAGAGAAAGGTATGGAGCTCGTTGTACAGAGAAGCGTCGTTCGTCGCTGGCTCGTCGTTGTCGTCGTCGTCGTCTTGACTGGTCGTCGTGGCCCGTAAAGTATAAAGCATTAAGCGTTAATCTCGACGGTGGACAAGATAATGCCCGAAGTCGGCTCCACGTGAGAAGCCTTTGAGTGGCTATTTATCTCGAGTTTAAATCGATTTGTATGCTAATCCCCCACCGAGAAATCTACCTCGCCGCGAGAGAGCGCTCTTGCGCGCTCCTCACCTCCACCATAAAACTAAAGGAGGCCTACGCAAAACTCGCCTCATGAGATTCCAGATATATCCCCTGACTAATTAGGCCCATGGACCTGCCTCCTTTTTCCACTGGGTACATGTATACTACATACATTTTTATGCATATACTTTGCTTTAGCTACACAAGAACCTCCTTAATTCATTCCATCTCTTTCTCCTTGAATCCCCCATTCTCGTAACAATATCTCCGAGCCATAGCAGACCGAGATTCTCTTTCTCGATCGTTTCCCGCCTCAATGACGTTCATTCTTTTTCCTTCGCATCTCCTACAAATGCGGCCCCGCGCGCTCCATCTCTCGTATTATCCTCCATTTCAAACAAACTATCGACTTGGATCGTCCACCGGCTCGAGACTCTTTAATTCGAAATGCTTTCGGATTAATTGCGGTGGAATCGTCGCAGAGATTTAGAATCGACCATCGGAATGTTGCGTGACATTTTTTTTTCTCTTGAAAAGGAAAAAAACCTGTTGGGGAGTTTTTTAATCGGTAACAAAGATCGGTAATTTTTCCGAGTTATTTCTTCAACGTAATCGCCAGTGATGGAGAATTTAATTCGAGTTCAACGTGACAAAACAGTCAAACTGAGATCGGTATCGATCCCAGACTCTTCCCAAGCAACCCGATCAGTTTTCCTCACAATGCGAAGCGCGATCTGTCGCCCAAACGATCTTTATAGCTCGATCTATCGATTAAATCGCGTTCCCATAAAATTGCGGGAGCCAGCGACGTTCAGTGAGTGACGATTCGCGATCGTTGAGCTTGCTTCTCACACGGGACGATCTAATCGATCGATGAACGTTAATGGTTCGCGGTTGGTAAGCGAGATCGCTCTCTCGTCGTCTCTAATCCAGTAGCAACGATACTCGGCCTCACTGTCGGTTATAAAACGCTCGCTTCATCGTTTAGTCAAAGCGCGTGACTCTGAGCGGTCGCTATAGTTTCCATCTCAACAGAATCGATCCACTGAAAAAAGTTTTTGTTGGAAAAGATCGATATTTTATATTTTACTAATTTTTTTCAATAATCCCCAAAATTTTTGTTATTTCCGCGAGAAATATACACGAAAGTCTCTCTGGAAGGCAAATTTTTGTCATTCCGAACGTGTATTTGCTGACAGTTCCGTCAAAAACTGAAAACACAGCAAAAAAAAACAGAATTTTGGAATCATCAAAAAAATTTCAGTTTACCATATGGTCGAATAAAAATCGACGTTTTTCAAACGAAATTTCATTTCAAATTGGAATCGTTGACACAAAACGGTCAAGAAAAGTAAGAAAATGTGTTTTAAGGAATTTTCGTAATTGCAAACGATCTGTAAAAATTAATAAACCCCGAATTTTCGTCGTCCGAAGGCTAATTGGTTAAAAAAAAAAAAAGAAACAAGATAAAAATAAAAGCGTCAAGTCGCGCGTTCGGTCGTTGCATCCCAAACGATTGGATGCGTTTCGGTGATGTAGGAAAATCAGAATGGCAATGGTGAACGGTAACAATGAACGAAAATGTTGGACGCTGTCCATCTGTCAGTAAAGCCCAAGTTACAGATTTGTTCTCGTGTAAAAGTTGCATGCTCTCACGTGCAGAACCAACGAGCGTTATATACGACACTAAAGATTCCATATAGATCGAGGAAGTGCGAGCGTTAAACTGGCCACAAGATATTTTTCTTCTCCCTCTCTCAGTCTTTCTTCCTTTCTTTTAATATTCATTCCCGCGAGAGGGAATTTGATGAGTTTTAAGTGGGCGAACGGGTCTGTCCTTTCGATAACGCTGACTCATAAACCGTCAGCATCATTGCTCACGGTCCTTTTCGCATCTTTCTCCCTCCCTTTTTTATTCTTCTTCTCTTGGCATGTATTCTTCCGGGAAGAATTCTCTTAATAGTTGCGCGAACAAGGCGCAAAAAGGAGGCTTCCCAGAAAAAATACGTGTTTAATAATAATAATAATAATAATTCTCTTGCAAACGCTGGTTCAGGCTGAAATTTCGTTCGCCAGTTATTTCGCAGGGTCATTTCACTTTGCAGGAAATTTTTCTACTAGAGCATTTTTTTTGTTTCCCTTTTTTCATACGATCAGATCAACGACTCGCGTATCGAATATGCCAATATGCCAAATAAATATCGTTCAGACTACGTGCCTGGATAATTATATTACTCGAGAAACGAGAGTTCAGTAAATACGTAGACAAAGAACTCTATTAGGGATAACACGCATTTTCCATGCCAAGGTGAACCACCGCGAGACTCTCGAGAGAGCAGGCTCGCAAGACAGATTATGGTCCACAATAGGACTAGTCCCATTGTGCGCTACTCCGCGTACACCATAGTCAGCCTCCATCAACCTCTCCCCCTCTCTCTGTACTTATTTTTCTTCATCTTTTGCTGTTTTCATCGCCTATACTCTACGTTATAATCACTTGATTGGTAAACCACCTGTTTCTCAAAAGACAAATTCAGTATCACTCTCTCCCTCCCTCCCTCTCTCTTTCTCCATTCATATGACGGATTCTTGAAAAACACATTGGACACCTGGCCAACCATCACAAATAATTCTTCAGCGCTTAGCTAACTGCTGAGTCTCTTTCATTCTTCGTCTATTCATTTGCAAACGACTACGATGCAATTTCAGATCCTTAAAGAACGTTGTATGCTCAATTTTTTATCGATAGACTTTTTTTTAATTGCACCACACAAACATAATCGTGATATTTAATAGCTCGAGCAATTTTAAGAGGTTTTACCATAGTCGAGATATTTATTTATAAAAATCACAATTTACAACATTCAATTTTTCGTTTCCTAAACGGTGAAGCCTCTTGAAACTTTGCATACGCTTTTCCGTAACATCGAACAAGCTTTATTTAGTTTTTTAAAAAAATGGCTCATGATTTTTTTCCAAATTTAGATTATTATGTAATAAATACAAATTAGCTCGGACGATCTTGAATTTCGAGTACGTTGTTCTTTAGTCAATTTGTAACAACTTTTTTTAGTGAACTTAGGCTCGCAAACCACTTTGTATGTGAAAAAAAAAACTGAAAACAAAAATTTAGATTTGACCGACGCTATACAACGTCTTTAATGACAATTACTCTTCTCGAATATTATTCGCGATGATTCCCACACGTGATTTTCAAGCTGTGAAGATTTTTCACCGCGTATTTTATTGAGAATTTTTATTTCTCCTTCATATTATGATTTATTTCTTTTCTTTTTATTGATCAGATTGTAAACAATATCGCTGGTGCTTGTCAGTGCTCGATTTAATTTTTTTGAATGAAAAGCCTTACGGAAGGTTCGGAAGCCGCGAAAGTCGCTTTGAACGGGGACATTTCTTTGCGGAAAATGGCGTCAAAGGAGCAGCTCCGTGAACCACACGAGCCACCGGAGTGGACGATAATTTCTCCTTTGTAGAAAAATGGATAATGACTAATTAATCTTTTGCTTATACGCGGATATAGAAGGTAGAAAGTGGCGTGTACTCAAGGTAACAAGCTCGAAGAGATGAGCAAGTGTTCTCTCAATCTGGGAGATTAAAATGAGTTCGAGTCAGGGATGCGTGGCGCAGGACGTTGATGAAGCCTCTGCGCTGGCGCGGGGGGTTGCCTGTCGACTTTTCAAAATTTGTGTTTAAGAAAAGCACGAAAAAACAGGTCTTAATTGGATGCACGTGGAACTGGATACTGTCGAGGTGAGAGGGAGAAAAGCGCGAGGCTAAAACGTGGCAGAAGGTTGTACAATTATGTTGGCAGCCAAGGCGGAAGGAGGTTCACGAAAGCGCGAGAGAGGGAGAGATGAAGAGAGCGAGAAAGAGACAAATCAAGAAAAGATAAAACGAGAGAGATAAAGGGCAAAAAGATGCCCTAAAAGAGGACACAAGGGGTAAAAAAAAAAAGTCTCGTCGTATCTAACGTAAAATTCTTCATCCAAAGCTATATGCACGAGATACGTGCCGCGGAACACGATGAGAAACAGAGAGAGCATCGGAGAAGACAGGAATAAACAGCAGAGCAGAGGGTTTTTGCGGTGGACTAAGAAGACTCTCGGTACAGAGAGAGAGTCGAAGGAAAGGGTGAATTCCGCGTTTGCCCTTGTCTATACTAACGCGAAAATCTCATGGATACACCTCAAACTCTGTAAACTTGCGCGCTCTCCTTTGTGACGCAGCGCGTAAAGGGCTCCGCAGCATCCCTTCGGTTCGGTGCTTTAGGGTTCCAAGTACACGCACCTCCCATCGCACTGTCTGCCATGCATACCACCACGCTCGACGTACAATATTATGTGTGGTTCACATACTTTCGTATTTCCTTTCCCAGGCTCTCAAGCCATTCTGCCTAGTAATTTCTCCCCTGGATTCACCATCAAAATCCTTTTTTCATCGGGATGCAATGAAATTTATCAATTTTATGTTTTGTCAAAATCATTGTAAATAATCCAACGTACTTGTCCGCAGATTTAGAGAACAATTGGAACGGCCAATTCAATTCGAAGTCCGAGTAACAATTTTTCTACAACACACATCGTGAATGAAATGCTTGACGGAGAGATCTTGGCTTTGGTATCTCGACAAAAGAGACTTTCTCTTAAGCCACGCGCGTTTCTCGGTAACACGGAAGAAACTCGGTATAGTGATTCACAAATGATGATGACTGACCGAGTGAAAGAAACGCGGTGGATGAGGTAAACACACTCTGGCCGCTGGACACGTTCCAGCATCCGGACACTGACGCACGTATTGATACTTTTGGATTTTCCGCGCGACGAGACCGCAATTGCGAGGCGAGGCGGATTTTTATCCTCGCCAAATTCGTCAATCGTTTTCATTTCGTCAATTGATTTACATTTCAAAAATTTCCACATTGTGGCTTCCTCACAATTTCGAAAGAGTTGATATGTCAAAAATTTATGTGTGTCATTAATTTTGACCCCAAAAATTTTCCGTCACCAATTGTTTGAAATTTGCAAAGAACAAACAAAACAAATGAATATTTGCCAGAATAAAAAACGATTTGAAAAACGCTTTGGGTCATATTGACCCAATATGCACTCGAAGGGTCGATTAGATATTCGTACAATTATTTATCATTGATCGAAAAGTAGTTTCGATGTAATGGATAAAAAAAAGTGGCAGGAAAAGTCAGTTTAAAGCATTTCCAATGGATAATTGCACAACAAAAAGGAATTTCCGCAAGATAAACCGTCGAGAAAATATTCACCTGCTGCTAGTTAGGTACAGAGTAAGAAGATATATCCGCGGTTGTAGGATTGCGAGGATTCTTGGTCGAGTCAGGCGATCGAGCTATCGACAGGAAACAAGGCAAATAAAGACAAAACAGAGGGATAGGAAGCGTCTAGGAATTGCTATTTACATTGGAAACGCGTATGTGCCTGCTCCGGAGGCAATGGCCTGGCTTTGCTCTCACATCTGCCTCCGGCTTCCGTTTCAATAGCGAGCTAAATGCGATTTTTCTTTTCCCCAACACGCTACGAGTTCGAGAATCCCTTATCGAGGAATGAAAAGTAGAGATTAGCAGAGAAGGAAAAAGAAGGAAAAAACACTGATAGAAAAATAAAATGAAAAAAACTGCTGGAGTAAAAATTTCAAAACGGATTAAAAGGCAACGAGGATGAGAATTAATGAGCTTCGTGTTTCAAGCTATATTGTGAAGCGTGGGAGGTTGAATTAAAGAAAAGTATCAAAGTGTTCTCGAGTACGTGTGATGTGGAGTAAAAAGTTGAAAAAAGTCAAGAACCATAGCGATTGTTATTCGCTATTACTTCTGCGTCGTATAAATAATGACGGGTTGTTTACCGAGCCCATAACCGCAGTCGTAACCGCAATTTCATTCGAGAGCTTCGGTAGTCGATGTTGGTTGCGCAAGGTCCAACGTGCATGCGTTTCCATCAGCCAAGAAAAAGATATAAAAAGTGTGAAAAAAGTAAAATTGGAACATCGATTGTTTAATTATGGCGATGGTGAGAGGTGACCGGCCACAATCGAGTGATAAAACCTGGCGAAATAGGTTCTCGAAGTAAATTATGAAAGTTTATGATCGAGAACGAGCCTCGGCCATATTATTAGCACCTCTGCCATTTAAATTTTCATCCTTTTTTGTCGATGTCGTGTTATTCCTTTTTTTCGATCTTTTTGACGACTTAATAATATCGCACAAATTGCAAATGGAACTAGTTCCGCGTTTAGTAACACACAGACTTTATATTCGCGATGTCTCGATCCTTCGTGACAGATAACATCTCTGTAACAAGCTTCACTCCCTGTCAGTTATCGCTTTATCGTCCGCATAGGTGTTACAAACGAATTATCAGCTTGCAACAATCGTGAGATTTATTATAGCTCTTTCTTGAGTGAAAGAAAAGGACCCAGCAATGCGCTCTCTGCATCCTTCTCTCTCTTTCGTTTATTTTCTCGCGGAACCTCTCCGCTCGATCTTGATTTACAATGACCCAAGGAAAAAAACGTTCTGGCATACTTAACATATATGTACCTAATCTCTCATATGGAAGGTGTACATTTATCCCTGCTGATCGAACATAACGAATGTTTCGCAGCTTTCCCACCGCGCACTCATACACCCAACCTGCCTTTATGCACTCTTAATACACTTGTATACATTAGCGCGAATGCATATATCGACATTCATTTCTAAATAACCGCGAGTGATCGTCGACACGCGTATTCCAGAACCTCAATGACATTCTAATCCAACAGCACGAGGAAAGAAGTTGTAACCATTTCAATAATCATTGATTGTCATTCTCTCTGTCTCTCTTTTCTATCTCAGTAGGGGGATATTAGTCTGCGAAATCGTGCGAGTGCAACAATCACGAATTGTCATAGTAATTCGAGACGTCAGCTCGATCGAGACGTGGCAATAATATTTTTGCCGGATCCGAGTCGAATAAGAAAATTGATTCATTTTAATTTCCATCTATTCAATGACTCTGAAGTTTGCATCGTTGCAATGCAACGAAATTCTTTTTAGTCTTTGGCAAAAATAATTATTTAAATGCAGAATGTAATCACGATGATAAAATGATCGATTTTCGCCACCCGAACAGCATATCGGTTCAAAAAATTTGGTTGACATTGAAAATTGGACGAATTATCAATAAAATGAAATATTTTTCGTTGCATTATAACGTTGCAAACTTCAGCATCGTATCTATTCAATCATAAGCGTATGAATTTAATTTATTACGAAACAGCAAAGTAGGGAAGAATTTTTGTCGAATGAAGAAGGTTTTTGAAGATTTTGAGGGTCTCTCAACAGATTTGGAATCGTGGATGATTGACCGATTTCTTGAAAGGAAATTAAAAAACGCGGAAAAGGCTGTTAACTGTGAGGAGGATGACACGGAGCACGATCTGCTGAAAGAACAAGTCGTGCCAGAGCAGCCGGTGAATCGGTATATGCATCAGAGTGGATTGGAGTCGTCGAGAACAACGGTATGTGGACAATCGAGCCTCCCCATAATTTCTATACCTATTAACGATAGCCCGAGTACAAAGTAGGATCTCGGACATAGTCTCGCATTGCTATTCTTTAGCGAGGCATACCTGGCGGTACAATTGCACCGGGATACATTTTCTATACTGGGTTGTGTCTTGTCGCTCGCGGTTGAATTCTCCGCGAGAAAATATCGCGGGAAGAAACTCACCGTCAATTCTGGGTAGTAACAGCCTCAGCTTCCATGTAAGTAAACCGTACGTAGCACTGATCACTTCTCGACGCACAATTGCCGGTCTTCGATATACGGAAAAAACAAACCAACGGACCACCGAACAATAATCAAACAAAAAAAAACATCGAAGAACAAAACGTTGTTGAGTATGCACCGTATTAGATCCGTGAAACTAGCCGAACGATTAATTTTCCGAACCGAGAATAAAATTCCATCGACGCAACAACAAAAATCACAACAACTGTAAAAACAACAATAAAATAAAACAATATACGTGCTTGACTCGTTTCGTTTACCGGTTACTGAATTTTTTTTTTAGGTCACTCGCGTTCGCGTAATATAATTTTGTTTCGTTCACACAACTGTCCACGATTATGTGCGGAAAATCTCGCAATAGGTTTCCATACCAAATGTGAATCGTCGATTTTGTATGTTCTATATCGTGCATTAAGACTCGATCGAGTTTTCTTGTTCTCTGAGAGTCCTCGTCTCGACTAGTAACGAGTTACTAGTTATTGTAGGCAACCACGATGGTAATCCGATAGCACATTCGATATGTCGATGTCGTCGGTTGGATACCAGCGACAATATTAACATTTGTATTCACCCACATGTCTATACCAAGTTGACGTATGTATGGGGATGTACGGCTGGATATTCTCGTTTATTTGTACGGAACGAAGAAAAAATCTACGTATGAAGCACACACAATGCACACCTGCTGCTGAACGTATCACAAATACTCGATCACATCACGTTGAGTAGGAAAACCCGAAATTTCTAATCCCACAATTCTTGTCATGAAAGATTTTCCTCGTAATCCTTCAAAATTTCAATTTTATTCACCGATTAGATTTACAAAATGAGCTATGCAACTGCTTCCATCTATTTTAGTGCCATGGGCACGATTCCACACTCATTCGAATATTCAATAATATAACAATAACAATAACAACCACTTGGTACTCGACTAGGATCCTTTTCTGGCACTATCTTGAGGATAAACCACACTAATTCTCACGATTCGTTTGTCTTCACTGTTAATCCACGGAATGATCGGGTCATCAGGTTGCAGCGAGTGATTATTCAATCCGGACTATCCGGGCGACGGATTAGAATTCGTAGCTTACGGTAGCCAAGTACGTCGAAGCAATTTCGAGCTCCGGCTTCGATCGGTCGCGTGGAAATTTCAACATCCACGTCCGGGTGCCCGCCAAATCTTTGCTGGACCTTGAACGATCTTTTTATTCGATCACGAAGTGCATACCATCGGGTAACTCGTCGTTCGTGTCCTTCTGAATGCTCTTCCGATGAACCCTCAGCTCTGCAGCTTCAACACGAGCCTGAAGATCCAGATGGAGATTCAAATCGTTTCAATTAGATCTAGACCGATGTATTTCTTTGGAAACGCGATGCACCCCTTTGTAGCTGCCGGCGGCGGTTAATCTCACTTTAATTCCGTAACTGTGCGAGTGTTTATTCCAACTCGTTTGAATAGCCACAGGGCAAACGGTCACTTCACTTGTCTGAGTAGCTTTATAAAAAAAAAAAAAACACGTCCTCCTAAATATCACTTTCAGAGGTTTCTTTCTGCAAAGAATTCTGCACTCAAGGAGCAATTACACAGAAGCGAAAAACTTGTCACTGTAAGCATGTCCAAACGTTTGGATACCTGGACACAGAGACGAAGACTCGCTGGTTCGGCAGTCAAGACAAAAAGCAAACACTTCGTAACATTTTTGTAAACTGGCGCGACTGCTGGAGGATCCTCCGAAAGTTCCTCTTGGGCTCTGAATCGTCTTGGTTGCTCGTTTTATGAATGATCCTGACAACTCGTTGCTGCACCGGATAAGCACTCCGCTCTGTGTTTAAATTTGCATCAGCTGATCGGTAAGCCAGGTTGAATAAACGTTCGGAAAATTAGACGAAATAATATTGAAAGGGGAGAACGAAAATGCAGAAATTCGGAATAGGGGTAGTTGGATTGAACCGGCGTGTTATATATATTTTTGATCGGGGACACAACGGGAACGTTTCGTCGAGATGACAATGATAATGATATGACAATAGCCGCGTGCGTTCTCCGCTGGTTCAGATCTTACACTGAAGAAGCCCGGCAAGTTTCACACACACGTGTGTGTTGAGAACGTTGCGTACCTCTCTCTCCCCGCACGCGGGGGTCGAGGGGATCAGAAGGAGGAGAGAGGGCTGGGGGACCTGCCAGGTAGAGGGAAGGAGATAGTAGTGGGCCCGTGAAAGTAGGAGGTGGAGTGTCGGAGAGCCGAACCTGCCGTGGAGTGGGGAGACGACGCGTTTTGAAGCAAGTAAGCGCGGCAGGGCAACGGCAGCAGCTACATCGGGAACACAACAGGCTTCTCTTTCCTTCTCATTATCTTACTCGTTCTATCTTCTTTCGTTAAATAGAGTGAGACGAAGCAGCAGCCTCGAGGATCCAAAGAATAAAGAAAGACACAAATGAGGAAAAGGTACACGCGGGACGCTCGCAGCGAACGAGTGACGAAGAAGAGAAGGAGAAGAAACCGACGAGCTAGTATAACAGAACAGAGAGGGATTATCTCGCGTGTGTTACCCGATGGAATACACGAGAACTTCTATATATACAAATATATGCCCGCTACACCACGTGAGACCGACATATACCTGTTTATATACCTGAAGCCTCGATCGCAAGGCACATGGGTAACAGGTAACATACGGGGCAGCCCCGCGTACACATTTGCTCCAGGCCACGCCGAGCGGAGTGGGATGCGAGAGGCGGACGAAGAGACACTTGCTTCTCTCTCCCTCTCTCTCTTTTTCTTCATATATATACTTCTGAATTGGTTCTTCGGAGGCGAAACAGAGCGCGGAAGACAAGAGACCAAAACTATCGACAAAGATGGAAAAAAAAGAAGAAGCTAAATAAGATGGTGCACACCGTGGAAAAAGACAAGCAACCAAGAATGAGGGAAACGTATACGGAACTTAAATCACAGAGGTAAGCATTCTACAGACCGAATTTACACATTTCGATCCGCGCTCCTTCACATACCCTTCGGTCCGATCATCATCCGTACTATCAGTCATTATCTCATCCACCGATTCAACGTGAGAGGAAACACTACATTAATACTAACGCGTCTCTTGGTGACCCATTCGTCGACACAAGACATGACGTCTCTCTGATCCGTCGTGGCGCAAACTACGCTAAAGATTGTTCAATTTTTGTGAGATTCATTTTTCCCGCTTTTTTTTTCAGTGAGAATGATCGGGTCGATCCGGGAGAAGCATAAACTGCAGTAATTCCGAATCTTTTCGACGATCGCTGCTTCTTACTTTGCCCCGTACTTGGGATCAGTCATCAGCAGCGGCAGGTAGTCGATTTACCTAAATTTTCAAGCCTTACACATGCCCCACTCCGCCGATCATTCAAACGTCCATTCATTCGATCAATTCCGTTGGAGTATAGACCTTGAGTAGTGGAGTCGTGACCTTGGACATTGCTTCGTTAACATGTTCTCATCGACGTGGGTGACCAACGCGACGGACGCTGAAAATCAGTCACTCAAGCCCGTGTTTGCCGTGTTGATTCTCAGTGCGCGTCGAATTTATAGGAGGAAACAATTTAAAAGTTATTGTTTTGAACGTGAATCTTCCATCGACGGTCCTGCCCCTATTGGCTAAAATAAATCTGAATCTCTTTGATGATTCGCAAAAACTTGAGGACGTCCGCGTATGTGATTTCTTCGAAGTTACGGGCGATGAAGTTGTCACATTTGTGCGAAATCTGATCACCGTCTGTTGGATAGTTACGCTAGACAGTGAGGAATTTTTCCAATTTTTCGGATAGCGTCAGATAAATGGTTGGCCGTTTCGTCCTGTCACATGAAATGTCTCGCGTATTTCAGGTAAGTTAATATGTATTAAGATATATGTATATGAATATAATGAGTGGGTATGCAAATAAGATAAGTCTCGCGGCGTCATAAGTCATCGGGTGTTCGATATGGTGAATGTCGCGGGGAGACGCGGTGTGGTAAATCGGACATGCTTCACAGGAGCAACGCGGATGCGGATAATATGCATAAAGGAGAAAGCCTAGGATCAGGCGTATATGCAGGGTGTGTGAAGATAAGAATACCTGTAGTGAGTTGGTCGAAAGGAGATTGTTCGGCAGCGAGAGAAGAGAACGAGTAGTCGCAATTACAACGGGATGTCATTTTGCTTCGGACGAAGACATGGTCGAATAAAAACAAAAAAAAAATGCTTTATAAGTAAGAACAGAGTTGTTGTATAAAGCAATATCCTCTGTGCGTGTATGCAAGTTGTGTATAAGGGGTAAAGATTCGATGCGTGAGACAGGAGTCGGAGAAACAAAAAAAGGGAGAGAGAAAAAACCTGAAGCAGCGAGAAAAAAGTGCAGAGAAACTCGATGTGACATGAAATATGCGAGCGCTTACGCACGAACGTACCTGCCCACTGGCGTACCCATTAAAGCCACAGCAGCCAGCAGGAACACCGGCAGCCAACACAACGACGACAGAAAACCCACTCGCCGACTCGCACGATCCTTCCTTGCTGCGCGACGGAAAAGGATCTCAAAAAACAAAGACGATTATCAAAAAACATGGATGAAAATTCCGACTGGTTTGATTTTTTACGTTATCGAATGAATTTGAGAGAAAAGTCGTCTCGATCGGAGGCAGGTAAAGAAGATGTAAAAGCAAAAAGACATGCTTTTCAAAAACGCTCTGAGTGAATCCTGTGTCTGTAAACCAAGATAGAATGCTCGCTCGAAAATGAAGGCGGCGTGTTGTCGCGAAGGTGTCAAGGGCAACTGACCCGAGAAGAAGATACACCGGGTCGGTTGATATGGTACTCTTTAGGAAGGGGTAGCATTAGCAGTGAAGACAGGCGAAGCGTCGCAAAGAGCATCGGAGAGGCTGGCACGATAAAGAAGAGCAAGACAGAGATAAAATGTGAGGTAAAGATGAGAGACGAAGGGAATCGAAGCAAGGGGTTGAGGTGTTTCATTCTCGGTAGAAACGCCTGGACACTGGGCACTAGATCAATCCAAAGACGTTATAAGCATGCGGCAAAGTGTCCAAGAGAGTGTTGCCCGCCATCCCGTGTCGATAATTTGATAAAGTGTCCTCACATTAGCCTATTGATTGCTCCATTGTCCCTGTTGCTTCGGTGTGGAAGCCTTCCTCCGTCCTCGGGATCTTGTCTCATGAAGAGTAAGAGGTCCCTCAACCCTTGCTCCTCGGGGTTCGGGTCGCCCGAACCCTTCTCCTTCCTCTTCCAATCTGGGGCTCTAGCTTAACACTGTGTTTACTGCAACTCCATATCGTCTACCAGACCACATCAATACTCGCTCATGACTGTAGCAACCAAACACACACACACACACACATAAGTGAAGATGGAAGTAGCCTGGAAGAGCTTTGGAGCGAGCTTAGGATGTGGAGTTGCTTTCATGTTACAACATACAACTTCTACAATTTCATAGTCAACCCTTCCTCATCGATTTTCAACCCTTCCCATCATAGCCTCAGAGTTCTCTCCTTCCATATTCATGTTTGACACGTTTGCCAAGATTATATAACACTTGGCAAGTTTCTAGCTTCATCGAACCTCATATTTCCATAGTAAGTATATAAGTATCCACCAAATATCGAATACGTCGACGCGGTGCAGAGACAACTAACAGAGAACGTCGCTGGGAATATTCCCGATCACATCTAAACCCATGCTCCAAGTTTCTTAATAAAAACAGCTCCGCTGAGTATCCTCCTCCCCGAGCCAATTAAATCCGTGATCTAAATCACCGATCGTTCGGCGTTTCCTGCAGCAAGGCGTCCCTCGCACGACGCCTTCGGGGCAGTCAATCTTTCCGACTCCTGTGTCCCGACGCGGCTATCATTTCGGTCTCGTGACTTCTCACACATATTCACCAATCGTAGAACGTAGACTATTTACCGATACATACATTTTTACCTGTGTGCGTCTGTGTGTGAGCATAAAGGACGAAAATAACACAAGAACCCTCTCGCTCTTCGTAGCGATCTTCATCTATCACTGGTCGCTGGGTAAGAGGCCACGCGAGCCTCCGTAAGGACTGCGGGATCCCTCTTTTACATTGGCAATCGATAATATATATACATATACGTATAATATAAAACTGACCTGGTCCGTGTGGCTAAAGGGCCACGAGGATCGGGAGCAGGATCACGACTCCCCTACTTCTCGACTTCTGCATCCTAATTGAATCGTTGGCCCGGCCGGTAACCCGCACCAGTCGCCGATCCGCAGTTGCACCAGCCAACACACACTCTTGCCTGCTGGCTCCCCTGCCTCTGCTCTCAGATTCTCCTCAAAGTACCTTCTAAAGGGAGAACCTATACCCGTTTTGCGAGCAGCAGCAAAACGCATACCGGGCAAAAACTTATTCCGGTTCCTTCCGCGCGCCACCACAACGCATTTATTCCTCAACAACTCTCCCATCAAGAGCCAGATATTTTCCAATCTGATAAGTCGTTAATTACAGTCTCTCGGCCTTATAATCCCCTTCCCCCCCCCCCCTTCTCTCGCTACCCCCAGCACTCTCGTTCCAACACTAAACTTCGACTTGATTGCAAAAAATAATTACACCATACATTTATGGGAAATATGATTTAACGGTATTCCGTTATTAAACAACTTGAACAACCGTAAATTCGTAACCACCATGCCTGACCTAACACGAATGCCGAATTCAAATTAACAAAAAAATACACTCGCATCCTTTTTTTATTTTAAATAAGGAAATTAGAATGTAAAAAATATGTCATCAACCTGCTTCGAGAGGAATGAAGGTCTCGTTGTCCAAACACAAAAGAATTTTCATTATTAAAAAAAATTGAAACAAAAGTCACTACGACTACGAAATTTGGCAAAAGTGTAAAAGTTTCTTCCACTTTCGGTAGAAAACGAATGAAAAATTGCTGCCTTTGCCAAAATCCCTTAAAGGATCGACATAGTACCAGGAAACTAAGACATCCTAGCAATTTTTTATATTATTTTCCCTCCGTGTAGTGATTTGAAATTCCTTTCGAGTTGCAAGTATTGCGAGAAGGATTCCAACGAAATTTGCATTCTCTAGTATGCAAAAAACCTGAAAATTCTACAGTTCCGTTATTCGTTCATTGACTCGAGACTCAAGTCGCCGATCCATATAAACAAATCGAAATGCCAAAACAGAAGGAGCACGACAACGATTTTTTAGGCATGGATTGAAAAATCACTTGACGACGAATCATCGTGTCTGCGTGACCTGCTCACGATGAGGCTCCATTCCACCAGTTTCTTTTCTATATACCGTCCTCTGGGCCGAGCTTAACTGTGGTCTGCATCCTAATTGAATCGTTCCCGAGGAGGAGTCTGCAAGCGAATCCTTCGAGGAGTAAGAGACAGCGGGGAATGTGTGGCAGACATTGACATCCCTCCTGAGCACGTCATGCGAGATCGCTCGACGTAAAACGTGAATATATCCTCGATCGTTCGTTCATTGTACATCCTTCCCTCTCCTCTTCCTTCTTCCTCGTCATCCCAAATCTTTTCGTAGCTGTACACTTTATATATAGACAACCTCTCGAGGATTCATCGAGAGATGCTTTGAATTCTCACTCGCAAATTGCTCCTGGGACGAAAAGGATGTGCCCGGTAGCTATCGCTATATATACATCGACGTCCTTCAAGCACTAAACACTTCCTTTAATGCGGATCATCGACTCATCGTTTCGCTGCTGGTCAGCATCTCCCTATAAACATACCTGCAGCCAACCATTGACGTTAGCATATCCTTTATATACTTTTCTCTCTTGATGTATTTATACCATGCACATCCTTGTACATAGCCTTCATATACTTGATCGATATATTTCATTCGCTTTATGTATTCACATATATGTATAAAACGCGAATTCGTGCGAGTTGAACCGTGGGCGGAGCAAGAACTCAACGCGTATTCTTGTTTGCCGCAGTCTATTTCAGATCACCACGGCTCTCATTCATAACTCGGTATTTTTAAAAGCTCCCAGTTGCCCCGCAGAGAGTAAGAGAGCCACGCGCGATGACCACGCGTTTATTCCATCATGGAGAACACATTTCTTCCTCTTCGCGTTTCCTTCTACGGAGGAAGCTCCACATTTTCGTCAATCATTTTTTCCATCGATTTGAGTTGCTTGATTTTTCTTGCACATTTGAAATCCGAGATATTCGTGAAAAAATCCTTGTTCAAAAATTTATCTTACAGGTTTAATCAAATCAAACGATTTTTTTTTTTAATCCAAATGAAAAATCGGTACGAAAATTGTCATGGTTTTTGAAATTGAATAAAAAATTAGTAGAAAAATGTTTTTTTCGTTGGACCCCAACGTTCAGAACTTCAGTCTCATGCATTTGTATTGTTCGGCATTTTATTCGGTGCTGTCCTTGTTTATACGTGATGTTTGATAAATTCAGTTCCGATACAGTTTCGTAATAGGGTCAATGGCTCGATCATTGAAACGAAGAGGAGATGCTCACTCGCTGGATCATTAATCTACGATACTTAACGGATGGACCACGATAATTCACCTCGTATGGCAAGAGTTAATGTGGCAGAGAAGACTCGTGGATGATGATCCTAGAAATTGATGTACATAGTCTTAAGTGAAATTTCGAATCTGTCAAAAAATAGAGTAATACCAATAAATAAACATTAATGAGCTTGTTCGCTTTTTAATAAATCACTGTCGTATTTTTTCGTCGATTATTATATAATTCCGTTAGTTAAAAAAATTGAAATAAATCATTGTACCATCGGTCCTCGATTAAAGAAAGCAAATTTTTTTCCCGCCGCGATCGTGCCAACCAAAAAGTCACAAGTTTTTACATTCATTCCGTTATTATTATTATTTCTTTTTTTTCGTGACTATGGAGAACTCAATCATCGAACGTCAATGTCTCTGTCTGAGTTTTTATAGAGATGTGCGTCGACCTGCTATCGATTCATCACAGTTGGAACTATGATGCGGAGAGCTTATTAGCGCCTCTCAGATTTTTACCACATGCTTGCGTGCCCACACGATGGTCTTCCCTCAGCTCGCGCTTATCTCAGGATCGATCGATATAAACGTCGACGATCGCTCATCCGCAGTGTCGAGAAGAACTTTCGGTCGATTCCCCGAGTTTTACGAGCGCCTCGTTATTGTTATGAATATTATTTTCATTCGATAATGTGCATGATAAAAATAATATTCGACAATACGCGAGATTGTTTTTTTAACAAGATTTTAGGCCATGAGAAGTTCCATCGTATCGCGAAGCCAAAATCGCAAATAATTTGAACTTTAGAAAATAATGATTGGGGGAGATGACAGATTCCACATATTTTCCACGTCGTCCAGCCTCTCCCTTTACCATTTTCGTCCTTCGCTGTCCCATTTTCTCTTCAACTCTCCTCCCCCACCCCCCCTGAGATGGGAGAGGAATAAGGTAACGTCTACGATATGAAATATACCCCCTTGTACAACTTGATAATCCGTGGTTACCATAAATCCTTGGTGATTATCCCTACGTCTATTTATAGGCTTTCGTGTGGCATCGGGCCTGCTGCATTGCAAACAGCGTTAAAAGAGTGAGAGAAATCTTCACTCTCTCTCTTTCTCTTTCTCTCCTCACCTCCCTTATTCTCCTCTTCTGGTTATTCTTCTTGATGGAGATCCGAGTACGCGAGTGTCTTGTGCTCTGACTCTCTGGTCCACCGTCACGTCCTCCTCGTGAGCTCTCGCTCTCTCTCTCTCTTTTCAACCTTTTCCTCTTTATCGTCTTACTGCACTTTGCCTCGTTTTTCTCATTCTCATATTTTACTATCTTATAACACTGTGCACTTTTCTCCAGCGTGCAGAGACAGCCACGGCAGCTTACGAGTGCGAGGCAAAACGTTTTCGTAGTCACTGAGATATGTACCCGCTCGCAGCTTTTACTCATAAGTTTACACTATTGCTAGCGTGTCATGTGTTTCCAATACTCAGGTACCGCTGAATATACCGCGAGTTATGTTAATAATCCTTGCATTTTGAGTAAAAGGTGTCGGAAAAATAATTCGGCGTCGGAGAAATTATCGTGCGAAAATTAAAAGACATTTGCGCCGCTCGTGATATTTTTGGACAATTTCAAAATTTTTGTAATTTTGTCAACGTTCTTAATTTGGAAAGACTTTCTAGAATATTTCTCGCTGCAATTACAAAATTTTTGTGAATTTTCGAAAAAACGTTAAGTCGAACGTCAAAATATCGATCGATTCCAACAGAATTTTCTTTTCAGTGCAGGAATTTGAATTTTTTCCACTCAATTTCTTGTCGCTCGGGAAAATGGTATCGTTGATCGTTGGATCATGTTGAGATTTGAGGCATGCACAGGTTTTTGCAGCGCACATTTGATACGCGTGAGCAAAGCTCCAACTGCTGTGGGAGCTTCTCATCGTCGAGCGTGCGACGCTGCGGGAACGCGTCGTCGACGTTTGACAACCGGTGTGCGGGTCCAAGCAAAAGATAAGACTTATCTCATCGTATCCCATACCTGGTATATCCACTTTGAATGAGTGTAAACGTCGGCGGCCTCATTAATTTCTCGTTGAGATTCTCCTCCGCCATTATAGCCCTTCAGCACTTTCTTTATATTTATTTGTTTCTGCTGTGCACGAGGAAATGTTTCGAGCCAGTTTCTCGATGACAACGACCCACAACGGCAACTATCGCTTGCCAACAAAAATGGCAATTCGTAAATGAAGTCGTTAATAAATGCGATTGCAAAGACGATGCGAGTAGGAAGTGGATTCATGTTTGCCAATCACTTGTCTTCGATAATGACGAAATAAAAGAAATTCCAGTGGAAAATGCTTTGACACTTTTCACTACGCTTTTCCCCGACAATCTCGTTTTCCAAAACGTTTTATTTGGACATAAAAAATGCAACGACTATAAAAACTACGAAACCGTAAAGTAGACTCAATGGAGAGTATTCCAGATTTTATCCACATTTTTGTCGTAGAGATTTGCGACGTCCGCGAATTCTTTGCAAAATTTCGAAATCTCGTCAATCTGCCAATTTCCTTATGTCATTAAGGGCATTTCGGGTACAATAACATCGCCCACAGTGTGCACCAGCCCGAGAAACGAATCCGGAAGGCGTTTACTCTGTTTACTCGTAATCTATCTTTCGCTCAACGCACGAGAACGCAGGCGGCGGTGTGTTCTTGTAGCGGTATATTTGCCGATATCACAGCGCACACAAGTCCACAGGTTTTGATATCCCCGTGCGAACGAACCGGACATATAAAAGAATATAATCTTTGCGGTCCAGTCCTCAATGTCCCGTCGTTCATGCAAGAGATAGCGCGTTAAATAAAGGAATTTCTGCTAATGTCGATGACCGTTAGACTCGAATGAAACTGATCGAGCGATAACGGCACACACGGACACATCAACGTTATACTTGGCTCTGGATATGAGAAGAGACAAAAAGGAAGACTCTCGAGCTCCAGCAGTGGCCCACGCACATTCCGTCAAAGTTTCATGAAGCATGTAACGATTGTACAAGACACGGTTCTGCCTCGTTACCATTTTTTTATTCCTCGCACATTTTCATCTCAGCGTATCGTTTTAATTATTATTTATTGATTACTGCAATCATCGATTCCATCTCGTTCCATAATTTTCGAAATTCCTCTGGTAAACATACACCAACACCTGAGCCAACAAAATCCTCCAAACGCTTAATTGTTGATTTATTCAAAAATAAATATTAACGAATTTGCATTCAATAATTTACACACTGAGAAGATAATTTTGTTGCCAAACATCGATATTTCGTTGGATACGTTCGAGTAAACTTTTTTCGAAAAATAACCAAAATTAGGTCATTGCAGGATGAAATATTCTAGAAAATTCATCGAAAAAGTAAATTTTTGTCATTCCAATCGCAAATTTTGCTGACAGTTTCGCTAAAAATGAAAAATATTGTCAAAATTACAAAAAATTAGAAGTTATCAAAAAATATTTGGTTCGAAGATTTTTGACAAAATTGAATTTCCAGTGGATCGTTCTGATTATTAATCCAGCAAATAATAACGATTTGTCGTTCTAATTTCAATGAACCGCCGTACAAATTGAACAATCGCGATTCAACCGTAGCCTGAGGCCGCAAAGCAATGAGGTTGAAGGCCATTTTGATTTCCAGAACCGGAAATACGTCTGGTGAGTTGTGACAAAAATGGCAAGAAGCACGGTGGAAGGCAATTGCGTAAACTGGATAAAAAACTCGTTTGATCTGTAGTTGAAACGATTTGAACACGCTTTCCGTACAAGTGCCATGATTAAATTGATTGATTATCCTAGAATTGTATAGTCGTATACGAGGAATGTCGCTTTTTCTGATATATTTATGTCGTTTCCTCACTTTATCGTTTATCGCATTAACTTTCTTCGACCCGTTTGCTATTAATATCGCACGTGAAAATCCGGCACTGAATGTACGAACGCAGAAAGAAAAAAAAATCCTCGAGGTGCATATTTCGCACTAATCTGACCCGAATCTGATTCCAAATCGTTGTATTCCGGTAAATTTCGATTTTTTTGTAATTACGTTTTTTGGACATTGATTGTTTGAGAAAAATGAAAACCAAACGCGAAAAAATGGGCGACGGAAATTTATTGGGTTCCAAATTTGATCATTTTGGCACAGTGTCGCATTTGCGGCGAAGCCCCCGGCCAGCACAACATTTTTTCTCCCAAAATCGTGTGATTGTTTCAGCAGCAATGAAATTCAAGGAGCGTTCCTTGTGGCGAGAGGCTCGCGCGGCTGCCGGTGCTGCGGAATCGGGAGTACCGCAGAGCGAGTAGTCCGTTACAATGTGTGTACATAAATATAGTCAAGTGTATACACGAATAGAGGCGATACATGAAAAGAGTGCTTGGACATGCGGCGTATGCATGTACGACAAGCTCTCCTCTGACTCTTCGAGTCCTACGGTGTTTCGCGAACAAATGGGTGAGCATTCAGAGCAGCACCAGGAAGAGAAAAAGCAGCCAAGAGAGAGAGAGAGAGAGAGAGACGAAGCACGAGTATGGCAAGGAGAAAAAAATAGAGAGATACTCTCTCCTGACTCTTGAGGATAGTTGGACCGGCGCGTTGGTGAGAGAAAAGGAAGCTGCTTGGGGAACTGCGAGCAGAGAGCATTGTTCTGTCCCTCCCCGCAAATAAATGCACACATTGGTGCGTACATATATCCATAAGAGACATTCCACGCGATTCCGCGTGCCCTTGACTCCGATCGTTTTTCACAAAATCCATGATATTTTTCATAAAACATCAAACTTCATAAAAAATCGTCCGAAAACGATGAAAAATTAAGAAACTTTTCATTTTGCTGCAAATTTCCATGGACAGATGAAGAAAACAAATTGCCAAAAAATCCATTTGATCCGTTGAGCTGTTTTGAAATGAAAAGGTGAAAATGTTTGCGCCAGGATATGCCTCCGAACGGTACATAACGATTGAACGAAAAGAAAAACAAGCGCGAGATTAAAAAAAAAAGTCAAAAATGGTCAGGGTCACGAAGGCGCGTTATGGTGCGGAATGCTTCATATTTATATGGCTATAGATACTCTCACATATAAGTAGAAATAATAAATACATATAAAAGCATATACGTGCGTGGCAGAAGCAGAGAATCAGCCCCTGCAGAGCAAGAGAGTACCGCGGTCTCTTTCGTTTCTTCTTTTCTCCTTTTCTCCTTTTCTGCTCCTCTCGTTTCCTTATTCTTTCGTCTTTCCTCCACATTTCATACCGCGCGCAGCCTCCGAGGATACCACTCGCGTTGTAACCACGCACGTGCATACATATGTATGCATACCGGTCCAACGATGTGTGCTCTCTCTACCTCGTCCTCGAGGAGCCGGTTACTTTACCAGATCTCGGTCCGCGCGCCGTTTCCACTACATATATTCGTAAAAATATGTATACAAACATATCTATATGCGGCACTGAGCTTCTCTATATATATACAGATGTAGAAGTTACGTATGTATATAGAATCGAGCGCGGAGCGGCGGGATGCCATCTCAAAAGCACCGCGACCGATGGGTTCAGGTGTGCACCATTGTTAAACACCCTCTATGTCGGTACTATCCGAAAGTGTTTTCGCCCTCTTTATTACGCACGAATCTTTCTTTCGCGCGCATCATTATATACGTCCACTCCTTATACATATATGTTGTGTATAAGGATACATGAGAGGACATGCATTTGAAGGTTTTCTCAGCGCGAGGACGATGCATCTTTGGTATAGCTTGGAGTACGTACACGAGTCTTATTGTATGCGCTCATACGTTTCTCCCTGGTTAAAAAACGTTGCGATTATTTACGAGATTCCGAGCGGGCACCGGGTGCGAGCACGTATCTGCGCAGCGACTCGTTTTCAAATCCTTTTTTCTTGCTAGACGATAGAACCTAAAAATTTCAACGTCATTCCACGCGAGTGCAATTGGCGTAAATATTCTTATACGACGCCTGTAAAGCGCAATATATTTCACGTCTCCCGGACACTTTGTATTCCGGGTGTAAGGAGCCGATTTTCCACAGCAGACGGCTCTGCGCGCGCGATATACTTTAATCGGGCCCTTTGAGCTCCGACTCGCGCATTAGACAACTATTTTTAACACTATTTTTATATGAATCAATAAATCTCTTTCGCCAAGTATGCGAACATCAAATGTGTGAGTTTATCCAAGGCCGTAGAATCAAAAATATCATTATTTTAAAAAATTCAGTAAAAGCTAAATATTTTTTGATATTTTCAAAATTTCCATTATTTTGACAATATTTTTTAATTCGCAACGAGACTGTCAGCAAAATTTACGATTGGAATGACAAGAATTTACTTTTCGAAGAGACTTTCCAGAATATTCCTTGCTGCAACGACAACATTTTTGTAATTTTTCAATAAAAGTTTTTCTTTTCAGTGTGTGTGTGTGTGCTCTTAAATGATTTCGCTTTTACGCGGGCTCGTACCCTTGTGCTTGTCTCTGCTGCGCTCTTCTGTACCTGCAATTTAACACACGTGTATATATGATGCATTTACACGTATACATAGATATATGTTCTATGTAGAGAAACAAGTACGAGTATATACATAGAGTTAAGCGTTATTACATTAGGGTATTACTATATATTTGGCTGTATATGACTAGAGTGCCGCTTGTTCGCTCAAGATTTATTTCGACTATCGTGATCTATAGCCCGGGTAACGAATATTGTAATAGGGCTTTTCATACATATACACCGTTCCTTATACATACTTTGACACATACGTATATATGGATATATCATTATGTGGGTTTGCATGAATATATATAAGGTACGAGTACACGCGAGCCAGACACACGTATCATTGGCGATTCGCTCGAGCCCCGCGATTGAAACACTACCCGGGCTATATCTCAACAGGTTCGCCAGGCGTTATGAGTACCTGCTCTACACGGCATTATGTTCCAGCGCGGCGGGCGCTCTCTCTCTCTCTCTCTCTCTCCCCCACCTCCTTCTGGATCTTTTTTTTTTTTTATGATTCCGTCTTCGTCTGTCTCTCTCGCTCGTGGAGCCTGGAGCGCGCGGAGTAAAAGCGTATCGTGTGTGTTGGTTGGATGTACGGGCAGGCATGTATTTTGCGTGTATGCGTATGCAAGGAGCATGCGGAGAAAAGATGTGCTGGAGAATCGAGAGAAAGAGGGAGGGAAAAAAGTGAGAAGATGAGAAAGACGGAGAAGCAGGAGGAGTGAGAGCTATAGGCGGCGATGCGAGGTAAAAAGAGAGAGGATACTGACCGCAGCAGCAGAGAGTCGCCGGATCAGAATCGCATATTATCGCTGTGCGCGTACTCATGGGCCTGCTCCGCGGGGCAGGTGTGTAGTAGTACTAAGGACTTATCTTCACGTGTATCTTGCACGCAAAGCGGTCTCACCATAAACGAGAAAAAACAACTTGCAAAAACATCGAAATGAGAGAATGATGAAATGAAAATAATAAAAAACAACAACAATTGTCCGTACGCGACTGATGCCTCCAACACACACTTGCCAATCTCACGCTCGCACACATATCCGCGCCCATTTTTACTTTTCTCGCCTCCTCGCACTCCACGATCGATCCTCGTCGATTCATTATTCATTTTCAGCCCGCATCTGTCCATCGGAATAATTAACCCCATCACAAAACCATTTTATTTAAGGTCCTTTCAAACATTTTTACAAACCGCGATCTTGCTACCAAAACTAACAAATTCCTGACGTCTATTTAGCATTTGAAATATTCAACTAACAATATTTCATTTTCCCCATTTAAACTCGTGAGATTGAAGTCGCGTTTCGTTGAAAAATTGCAAAAATCAAGTTTTTTTTTCAGATATAAGTAGAAAATCGTATGAGCCGAAATTTTTCAAGAAAAATCCCAAGTACATTTTCTTGCAACTCATAAACAAAACGCGACTTGAGTTTACGCGCGTTTAGATGGAAAAAGTTAAAAATTGTACAAATACTTGACGTCAGAAAACTTTTCTTCATGAATAAGAGAAAATTCTGAGTTTTGGTGTCAAGAATGTTGGTACGAATTCATTTAAAAATCCTCATAAAACTAATTTTGTCATGATAGTGCGTTAAATCGCTCGATTCGATCCAATCACAAAGCAAGATCGTCAAACAATGAAAAAAAGTGTGCAATTTCTTGAAAAGAATTCCCTCAAACCAGGCTCGTTAAATCAATTAAAATAAATCAATCCAGAGGAATTCCAGTCCACGAATTGAATCAACAAAATTTCCACGTCGCAGAGAGACATGGAGCCCGACGAGATACACGCGTCGCCCTTAATATGGCGAGAAAATAGACAAGCAATAATCGCTTATCTGCGGAGTAAATTTTTTTCCCCACTGTATATTGATTATTGAAAATCGTACATATGTTTCGCATAACGTTCCAATAACTGCATATACATCTCTGCACAAATATATAACCGATGCGTGCATCGACATGGATATATACGCGAGGAAGAAAGAGACCGAGAGTATCATAGCCTGGGGCGCCTGTGGTAATTAGTAATTCAGATCGGCATCGAGTAAGACATTACGAGCCCGAAGCAATTAGATATACTCCACATATAAGCTCATTTCCTCGCGTACACACAATATCGTCATACACATTTCTATGTACAGACTTTGATATAAAAGTCCATAAAATATACCAATCAATATATACACAATGAGATATATATATATATTTGCGAATCACAGATAAAACACACATTGGTATTAAATCATGATAAATCTATTTACATTCATACATCTTGTTTGTGTGTGTGCGCGCGTGCGTGTACGTAAACCTGCCGATCAGCGATGGCGGCACGGCTCTTTGACTTTTCTGTGAGTCTCCTCGACGATTTTTCCTCGCTACCGTTCGATTCGCTGCAGCCAAATGGCAATTAAAGGGACAGGCCACCTTCTATTTGTCTTGCAATAAAAAATATGTGTGTGTTGTATAGTTGAGCGTGTGTGTGAGTATTTATATATATACAAATGCATATAGATGGAGATCTATATATGTATATACATGTGTATTGATAGGTCCTTACTTTCTTCGCCCTTCTTCGAATCTTCACGACTGCACTCAGCTTGTTTCCGATGCACCGGTTACTTTTAGAGGGGACTTAGCATAACATTGAGTTAATTAGCCGGATGGAATCTAAGGCATGCTGATCGTCGTTGGAAACGAAGAAGCAGCAGCCAAGCTGCGAGCATCAAGCCTGAATCTCCTTAACAAAGAACCTATCGGTGCGGTTATGTTTGTGTTTGTAGGTGATCGTGCGTTGTGTGGCTGCTTCATTCTTGAGGTTTTATGGCCCCTTTTTTCCCTAAGGTGCAATTTTTTTATTTCTTCTTCTTTCTTTGTCTCTATCGTTTTTTGTTTTGCTCGCTCCACCACACGTGCGAATATCTGTGTGCGAGCGTCCGAACTCTGCCATGGGAGACATCCACTTGGCGCCACACTCTGCCATCACTTTTTCTTCCAATTATTTTCTCACCAACTCTACAAGCTCTTTACGTATATCTCGTGCATTAAACGATTGCCTTTGAACACTATTTTACAATCGGTGCTCCAGGAGACGGTCTGCCGAAGGAAATTTGACAAACTTGAGCGACGCGAATATTAAAGCTGCGACTTTTGACCCTCCGCGGATAATATCGGACTTTTTGATCGACCATTTTTCTCGCAAAAATCTTTTTTTTTTTTTTGGAACGTTCATTTGAAAATAAAAAAATTCAACGACCATAAAAACTGCGAAATCTTAAAGCAGCATCAGTGGAGAGAATTCGGGAATTTTTCGCATTTTTCTCTAGCCAAGTGCGTGAAATACAAGTGGCGATCCGAGGTCAATCCATTTTCGAATTTTGATATTTTTCGTATTCAATAATTAAACCTCGACCGGTCATATGGGTCTTTCTGACCCGAGCAACAACTTTTTTTTCGAAAATCTTGTTTTGTAACGTTTTATTTATAAGTAAAAAAAATTGAGTGACTGTGACAACTATGAAACGTTGAAATAGAATGAATGGAGAGTATTTCATAATTTTCTCATATTTTTTCTCTCCAAATACGTGAGACATAAGTGGCAGGACGAAAAGGAATCACAGAGTCCGGGGTGCCATAAAAAAGAGATGATTTGCAGAGGGTCAACGTGCTCTCGCTGTTGCGGAATGTGTCAAGATGATGGAGGTGACGTGAAACGAATAAACAAAACCGTAATGAATAAATTATCCAATAGGAGCTTTTTGTCGTCTCGACAAAAAGCGTGTAACATTTGCTTGGAATTTGTTTTTAACACAATGAGAAAGTGACATTTTCGGCTTTTTTTTTTGCAAGTACCAAATCTTCTTGGTTATCAAAACAGCAGTCTTGAACTTTCTCCGTCGTAGATATATACGGGAGATTATGCGCGAGGCAGCTGGAGACAGGTAGCGATCTCGGCAGTTAACGCGCGGGTGCACATCGGCCAAACTGAGCTTATGATAGGTAATATATACGCCCGTTGAGATAACCGAGCAGCAGCACACGCGGTAGCGAAATATATGGTTAACTTGTGGAGAAACCGACAGCCATTTTTCCAACATAATAACATCCCAATGTTTATTGGCTTTTCTATTTATCCAAGAGTTTCTGCTCTTTCCTATCTCTTCAAGGATTCGAGTGCACTCCCACTACCCAGATCCTGAAAACCGGTCGATGAACTACCGTTAACAATCATTTTTTCTCGTCATTCCTCCGCTACGCATGTCCACGATAATAATCAAAATAATAATAGCTGGGAATATTCCTCGGTGATGATTCCACAGACGTAATTTATAGACAAACAAGTTTATTCAAACAATGAATTATGTTAACATTTCGTAAAATCAATAACTGCAACCCATGATTTATTTCTTGACTATATATGCAATCGAATATTGTTGATTTTTCATCATTTTCTTCCCACAAATTGCAACTTTCGATTCATGAAAAAAAAATAACAATAATAATTTGCGCCCGAGTCTCGTGTCCACATTTTTCTAATTCATTCGTATCTAATCACGATCTTCTGATTCAGGACCAGGAAGGAGAATATACAGTTGGCTAATTCCTATTGATCGTTTTTTTTTTTCAGTGAAAAAAAAATTATTTCGATATTCTCTTTGAAATTTTTTTTATTTAATTAAAAAAAAAAAAAAAACATTTGAAGGGAATTCAATCAAATTTTCTTTGTCTCTCATTTTTGTTGTGGGAATTTTTCGTTTTTTTGTATATTTTGTCAGAGGATGAATCGAATTACTAATGAAAATAGAATTCATGCATTTCGTGCAGTTATTATGCATTCACCGGGGATTAGGAATGCGAATGCCGTTTGTTGGTCGACCAATGAGTGTGCCGATTAAAATCCTAATTCTCGTATCATAGTTATTTGCGTTTATATCTATTCTCTCGTCTGGTTCTCCTCGGTAATATGGGAATTGCTTGGAACGAGATGACTTCGGTCCCGCTAAGATAAATGCAGAAAATTCAACGAGATCTTGCGCGTTTTCCTGCGTCACCACACACGTTTTCAAAGCCATGTGGAGATGCACATGGAGACTGCACACCATGGAGCTGGTATGGAACTTTGGACGAACCAAGTTTTCGCAGCGCGCTTGCTTTATCGCGCATGAATGTATCTCTCGGTTCGTCGTCTTGCCGGAGAGCGAATTGCCGTGGCCGGTTGGTCAATTCGACCTTTTCCGCACACACCGGCTCCGTACAGACTGTAACAAGTGTGGATAAAGCCTTGTCTCTGATCGCCATAACGTTTACGCTTAACCCCATGGCTGAGCCACATCGCGAGCCTGCGAGATAAACGCGAGCCTAGATCGCAATGCGAGTAGAAAATCGAGAAATATCCTAAAACTCTTTTCTTCGCGTTTCCGTCGTCGATGTCATATTAGCGAGAAAAAAAATTGTCCTCCAGTTCGAACGTTGAACATCAACCACTTCGCAAAGTCTTTACATTCTGTTTTTACGACTGAGATAGGAATTGAATAAAATAACAGATGTCATCTGCATTTATTAGACTTGCCTAAAGCATCTCGCGAAAATACTCTGATTTAATCAAAAAGTAGCGAATGATTTTATTAATTTTAGCCGTATTCGTTAATTGCCTTGGCTGAGGCTTCGAAAGGTTCATGGATCGTCAATCATCATCCGAATAGCGGATCTTGCGGCAAACGCGCGTTTTACTCTTCGAGAAGCTTCAAAAAGATAAAGGAAATGGTAGAAATTCTTTCCATATTCACGCATTAGGATCGAGAATTTATGGCACCAGTTTAATATGCCCCGCTGCTTGGAATACGGTATTCAGGATACGCAAACGAGCCTCTCTTCCTTTCTCTCTCTCTCTCTCTCTCTCTTTCTCTTAACGTAGTAAATGTTGATTTTCTCTACAGAAGTATTAAATACTATTTCCATTAGCAAAAGGATTTTAGAGAGATAGCTCCGAAGCTTTGGTAATCCTAATTACCAAGAAGCTGCACCGAGTTTTGTTATTTTTAATAACGGCACAACACAAATGTCGATTAACATCCAGGAAACCCCGTTCAAGCTTCGCGTCTCGTTACCAACGTGTCTAAAAGCTAAATTAACCATTTTAATTTAACTCTTCGAGTACACACTGGGTCTTTGTGACCCCAACAATTTTCCTTCACCGATTTTTTGGCAATGTCAACGCATGTTTTGGTAATTTAATAAAATATGGATGATTTACTACAAAAAACGTCCCTGCACAATAAAAATGCATATTGACAAAAATGCAACGATTGGGAAAACACCTGGGGTCAGATTGACCCGATTTGCACTTTGAAATCCTAATTGGTCCGTAAGGGAACTGTGAAAATCAGTTTGTTCGTAATTAGGAGGTTTTCGTTAATCGTTTCGTTGGCCTAATTGTTTTTTGTTGTGAAACAAGCGATAGATTTGCAAGACGAATTGCAGCGCGGGGCACGAATGTTGAGCTCGTGTCTGAAGCATGCCAAAAGCGATGAATCGACTTCATAAATCAATGAAGTTGAGGGAGAGAGATAAGTGAACTTTTTGAGGGACGAACGTTAATGTTCCATACAAGAAAAGTGTACGAGTATATCGAGGAAAAGAGAGAAGGAGTAAAGGTACAGCGAGCTGAGCCTGGCAAAGGGGAAGTGAGGAAAAAAAATAAATAGCGAATGTGGTGGTGAGAATGAGCGAGAGCAGCGCGAGCAGGCAATTCCTGCTCTTCTCGGTCAGTCGGAGAGCGGTACCGAGGCGAATGTTGAAGCGATTCGGATCGGAAGTCAAGTGCGTTCAATCGTTAATCACGGACCCGTCGCTGCAAAGAAACACTCCCATTTGAAAGCCAACTCACGCGCCAACCATGCCATACATATATATCTACAGATTCTATGGATCAAATACACATGTAAGAAAGTTTCTATACGAAGCCATCGAGCTTTTCCTCCAACTATTTTCGCCCCGTCCCAATTTTCTTCCATTATTCTCGACACCAACGCAACGAAAATGTTTTTCGTGCTGAACAATGCATAGTACGCGCCAACTTTCAATTATTTTGAAATGTCCTCAAGCCAGCAGCCGTTCGGCAATTAAAATTTTCTTGAAAAACGTTAAACCAAATATTCTTGGATAATTTCAAAATTTTCCATATTCTGGCAATGTTTTTGGTTTCTAACGGCACTGTCAGCAAAATTGACGATTGGAATGACGAAAATTTGCCTTTCGAAGAGATTCTCCAGAATAATTCTCACTGAAATGGCAACATTAAAAAAAAAATCCAACAATTACTCGAATTTATTTCCGCCTGAGATGCTGAACAAAAAATCATTTTGTACGATTTGCTAAGGTCCCTGATCCCTGGATGATAATTTGAACAAGTTCGAGGCACCGGAGAATGAGAACGAATCGAAAAGAGTGCTGCAGAGTATATCGCGGTCGTATATCATTACCGTTGGAGCTTGTGCCCTTTCTGCCGTGGATTCTTTCGTTCATCTGAAGCGAGTTGAAGAGGAGCCGCAAACACACATAGACGTGCACCGCATTAGAGAAAAAATGAGTGCAAGAATGCGAAAAGTGGAGGAGGGAAAGAGGATTCTTATATAGCGAAGCCTGACGTCGCGGAGCTTTCGATATATAGCGGAGAAATGAGGTATTCCTTTCTTAAATGAGCTCCGGATAGTGGAGAGCTGGAATATTATTGGCCGCGGTTGAAGATGGCCGCGGTCCAGTTGACAATTATTGCGACCCGGACATCTCTTATTAGCTCGCGGTGAAGCTGTGCAGCAGAGTCGTTGGACTTTACAGAGGATTCTGAAGCGAGGATTCGTTGGGGAGTGGACAATAACTAGCAGAATGTTGGAAGAAACAGGCTCTTCTCTCATTCCATAGCGAATGCGGTAGCGAATGACGTTGGCATAGCAGAGTCCGGAGAGGATAAGGGAAAGGGTCGAAATGCGCAAAGGAAATCGGAGGACAGTCGATGGAAGATGAGGAAGAGATGCTTCGCAATGGGTGGACACGGAGTAGGAAGAAAGAGGCTGCGAGGATGGGTGAACGTTGGAGAGAACGCGCCCAGGGTAGAAACCAAGAGGAAACGAGAGATGACCGAACGAGATGCTCTTTGAGACACTGAGAAAGTTCCAATAAAGCCGGACCAATTACTGGCCGGCGTCCTTTCCCCATTCCCCCTATTGATTTGCATTCAAATAGATGTTATACTCTAAGTAGACGGATCCTAATGGATTATCAGTCCGAGTGATCGCCGGCAAGGCACAAGCCGCCGCGAACCATGAGCTTCAAAGCTTTTATATATTTTCCTCTCTCTCTCTCTCTCCCTCTTTGCTCTTACTCTCGTTGAGCAAATGACCTGCACCACCCCCGCTCTCGATTTTGCAGCCAGTGTTACGTTCGTATCGTCTCCTGCTCGTTTCTTATATCTCCTCCCAATCATTTTCTTCTATTTACCCACTGTTTTCATCCATTTCCTAATGAAAAACTTTTGACCTTTGACTCTTTCCATAAAAAGTCTCATTTGGTTGCTTAAACAGACAAACTCCGCTGTAGAATTCGTTCCGTTGATATTTTTTTCAATTGATAACAAGACAATTAACCCTTCGAGTACACACTGGGTCATTTTGACCCCGACAATTTTCTCACGCCGATTCTTTGGCATTTAATTTCGTTTCCTTCAAAAAATGAATCTACTATTTATTTTACAAAATGGAACCAAAAAATGCGTTTTTACGCCTTGGGTCAAATTGACCCGATATGCACTTATAGAACTTGTGCATCGCAGCAACTCGTTTCAATCAGTCGTTGTTCTTGTTCGTGCGTTGCCCGTCGATAGAAACAAACAAATTTGTAACGCGATACAGAAAAAGAGACTCGGCGAATGTATAACGGAGGCTAATTCAGAAACGCGATGCAGTCGCCTTGGAATCGCAAAATTTCACCATGAGAAATGACTTCCGTCCACTCGACGATTTTGTCTCCCGCTTGATTCAAGTTTCGCCGTGTCAAATATAATACATAAACGCTCAGTATAATAAGTTATGCTCCTTTCCTTCTAACCATCCAGATTTATCCCACTGTACCTCCCTTTTTCCCACAATAAAACCTTTTGGGATCTTTGCAGTTAATTTTATGTGTTCCACTGACAAATTTAAGCAATCCCCTCCATACATTTAAACTCGAGATACATTTAAATATACACATCGTAAAATGGCATTCTCGTACCCGGAGCGGACGAAAAAAAAGTGCTCGACATTTTGCTGCTTTCTCCTCGTCGTTCTCGAGCCTTGTCTTTTTCTCGTTTCGCCACAACGTTGCAGAGCTTAATGACCTTTCGTACTTGGCATGGACGACAAAAAATCGATGGACAAAAAAACTAATTAATCACTGAACGGATGCGCGACAAGAGTTTTCGTTTATTTTTTACCGCAAGCGAATTATTGCATTTTTGCTCTCGAAAATAAATCTAAATATTCGGATCGACTTTTCGATGAATTTTCAGCCTATTTTTTACTTATTTATAATTACGAAATATCAATTAGCAACGGCAAATGACTGAAAGGTTAATAATTACAATAATACGTTTAACAGAAAATGTACAAGTTTTAATCTCCAGAAAAATGCACGCTCGTTAGTTCTGGAACGATGCAAAATTACTGAGGGAGAGAGTGAGAGAAAAATCAGTCTCTCAAATAGCGTGGGCGGTTACTAAGGGGTGATTGGTTTACGACGACATTATTTGTTCTGACTGACACACACTGAGCTTGGTAAAATGCACTGGGTAAACGATTGGCAAATAATATCCTTTCTCCAACTCAAGTGTTGAGTCGATTATTACGCCTTTATGTTTGAAAAAAGCAAATTTTTCATGCAGCATTGCCATGATCGATAGGCCAACTTATATAGTTTCTATTATAACCAACGACAGGTTCGCTAGTTCGATTTTCGAACCGTTACCTATAAAAGTATCTCATTAAATCTTCGTTCGATCTATTAGACTGCCTGAATCATCTTTTCGCGACATCGGCTTCAAAATATGCGTGAAAAACGTGAAGGAAGCGTCGCCACTTAATTCGAGTTTCATTATTTTGTAACGTTCAATAATTTCGGAGAAGCGCATTTTTTTTTGAACGTGTTTCACGGTCATAAAAATATATTTTGTTCATGCAAATTCTGGAGATAATTAAAGCGTTGAGCCTGTCGAGTGCACACCTCCCAAGTGCATATTGGGTCAATGTGACCCAAAAGGCGTTTTGCGATTCGTTGCATTCCGGTGGATCGGATTTTTTTCTTTATTTTCTTGGAGACGATTTTTCTGTAGTAAATTATACATAATTCATAGCCTCAAATAAATTTTTGACGGATCATCGGTGACGGAAAATTTTTGGGGTCAAAACGACCCAGTGTTCACTCGAAGGGTTAAGATGTTCAACCAAAACATTGGAAATAAAAAAAAATCGATTTTTTCTTTCAAAGGAAGATTTTTTCGGTTGTTCACCCCGTCACCGTGAATTGTTATTGTACATCGAGAGATAATATGGACTCGTCGAGTGTTGGGCCATAGCAGATGACAGGACAGTCGAGTGTACTTGTCCCGAGACTGTGCCAAGTCTAGTGGAAAAAGGAAACGCTTCTTGCTGGGAAAGGTAGGAAAGAAGGGGGTGGTTGGAGGGAATAATGGAAACGGGGGTTGTGTCGATGGAGGATGTATTTTGGGTGATGGTCAGTGCGAAGATAAAACGAAGCCAAGGTGAGCATTGAGCCTTATTCGTGTAGATATGTACGAAGTTGTGTACTCAGTTCGAAAAGTACTTGAGCTGGACGTCAGGGGTGGATGACTGCGCGAGGTTTTCCTGCTCGCGATGAGCTAAACGAGATGGAGACGCGTGCATGGTGGTTGGTCGCTGAAGCAGGATGGTACGCTGTGAAGGAAAGGGGTGGGCGGTGAAATACGAGCTTTTGGTCTATATGATGAGGCAGGAATGAGGAAGGGAGCAGGGAAAGAGGGTGCAGGACTTTGGTTAGTCCACTGGTCGGGTGGTTTATATAATCTTTCATGTAATTACTGACATGAAATGCCGTGAAGATTTAGTTTCCTCTCTCTCTCTTTCTCTCTTTCTGGCAATATTTTCCGAGCCCTTCGGACTCCTCCCTCTCTCTCTCGTTCTGTCTCTCACGCCGGCTTTCTCACTCGGCGATCTTTTACGTGTGTCTTTTTTTCTCCTTCGGGGAGTAGAAAATTTTCAATTCCATTCATGTAAATTATTGTAGCGCACTGGCTCTCGACATGTGCAACTTGTATTAATGACGCAGTAAAGGAGCAGACGGGCGGAGAGCTGCCCATTAGCGGATGAAAGCGGAGGGCTCTCAACGCATAGCCCGATAATAGCCCGACTTATATACCCGCCGAGGTTGTGTATAGTTTAGCCCACGTTACCGGCATTCGCCCTGTGCTTTTCTCCCCTCTCCTGCCATTTCCCCCTGCTGTACTCCAAAGCCACCGAAGCACCAGATCTCGCTCTCTTTCTCTCTCTCTCTCTCACCTTTCCTGAAGCTGATACAGTGCTATCCTGGCCGTTTGCCCGTCTGTCCGTTCTCATATGTTCTCTCAGTCTCCTCCTCGTTTCTCTTCCCTTCCGTGCCCTCAAAAAGTTGGCCGTCTCTTCATTTTCTTCTTTTTTCAATCCCTTCTATATTTCAATTCCGTAACTGCATCTCTCTTTCTGTTTCTACATCCGTGCGAAACATCTTTTCAAGCGTGGCTTGTTGCTCATAGTTGAAAATCGAGATTGGTTCAGCCCTTGGCTCGGATTTTCTTGGACCAACCAGCCGCGCCACTTCCAAGATGTCACACTCGGAGCCTCCAATCTCCCCCCAACCAAAACTCTCATGCATTCCTCTCGAAAGCCCCTCAATTGTTTCTGGATCCTCCTGAAAATCAGCGCATTTCTTATCAACTCCTGGAGCCTCCGGTTTTTGTGAATCCTGCGACGAAAAAACTATAACTGCACGTGCATTGGAAAGGAGAGAATTTCTCTCCAAGTTCAATTGGTCCATTTAAATCCGGATGCCTGATAATAAGAATGGAGAAGTGTCTGTATTATCCTGCATGCTTCCACGAGCCATGCAACCATAGGACATGGCGCTGTTTCCGAGCTGCTACCATAATGGCCTCTGGGTAGATGACCGAAGCGGTGCAATGACGCTGCACCGGTGTCTTACCTCGTTCGAACTGCCGGAGTTGAAATAAAAAGTGTATATATGAACGGTATTCCCGTAGGTTGGATCCTGAGACTCTTAGGAATCGAATTCGAGCCGTAAAGAAGAAGAGTCAATTGGTTCATGTCAGGCAGAGAGTATCTATCGATGGGACCAGTTATCCTCAAGTGTATACTTTGTGCACATACGTAGAAGGAACGTGACGATGCATACGCGTGAATGCACACACACACACACTCACAAAATACATATCGACGTGTATTATATAAAGGAGGGTTGCTTATGAGGTTAGTCCGCTCTCTGTCAAAGCCCCATTTCCGATAATATTAATAACTCCACGTATACCTCTTTACCACTTGGCGAATCGACGTTGCGGACAAAGTAATTTCGCGAGTGTCTCAGCATCTCGATTGGCTCGGCGAAACGTTGTAATGTTATACTCGAACGATATCCCATCTCAATCGATGTCTGTGTCGATCTCATGGCGGATAAGACAGCATTTAATCTGCCCAAGTAGGGACCGACCAGCGATATAGTTTCAAACTTCACGCATCCAAACAGTGCTCGAATCTTTAGGGAGTATGGGAGCGGGATACCCTTAAAAATTAAATTCCTTATTAACCCTTTGAATACACACTGGGTCTTTTAGACCCCAACATTGTTCTGTCACCTATTCTTTGGCATTTCATTTTCCCTTTCATCAAAAAGTTCACTACGAAAAACTCTTCTACGAACAGAAAAACGCCTTGGGTCAGATTGACCCAATATGCACATTTTTGGTTAGCCAGATTCACCACTTGTCTCTATCCAATGTTTTTGGCACTCTCTCCGATTCTGTTGTTCACGTTCCAGAACGCAGAAGCGCTTTCCGATCCTTTATACAGCGTTTGCGGTTCGTCGAAGCATAAAGAAGACAAAGTGATTGCCGCAAGGACTTTTACAGATTCCAACAAACTACCACTTTTTATGAGGTCAGATCCAACAGATACGAAGGTATATTTTGTTGAGTGTTGATGCTTCTTTCCACCAGAAGTTAAAGAAGAAGGAGAAATTCCTCCACACGAACCAGAGCATTATGTGGGTGCACTGGCTGGTATCAGCAGAAGAGAGAGAGAGAGATAAAGGAAAGGACGAAGCACTGGACTCGATATCATGCTGCTCTGCTCGGTTCTGGCTCTGCAGCGCCTTCCCCATATCTAATTTTCGTCGCAGTCGAGTCTCGTGACAATTACCGATACACAAAAAGCAGGAGAAGTCTAACCTGCCATTATTATCTCGTTCCAGGCTCATCAGGACGACAAACAGGAGTGAAATTCAACGTATTCAAGAGAAAACTTCATTCTTGACTCCTACGGAAGGATCATTTGCAAAATGATTGAAAAAAAAGCTGCCGACCTGTCGTTTCGAGCGATAACAAGCACGCATACGTTCGTTGCATTATTTTCAAGTACGCAGTCATTTTTATAAAAATTCCCAATCATCGTCGTAAGCTCCAGCGCGTTTCCCGAACGTTTCACTTTACTTTCTCAATCTCAAAGCACACCAGGCGTCATAACTTTATGAGAATCCTGCTTACACACACACACAGGCACGTACACACGTTTATACCTAGCCGGAATGCCATATTTGTACGTATAAAGAACAGATCATAGAGCGTACGTTGGAGAGGATTTCATCGTGAGGAAAAAGAAGTGGTTATACTGAAAGAGATGAGGTGCGATTGGAACGGGAGCGAAGCGCGAGATGAGAGTCGAGATTGCCTGCAAGTTCCTCATTCTCGGATCGTCCCCGCTGCAGCATCATGACTCTTACGTCAGTAAACTCTTCTTACGGAGGCTCGCGAGCGTGCTAGTCCCGTGGATCGGTAGTATAAACTGCCACCAACCCTCTCGCTTCCTTTTTTCCCGCTTGCAATACTCCACTTTATACCTCGAGCTCCAGCAACGCCCATTGCATCTCGTGTAATATCATAGAATTCATGCTTTACATAAATACATCGCATGCAACACTGTATTACACTACAAATATATATCTCATCTCAATTCCAATCGTGCCTTATTTCTCCTCTTCCAGTTTTTCTCCTTCGTTTCATTTTATATCTCCAGCGGTAAATAATCGTGGGATTTTCCAGTAGAATCTCTAATGCTTCCGCTTACGCTCATTCAAGTCACGAATACTAAACGCAGGAGCGAATATCAAATTATTCTTCATGATTTCTTGCGCTAATTGAAACCATCAACCCTTCAACCCTAACGATTTTCTCCCCGATTGTTTGGCATTCCTGTATTCGTCAAAAAACGAATCTAGGGCCATAAAATATATGAAGAATCATTTTAGTCAATATCAGTTAATATCATTTTGTAATTTCGAGTTTTGCACGGACGTTTTTTTTTGTGGTTCTATGGGAAATGGTGAATTCCATGGTTTTCTGGTTTTGTCGATAATCGAGCTATACATGTTCGAATATGAAGCCCGGAGGTAATCTCTGATATATCTTATTGGAGCCGAAAGCCTTGGGCGTCTCGATGGATATGAAGCCCACAAATGCTCAAGAGTCTCGCCCCAATAACACATAATACATCACGCGCGCTCGAGAGCAGACAATAGAGCCTGAGATTACCTCACAATGCTCGATGATTTACTTCTTCTCTCATTACCCTGCTTTGTCGTTGCGCTCGAGGTCTCGTCGCAGCGTCTCGCTATCATTAGAAAAGTAATGGAGGGCCCCCAGTCTCGTTGATTTTCCGCGGCCTCTACTCTTATATTATCCTCGAGGAATCGAGCCATCAGATTCGCACTCACTAATATAAATATACATGTATATATGTTGAAGTATATATTTGTATATACGAGAGCAGAAAGGAGGGTAAAAATATCAGGCGCCGCGTAGAGAAGCAATGCAAGCACAAATTAGAAAGAATCACCCTTAGTCGCGACTAAAGAAAACTCTATTATATCCCCGCCCGCGTTCGACGCCGATCTCCTCTCACCTCGACCTCTTTTCTTCCTTTATTCCCCTGTTTCCTCCGTCGTACTACTTTTCTTTACTCCTCGTTTCATTCTCACTCCTCAACATTCTTGTATTTGTAGTCATTTTCTTTTATTCACTCCATTGGAAATGGAATTTTCTTTCAAAACGTCGATATTTTGCGACATTTCGTTAAACACAATAAACTAAAAATTTTCGTAAAAATTTTCTGTCCCAAGAGATTTTCTAGAAAATTTATTTCTGCAACGACAACATTTTAGACATTATGCAAAATAAAGTTTAGTTCAACATATTTCCCAACCCAATGAACGGAAAATTTTGCAAAAGTTGCAAGATTTGTATAAAGATCGTAAAGACCCTCGAGGAAGGGAGTTTTTCCGACAATTTAACTCAGCGAGTTCGATCAGACGTATCAGAAGTTCAACCTCCATCTATACGAGCGTCGAACTCACACGCAAATAAATATACTCGAGCCATACATGGGCCTCAGCCATAAATACAAAGTAAATCTAACATGGCTCGAGCCGTAATAGTGTATTGTTGATAATAATGCCAGGGACCAAATCGCAGCAGGATGTTGACCCGATTGATGATCAAGAAGAGAGAAAGAAAGAGGAAGAAAGACTCTACTATGATGCGGTCAGAAGCGTACATAGCAGCAATTCTCTGTGATGACCCCAACGGCCGATGCACGTGGTGACCTCGCGCCGTTGAAGTTCTCGCGATAGGAACACGTTGAACAAGTTATAGTGCAACGTCTCATTATATACATATATATATATGAATACATACATCCCATGTATATATGTCCATTTATGTATATACCTGGATGTATGCATGAAAGAAATGACTGTAGCGATGCAGCAGCCAGTCAGGTACATCTCACAAGCATAAAGCATGATGTATCTATGTTTAAAAGTTGCGATGGAGTGCAGAACGGCCGTTCCGCGTTAACGCACAGATCTGCCAAGTCTCGCGAGAGGATCTCGACCGCCTAAGATTACGAGCGGGAGGCTTATACGCGATAACGATACTAAAGAATTGCAATGTGTATACGAGAATAGATGGATTTGTATGTATCCTGCGTATATATATGTATAGGATATAATATAAGTTTGCGCTGTAACTGTGCTGACTGGAGCGCGTGAAACGTGATCCGTCAAATGGTTAGCGCGCGAACGCCGCGCGCGGATTCGATCGAGCGTGGCAAGGCTACTAGCAGGAAATTGATTTCGCCAGACTCCGCAACGCTAATCAGTCTTTACCGATCTCTCGTAAATCGTTTACGCGGGGGCACTCGACGTATTGAGTGAATCGGCAGCAGCGTCTTTTCACGGTAGGTGCAAGGACGCACTGGGCGTGTTGGCAAATCTGGGAATTAAAATGTGCATGCGATGTGGAAACTCTCCGGACGTTTGTCGCAATCAAGTCGATGGACCTTTGAATTGAATTCCTTGTGGAATGCGTTTCCTGAGGTTTGGGGATGAGAAACATACAAAAATGAAGAAAAATTGCATCGTTTGAAAAAACAGGAAGTATCGAATGGTTGGGGGGTTCGGGGACGTTGTTGCGTGGCACGACCGCGATATGTGATCAATCGGACGTGACGGTGACGGTCCATCGAGGCTGAGAATTGTTAGGGGAGTGAGAGGTGTCGGCGGATGCGAATTCCGCGTTCGAGTCTGGCGAACAGGTACACACAACTGGAAACTGTTTACGCGCGATAATTCAACTCCAGATACCGGAACGCGTATTTAGTAAAAGGCATCAGGAGAAAAGTCGAGCCCCTCTGGAAATCGTCACATTGGACCACTCGATTCTTTGCTCGTTATCAATATGTTGCGGATAACGATTGGAAAAGCGTTAAAGTGACGTGAGCACGCGGGATCAGAACGGAACGTGTACGTCGTTGATATCGCGCGGGCCCTGGGAAATTGTACCGTTTCTCAATTACCCTGACCTTGGCCACGTCCAATTGAATGCGCAACTGAACTGGGAGCGCGAAGAGGAAGAAAACGGTAACGGCCTTCGTGCTCTCTGTCTTTGAGATGCTCGTGCGATAATGTTGCGAGGTTCAATAACCACAAAGTATTTTCCTTGGAGTCTGTAAGAGGCTCATCTCTTCTTCTCGCTCGCATCGCATTCGACTCTCGGTGAGCTGGGAGGATGACCATGGTGAGACGTAATCGAGGACGACTCCCGCCGATTCGTAGATCTCGCTTGGTGTACGCGCTTTGTGTTCCTCTCTTTCTCGCGGGCGTATTTGCAATAAATCCTGAGGAAGATGGCGCGCCGTGTGTGGGTCTTTCTCTTTCTTCCTTTATCTTCCGCGGTCGCCTATGTATTCGCGTACATACGCGGCTCCATACTTATGAATACAGAGACTAGTGTTATGCGCCAAGACTCACACAAGTGGATTATTTATGGAAGTTCATCGAGCGCGCACGCCGACGATGAAAATTTCCCTGTGTTTAAGTTAAATCTAATTTACGGTCTCTCTCTCCCGGCGTATGTATATATAGCGCACGTAAGTTACACCGCGCGGTATATAACATCCACGCGAGAGGTTTATTCCCGAGATCTTATACCTCCCTTGGCTCTCTTCATCCCTCTCTCTTACGAGCATATCCCGTGTATATGAGAAACATAAATCATAATCGCCACAACGCTGCGCATATACGCTCTGTGCATGTGCTTGATGCGCACATGCGCCCATCCATGGTGGGCAAAATGTACACGATGTCCAGCGGGGAGATAATGCTTTTGCTCGCACGCACGCGCAACTTTTAAGCAATGCTTCAGATTGCCTCCTCCAAGGGTCAACGGACCCCTCGACGTCGTGCCAGCCACTCGCATTCCCTTACACTTTTATATATACACCTATAACTAAACTTCTACCCTGGTCATACTTGTCCACTGTGCTCGTTCAACCTGGAACCTCCTTTCTGTCTGTCGACCAAAACTTTCAAATAACTCGACTCCACTCCTTCCACCATGTCGCTAACCATTTTCACCAATTTTATTCCTCTCGCTCTTTTCCTCCATCCACCAAGTGCAACGGAACAGTTGGCACAAAAACAGCCCCAGTATTTTGCGCTAAAGCTTCCAGACACTCCCCCCATCGCCCTCACTTCGGACCAACACACTGCCCAACTTCTCCGTCTCGTTTTTCCAACTACACACTCACCTGTAACGCATACCAATAAGTGTCTCTTTTGCTGCAGTTGCTCGATTGAATTCCTGCTGTATTCTGATGCGCTTGATGAACTCGCGAACCACTAAAAGTATCGGGAGAGCTAGACTTCTGTCTGCGTGAGTGAAAATGAGAGTTTGTGCAAAAACGTCGATATTATTTTCGAATATGTTCCAAATTTCCATAATTTTTTCTGTACATTTTGTTTTCCACGGAGCTGTCAAAAGAATTTACGATCACAATGCCAACAATTCGGGTTCTGGAGATATTTTTTAGGATATTTGTTGCTGCAATGACAATATTTTTGAATTTATTTCAAAAAATGTTCAGCTGGACGTGAAATAACTTAGTGATTTGGCAAATTCGCTCGCGTTTGTCCATCTGGACCGAAACACCTTGTATGTCAGCATTTCTTCCGTGTTGCCCACGCAGTTGAATCTTCTTCGTCGTTGACCTTCTTGTCTTCGAGGCATCCTTGGATTCAAACGCTACCAACACAACTGCATGTGCTTACAGCCCCGTATCTCCCCGACTGACTCTCTTCTTCGCGCCGCACCCTCTGTGTCTCATCCCTTCCTCACTGCCCCCACTTTCTTTCTCTTGCAGCCTGCCTCCCATGAATATTTCATTGCGTAACTCTACCACCCAGTGCATGCACAATCTTCATTCCTTCTTGCTATACCCACTCATTTCTCTTTTCGTGTATCCATGCAAATTTTTCTTCTTTTCTCATCTTCCACGTACATGATCATGCCTGAGACGATCTCACGACGTCTCACGATGTTAAAGTTCACATCATCGTTGGAATCCAATGAAAACTCATTTTTTTTTATAGCAGAGCGCGAAGTTTTGTTCACGATATAATGAGACAATCTTGTTCGTCATTGGAAAGCTGAGTTTACTAGAAAAATTGGATCGATCCCATTAATTATCGAAAATGCGAACAAGAAAAATATTTTTTTTCATGGATTTTTTATAGCAGAGCGCGAAATTTCCAATGATATAACGGGATTTATTAGAAAAACTGCAACGATCCGATTAATTGGCAAAATCACGAATCAAAAATATAGACGTTTTTGTTGGATTTTCAATAGCAAAGGGCAAAATTTTCATGCAGTATTTGTCAGCGATATAATGTGACAGTTCTCTTTGCTATTGGAAAACTTGATTTTTTAGAAAAATTGCAAGGATCCCATTACTCGGCGAAATAATGCATGAATAAAAAGGAAAAAATATGTTTCGGAGAAAGTCTGGATCTGCGAAATTCTTGCAAATGTGCGGAACTAAACTTGGAGTTGGTCTTTTAGGAAAAATTTGACAAAAACGTTGGCGAATGCTCATCGCTCGATTTTATTTAGAGGAGGTTTGTTATTTTTAAACGATCGTTGTGCGAATAGGACAGGATTTCCGGTTGGAATGGCGATTGCAGGCTGTCGCCAAAGCGTAATAACGTTTGGTCGAGCAGCATGTTGAAGCACTCAAACAATTAAAATTAATGCGAGGCATGTTGACATGTACGAAGAAGGGACTTTAAAATAAATATACGGTTGTCATATGGCGATTAGTAGGGTCGTCCCTGTATGTACGGCCGATGTACGCAATGCTGGACGATGATCGATGGCAGCCATAAATAATGCAGCGACGACCCCCTCTGTAACACGGAAGCTTCGTTCTCAGCTTCCAACCACACTCCACGAGCTACCCCAACACACACACTCCGCGACAACCTTTCTCACCCTCTTCGACGTTGCAAGTCTCGCTCTTGCCCGCTGAATTCATCATTTCTCTTTCTCCCTGTCTCTCTCTCTCTCTCTCTTTCCAGAGCAACCCCCAAAACACAATTTCCGATACAGAGCGAGCGCGCTACTCGCGGCATTCCTAGCTTTCTCCTTGGCTGTTGTACTTTTGACGACAGTAATCGCACCCTTCACGGTAACCCTTAAACCCATTTAATTTGGATCCGGGTTATTAATTATTAATTGGCCTCAAAGTCCCATCATATCTCTATCAGGCTCGACGCCTGCTCTTAAAAAAGAGAAAAGGGATCTTCAACCGCGTTATGTCATTGACCTTGCCATTTGTAATTAGACAAAACTTAACAGTCATTCATCGTGTCGAGAATATCAGAAAAAAAATGGAACTTTAAAAAGATTCGTACATGAAGTTCCGGAGCAGCTTCTATGCGCGTAACGACCATTGAAAATAAGAAAATAGAAGAATGTAAATCTCCGTTTACTGCTCCAACTACGCAAGGCACAAGTGTGAGAACGCATACGCTCGATATGGCTCGTGCTTACCGATAAATCGTTGCGAATATTTATGTACGCGCATAAATATCTTCACGTCGCGATGCTTATGGATAAAAGCTACGCGACAAGTTGAAAGATAGTGTTAACGGCCTCGAGCCTCGTGTGTTGTACAAAACAATGTTGCTGCTCGATCGATAACGCTCGCATCGAGATTAATCTATTAAATACGAGGCTTATCATCGCAATACAAAAACATAACAAAGTCGGTTAAGCTATTGACAAGTAAATTCAGATTGAACCATTCGAGTTCACACAGTTGGGGTTTTTTGACCCCAACAATTTTCTGTCACCGATTGTTTGCCATTTAATTTTACTTTCCGCCTTAAAATAACTCCAGAGCCATAAAACATGGAGAATTTAATACAAAAAACGCCCTCTCAAAAAAAAATTCATTTTAGTGATCATAAAACATGTTCAAATAAATAAAACGCTTTTTCGCAATTATTGAACGTTACAAAATAACGAAACGGATTTAATGGCGACGCCTACCTCACACTTTTCGCGTATATTTGGAGCCGCAGTCGCGAAAAGACGATTGAGGCAATCAAAAAGATCGAACGAAGAAGAAAATTATTCAAAAATCGAACTATCCAGGCAGCTGATACCAAAACGGACGAATTTTCGTGCCCGCAGACTCGAATATTTAGATTCTTTACCAAATTGGCTGAGAGTTGTTTGAATTTTATGACAAACCGATTTTATGCTGATTTTATATTTCAAGTCAGCGATCCGAGGCTTTCCGAAGGGTTGGCGAATACACTTGGGGTTGTATAAACATAATGGAACGTAATACGGTTATCCCTGTTGGCACATGGACACAAACCTTTTTTGTTGTTGCAACCGTCCAGCTAGTTTCTAGTCCCTTCTGAATAAAACTTGTTCGTGAGTAAGTAAATTTTGCAGGCTTCTTTCATTCCAGACTCTCGTCTTCACCCCCCCCTTTCTCTCTTTTCTTTTCTTCGAGCTGTGTATAAGACGCTACGTGTGGGGACAGGGGGATCGTTCATTGTGCGGGTGCGGAATGGCTCGCACATTGGGGCTGATCCTTCCGCTTGTTGCCATTGAGAAAAGAATTCGCAAAGCCCTTTTGACAAATCGACGCTTGTCGTCGGAAAATCATCTCTCTCGCTCTCTCCCTCGCTTTCTTTCTTCCTTTCCCAAAGCAAAATACGCATCCACACCGATTGTCGAGATTTATCGTTTCCTCTATTCACTCGAGTGCTCCGGACGTAAATAACCCTCGCATTATCGACATCTATACAGTCAATTCTTACGTACTTGACTTCCTACCCTTTAAAAAAGGGAATTACAGATTTTCGGCAAAATTTATTGTCCACGAGTTTCTTACACGGAAATACTTTCCACAAACGACTCATGGAAATAGATACGGGCCTCTCAATCACAAATACTGTCATTTGACGTAGAAAAATTAACCCTTCGAGTACACGCTGGTCCAATTTGACCCCAAAACTTTATCACCGCCGATTGTTTGGCAAAAATAATCGAACACAGGCAAATTGATACAAAAAATAAACAAAAAGTGCATCTTTACCGGAATACAACGATCGGAAGAAGCCTCGGGTCAAATTGACCCGATATGCACCCGAAAGGGTTAACGAAAAGTATGTCGCATTGAAATTGAAACAAAAATTTAAAAAAGATTCACAATTCCGCTAACGATTTTCGAGAGATTCAAAATTCCGTGATTTTTCTCTAGGATCGCGAGCTCGAAGAGTTTTCTCAAGAACCCTGAACTGTGCGCGTAATGAGTTTTTAAAAATCATCTCCTTGTTTGATAAAATGTTGACTGTGAGCAAAGACTTTTCCAAAGTTTAAACATCAAAGCGTTTGTATACACGTAAGAACGTATTTTGAATGTTTTTACTTTGAGCCTTTGCCCACCTAAGAAGGTTTTCAAAGTAGTCACTTTGAAGCATTCCTTGCACGATGTATTCCCTTTACTCTACTGTTAATTTATTATTCAACTGTAGGTTCCAAAGTAGGCGTTTTTGTGTGCCAATTTTTTTTTGCTCCAAGCGCAGCCCTTACAAATAAATTTAACGGTATTGTAGTTTTATTTAAAATTTTTCTTCTTGTTCGATCAAAATCGTTTCGAATAAAATTTCGAGTTACGACCAAAAGTCTCGAGTGCCCAGTTCTGCCAGATTTGCCTAATTACACGTCGAAGAAAAATCATGTTACAAAGTAAGATGCAGTCGCACATAAACCAGTAACGAAAAAAAATGAATGAGAACATAAAAAATGAAAAAAAAAAAATATCGTAGGAATAAATTTGAATGAATTCATTGAATGGCAAAAAGCATGAGATCCCATTTCCGACTCTAGACCTTATTTAGATATTGTGGGCCCGGAGGAATGAGAAGCATTTTTTTCCCTTCATTTATTTATTTTCTTCCAACGTCTCTGCATAAATATTAGAATTGAAGTACAACTTGCAAGTTGGCATGAATTATTGCCCCATCGTGGATATAAATCCTCCATAGCGGCAACGCGCATTTTGCAACATTGGCTGCTCCTCTCCGCGCTGCACGCTTATTGTTTTCCGGATCAGGAGTAAATATATGTACCCCTGTGTCGCGTAGAGTCTTTTGTTGAGCGCACAGCTCAATGACAACGCGCACACGTGAAAGGCTTTTTTTTAAACACAGCGAAATAGTCGAACCAGAAAATTCTTCACTGACCTATTTTTTCTGGCGCGCAAAAGTCAATCATTCAACGGGCAAAAAGTTTAATTCGACTCCATGTAAGCGTCGAACTCGGTGGGCGCTCATCGTGATTTACAAATCCATCTATTCTCTTCCCGTGTTCGTTTATTTCCAGAGTCTCGAGACTTTCCTCGCGAGCGGCAAGACGAACAAAAAAAATGACGTTATTTCACACCGCGCACGAGTTCAAGATGTGAGTGCGCCAATTGTGCAATTGACCCGACACCCACTCTGCACTCGATATTTCCCCGTTATGGTGCTACAAGTAGGTTATTATACAAAACCGGCAACAGGAGATAGTGATTGAAATGAGACACGCTTCAACCTCGCCACAGCAAAGACCCTGTTTTTCAACAACAATGACGTTACAGATTTCTAATAAACTATGGGTCGATCTGCGTGCAGTCACCAAATTCATTTGCAGATTTGGAGTCCATGAAAAAAAAAATTTACTGATCAAAATTTTATCAATTTCTCACAATTTTCCGATAAATTCGTAAGAATTTTCCGATGGATTTTTAAATTCCAACCAGTAATGCAGTCTTCAATTATTTCTACAATTTTCAAACGAGTACAGCGACTCTTTAGACACTCCCGAGAAAAAATATAAATCGAGAGCCGAAGAGATTCGGTGTCTAGAAATATTCTCAACGATGTAAAGACCCTTGCGAGTTTTATTTATTGTTAAAAGCTGCTCATTTTGTGATGCTGTATTCTTATTATCGTCGTTATGATCTGAATGCAATATTCTATTATAGGAGGTAAGTATTTTCATCATTTACTCCGTATTCCCAAGCAACACGTTTTGTTTTGGAATACACGTACACGATATGTATTGCAATTGCGCTTTCCTCCGCAGAGCATGTATAGATCGGTATTAGATAAGAAAATATATATTGGTCGTATGAGAAGTTAAAGAAAGAGAGAGAGAGGAAAGAGAGAGGGGTCCATAGACAGAACGAGGCCTCTGCAGGATAGGATAAATGTCAAGAAGTATAACTTTACTTGCGCGATAATGAGCAAGACTCTGTGTATTCGTTCCCCAGGTATATTAGCCTGTCAATCCTTAAGCATTATCTCGAGCTCTTGTGGCTCTTTGACTCTCTCTCTCTCTCTCTCTCTTTCTCGTCGAATGTACCGGGTTACTCAGAACACGTGGCTCAATAATCGATTCCCTCAAATAATTTCTTCTCCCCTCAAAGCTTTCTTGGCGATTGGAGAAAAATTATTTCTCGGAAATTCCTCGAATTTCCCATCGAAATTAATAGTCGAGAAAAATGATAATGAGCTCGTACAATTCTCGAGATGTATCATCGCGCTTACTAATTCAAACTTCATCGTTCTCATGGTTTTTTCATTTTCATATTTTTCGACATTCGTCACAAAAACACCATAAAAAACAGCTTTTCCAAAAATTGACGATTATCAATCGATTTTCTTATAAATTGAAATTATCGTTTATAGAATTCGAGAATTCGCACTTCGGCATTCAGTTCTGCCTCTAGAGAGAATTGTACGGCTCATTTTCGAGTTTATTGAAAATGAAAATTGCATGGAAATTCCGATACAAAGCTGTTTGTCTCGAAAATTGGGTTTTTCTTCATTGGAGCATAGATCGCACGACTCAAGGAAGATTTTTGGTCCAGACTAACGTAATTGTCGCTCGTGTACAGTAAAATAAATGTGTAAATTGTTTCGATGACAGTTTGGCGGCGTGGATGTTGGTGAAATTTGGCAAAGCCTGTATATAAAAACATCAACAAGTTGGAACGAAAGAGTTAAATGCGCAGCGTAAGCCCCACGAACGGCCAAGTCTGTGGAGCTCTCAAATTTTTATCTCTATATTGCGAGACAGGTGAAATGAATATTTTCCACGAGTGTATGACGCGTCGGGGAACACGCGCAATGCCAGTTGTTTACAGAGCGTGTATGGAATAAGCGAACACGTATGACGAACGATAGAGTAAAAACAAGGAAAAAGAATTTAATTGAACCAGTTTGGAGACTTTCAAACGTGATTCCGGCCACGACTGGACGTCGCGCTTCACTGAGACTGCAGCAGCGCAGTCGCTTTTCGCGTGTGTTGTGCCGGAATTGAAGGAACAAAAAAATAATATTAAAATGATAAAAATATTGAAAAATAATCTGAAGACGAAAAAAGAAAAAAAAAACATTTCTCCCAGGTGCAGAAAGACACGAGTTTACAAAACAAAAATATTAATGCAATCTCTTGCCAATGTCCAACGAGTTTTCCAGCGCTCTACTTTGTAGCGGATGGGTGGAGCGAAAGTGACAGTAGAACGGAAAAAAGACACACCCTCATTCGTCCGCGTCCAAAACAAATGCATTACAGTCATTAATTTGTCATATTTATCGGATATCGATCTTCGAAACGGTCATTTTGGTCGCTGGGCGTAATTACAGTGTATGGAAATGAGAACCGGAAAAACAAAATCCATGAAGCAAGCTGTGCTCTACGAAAATCGTCGAGCTGCCATTGCAAAACTAGAAATTAAAATAAATAAATGAATAACAAAATTACTATCATTATCAATGACCGTAATAAAACATCAAGAAAATTTTGTTGCAAAAGATTGATATTTCGTTGGATACGTCCAACTAAACTTATTTTTTAATAATCCCAAAAATTTCGTCACTTCAGCAAGAAATATTCTTGGAAGATCATGTTCGGAAGCCAAATTTTCGTCATTCCAATCGTAAATTGAGCTGACAGTTCCGTTAGGAATCAAATACACTTCCAAAATAACAAAAACTTTGAAAGTATCCAAAAATATTTATTGTTTATCGTGTTCAACTGAACATCGACGTTTTCTTGACAAAATTTCATCTCCAGCGCAATGGACGTTCGCCTTTACTAACAAAAAGAAAAAAATCAGAGCTCAAAAAAATTGAAACGCCTAAAATCTCCTGCATATGCAGTTTGTCACGGAGGCGTTGAGATTTTTCTACCACGAGCACCACCTGCTGCTGCCACGCAGCTCACTCATTCTCGTCGAGAAGTAATTTTACGCAATTGCATAATTTTTCCGCGTTGGATGAAATCGCGATATACGAGCAATTTGCCAGCGCTGCGTGTTATCGATAGTGTCTGTGAAACTACGCGCTATGCCACGGGACAAAACTAACCAAAGCTAAACATGTTTTCACGCCGCAAAATTAGCCTTTACGTGCATATAAACGAAACGTGAGCACGCGACTTTATTCTTCATGGATTTTACACACACAGACACACTTGCACGGGCGTATAAATTTAGATGCGTTTAAAATAATTTCCGCCGATCTATCAGATTGCTTTATTAACCGTTTCCCTCAACCTTTCCTTCACCTTCCAAAAGTAATTCACAATCGGACACGTTCTCAGCGGATGTCATGCTTGTGAGGGTGCGCGAACACCCTTCAGAATCAAATTATAGCGCGCAGTTACCACCACGTGCGCGTGAGCTTGAGAATATACACGATGATTCAAAAGTTGCGAATTTAACCCTTTCATCGTACGACTATAAGTGAATTTGGGTCAATCCGACCCATGCAAAAGGCGTTTTTTCAACCGTTGTATTCGGGTAAATATGAATTTTTTGTTTTATCTTTGTACAGACGTTTTTTATGGGACTAAATTTCGTTGCCATTTAAATGCCAAATGGAACATTTTTGGGGTCAAACAGACCCAGTGTGTACTTGAAAAAACAAGCGAACCCGAATTGACCAAATTTTCTGATCGATCGAGTTTACAAAAAAATAAAATATTTTGATGGATGAAAAAAAAAATGTTTTTCGAGGTAAATGCGATTCGTAGAACTGCATCAGACACGTTGAAGCTTTTATAGAGTCATCAGACTGCACGAGGGGTCACGGAGAAGGTTGGCCATGCAAAATGAAAATATCCTCATCGAGAGGAGCAAATTGCTTTATCAATGTGGAGGTCCACGATCTTAAGGTGTACGGAGACCGAGAGAGGAAGCGCGAAAGAGAGGGGGGAGGGGGAAGGACAACGACTCACGTGAGGCGAGACGTACCAGGAAGAAAATGGATTTGCAGAGTGTCCGTCACGAAAAGTATCTCCTGTTGGTTGTTCGCTAAAATATATAAATATACAAAAATGCATAAAATTCCGCATGCTCGCATATTTTTATTACTCCACCGTGTGCGTTTTTTTTCTCATCTATACACGATGCTTTTGTCCGAGGAAAAATATCCCACACACTGGAACCCACACGTGCGAGCACACACAGAAATCAGTGGCGCATCTCGCGACAGCGGTGGCTTTATAAAAGCGGCAGCTTGCAACAACGCACGATCTTGGATGCGAAACAACTTGTGTCTCGCTCTCTCTCCCTGACTCTCCTCGCGTAGCATTAAAAGAGATTCCTCAGGTATAAACGTTCCGCGCGGACCAAGATCAGGCTCCATTTCACGCTTAATTATCGTTTAAGGTATTCTCAAGATTCTCGCGGATCGGGGCAATCGGTCTTTCCGCCCTGTGCTCTCTTGCGGCCTGCTCGCGGTAAAAGAACCAACGATCCTCACTTTACACTCAAGGAAATCGAGGGGGGAGCGAAAGAGCTTCGGTAAGTAACTAAGTACTGCGTTTATGAACAACTTTAAGAATACATATATTTATAAATACGCACATTTATATTTATATATATTTTTGTATATGCCTCTCACACATTTATAAATTTTCATAAACCTGTAAATCTGCTGTGGTGTCTGTTTACATATACGTACAGGATGATATATTTATGCTTGTTAGCGTCCTCCTAAAAATAACGTTCGCTCATTATCCTGCACTTATTTTTATGCATCGCGAGAATACGGTCTGTTATTATCAGTGCCGACACACCGATGTTTGTTGAAGCAAAACTGTGTCTTCTTAAATTTGTCTATAATTTACAGATTTTATTGAGTTTGTAGATTTCTTTGAAAATCTATTATTTTTATGCCTCTAATAAAAGGATCTGCAATGGCGCTAATATATATATATATATTTTTTTTTTATCCGTGAAAGGAGGAATTTTATGTTCCATTTGAGTTTTTCGTTATTCATTTTTTTACTTTGCAAGCTTAATTAATTTCTGAGGGTTAATTGTTTTTTAAGAGGTAAGGGAGGGGGCTTGACGGTTGGCAACTTTTGCAGGCCTTTTTTTGGATTCGTTACTGAACCCCAGGACGAGGCCAACTGTCGCTGAAGTTGATTGACTGGCCAAAGGTTGTTCGAACTTTTTCAACGATTTCAACATAAAAAATCAGTCGGAAGTACGTGAATTCTCCCAGCACGATCGTCGATGTTATTTCGCAAAGAAAATTAGAATTGAAAGGATTTTTGGGAAGAAAATCATTTTTTATCACCCATTTGTTCGAATTTTAATGGCAACGATTGGCATTTTAATTTCCTTTCGTCAAAAATTTATTTGGAGCTATAAATTCAGTAGGAAAAACTAATTTATTAAGAATAAAACGAAGGGTGTGAATCTCAAGGTGACCCGCAGTTTTTTCTTCAGAGCAGATGCTCTTGCAATGACTCTTGTGATTTTGAAAACATCGATGAATCGCGACGTCGATAAAGTAACAAAATTTTCTGGATTTCGAATAAGAAAATGGAAAAAATTGAAATAATGGCAATTAATTGTCGATAAACGCGACATGATCGATTTAGGTGAGCAAAATCGGTTTCTTTCCCATCGCCACCTGCCGTTCGGTACATGCGTATTTGTTGGCGATCACGTATTCGCAATGCAAAAAGGTGTTCCCGCGGGAAGCTTTCCGTTTCGTGATCGAAGTTTTTTGCGGTTCGGGTGTCGGCTGTCGCGCGAGTATGCGTTCGTAATGGGCGTGCGTGCGTTAATCTCCTTTGATACGCATGGCTCTCGCATTCATTTATATTTGCGATGCGTGCGTGAGAGAAGGCCCTGGGATGACCGGCCCTGCTCCCCGCATTAAGGCCCTCTACAAGCAACACTGGTAATACGCTCGTTGACGTGGAGTCCTGGAGTCGTTTGACAGCAGACCAACTCGTCCATGTGGGCCGCAAGAGTACACACACGATACATCGCGGTAACCGGCTCGACCATATACACACTGTCCATACTTTGCCCCCATAAGTTCATGCAAACTTTGTCAGATGCACGCACGGCGTGTTTTCATCCACGCAAATGCTCCCGCCCCTTATTCGACGTTTTATCCATTTTATTGTTTCAAAAATCGAGCGTACACGGAGAGAAAATAACATGAAGAATTTCGATTCTAGAATTAAAATTTTTAATTTAAAATGAAACTTCAAAATTTTCAATTTCAATGTGAAAAATAAAATTAACATGAAACTTCAAAATTTTTCGCCAAATTCCAACTGTTTTCGTAAAATGACCATGTTATTTATCAAATCTCCCAGGGTACCAGGAAACTGTGGCACTGAAAAGAAAATTCTGTTGGAAAAGATCGATATTTTGTTGGATTTGCTCAACTGAACCATTTTTTTTTTTTAATTATTCCAATAATTTCGTCGTTTCAGCAAGAAATATTCTAGAAAGTCTGACAGTTCGGTTACGGAAACAAAATCCACTGCCAAAATAGGGACATTTTTAAAAAATTTCAAAAGTATTTAGTTTACCGCGCGTTCAACAAAATATTGACGATTTTCGACGAAATTTTATTTCCAGTCTGATTTCATAGTAAATTTTGGTATAATTTTCCGTCCGTATATGCGAAGAGAATTGAAAATCAAAAAATATCCTCATGGAATAGAAACCGGGTCGATGAGATCGAATCTTTAGCAAATTTTACTCTGTAGAATGTAAATTTTCATGACGAAAACATTATTTGATTTGTACACAAGAAATTTTCCTTCATTTTCATGTTAATTTACATTCTGCTCCGTAAAAATTGACTCGATAGAAAAATTCTTCAATCTCATCCCCCATTTTTATTGTGCAGCGCGGTAATTTTCAAGTTTTAATTAGCTCGCAGTGTACCGCATTGAGCACGTGAGATTGAAACGGAATGAACGGGGAATTTAACTCTTTTCGACGTGACTGTGGCGATCCCTTAATAATCTGTCAATTAACTCAAGACTCAATTCTTAAAAATCGCGAAATCTTTGAAGCTCTATTTAAATATTCAAGTCTGGAAAATGATTATGCGCGTGTAAAGAAATTCTCAGGCAGACATTACGATTGAACATAATTCCTCAATGGTTGGTTGCCCTGATGGGTGCTTGATTGCCTTATCTGCCTAATGAAACGGTTCGCTAACTAGCTACTATGCCCAGACGCATATTCTGCTGTATGCAAATGTTGTTATGACTATTTTTTGCAAGTGCATTGCACGTTGGAGGATCAGGCGGTCGGATTATATCGGAGAGGGAGAAAGAGCGAGAGCTTCGTGGAGCGCCGTTTAAAATAGAAGCGAAGAAAATGATGTGGAAAAAGCGAGGAAGCGCCGAGCAGTTTTGTACTTGACGTTTCCTCTAGAGCAGCGCAAACACGTACACGTAAGAGAGGAAAACGAGGGAATGAACACACACGTCACAAGAGCGGAGTGCCATAAAAATTTGTACACGCTTTATGTTTTGATAGAAAAAAAAGATTCTCGTATGTAGCCGCGCAAGGTACACGAAACTACGACTAATTGCATTTCTGCAGCTCTCACTTTTAGTCTCGAAAAATTCCATTTTTAACGAATATTTAACGGAAAAAACACATCGAATAAAAAATCCATAATCAATCTGATTGTGAAGATAAATGACGAAATTAATTAGTGAATTAAATTTCATGAAGCTGTGGAAAAAAAGTTGAGCATTGTGCGCGGAGAAAAAATGGCTTCGTTCATTTACTGCTAACGTTTTTATTCGCCAGTGATCGCGGCCTTTTCAAGAGAGCTTTCAGGCCCTGGATGTTCGTATATTATCTCGGGCTCGTGTGATATATATCGTTAAATAAAAATATCTTCATCGTTTGCTCCGGTCGGTTGTTAAGGAAGGTAAAAACTCATTGGACACTTGGCTTCATCAATTTGATTCTTTGTTTTATTGCCCGAGCTAAATAAATATAAATGTATAGATATATGTATGAGAATGAGAATTCCTTCGTTGAGGTTCGCGATCGTGGGCTCTGGGGTTTGCTCTCTATCGGCGCGCGGCTGCAATGCTCGTGCAATATCTCTTTCAGTAGGGAGCGCGGCCAATCAAGGCTTCCGTCTTCTATCTCGTTGATGAACGACCATTGAAAATCGGCATTGTTTCTTAATTACCAATTAGCGGTTAATCATCGACGCGAGCAGGTGGGTCGTCAAGCGTGGTCGATCATCGGCGCTGATACGAGATGAGAAATAAAAAGGAGCAAACGCAGGCGACAAGGATCGACGACATGAAACCACAGAGTAGCGCGAATCTCTGTACAACAGGATTATTGCGAGAAGAAACCGAGTCTGAGGGAGGAGCAAAAAATAAAACAAGTAACAAGAGTATAAATGGAGATGAGAAAAGAAACGAAATGAGAGATAGCAAGAGCTGAGGTGAATTGAGGTAAATAATAATTGGAAGCGATGCTGTGCACGCAGTACAGTGGAGTCTCAGCCAAGTTGACTGAATGCATCTTCCCAAAAGCCCGCGCCAATTTCGCGATCGAAACAAGGTCCGGAATCCGCGAGATATTCCAAGAAAATCAACCCTTGGGTCGATCTGACCCAAAGCGTTTTCCAAATCGTTGTATGCCGGAAAATTTTCCGTTTTTTTTGTACAAAATAGCACGGAATTCATTTTTTGACGAAAACGAAAATTGAATGCTGAAAAATCGGTGACCGATGAATTTTGGGGTCAAAATGACCCGGTGTGTACTCGAAGGGTTAAAAATTCTGTCGCAAATGTAAATAAAAGTATCGAGTACCAAAAGTTTTGTTGAATTTTTATGAAAGACCCGACTGTACGGTCATTAGGGCACACTGGGAATTTAAAGGATACGTGGATAGGAGGAGAATCGAAGTAGCGGCAAGGAGCAACCGCGAGAGCACACGTATATTATTAATGTCACCGTTGGCACTGCATCGCAGTTTTCTTTACGAGCATGGGCCTGCCTTCCTCCCGATCTTGCCTCCACTGCGGCTCTCGGTCCGCGAGAACTACCTGAGTCTGCCTCTATCGCGGTCAGCCAATGCGAACAGGTCATAATATAATGCAACAGAGGCGGAGATACAAAAAGAGACACTCACGCAGGGAGGAAAGATAGGAAAAAAGGAAAAAGAGAAGAGAATAGTCATACGCAGGCCCTGCTCGTGGAGAATCTGAAATCCTGATGTTACTAGGAGCGAGAATACACGCAGCCGCAACAACAAAGAGTTTTTTTTCTCTCACTATTTCTATGCACAAAAAGCACATCAGGTGGAAGTTAGAATAAAAATGTTCATTTTTACGCAAACTTAGAAGACACAAAATTACAAAGGCTCCGCCCTTGTTCCAGCAACATTTATATTCGTAATCTCTCCTCGCGTGTGTGTGTATCTAAATATTCTCTACGTCTCTCCTCACTTGCTTCTGTTCGGAGGCAACCATGAGCAATACAGAAGCGCGTAAACGAGTCTGTAAATGTGTCTATGTGTGTTTTTGTGTCCATGTGCCTGTGTCTGTATTCCCTGGCTCAGAACTCCTGTGAGAGAGCAAAGAGACGGGAGCTCTGTTACTCCACAGCCTCTCGGAGCGTAAACGGATGAGATCGCTCGCTCTCTCTCTCTCTCTCTCCGTTTCTCTCTGTGAGGCTGCGCATCATTACCGGGCGCACGAGGCCCCGCGGCACTCTTTGTACCCGGCACGTAATTTCTTCGCTATCGGAGAACGCGGTTCGCGTATTTCCCTCGCTCACTATATCTCTATATATTATATACTCCTGTATTTACTTATATATAGATGTGCGTCTACGATACTATGTAATGCCGTCGCAGGTACTTAAATAGGCCCTCAGAACTGCACCTTAACAATCCGCGTATTAGTCCCTACAATACGTCCAAATAATTTAGTATATTGAATTCACATGAGCTCCGATTTGGAGCAAACAACAAATCAACACACGATCGATCGTCCAAAAAGCCATAAGCTGAAAATTTCCCACGAATTACGCATTGCACGTCCTTCCTACTCGAAATGTACGCTAATGCGAGCGGGACATCGCTGTAATTAGTGCCAGCAGCACAAATATGCAATCTCATTATTAATTATTGATTCAAATTATAAATATTAAAAATTCACTCAATATTTTTCGTATTCGTGATACAATTATTTGATATTAAAAAATATTATTTAAATATAAAAAAATGTGTAATAGGAATTCAGAATCATTATGATTCCGAAGTTTGCATCGTTCACTGAAAAGAAAATTTTGTTGAAAAAGATCGATATTTTGTTGGATCCGTTCAACTAAACGTTTTTTCGAAAAATCACGAAATTTTTGTCATTCCAGCAAAAAACATTCTGGAAAATCTTTTCGGAAAGTAAATTTTTGTCATTCCAATCGTAAATTTTGCTGACAGTTCCGTTACAATGAAAAATATTGTCGAAATAACGAAAATTTTGAAAACATTCCAAAATATTTAGTTCGCTGTATTCAACAAAATATCGACGTTTTTTGACAAAATTGAATTTTCAGTGTGGGAATGCGACGATATTCTGTTATACGAAAATGGTCATGATTTTTGAAAATGGACGAACAATGAATAGAAAAGAATAGAAGATTTAAAAAAATCAAAAGCTCCTCCTACTAATTTCGTGACAGTTTTAATTTTCGGTAATTGTCATGAAAACGAACGAAATTTAATCACGAGCTCTGCCGAGTATATGGAAAGGAAGAAATGTTGAGGACAAGCCTCGAGAATCAATCAAAGTTCCATTAGAATTTTCAAAGCACCGAGGGTTCGAGCACAGCAGTATTTGTTTCATTTTATTCTTTCGTTTTTGGAAAGTTTTTATTCCTTGTTTTCGTGTGGAGTCCGATGTACATATATAAGCGAAAAGGGAAAATAAAAGGTGATCCCTTTTGATTGATGGCGTGGAGAGGATCGTTCTCTTTCTCTCAGTGCTTCGAGTTATTGAAATATTCGCATAGAAACGAATGAGGGATGAGAGGGAAGAGAGGAGGGGAGAGTGCAGGGGATGGAGTTATGGAGAAGGAAGGAAGGAAGGAAGGAGGCAAAGAGAGGAAGAGGAAGAGAGAGAATGAGGAGGTTTGGCGTGTATAGTGAAGAGTATTGAGTGAGGGTGGCAGAGGTCGTTGGTGGTGGACGCGAGGAAAAGAGGAAAAGAGTGAATGAGAAAGAGAGAAAGTTGATAGGATCGGGAGAAGGCGAAGAGGCGGGTGAGTGAGGGAGTGAGAGGAGAAAGAGCCATGGGCCCCTTGTGAAAGTTCCCTTTACCTTGATGACAAAGAACCACGAGCGAACAGGCGAACCTCACTCAATGGAACGGACGAATGGTTATGGAAACAGCATTTAATTTGCATAGAAGGAGCCTCTTTGTCGAGCCTGGTGGAAAGAGAAGAAAAGAGAAAGAGCTAAAAACGTGGACGAGAGAGAGCGCGAAGAGAAATGAGACGCGAAGGGGGCAAAAAGGGAGTTGGTGGAGACGTAAAGAGAGGCAAGGCTCGAGGAGCTCTCTTCACTCTCGGCAATGTGAAAAGAGCATTGTCCTTTATCTATCGATTCGATCGTATATTTTATTCAGATTACGCGCTGCTGCCTGCGAACAGCGAATCTCTTTATGATTGGCCATCGCCGGCTATTGTCGAGGCGCGAGATGTGCCTCTCGCTCGCGTTCGTTCCCTGCTGTGTTTCGCCGCATATACAGTGGCGATTGAATGACGAAGACGGGGAATTCATCATATTTTCATTAGGGGAAGACTTTCCTTTGCGTCAATAACTTGAATGAGGCCAAAATCCCTGATTCCGTTAAGAATCTCCATTCATTAACACTTTCTCTTCAAAACATCCAGTCACCAAATACTTTACGCGGTTTAACCGACAAATTTTGTTCTCCCGAGCAAAACAAACCAGCAAAATCGTCCAAGTTTTTTCTTTTCCTTCAATTGAGCCTGCAGAGATTCGCGCAAATGACATGCCTCCTATTCGCATCATCGCGATACTAATTAAATTAGCACCGCGTTCATTTGTGCCCACGGAGCAAAGTACCGGATCGATATAATAATTTTTTATTTATTACTCGCAATTAAACATTTGCCCGGTCCAAGGCTCTCGTCTTATTAGCTCGGAATGTCATGTTTTTTCGCCGTCATACATTTAAGGATCTGCTTGATCGCGCGGTGGTATGGAGGCGAAGAAAGAACGTCGTGGTGGTGTTCTCGAACGCGCGGGTAAAAGAATCGATCGGCGTTCGTCGTTTGTTTGTCGAAGGAACATTGCACCGCGAACGTCGGGACGCACACGAATGCACACGCTACAAGCAGCTAGCATCGGCTGCGTCCGCTCGTGGATGAATGATGGGAGGCAATGAAAATTCCATGGTGCTCTTTCATCGGATATCCACACACACAGGCCCAACCCAAACCGACACATACATCTATATATGAGCACAATTCTCACACATATTTATATAGAGATAGAGACTGCATAGCCTCACATGTACACAGGCGACGACGAGAATGGCCGAGGTTCACGAGTGTTAATTAACAAGATTGATCAACCGACTGACATAGGGAAACAGGTTCTCTCGTGGGACGCGGGATGCTTCGCGCTGAAAGCTCTTTTTTCACTTTTTCTTGTTTTCTTTTTGTTATATACTTTTTGTTGTTTAAGGAACAGCCTTCCAAAGCAGCAGCAGCAGCAGCTAGCGATGGAGCAGGCTGTGAAATAAACATGCACTCGCCAACTCGTCTGCCTCCTCGTTGCCCCCCGCTAGAAATTTCTTCTGTCGCAAAACTGTACTCACCGGTACCGATCGTTTTATGTATGCAGTCCAGCATAATAAGCGAGTTAAATATTGCAATGTGTGCGAGCTCAATAATATTCCACGCAAGAAATCCACCTGGATTAAATATAAACCCGATGAAAAATCGATAATAAATAAAACAACGTAAAAAGGATAACGCAGCAACAAGAAAAATGGCAGGATAGTGAAACCCGGCAAACCACGCTTACACCGGACAAACAAGACTTCAGAATCGCGCGCATGTGTCAAGAATTTTTACCTTTGCAGTTTCTCAACTGTCCACCAACGACAGATAAAACGACGATGGACGCATATAACGAAACTCCGTTCATTTACCTCTCGGATAATCAATCAATGATTATGTACTAGCTCCACTATATATAGCAATGTTCAAGATTATAAGAGCGAAGAATATAGATGAGGAAATGTTGTATGTTGGGTTCAGAGACTTTGAGCGATAAAATAATGAGTATTCTGGAAAAATAACGAGACACCGGTCCCTGTACGAGACGTAATAAACGTCAAACAATTTCTCCAATCAATATGTTAGATATACGCTCTGCTAGATTTATAAACCTTAAATATATACTTATGTGGGTATGTGTGGGGGTTGGATCAGTATGTGTGTATGCAGAATGAGATAAAAAAGAGGAAAATGTACTGTACAGTGAATCAACGATTGTTTACGATGGGTAATCAGGCGACATCAAACGAGACAGGCCATGATCATCAAGAGGAATTGTTTACCCAGCCTATCTCCGCCTTCTTTTACCCCAGGGTTCGACATTCGGTTTTTCTGCCTTTACCAAACGATATAACGTATATATTTGTGTTTCGTGACTCTGGCGGTCCCGGGACAACCTTCCCATCTTTCTCACAACAATAATGTTAATTTAACCGTCTCCCTTTCACCCTCCTCGCGCCCTTCTGGCTCTTTTCTCTTCCCACTTCCTCTCCCTCTCTCGCCCTCTCTCGGTCTCTCTATTTCGACAATTTGTCGGGCATACAAAAAGAGTTGACAACTTGAAAGGGAAATGGAGCCTATTGACACAGTGAGAAAGCACAAGGGTCGAGGACGTCAACATAAACCCTCGTTCTCTCTTTCCTACACAGAGATTTCTCATACAGCAACGTCCATCTCGGTCTCTCTAGCTTAGAGACTCTTTCATCCAGTTGTTCATCGACCGACCCGACGCCGAAACCCAGCATCGCCAACGAGACGACTCTCTAAACATAATGCCAAGCAGGGCGGATCAGTCGAGAGCCGATCATCCCAGAGCAGTTTCCTATTTGCTTCACTGAACACGATTGTCACATGGAAACTACTACTACGGATCAGCCAAACTAACATGGACACTATCCAAACTGCTGTTGCGATACACAAGCATTAAAATGTATTATAAATTAGCAGGTGTATCACTGTTTCGTGTAGAATATGGACGCGTGGTCCAACCTCCTCCTGTCGCTTTGACTTTGACTTTCTTCCATCATCACCAAACTTCTGCATTCTTTCGTTTCTCTCCTTCACCTGAACCATCGTCCAATTTTTTCCGAACCATCCATCCATTCCGTCCTACCGATTCTACATCTCCTTGGTATGTGTCTCAGAATTCGAAGCGAGAGTCCAAGCCATGCAGCACTCGAAGACCTCACGAGTTGTATCAACAGGATCCATCTCCAGAAACAACAGAACCAAAACGATCAATCACCCACAATGTCCAGAGCTCTTGCGGATGAGGCAATTGTGGCGTGAGGCTAGTTCACGCTTTTGTTCCAAACCCCCCAAGCAAACTCACGCATGCTGCCACACCACACGTTCCCCTCCAGTGCCTTTACCTTCCAACACACGTCGGCCAGCAGTCCTGATCCTTGATATCATGCATTTATTATCTGTGTGGCCAGCAGCATATAAACTCATGGATTACAGCCCGTAATTCCCCTTCTTCGCTTATTCCATCTCGATCACTGTATAGTATTACTTGTGCTTCAGGCGCACCATTACACTAAATTGCGTATTGTTTGTCCGCCGCTACTTTTGGAATCTGCGTGCGAAAATTGTTGGTGGTCTCCATTCAATTCAGACGGCTAGACTGATTTTCATAGCCAACCTGCTGTCTGCAAAAACTCGTGCAATAAGAGAACCCGGAGGTTGTTCCGATATGGAGAATCTTCGAGACTTCCTGATGATGTTCATCATATTTTTCAAGACGTTTCACCATGTAAAAGTCGAGATATTTATTTATGAAAATCACTATTTTCAGTTGTTTCCCATAAGAGCGCGCGTTGAAAGTTCCAATTTTAAACAATAAATATTTTGATTCCTAAATTGTGCAGCCTCTTAAAAGTTTGTACACGCTTTATTTAGTTTTTCAAAAAATTCGGTCGTAAAATTTATTCGAAATATGGATTTTTATATCAGAAATACAGATGACCTTGGACAATCTTCAATTAAGAGTATGTTGTTCTTAAGTAAAATTGTAAGTACTTTTTTATCGTGAATTTTGTATATCAGAAAAACTGAAAACGAACATTTAGATTCGACCCTCGCCATGCAACGTGATTAAATTACGCCCAGCAGTCACGATATTACGAATTAGGAAACTCAACTGAAATCTGCGTCACAACTACGTGAGATTTCACACGATGACAGGCAGGTGAGTCTCGTGGACGTTCAACCGAGTGTAACGCAGAGCTCCAAGATGTCAGAGATTTGACGATATAGAATCGGGTCTGGCTCACACAGCCTGTTAGCTCTATCGAGGAATCCCGCGGTGACGAATGAACCTGACTCTTCCGAAATTTCCCGATAGGGGAATTATTTCGAGAGTCAAGATTTCTTGGCCTTGATAACCGGAAACAGCGAAGGTCCCGAGTGAGACGTTCGGTGTCGGCGGAAAACGGACTCGCTTGCAGGCACGAGATGGAAATTCATGCTTGGGGCGATGTTGATTAGCCAGGACAGTTATTGGATCGACCGAGTTCTTTTCAGCTTTAAGTTGAACCCTGAAGAGGCCAAGGTGATGAAGCCTGCTCGGCCTCTGGATGGTTGAAATTTAATTGGATTTTCGTCCTTTCCGTGAGCCTCCCGCGTATTGCTGAGCGCCGAATTTAATTGGAGAACGATCATCCGATCACCTGGAATCGATTCGTCTTGCCCTCAGTTACGAAAATTAACCCTTCGAGTGCATACCGGAATTTCCTGTCACCCATTGTTTCCCGCATCTAATGGCAACGAATGTTTTGGCATTCCATTTTCGTTTTTCAAAAAAAAACCAAAAAAATGCATATTCACCGGAATATACAACGATTTGAAGAACGCCTTGGGTCACATTGACCCAATATGTACTCAACGTGCAAGAGGAAGCGTTTTTTAGTCCACGACGAATTCTTAGCTGTGTCTGTAATGCTTGAGGTCAATTTGTATCGTTCAATTTCGGTCAAAGTGAGCTAACGAGGCTGATCAAGTGTCAGCATGTCTGTACCGTCCTTAACCATTCGGAGATCTTTAGCAGGATGTCAAATCCTCTGTATTTTCGTTTTCAAAGTAAACAAAGATCCGACTACTTGTAGCCACATGCTCGAGATTGCTGGAACCAGAATTGGTGTACGCGAAGATGGTCATGGTCGTAGTGCATCATGCGAGCAGGAAGCAAGTCCCGACATATATACCGCCGTTTTGCAGTGTTCGAAGTTGCGTCTGTGAAGATGTTTGTATCTCGATTTTCTGTTTGATGGGGAAACTCCGTAGCTGGTAACCGTGACTGATTTGGTGGCGCGATCTCGGTAGCCAAGAGTCCTGCCAACTCCGTGCCAGTGGGGAACAAAGTTAGTTGATGAGCCTGTGGGTGGCTGTCTCTTCTGTTTCAGCTCGCACCAGTTGGTATTGGTGTACGGCTGCGTTGAGTAGCGTATATACGAAGAGGATGTTGTAAGTTGAGGTTACTATAGAGTCAGAAGCATGGGATGGTAGACTGAGCAGGGAAGGAAGGAAGGAAGGATGTTTCAATCGGGGGTTGCTCCTGTCTTGTTACCTCGGAGTCGCAGGCTTTCTCACGATGATGAAGAGAAAGGTGGATGTTGTGACTAGTATAGCGATATAGAGGGGAGGCACGTAAAAGGGGTGGAAGGAGGTGTGCAGCACAAGAGGAGAGCACGGAGGGGGTGGAAAGCGAAGACTAAATAGAAAGCACGAGCGCCATCTCCCGCTGTTTCATCGACATATAGATATTCAACTGATGCGGCAGCTTCTCTCCCCGGCAAAGAGCGCTGGCCCGCGCACATCAACCCGCACCTTCTTTACTCCACCCTCGCGATCAGCCCCTTCTTCTTCTTCCATTTCTCCGTCGCGCCTCCCGTTCTCTCTACCCTCGACGTCCTTCCGGCGCGCTTCGACATTACTACTTGAACGGCTCCCTTCGCCGAGTTACCTCTTCGTTACCGTCTCTTTAGTATCACATGAACCAATAAACATCTTCTTTGATCTCGCTAGCGCATTAATTAGTAAACGACTAAATTGTATTTAAACAATGGAGAAAGATCGTACGCCGCACTAGAGACTCAGATGGGGAGAGAAAGAGCAATAACAAGTGTATATAGAATTCTTCCTACAGCAACCAGCAGAAGGGAATATCGTCACAAGAAGAGATGAGCGAGAGGTCATCAAAGTAAGGGGCTCGTAAACAAATCAACATTTCGCGCTCCTGAGGTCGCTCCGAACGATTTTTTCATCTCATTCTTTTCTTCCTCATTCCATCACTCTCGCTCATCAGTCACTTCGAACTAAAACTCGTCTCCGTTTTTCTAGTTTTTTGTTTTCCACCAGTTTTGACCGTTTGCCTACAAATTTGCCATCGTACTGTTCCTCTGAATGATTGTCCACCATGATACTTTTTCCTCAGTCCATACTCGCCGATCGCGAATACATTCAACTAAAAAGCTTAGCTCTACATAACAGAGGGTGAGTAAGTAATTAACAGGCTTGAATGGAAGAGTAGAAAAACCTTTGAAGAGCGAGTCGTAAAGTTGTTGGATACAAGCAAGTCAAAAGAAAAACAGGAACATACGAAGAATGACGTTGGCCGGTCTCTGAGCGAATTGGGTCCCGCAAAACTCGTTTTCGTTATAGAAATTCAACTTTTGCTAAAATCAAAATTTTCCCCATTAAATTGCGAAATGTTTCGAGATTTCCGGGCATTTTCACATTCTTGCGCTTGGCAAAGCTCAAAGTTGTCGATTTTCATTCGACGATGATACACACGCTTTATAGCTATCACAACCCTCCTCTCCGGTTTCAGAATAGCGCAATCGCGAGGACGTCCTGAACTCCAGCGTTACAATGGCAGAATACGGCCACTGAGAGATCCTGATACGTACACGAAGGGGTGGATCCTGCTACGGAGAGAGAGAAAAAGAGAAAGAGAGGAAGAGAGAGAGAGCCACCGTACCGCAGTGGTTGGTGTACATTTCTACCGAGATTGCATGGCTCGAGCGTAAAGAGAACAGAGAGGCAGGATAGGCGACTCATTTCTAAATTACGGTAGCTCGCATGAATCCCCTTTTTTGGGTGGTCCATACCGAGACGAGACCGAGTAACTCTGATTGCAAACATGCCACATCTATTTATATAGCTTAACGGATGTGAAACACTGGCGAAATATCCCTTTAAAGGATTACGTCTATAGAGAACTGAACGACGTTTCTAGTGAGCTGTGTGCAACAGAGAAAGAGAGGGAGAGGCAGATCGAGATAAAGGCTGGAAAGAAGGGCAGGGGGAGAGAAAGCTCCAGACCTGTACATCCGATTCATTTGTATCTGTCGTATAGTTTTGCACGAAGGGTGGGTTTACACTGCTCAAAATCAATCAAAAGCGTTCAGCCTCGTAGGCGGAATCGCAAGTATTAATCGCTGCTTTCGTATATACGAGAATGATCATAGCAGTGACAGGCATGCAGATATAACAACCCCCTCACATCCTCGTCCCTGGCGCGCGTGTATAAACCAACGGAAGCCTGTTCGACCAACCATATGCAAAAGCCACGTATTGCGGCTTCAACATTTTGTATTATACAACGAATATTGATTCATTCTGACAACGTTGCCATGGAATAATCGAGCGTCGACCAAACAACTGCATCCATCGGTATATACAGCCGCCTCAGGGTGGGGGATGGCGACAGATATTCAATAGTTCGTGTTATACGACATATTCAGCATTTCTCCGATTCAGCACGAATTCTTGCAAGTTTGCACACTATTCAAGTTCCAAGGAACGCTAAGATGGATGTTCTCCAAGCGCAGAATTTCGTAGCATCAACAGAGATATTAATTAGTCAAATTTCTGAGAATTTGTGAAGCAAAGCCTAAATGGCCCCGAGGCACGCGAGTACTCTCTGAATTAACACTGGATATAGTTTCTGGATATGTTATACTCAGTTCGTCGACGTGTACAAACTGGCGAGCTTAAGACTCTCGGCACTGCCTCGGGATTCTTCTCTCTCTATGTGTGTCTGGCGAACGGCGAAGCTCAACCTGAACACACACACTCGCTCCTTCCCCTTTCCTCCCACCTACTACGTAGATAAACCTCCGATACTCCTAGTTTACATCCTCAACTATATCCTTCCTGTCTCCCAATAAACTCCTGCGAGCCAACTTTGCAGCCTGCCGATTACGGACCCCGTACACTTTGTAGTTTCTTCCAGACAGGCTGGACTCGCTGTATGCGATCGTTTGCTAAATTCGCAAGTAACGTTGAGCCGTCAGTACGTGTGTATTGATCGAGATCACTAATTTTGTTTTATTTGAGGAGTCAACATTCGGAGGCACAACTGTATCGAAATGAACCCCCGGAAAAATGTCCTTTTTCAATTCTGGGTCAATTTGACCCAACTCGAAGGGTTGAGAAAAGGGAACGATCAACGGGCTCGAGATTCCGAAGATTCATTTTCGGTTATTCGTCCTCATTCTCCTTCCGTTGCTTCATCTCTTGTTTCTTTATCGTAGAGATTTAACTCTTTCGGTCTCGAGCTCGCTTAGTTTTCGAGGCACATCAGCGAAGAATATTTAGTCAGTTGAGGAGACTCGAACAAACGCCTTTAAGGCTTTCTATTAAGCCGACTCTTTGATGTGAGATATCGTGAAGCGCTTTGGCATTGCCCGTGTGCTTCACTCCTCTCGTCGTTTCTCTCGTTTTCTCCCCCGTCGCAACTACGAAACACTCTATTCCTCCAAATCCTTCCTTCTCCGTTCGCCAGGCGCGTGTGCTTGTGCTCGTTTCCACCTCCAAAACAACTTGAACCCAACGTACCGAGGATTCAGCCTCTGGACCGCCTTCCAAACTCGCATTCCCCTACTCTGTTGTGTACGTCTAGTTGCCTCAAGGATGAAGACTCACGGACGAGTGCAAAACACAGAAAACTTAAACCTCCGAGGAAACTTTGACACAGAGAGCATCTGAAGAGGAGGGAGAAAGATAAACTCTACTGTAGAACTTGAAGACAGCAGCAGGTGAGGCGACCCACCAGACATCAGAAAGATGAGGGAGACAGACTCTTCTTTCCTTTCCTCCTGCCCATTTTTCCATGTCTTTCCTTTTGCAGTCTGTGCTTTTCCGTTTCCCACCCCTAAATTCTCCAGCTCGTAGCAACTCCTTCAGTAATCCATCTCTCTTTCAAAATCTCACTCCATTTCCACCCTCTCCTCCTAATCCAAGCTACTCCGGTGATTTTCAGTGATATTGAAACTTCTCCAACTTCATTCCTCGAGAATCATCTCCACTGCTCGCGAAATAACGCGGACTTTCTTCTGATCGCTGTGTCAAAGTATACGTTGCAGTTGAGCCTGTCTCGTTAATTATTTATCGCGATGGCGAGAGAACATAAATCCTGCATCCAAGAGCGCCAGCGTCATTTTTTTTCAGCCACAGCAAACGAAATGCGTTGGTGTATGCTTCAAAATCGCGCCCATACCGCGGGAACGCGTTCAGTGAGAAAATCTGATCAACAGCGATGCTGCGGGATCGTGAATGACTCTGAACATCAATTAACCCCTCGAGTACACACTGGGTCGATTTGACCCTAATAATTTTCTGCCACCGATTGTTTGGCAATGGTAACGAATGTTTTGCCATTTAATTTTCGTTTGCGTCGAAAAAAAATTAATTTAGAGCAATCAAATATTTGACTATCAACATAAAAAAGAAAAAATGCATATTTACCGGAATACAACGAATTGAAAAACGTCTTGGGTCAGATTGACCCAATATACACTCAAATGTGTGCACTCGAAGGGTTAAATCGTTTTTCCTTGTTTCTCTGACACTGCAACGAATTCCTGGCACATTTCTGGCTCCGAAAAGTCCAGACACTTCCGCCCATGCGTCGGAAATTGGTCGGGCATGTCTCTCGGGTCTTCTCCCCCCTGAAATTTGCATATTTGTCGCTACGTTTGTGAAACGCATTAGCGCAACTATACACCGTGTGTATACGGTTAGAGATAATGCAGTTGTAAGTGCAGCGACGCAGGTGGATGATCAGCAATTTGCAAGGACGAAGATGCATCTCGGAACGTAAGGCTGAGGCTTGGCGCTCGAGCCCGAGTCTCGTTCGCTCTCTTGTACCGTAAATTCCATCGTACCAACGAGACGACGTCTTAATAAGTGCGGTTGCCGCAAGAGAATTTTCCGTCAAGCATAACGCAGCCATTGCCGGGTACTGCACTGGGATGCACATCGGCAGCTTGGATATTGCACAAGGGCCTCGATCTACTGAGCATTCTCTTCTCATGTTTATGATCTCGTATGATCCTGCGATACGAAACGCTCTCCGTGTAGCATTCAAGACCACATACCGACATTTAAAATCTTTCGAGCTTTACCATTAAGCTCAAGAATTTTCTTCACTCTTGTTCAGGGACTATACCGATCCAGACTCCATTAACATTAGCAAATTTACTCCGAAAACTGTCTCCACGGTTGCATGCATGAAGGAAGCATTTTTCAATGAGTCCTGCGGTCGCTAAAATTGACTCTGTGGCTAACCCACGTGTCCATCAGAACAGGACGCGATTAAGCTACATAAATTGTTATTCAGAGCGAGCCAACGTCTTGGTCGAGTCTCTTAGCGAGTATCGCTTCCCTCAGCATCTCCAGAGCCACTTGAAATCGATATTTTTTTCTTGAATTATTGCATGAATCATTTAACGGACTATATATCACGCGAAATCTATGGACCTGTTTCATGTCGAGCACCTGACCTTTAATTATTAAATCAAGACGATTTCCAAGCAAAGATGTTGATTCGAATCTTCTCATATTTATCGTCCAAAGGTCCGTTTTTTTTTTCTAATTCACTGTATTCAATGAACTTTCCATCAGTTTCATCCAACACGTACGAATCCCATATTTTAACCCTCCGATAATCGTCCCGGTCTTTTTGACCCAAACGACAACTTTTTTTTCGAAAATCTTGTTTTGTAAAACGTTTTATTTTGAAATAAAAAAATGCAATGGCTCTGACAACTATGAAACCGTGAAGCACAATTAATGAAGAGTATTCCAAAAAATTTTCAGATTTTCTCTCCCCAAATACGTGGAATATGTGTGGCAGGACAAAAACGACCCTTATGAGATCCGGAGTGGCAAATAATTAACGGAAAATTATTAAAACTATGGTCGTTCATCTGATTGAATTGGACGATTGTTTTTATTCGCGAAATCTTCATGCATTGTCACTCTTTGTAATTTTTTTTTCTCGGAAGGGAAAAAGAAAACAAGATGTGTAAGGATGGAGGTTGATTAAACGTTGAGTAAACCTGTTTGTAAAAATGACCGTACGCGGATAAACGTGCACTTACCTGCTGGTAAAACGGGCCTATTCTCGAGTTATGGTATCTGCTGTGACTCTGGTATGTAATACCAATGATAGTGTTTCTATCCTTGGTATTAAAACGTCGAGAACGATTGGATGGAAATTCTTCGAGTTATCGTTGCACGCGAATCTTATCGAGTACTCTGAGCTTCGTGAGTTCAGATTTGTTCTCATGTTCTTCTTACACGGAACGTTAGGAATGGTACATGTCATTTTTATCTCTACTTTCAATGGTATCAAGAAAATAATTATATTTCCATAGTTATCAAACTTATAAATAATTCTAGCTGTGAAAAAAAATCTCTTCCTGTCTTGCTCATTCGCGGATGTTAAAAATATCTCTATTACCGAATAAATCAACGAAAAAAAAAAACCAAAAATCATTTGCGATGTCGGCGCGACAAAAATCGTGCGTTAGCCCTTCGAGTACACACTGGGTCACTTTGACCCCATAAAGTCACCGCCACAATTCAAAAAAATCAATCTGGGGCCATAAAAAGAAGAATTTACGACAAAAAAAACGTCCCTAAAAAAAATGCATATTTACCGGAATCCAACGATTCGAAATAGTCCTTGGGAAAAATCCAAAGTGCGGTCGAAGGATTAAGATCGAGTTCATATTCGAGTTAAGAAACACAATGAAAATGTTAAAGCGTTCGATGTCGATTCGACTGATTCCCAAGTTTGTATACGAAAGGAAAAATGGGAAATATGAACCAAAGAAAAAGGAATAAAAATTCGAGCAACTTGGAGTGAGCCGCACGTCGGATAATGGTGGATTGAAACAAGTCGAAAGATGATTGTAACTTGGCGAGTTCTAGGGAAACAACTCTTCACAACTGATATTTTAGCGTAGCACATATAGAGGAAAGGCCAGGAAGAGAAGACTCGTCAGAGATCGAAGATCCTTAAGTGGCGAGACATTTCGAGAAAACATAGGCTCGTCGGCTCGTTTATTCGTAGAATTTGCGCGAGTGTTTCCTCTCGTATTACCAGATAGAAGAACGCGTATATCCAGAGGAACGTGTCGGCCGCGAGTGTATCGGGTCGCGCTGGTTACACGAGTTGGGATGCTGCGAGAGTATATCCGAGAAGAGGCGATTTACGTTCGTAACTTGCTCGCTCTCTCTTTTCTCTCTCTCTCTCTCTTTTTCCCGCTCTCTGTTTCTGGTACGCATCGTTCTCACCTAATCTTCCACACGTAAATACCCTCATACACATGTCCCCACAGTAACCACACACACTCACACATGAAATGATAGGTGTAGTAACTGATAGAAATACTGCAACAGCATAGGTAAAGGTACTGTTACACAAAGCACCGAGATTCCGTGGACAACGGGTCGCGGAGATGTTAGCCGCGTTGTTCTACCTCGCGCCGCGCAAGAAGCATCCGCGTAAATCTGGAATCCAACCAAGTGAATGCCTCCACTCGATCTCCGATTCGCTTACATCCTTGCATTCTCTCCTTACGGACTTGAAGCATCCAACAAAGCAGCGGAATAAACAATGATCCACCAGACACTATACAAACCGGCGATTCAAGGCGGTTGGATCACGACGATACAATGTTGCCACGCTAAACCATGTTAAAAACATAAAAAATTTCAAAAAAGTAAGAATTTTTCTAGAATTTGGTCGACCATGCAGTTCTCGAGCGATTCAACATTAAAATTCACGCGTATGCGCATAAAGTTTAAATATATACAGGTAAACATCTCGTGCATAACAAGTTCGAATTAACTCTTAATTATTTGATAACGTTGTTGTCAAAAATTTAGAAAAAATTATATTTCTATACTTGATGCCAAAGAATTTTATCGCCAAGTTTGATCAACTTCTTATTATTTTGATTTCGCGATCGAACCTCCTACTCGATCCCTACCTAAAAAAAAAAAACACGTTGCTTTGTTCCGCAGCATTTTCGTGCCATCTGCAGGGGTGGAAAAATCGCAGGATAAAGATAAAAAATCGATTTCTATCGGGATTCGATCGATTTTTTTCATTTTATTCATTTTTTGATTCCATTCTTTTTGGAGTCGAGGAATTAGGCGAGCTTCAGGCTGTAATGTAAGGAGAGCGTGCCAATGAACGGAAGAGAGTGAGAGAGATGGAAAGTAAGAGTGAAATGAGGAAAAGGAGAGGCGCCGTCATTCGATGGATCGGAGAGTATCTCGAGTTGGACCAGCAGCAGCAGCAAAGTAAAGAGCGACGACGGCATCACGTCCAGAGCGCAAAGACAGCGAGAGTGGGCGCCCCGGGCAATACCGGATGCTGGAACGCTCTAACGGAGCGTGGCAGTAGGCTAACTACGATAGAAAGTAGGTCCTTCTCTTCATTCTTCCCTGTCACCGCTGCTTGTTTTTTTTTTTTTTACCATATTCTCTGTAATACTCGAACTGTCCATAGTTTGCAACGACATAACGATAACCCATACGACTGGGCGTACAGTTTCCAACGAGATAATCGTTGACATACATCATTAACCAAAAGCTCAATCGATTGCATTCTTTATTCAGACTATCGATAACTTGCTCTGGATATAGCAACTCGTGTAATTATTAATTGGAGGGAAAAAATTAGCTCGGAGGTATAAATACTCATTGGCTAATCTTTGCTTCATTCCTGAACGTCCCAGATCGAAGGAATCTCATCCGTACAAGAGAGCGACGATTGCGTCCTTAACCCTTGGAGTGCACGGCTCCTATAAAAGTGCATACTGGTTCAATTTGACCCGAAGCGTTTTCGGAATCGTATTATTTCGGTAAATATGCATTTATTGTGTTTTTTGCGTAGACACGTGTTTTGTGATAAAAACATTCGTTTTTCGGGTCAAAATGACCCAGTGTGTACTGGAAGGGTCAACTTTGTTTTTTTTCCTCAAATTTTGGAGTTGGAAGTTTCTATGGGACTCGGCGGACAATTGAACTACAAGTAAGATGTTATGTGACGAGACCTTCCCATTGCTTTTGGACATGTTACGAGTGTTCCAAGAAGAAATGGTAATTTTCGACACAGAACCCTCTAGCACGTAAAAACCAAACATACCGAGCGCTCCGTCCACACACATGGAGGATCTGAGCTCGCCAAGTGCTTTCCGACAAAACCAAGGATTCAAGAGCAAAAGGATGAAGTTGAGTGAGGAGAGATATAAAAGAAGTAAAACGGGAGAAAAAAAACGTATGCAGACACTGTTTGAACGTTTACAAAGCAAACTAAATAATGTTAAATAGCGGGGCGTCGTTTCGAGAAGCTCTGCGAGGTTTCGCCCCTGGTACGATGTTTGTTATAACATTTACTTTCGTCCGCCACTGTTGGCCGGATTTACTGCTTGCTTTGGTGATTCTGTGACGCGTTGAAACGTACGTGCCAGATATCTTTCATGCCTCTTTCGACTATTTCCGCCATTGCCTCGAAAATTCACTTGAGCAACACTCTCTCCGTTGCTGCTTCGAATAAAAATCAAAATTCAATTATTTTAGCCACGACAATTCACTAAAAAGAAAATTTCGTTGACAAATATTGATTTTGTTGGTTACGATTAACTCATTTTTTTTCCAAATCTCAAAAATGTTGTCATTGCAGCAAGAAATATTCTGGAAAGTCTCTTCGGAAGGCAAATTTTTAACATCGAAATCGTAAATTTCGCTGACAGTTCCGTTAAAAACGACTGCAAAAATATTGTGAATTTTGAAATTATGGAAAAATATTTATAGTTTACCGTGTTCAAGAAAATATCGACGTTTTTCAACAAAATTACATTTTCATCGAAGCGTTTAGGAGTCTCGTGGTTTTTTTTTCAATTACTTCGAGTTTTTCTCAACAATTATTATGAAATCAACATTTTTGACTAATATGCTGCTGAATGTTGCCGCGATCTGTGGAATTTAAAATCGTTTCAAATTGCATTGAATCGTTACGTGATTTTTCTTGTGCGTTTTTTTGTTTGGTTCTGAAACACGACAATTTCCTTATCGAATTTTTCTGTACGCGCGAGTTTGTCGATGCCGCTGCGTGTACCGACGATTAAAGATACGCGCTGGCTTTAATAATGAGTCACTTTACCGATTCCCTGAATGGATATCGATGGTAGATCGATTAATCCGAGACGTTAAGGAATTCCGGAATATAAATAGTGGCGTTACCGCTAAATCGAATATCCTTCGACGCGTGTTTTCGAGACTGCAAAAAACTCGAACGATTTTGTAATCAGCCCCGTATAAGTGCAGACTGGTGAAAAATTTGACGTCATACTTTTTCATATCCTTTTAAAAGGAAGACATTCTTCCGGTTCGGATAAATACTCAGCAAGCGCCTGGCGTTTCTCCATTTTTTTCCTCGTCTCGCTATTTTCTTCTTACACACTTTTTCCTCTTCTCTAGTCAATCGAAAGTTACACTTTACACTGATGCCGTCACTCCTGCTGCGAGGATATCAATCAATCGGCGTTTTCCTTTAAGAGCTCAAGAGAAGCCGACGACGAGGGCGTATCGTTACATCCACCTTCCCTTCTCTCGATGCAATTGTCAGATTTACGGTATTACTATCACAAAACGGCTTTATTTACGGTTCTATCAAAATTTCGTCTAAACCTTTTTTGGCACCGAAACTGACAGTTTTTTCCTATGAAGAAAATTTTTCTGCCATTTAGAATTTGAGATCTTTAATTTCCAATTTTTAATTTTCCCCATCTAATGGCGTGTAAATTGAAATCACGTTTCGTTAAAAAGTCGCAAAATAAATTTTTTCAGGATTTTTTTTTTTTTGCAGATAGCCAGAAAGGCCATGAGCCGAATTTTTTTAAGGAAAATTCTAAACACATTTTTTGCAACTCATAAACGAACCGCGACTTTGATTCACACGCGTTTAGATGTGGGAAAGGTTCAAGATTGGAAAACAAATATCTCAAAGTCTTAACGTCAATTCTTAACGATTTTCTTCACAGGAGAAAATTGTTAGTTTTGGCGTCATGAATATTCATGCAAAATTATCAAAGAATCTTGAATTGATTAATTTTGCGATACGTTAAATACAAAAAGTAATTTCCTGCACTCCACGCACACGTCGAACCTGCTCTTCAATTTTTTTCTGTAGCTCATTAGAAAATTTGGAAGAGTAATCATCAATTTTCATTGACCCAGGTTTTCCTTATATTATGAAGAATAAAAAAAAATGTTCACGGTTCAAAAAAACTTTCTAATGTACGTAAATTTATTTTCGCGGGCATATCGTGAATTTCCGTACCCTCGAATTGGAGTTCCGGACTTGGAGCTCTGGTAGCAATATCCAAATAATTGTGGCAGTAAGGAAGAGGCGTTCCCATATTTGTAACCACTGGGAGATCGAGCAAATGTCGATCGTGCGTATACTCACTGGAATGAGAAACCAGCTCCAAAGCATATTTTATATACACACATATGATGTGTGTAGAACGGGAGAGAGAGAGAGAGAGAGAGAGGATCGGCTTGCCGCACCGAGTTAAGAGGCCTTCTCATTTAATAGTTTAATCGAACGGAGCAACATTCCAATTAACCCACCATGTGGGTCTACCGCGTTTGTACACCGCAACCACGACGATCAGCACCACCGTCATCCCGATCATCGCAACATTCAGCCAACAAGAACGCGATACCAAAAGAGAGGGAGAGAGAGAAAGAGAGTGAGAGGGAGATGAGAGAATGTTTATTGCGCTCTATAAAGCTAGCATGTTCAAATGGGCGAGGACGACGACAAGGCGTAAGGCGATGAGGAAGAACGAGCTAGGGATGAGATTGAGAAAATGGGAAAAGTAACAACTATGGAAGAGATCCGTCGACGTAACGATATAACTACAAAATGAAAGAGTAATAAATGTGAAGCAGAAAAATTTCGCACGTAATAAAACAACGAGCCGCGGAGCAGAAAAAAAGAGCCCGCGAGTATCCTCTGCGTCGTTTCCTATACCCAAGGAAGAACTCACATTTTGCCTGTAGAGGCAATAAGGTGTCTTAGTTCTTTACGATACGCAAGGCACCAACATACGTACAAACTATACATTATATATGGAGTCCAACACGCATTTTCCATCTTCTCTCTCTCGCTTCTTCTCGCCACGTCTGAATCTCTTTCTCTCGGTCTCGCAGTTTTCCCAGGTTAGATCGAACACATGGTGAACATGTTACATTGCTATATATGTGTATACTGCACATAGACACGGTCAAGAAGGGAAGAACAGCACGGACATGTTGGATGGAGTGTGCGTGACGAGGGAAAAACAACTTTACATCATGCTATGGCGGAATACATTTATACAGGTATGTATGTGCATAAGTATGTGTATGTTTGTTGGTAAGTGCGTCTAGGTATGTACATACGTATCGTATCCGAGAAGGATTCTTGCCCTAACAATTATCTCTAATGGCGCACGATACTATAAATCGACATTCGCATAGAAGCCGCGCGATCGCGCGCGCTCTCGCTCGCGGACCTGTCTCGAGTCTCTTTCTATACGTGCTGGCTACTATGAGATGAAATCAGCCTCTCGGCTGCTGCATGCGTCAAGCTGTATTCGTGTATTTTACCGTACACGCCAAACCCCCGAGCCACGTACTCTCTTTCTTCAGATATATCCTCTTTCCCCGCGTGCGCGCTGCGCAAAATATAGAAAAGGCGCGCGCACGCGTTTCTGATCCCGACCCTCTGATGCCGTGCACGGACTTTTGTACATGTCTTAAGTCCTGCTGCTGATGATGATGATGATGATGATGATGATTCTGGTTGTTCTCTGTTGTTTTTCTCCTCGTCCTTGTTTTTGCTTCTTCTCGACTTTTCCTCTGTATATTCTTCAGCGATAACACGCGGCCCCAGTTGCGTGTGTCATGCTCCTTTCCTATTCTTGTACAAAGCTCCATCGATGCATTCACCGTATAGTCAGCGAAACTCCATCAACAAGCTGCAGTTTTTAGATCAAAGACCCTTCGGCGCTCCTCAGCCTCGTGTCGCACTCACATCTCGTCGCTATTACACATCGACAGCTTCTCCAGCTCTAGACTCAACGATAGAAAGAGACAAACTCTGAGAGATTTAAGTGTGGTAGAGTTTGAAACGATCTACCGGTTGTGTAACTCAAGACACCTGACTGTAATGCCGATGGACCCTGAGGCCAGACGCTGGACTCTGGCCTGGCGCAGCCCCGACCAGACTCGAGACTTTCGTACTCACGGACGACTATATACGTACTCGAGCATGCATAGCCACCACGTAAAATCAACAAATACAATAAAACACCTGGTCCAGGACGATTCGGTTATAAGGAAGCCTCTTCCAGCAGCAGGAGGAGAGAGAGCCACAGAGTGCACGAGACTGGACTAAGAAACTTCATGATAAAGTAAAAGTAGCAACAGGAATAGCCAAATACGAGTCATACACATCGAGGACCTGGCCAGATGAGATGGAATGATTGCGGAAATTCTTACGGACCAGATATAGCTCACTAAACCTGTAACTCATTTGGATAAGTTACTTTTGCTGTTATAATGGAATATGAGACTTGTAAATACTTCAATGCAGAACTTCAGGAAATGTCGAATTCATTTATGCATGATCGGCCTGGATTTGTCCTTGGCTGCACTGGGTGTTGGACAAAAACTCGTTTTTATGGTTGTTGTCGCAATGTCCACGCCATTCGCTATGGATGGGCTGGACACCCGAGACCCATGTGTGTCTATGATTTTTATACGAAGTGTTGAAAATGAAGTTGCATGGTGGAGAAATATGAATTCATCAGATCAGATTGGTCTTTCGAGAAATCTGAATACCGAGTTTCTAGTCTAACCCAGATAAACACGATGGGAAAAATAGTCACGTGTCCAGATAAAAGAATGTCGCCGGTTTTTGAAATTCTTTGGAAAGAGGTAGTGAGAAATTTTCCTAACTTTGGAGTGAAATTCCTGAGTCGAGAAAAGTAGAATGGAACAATGATTGGGCAATAAGCCACCATGAAGATGATTCGATATAGCTCCAGGTCGGTGATTCCTCGATATGTGGATAAAAGTCTGATGAAACGAGGGAGAGAAGAAAATAACGCGGACCGGTACATTCCAAGATTGTTTCTTCTTATTCGGTGGCATTCAATGATGGGAACTCCACCTGCGGCTTTGTCCCTGTAGCCTATCCGGTCACCGCGGAGAGAGTAGTATTATGGTAGAACGAGATTCTTCCAGTTGGACAGGTGCTCGATCGGGGATCCCTGCTCGACTATAACGAAATGAACCGTAAACTATAGAACCACAATTTTCCTTAGCGGGCAGCCGCGCGCGCGCGCGCGTTCAGAACCAAATGTACTTGAACGGGAAAGCAATCGCACGGCACTGGGGAAAGCGATGGCAGTTTATTGCCGAATTAACGACTCGACCAACGAGCGCGATGGGCATAAATACTTATATACAATAAAAGACCAATTAAACCTGTTGCAGCTGAGTACAAGAAAGAGAAGATTTTTCTACTTACAAAAAGAGCTGTTCCCAGTGGCTCTGAAGTGTTGTAATTTTTTGAAACCCTATTTTTTTTTAAGTCCGCATATGAAGTGGCTATGTGTAATGATGGAATCTTATGGCGTCGAGGATTATGAGGCAACGTGCTTATAAATGCATGCGTGGCGACGTTTCCCCGATATATCAAACGTCATCGGTGGAGGCAATACATTTCTCAACTGGGAGTGAAACGTCGCTGCGAATGTAAGCGAGTAGGCTTGTTGCATGATGATTAACGAGGGATTTTAATGGTCGTTAATTGGTCAGCGATTGTCCATCCGGTGCAGTTGTCGCCGGTTCGTTTCGCGATGATGCGATCGCGCCTTTGGATGCTGCGGACTCAAACGGTAAGCGAGCAACTATTCATAATAATAATACCTGAATAATACGTCGTTGAATTTATTTATTTCTTTGCTTTGCCATCAATAAATAAAGAATGTCAACAGTTACACACATCAGGTTTGCTGATCAGGAGGAAAGGAAGATATTTTCAGAGCTCGCAATTCATCTCTCTCTCCTTGTCCGCGTTCATCTTTCCCTTTCCACATACCCGCCGCTGCACGCGGTTCTTCTTTTTCACTCACAAGCTCGAAGACGTGCGCGGGCGTAGCATGGATGTAACGAGTCAGTGAAAGGGAATTAGATATTCGATCTGTTGTCGGGTGTCGCATGATTTACAACTCTCCGTGCGGAGTCTCGTTCCGGAGGCACATCGTGCACACGCGCGCACCACCTCTCGTGAGTCCGAGCTCAAAAAAGATAAGCTCCTCAGATAACACCACAAGGGACCCCAAGAGATAGGTGACAAATGATATCCCTTGTGTGCCATAGTGTTTCGTTAATGTAACTTCATTCTGCACCATCCCGCCCGTTCTATTCGATGTTATAATTCTGATTTGTTATGAGATATGAATAAAAGTTGGAGCCACAGCAGCGAATGGAATATCCATGAATAAAAGAATCTCAAATTGGAGCTGCTGAGCGTGATTGACGAAGTTTTTTTCAGAGTCCTGAAAATCAATGAATCCGTTCCCAATTCGTTTGGTAGTGATTGGTATCAGGACGAAAAGCACGTAGACATCGGATACTCCGCAACCGCGACACCGGAAGCTCATGGATGAGATTCTTCGAGTCGCAGTGGAAGGGGATGAAAAAAACCGATGAAACGTACTCGACAACACGTAGTCTTGCAAAGTGTTCTCATAAGTCACTCGCAATTATAGGGTTTCCCGTATTTTCCCTCCAGGGAGACAATTCGGTTCCCGGGTAAAAGACCAAGAGAGAAAAAACGAGTGCGGCGGCGGAGAGACAAGGCAAGAGAGAGTGAATTCAGGCAGCAATGAATCATCTCAAGCTTTCAGGTATACATTACGGGCACAATATATAGGATATACAGATATACATTTAGAGACAAACTGGGAGGACGTATGTGCGTAGGTATAAACTATATATTCACGACAGCGAGAATACTCGCACGAGCTCTTTCGTGTAACTCTTACATGCCGCGAGCATTGTAATGCCCAGTCGCGTTTAAAAACAAGACGCACAGCACGTCGACTCGGTGTAAAGTAGAGAGGGCCTCAGGCCCTTGCCGCCGAGGAGAAGAAGGACGAGGAAGAGGCTGCGAGGATGAGGACGAGGACGCGAAGCCGACGTCGCTAAGGGAGAAGTGTACATATAGGTCCAAGAGTTTTGCACCACTCTCCTGTTGTGCGGTGCGCGTTAGCGATAAATAACGCGGTCACCCGAGACATAGGGGAATGAGTCAAGTGTACCGAGGCCAGAAGAGACAGAGCGAGAGAGAGCGAGAGCTGCGGCAGAACGAGTAGAAATCTGGAGAGAAGTTAAGAAAAGTGTTATAGAAGCGAGATAACATAGTGGCGACACGAAAGACCCGAGTGTGCTAGAATTCACCGAGAAAAAATCCAGAGGAAGCGGAGAAAAAACATTTGAAAGCAGAGGAAACGATGAAGGAGGCGGAAAAAGGTTTAGCCAACGGATGAGAAGAAATCCTCGGAGAATACGAGCCCGCGAGGACGAATAAAAGAAAAAGAGAACACCGCGCAGAACCAAGAAATGAAAAGAGGCAGAAGATCGTGATGATGAAAAAGTGGCGAAAAAAGAAATCGATAAAAAACGAGAAGGACGGAAAAGAGGAAAAAGTTCAGCGGAATAAAATGCTTCGAGTCAAAGAAAAGATGGTACCAATGAAATATGGCGGAAAATGGAGAACGCTTCCAAGGATGAAAGACGAAGCAAAGCCGCCGAGAATAAGGATCGAGGACGAGAGCTCAGGGTGTTTAGGAAGGATAGCAAATGTTGTATATAGCGTGCTTGTACATCACCGGTGTGAGACGTGCCACGAGTATACGTGTTCCTATACCTCACTATGTATCCTTCTGTCTATGTACTTACGCAGTACTCTCTCCCTGGACAGCAACGCACACAGTCATGAATACATATATATGAATCACGTAATCCTCTGGTATACGCACACTTTGTAAGTTACACTCTGAAATTGCCAAACCACAATATATTCACACGCACATACGATCGCTCTCTCTGATACATATATGTGTTGGTGCTTTTCATGTTAAATCCCTGATTGTACGCGCATTCGCGAGTTTTGCGATTGCGGCTTGTGCTGATTTAGCGGCGAGCACACAAGACGTGTTACAATGCTCAGGAAGAGCGTGCAAAGTAGAGGATGATTTACATTATTCTCAACTATAACCATCAACTTTTCTCTCTCTCCCTCTCTCTCTCTGTCGCTCTTTCCAACTTCCCCTTTTACTCCCGCGGCACCTTTGCTCGGTCAAAACATCCTTTTTGGGCTCTGTACAATGTAACGCGAACCAGTGCATGTGATCGGAAACAAAACCCAAGAAATTCATCCGCTGCTGAAAACAACTGATTAGAGAGTTATTTGGGGACTTTTATTTGGGGTCCTTTCAAAATTTTGTACAAACGTTCTTAGCACCAAAACTAACAGTTTTCTCCTATAAAGAAAAATTTGCTGACGTTGAGGATTTGAGATATTTAATTTGCAATTTTTAATTTTCTCTATCTACACGGAGAAAAAAAAGTCGAAAATAATTAAGAAATATACTCGGAATCCAGTTACTTATTGTTGAAAATTATAGTATTTTGAGGACAGTTCAGAAATTACAGCAATATCTCGAATGGCAGTGCGACAAATCGTTCTAAACAGCATAGTAAAACGTGATCATCAGATTAAAACCGATTTTACAATTTAGCATAGGAATTCAAGAAAATCGCAATGGTGATGGTAAACAAAACAATACGTGTGATAAAATTTCACACATGTTCGATATACATTCATATTGGGATAATAGAATTTTACTACGTCGACTTTTAAAATTTGGGATATTCTCACTCATACCTGAATTCTTATCTGACATAGTAAATTGTTCATAAAAACAAACCTGAAATGCATTATCGCACGCATTACTGTTTCTTATTCATATAGAACTGTTTATAATTCATGCTAGGAAAAATGGTAATTGTTAAAAAATACGATGCTGTTTTGTAATTGGTTCTAAGATTCTTTTGCTTCTTAAACTTCGCATAGGACATTTTCCCAAAACATTTTATTTCTTACTAAACAAAACGAATCCGTTTTCTCCGTGTAAACGCGTGTAAATTGGAGTCACGTTTCGTTAAAAAGTTGCAAAAATCGAGTTGAAAATCATATGTATAATTAGAATTTGTTCTGCAGAAAGTGTAAAAGCCTATGAGCCCTTTTACGAAATTTTTAAGAAAAATCCTAAAAGTCAAAAAATGAAAATTTAATATCTCAAATGCTTGACGTCAGAAAATTTTTCTTCATATGAAAAAATTGTTAGTTTTGATGTCAAGGATGTTCATACAAAATTATTGAAGAATCCTGAATAAAGTAATTCTGTGAAAGGTGATACGTTGTAATTGAAAAACGATTGCGATTCTTGAGAGAAATGCAGAGGATCAAAAATAAACTTCGCGTCTGGCAATTTTCATCTGCACTTTTTCGAGCTGTCAAATTTCTTTTCTATTTTTCCATCGTCTCTTTCTCCCCCGTTTTTTTTAAAGCGTGCATATTACTCGCGAATTTACCTTACGGAGCCCACACGAATCCTCTCTAACGCATAGAGTGGACATCTTAATTACCAGCTGTCCGTTCGCACTGCGCGAAACTCTCCCGGACTGCCCACTTTCTAATGCACCGGGATTTCATCATCTCATACAGAATTCCCGCGATGCTTTTCCTCCGTTAATAACACCATGCGCACATCGTTTTTCACTTTTTTTTCCAAGTCAAGCGTTCAATATCTCCCGCAAGAGAAAAACATTCCAGTACAACGATTTCAATGTTTCCTCCTTGTTTTACAAATAAAAATCATCAACTTGGAGTATTTAACGAAATATTTAATGAATTAAGTGTTAATCAAATAAAAAAATTAAGTAAGAACAAAACTAAATTGAGTAAAGAATTGAGAATTAAGTTTATGAATGATTCGCTCATCAATAAACATCGCGTTTCATTGATTTATTGAAAATGGAAGAATCGCGTCGAAAGATGGATTTTCTCTTATACATTGGTATTATATACGCACTTTTGTATTAATTAACCGTTACGGACCGCGGGGAACAAGATTGCGCAACATCCTCTCGACTGATCGTAACATCGCCGTAATTCTTTTCAACTCTGCGGGTGTCAGGTATTACCAGAATATATATAGATCATCCTATGGATAGATATCCCATGGCAATAGGAATCCCCGTTATATAAATACGGGGTGGCTGTTTTCAATTCATATGTGATTTATTATGTCTGACTCATGCGATTATGCTTGTATTTTTGTGAGTTTTAATTTCGATATAAATTCCGGATGGATCAAGCTCGAGGAATCTTTCCCATTTGCAGTTTCGATGCGATCGCCATTGCTTCGATTATAGAATTTCCATTAAATTTGATGAAAATTATAATTTTTTTCATCAGAATATGTTCGTTGCCAAATTGGCCCCAAAAAAACTAGAAAGGGTGAAGAATTCTTGAGCCACTCATTTAATTATGAATTCATTTACGTATGCGATAAAAATATCGGAATATCCTTTTCAAGAGTGACTCACCCTGTACATATCCACAGCAGAAGTAACGAATCTATGACAAGTCACAAGACACCGATGTACCCGAGCAGTGGCACGTTCACCTGTCAATTTCTAAAACAAATATCTCGATCGATTTCGCCGCCGCGTCTACACGTCGGGGGTTCCACGCCGTATTTGGATATAATGACGTCTGCGGCAATGTTGGAGGCTGAACGATGAAGAAGAAGAAGACACTTTTGAAGCTTTCCTTTTTCTTTTTTTTTCGTGTACTAGCCATCGATCGCTGCCATCGGTGAGTATGGTCAATCAATATTGAACTAGAATGGCTTTTCGTCAGTAATATTCGTGAGTTTTTGAAAGTCCCGAATACCTGCGGAGATTTCTTTTTTTTCCATTTCTATAATTTCATTTTCATTTTTATTTATTTTTTCATTTTGTTGTTATCGAGCCTGTCACGCAAGTCTATGAAGTTCCACGTTTAGAAAAAAAATGGTGAATCGGATTAAAGAAAAAGTTTGAATCGCGCATGCCAAAAAGATTTGAATGCCAGTCAAATGATTTGATTGTTTCGTTGCTGTATGGGGCATTACACAAGATTATACAGATAAGTGTATACAACTGCTGTTGTATTTTAAACGGGTTGGAAAGCAAGAAGGAACGGGTTGGGGCGGGGGGGGGAGCGATGTGTGCACCTGGTTGCACCTGTGCGCGTGTGACCCTGAGAATGGGCATGGTAAAGGGCCCGAGTGGATAGCTGCTTAACTTGGGAGAGAATGGGACACACTTCTGTGGTCTTGTAGCCCCGGACACCATTGAAAAGGGAATGAGGAAGGTTAAGTGTGCTTGGGGAAAGGAGGAAGAGGAGGAAGATGAAGAGAAAATGCTGGCAAACAAAATGGGAAAGAGAAAGGAAAGTGAGTCGCGGTTGCTGGTGCTGCTGGTTATATAGGACGAAATATATACATAAATGTATACATAGGTTTGCGAGAAGGAGGAACAGACGAAGAAATACGATGGTTGGAAAGAGACACGTATATTTACGCGCGCCCTCCCCTTCTTCTTCTCCCAGCAACGCCATTGTTGTTTGTCTCGCTGAATATTTTAATTGGATGGTAGAAAAGCTGATTTTACCTCCACTGCTCGTGTTATTTATCGTCTAACAATGCGTGCAAGACTGGTAATTAATTACCATGTTTTGTTACTTTATATAAAGATAGCAAGTTGATAGCAGGAGCTAACCGGCGACCAGCAGCGTCCTCTGCTACTACCGCGCGCTCTTCTTTCCTCCCAGCTCTCCGACCAACAAACCGCTATACAATGCGCAATTAGCGGGGCACCCCGAGAACAATGCCCACGGAGTCAGAGGCCTTTGAGGATAAAGGGAAGCGCCCCCGGATTTGCACATATTCCGCGCACTCCAATCTCGTTCTCCCTCTCCTTCCGTTTCTGCCGCCCTTTCTTTAGACTCCCGAAGTCTTATCTGTATGCATCTTCCTACCTCAAACATAATTCCACCTGGCCTATGACCCCCGAACCTCCCGCCGGGTCTGACCCTCCGAAAATATCGTTTCATCATTTGGAATTTTTCGTTTATAGAATCGTCTCATTCACACCAATCCTCGAATCAATCAAGTTCGATGGTAAGAAAAAAATGGGAACTGTGGAAAAATCATTTTTTTGAAAGAAGTTTTGATCAAAATTGAGACTCAATTGAATTGCTTGATTGCTGGAACCAAAATCTCAAGATTCTTGCATAAATTTCATCTCAATATCCTCTCATTCGCGAATCCTCGAATCAATCAAGTTCGATGGTAGGAAAAAAGTGAGAATAATCATTATTTTGGACGAAGTTTTGATCGAAATTGAGACTCAATTGAATTGCTTGATTGCTGGAACCAAAATCTCAAGATTCTTGCATAAATTTCATCTCAAAATCATCTCATTCACGAATCCTCGAATCAATCAAGTTCGATGGTATGGAAAAAATGAGAAAAATCATTATTTTGGACGAAGTTTTGATCGAAATTGAGACTCAATTGAATTGCTCAATTGCTGAAACCAAAATCTCAAGATTCTGGCATAAATTTTGATTTTCAATCATTGTAAAGTGATAAAAAAAAAAAAAATTTCGAATTTTCAATAAATTTTTCATCTGCAGATAGGACAATGACAGCCTCGTGTCATTTTTTATTCACGGAATGAAATGTGCGTTATAAAAAAGTTTATCACGTATCCGATGAGAGGAAAACAAAGTGGTGGTAGGAGAAGGTGGTTTTTCTCGTAAAATGATTAACCACGAGGCAAAAGTCTCGAGAAATATTATTTTTCTTATTTATATGATTATTCGTTGAATGAAATTAGCGAGCTGATTTCCTCGCTGTGAAATAACTTCCGGCTGTGTTGTCTGGATGAAGAAAACCTCTTACAAATGAGACTTTCTTCCTTGCCCACAATTCAGCTGGCAATCAACCATGAACAAAGTTATTTTTCTTATCGATTCGTCGACGAGGACAAATTAGATTGTAGCCTTTCGGAATGTATTTCCATTTGAATTATCCGTTCCTTCCAAGTTGTAGAAGACTCTGAGAAAATTTCTCAAAATCTGGACCTTAAAGAGCGATCTTTTGAACGACAAAAATGCAGCGCCCGTTCCTGAGATTCTAAACACTTGGGGACTGTGATTTTTTTTCTTCTCTCAGTTACGTCTCACGATGGACCGTGTGTTAGATCTATTTTACTACTGCTTTGTTATGTACACACGTATACGCACAATATACTAGTTTAACACTGTACGGTTTAGAAAGGATTTAGAAAGTTTCATACATTACGTAGAGACTGGTGCACAACGACGGACGTCTCTGCTCAATTACGGTGTTGTTGGCCAGCAAATGCGACTTGGTTCGCAAATGAATAAAAAAAAAGTATCTGTATCCAATGATGTCTGGAGGGAAGAGAGAGAATGAGAGAAAAAGAAAAAAGGAATTGAATCTTTCCGACAATTAACGACTCGCGGAGTTTAAATCTTGCGCAGACGTATTTTAACCTGCGTCTCTCTGATTATTCACAAATAAGAGTACGCACTCGGTAAAGCTTCCCGAGCTTCAAACGTCCCATGAAAACCATCAAACTCGAGGCCTCGCGATTCTTTTTTATTCCGCAGCTCCTCTACTTATTCGATCATTCTGAAAGTCACTAATAATCAGATTTAGACACTTGAGAGCTGGACGAGTTCACGTCAATTTGTCGAGTCATTGACGAGCGAAACGTTCCAATCACGGGTTAGAGACGATCCAATCCTTTCAACGTTTCGCAACGGCTTTGCCACGGCGATGTTTTTTTTTTTTTGTTATTCAAACATTTTCTACTGAAAATTGGGTCAATCTGACCCAAAGTGTTTTAGATCGTTGTATTCCGATGCATTTTTTGTTTTTTTGTACTAAATTATCCCTATTTTATGGCCCGGAGTTGATTTTTCGTTGCGATTAAATGCAAATTAATCGGTGACGGAAAATTATTGGGGTCAAAACGACCCAGTGTGTACTCGGAGGGTTTTAAATAAGAAGTTTTGAAAATTCAATTTTTCTCGGCCGAGTTTGGATTCCGAATCAACACTCAACACTCAACTCTCTTTGTCTTAAGAAGATCTTTTAGAGTGTTGATAAAAAAAAATGCCTGCGTTCGGTGGTTTGACGAAAAAGAATAAGAAAAAAAGGACCCTCGGCTCGGTCGGATAGCCCGAGGCGTCACTGCGATGTCACGGGATTTCTAGGTTAGCAATATCGAGAAAGAGAGAGAGCAAATGCAATTATTAGCAAGTGATTGGTGAGGGGAGAATGTGTAGCGAAGTATGTAACGCGTATTGATCGTTTTGCGACGTGGAATCATGCGTTCTAATCAAATAAAACTATTGACACGAATGTAGCAACGTCTCCGTTATATATCTAAAAGCAAACGAAGAGAATTATATGAAAATATCGACAAAGTGTAATAATTCGTGTTGGTTCCGATTTTTCAAGGAGATTCGTTTCGACTCTTGATTCGGAGAGTCTTCGCAATCGGCAGACGTAGGAAGGAAAACAAATGCAGTCCAATTAGCCGCTTAAAATGTGAAAAGGTGTGAGGGTCGTAAAAGGAAGAAAAAAAAAATTTGTTAGCGAGCCTTTTTGTTTTCCTGTAAACAGTAACGCAGCATCCAAGACTTGTAGATCATTGCGGTTCGTCAACTTGTCTCCCCCGTCTCTCGAAGTTTTTCTCTCTATCCCGTTCCTTTTCTTTCCGGAGATATCGTTGGATAGCACAGACGAGAGAATGGAGAACGAGCAACAGTAGAAATGTGTTGAGAGGCGAAGGTTATAGTGACGAGAACAACAAGATGAGCGAGGGCAGAGAAACACAGACGACACTTCATCAGCTCAACCGCCGCAGCCTCTGCATTGTCATTTATACCCCGCGATACACGCTTTCGCGCTTTCTACCCCATCCATCGTTAGCCTCGCTGTTTCTAACACCACCAATACATATACACGCATATATATGTGTGTGTATTCGTATTTATGTGTGTAAGAGTTTCGCTGAGTGTACGACGAGCATGACTTCTGCCTAACTGTGTCTTCTCACCCTCAATTTCTTCTTCTCGTGAATCTCTGTTTGCTGCTTCCGAGCTCTTTAGAAATTCATCGCTTTTGTTACATTTAAGCTCCCTTTTTTTCACCACCCTCCACTAATTTTTTTTCTGTTTTTCAATTTCTGTTTGGACGTTCGAAAACCCTTGCCTGCGCATTTTCTTCATTCGGATTTTCTCCGAATGATGCTTTTTCACCCTGCAAGGACATACTGGGTCAATTTGACCCCGGAAATTTTCTGTCGCCGATTGTTTTGGCATTTAATTATCGTTTCGGTATAAAAATTTTAGATAAATTTTATCTCTCGAGAGAATTTGTGCTCCGAATTGTTGAATTGATGCGGAAAAGTCTCCAAGACAATGCAAGTTTCACCGACTCATTTTGGCCGATATTTTGAGGTTGTACACGCGATTATATATCCGACGATTCCGATAGAGTCCGAAAAAGATATTTGCATGAAAATGACGATAGCACAGGAAGGAGGAGCCGTTCAGAGGGCTGTTGGCGAGAGCCAATAATTGCAATAATTGTCGACTGGTAGCAGAGGATCGTTGGGTCGTCGAGCAGGGGTTGCGAGAAAAGGGGAAGGAAAAGCAGGCTGCTGCGGGGCTTTTAGAGGAAATATGCCACAGTGCTGGAGAAGCACTTGGGAGGAAGAAGGCGCGAAGCAACGGACAGGGTGTCCAACGCTAAAGTTCCTATGTACGAGCTGCGAGCGCATATGGAACAAGTGGTCGCTTGATTCTCGACTGATTGTTCCATTCTCAGAGCTTACTGCACAGCATCCCTCCCTTCTTCCCTCTGGTTTCTATGCTCCCTGGAGCACAGTCTCTACCCACGTGAGATCGAACAGAGAGAAACGTCTCTTATTTCTCTGCTCTGCGGCTTTCGCCGTCTCTCTTCTTCATGGCTTTCATACATTCTCACCTCGACCTATTACCGCACCCTCATCCCTCACAGTTCCCACTGTCTCAACTCATCCTCATCCTCCGTACAGACTATACGCTACGCTGCAACCAGAGCAGCATAGAGAGACCGTTACAAACATTTACCACCCGCCGACGCACCACCTCAACGTCCTTTATCCAGCGAAATTTTCTCTCTTTCATTCTCCTCTCCGTTTCCCTCATCTTTTCACACTCCTCTCATTTCTGCCTCGCGCTACAACACCATACACAATTTCCAGAATGACCACAGTGTCCACAACACGTCCGGAATTGTCGACGAAAAACCCGCCAGCATAGAAATACAAAAGTGGAGAGAGCAAACGGACAAGAGCAGGGGTTTCTCTTCACGTATATAATCCTGGCGAATCGTCACCAAAGAGACGACGTTGCGGACCAGACAAACTACGACCAACACTAAACAATCGACGCTTCCTTGGACCCATGATTGGCTGTATTGTTTCCTCCTCGTTCATCGACCGTGCTCCACACTGGACAATATACATCTTCTTCCTTCCAGCCCCATCCAAACTTCGCACTCCATAACCAACGACACCATATTTCGAAATTTCACCAGCAACTCGCAACTGAACAAGTCTCCGAAACAAAATGCATTTAATTCGACTCACGCAATGGCCCGTTCGATGTGACTTTTTCTTTCTTTTTCATCGTCAAGGAATTTTTGAAATGTTCACAAAACAATTTGGCGACAACTTATCAGAGATTTTTGTCATCGCAATCGTGCATTTTGTCGCTAATTGTTCGGAGGGGCTCAAAATATCGTTGAAATCACAATTTTTTTTTTTAATATCACAAAATATGGAGGCGGTGACCATTTTCAACTAATTTGGGGTTTCAATTTTCCAGTGTGACGGCTGCTTGTCAAATGGGAAAAAGTTTGTAGCTCGGCAAAAAAGAAAAACGGTTTAAAAACTGTAAATTCAAAACTTTTGGTCGGAAACATTTTCGAAGATAAAGAAATTCTTCGGAATTTGGTCAGAAATACAAAAATAATGAATCTCTTGTCTCGATTGAGAAAATGTAAATATTGCAAATGCCGGACGAATCAGAGTGTCAAATAAAAATGAAACAATCAAGAAGAATCTCGCTCGGTTCCCCCCGTCTCCTCTGCTGCCTTTCCCTCAACCCTCTTCTGTATGATTGCCCGTATTGTCTGCAGGAACTCGTCAGACAATGCTCCGCGAGCAGTTTATCTCGACGCACACACACCGACACGTCCTCAAGGCGTTTCACACACTCATTTCATCCGGAACCCCTTTCGAGATTATATGTGCCGGGCTACAGGTTATCAAACACAAAGAGGGCGGAATCGAGAGTGTGATTTTTTCTGCTTCTATATGCTCCATGGTAAAAATACCATCAAAAATATTCTTTGAATATCTAGAGATTTTTTTTTTAACATGACCAGAATTCCTCATTTTTTTCACGTGGAACTGGCGACATTTATTTTCTCGAGCTTTTTCTAAAAAAAAAAAACGAAAAACAAAAGTTGAACTTAAAAAATTAATAAAAGAAAAAAATTTGATTGAATTAAAAAATAAAATTGAAAACTGATAGAAAAATAGTGAAATTAAATTTCTTAAATGACAAAATACGACTCGTGACTTTGAACGAATCATTCAACCCCAAAATTGAATGCTCCTCGTTACCCGCTCTCGACCCTTCGCGAGTTCAATCTTCGCACAATGAAAGTTTCCGCAACTAATAATCCCTTCTCCTTATTCTTTTGTGCAAAGTGCCTCAACAGACAAGTTACGAATATCAAGAGTTTGTCGAAAGTCTTTGATCCAAAGGCGAAAAGCAAGGCACACGCGAAAGCAGTGCGATCGAAATGCCGTGACTCGTTTTGCTCGAAATATGCAAAATCAGTGAAAAATTGCTGGATAATTGGCATAACTTGTAACAGAGTTTAAGTTATCGCTTGAGGCAACAGAATTGTTTATTTCGGAGCGTGGCATGGCGTGCTAAGGTATTCGACGGGCCAGATTCCGCATCAAACCCACACTGGAACGAAAATATTGTTGAAAAAGATCGATATTTCATTGGATACGTCCGACTAAACGTTTTTTTTTTTTTTAATCACGAAATTTTTCTCATCGCATGCAGAAATTTTCGAGAAAGTCTCTCCGAACGGTGAATTTTTGTAATTCCAACGGTCAATTGTCAAAATTACGAAAATTTTGACGAAATTTCATTTTTAGTGCATCCGAGAATTTCTTTATTCACAAATATTTGATCCCCATGCGCAGGCTCATGATTTTCCCAAACCCACCAAAGTTTTTATGTTCCGTAGTTAATATCGAAAAATCTCGAGTTAAAACAAAAAAAAACAATCACTTCTGTCGTTTTTGCTCAACAAAAACGTGCATATGATGGCAATAATGAGAGCCGTGCGGAGATTAAGTGCAGCATGTGGAAGCAGCTTCATGAATAATGTAGGCTGATTAAAAGGGTGCGCGCGATTGAACGTCGAAAGGAAAGTTGAAGAGCCGATGGATCGTAAAGACTGCTCGCGGGTCCAAGAGCGTCGGTAATCGTGGTCGTAGGATTCATGGACGTGAGTACAACACATGAGAGAAAAATATACGAATCCACTGAGAATGAAATTTAATCAAAAACGTCGATATTTTGTTGATCACGGTAAACAAAATATTTCTGTGTATAATTTCAAAATTTTCATAATTTCGACAATATTTTTATTTCTAACGCAACCGGCAGCAAAACTTACGATTGGAATGACAAAAATTAACTTTTCGAAGAGACTTTCTACAATTTTTCTCGCTACAGTGACAAAATTTTTGTAAAATTTCGAAAAAATTTTATTCGAACGGATCCAGCAAAAATATTTTCTTTTCAGCGATGAATTTTACAAAAATGGACAGTTGATTTTGCGAATAAGTGAAATCGGTAGATGTCGCTGGCGCATGGACGCAACGGACGAGATTCGAATCGAAGCGATGTGTGCGTGCGCGTTTGTGTACATATTTGTGCTGTATAAATGGAGGGGAATTTAAAGTTAGACAAGAGGTAGATTATGACGTGTTCTTAAGTGCGCTTACCTGGGGCACCTTGCGCGGACGCTCGCAGAATATATTCGTCGAGATATACATACGTATATCTCGTAAATAAAATGAATGTAAAGGTGCGTGTATGGCCAGTCGGTGGGTTCTATCGCAGTTGCTCTCTTTCTGATGGCAAGTTGGTTATATTAGTGGATTGGTGAGGAAGAGAAAGAGAGAATAAGAAAGAGAGAGTATCGCAGAAATGTGTATTGGCTCTGGGAGGATAAGTTGAGACTCGTATATGTCTCGCCATTATAACAGACCTTCGTCGACAAAAATAAAAATAAGAGCAATTAAATATCTTAATTAAGGCTATTAATCAAGTTGTCGAGGATGCGGCTCCCGTGTGTACCGCTGCTACGGTGGCCTTCCTCTCTCTCTCTCTCTTTTTCTACCTCTACGTACACGAGAGCTGCGGCTGTTCTGATTCTGGAATGGTATCGCGAGACCGCGAGAGGGAAGCCTCGTGAATTTCTTGCTCCGTCGATGCAGCATCACTGGACCAACGCCGCGCGCGGATAATCACGTGCGTGTGCGCGCGTTCGCCGCGACTAGCAAAGAGAAAAAGACAGAAACAAGCGAGAGCAAGAAGAAAAAAGAAAAATAAGCTGGAATGAGAGCGAGAGACGGAGACGCCTGCAGACCAGAGAGAATGGAAAGAGAGATGCCTCTAAGGAGTGCGCAGCGGACTTGCTCCTGTTCAAGTCAGAGAAGCTGCAAAATCCCTATCGGAGCAAACCCAACAGATTCACTTATAGAGCCCGGCGAGAGGAAGGAATAGCGAAGGAGCGTTATAGACATGATGCACGAATGCGTACGCGCGTATATATGAACAAACTTCTCTCAAGAACGTGATCCACAATGGCGCTATGCTGTATATAGGACTCGAGGCGATATATGTGCTGTACAAAGATATGCCGAATCGGGAAAAAGCCTAAAGGCATTACGCTCGTGCACCACCTTATTAGGATCCGCCTCGCCACTCATACACTTTTACCTGATTACGGAATTTTTTCCTTCTCCGTCCGTTTTTTTTCCTTATCTTTTCTTGTTTTTTTTTTTCAAGTATTTATACCTTTTTTTTTATTCTTCTAGCTCTCTGTCTTCGGGTCCGTAGCCTCAAGCACAAGAGAACTGGAAAATTGTGTTTCGCTCCATTCGCACGACAACCACGCCGAGTATAATGATTATGGAGCTGTGGAATCTCGACGATGAGCGATGCAGACAAATATGCTCGAGCGAGAAAGACCGAGACAGACTGAGGAAGATCAACCACGCAGACAAAAGTTATTTTTTATGCTAATTCATTTTTCGAGGTTTCGTTTTCATCGCCTATCAGGAAACATCGACACGCCAGCATCTCAAATATGAATCGTTAATCGAAATTCTTGTTTATTGTTTGCAATAATTGCTCAAATTGGTTGGGAGCGAAAAATTGGTTGGGATTTTTTTTTTTTTGTAGATGTCGGGGATTATGAACAGCAGGCGGCTCTTATTTTCTGTATTTTACTCCGGCAATCGGCTAGAGAAATCTCCGATCGTTTCCAGCTCGTGCGCTCGCGTCATATTCGAAACGAACGATCGTTTGAACTCTCGAGTGAAATGCATAAGAATTCCAGTTTGCAGAAAGGTTTGCTCGCGACTGTAGTTCGCGCGGCCACAATTGACGCAGCGCTCATGTTCTTTTTTCTTCTCTCTCTCTTCCTCGCTTTCAATTGCCGTATATTTTCGCATATGATGTTCCACCAATCGAACCATCAAAAGAGAACGAGCATGCGAGAGATCTCATGGGAAAATTCATTCAGAGAGTATCTCTCTCCCGATGCTTGGCTCTCGTTCGCTGCTGCACATGATAAAACTCTTTTCTTACGTTCCGCGAGGCTTTTAATTCCCGTGGCCTGAGCTTTCTACATTCGATCCTTTTGCCTCTCTGCTGTTACGATGCAGCTGCAACTGTACACATTTCATTCTCTCTCTATACGCAGCTTCCAGCTTATTTTATCGACCTAGCAAGACGCGATTCGTGATACTCGTCCCGTCTTTCATGTATTTTCAACATACTCGCCAACGCGCATAATGTCATCGTGAGATTCTAACGAGATCGTCCTCTGCTTATTATGATCCTTCGTTATTATCTCCATCTCGTGGCTAAACTTTTCCGCATACGAAAAGTAGCGGATTTTATGAATTAGTGTACCGACCATGAAAACTTATTCACGCTCTCGAAAATATATTCTTTCCGTCACTCATTTGTTTTGCTTTAAATTATCGTTGTTGCGCCCGTCGCGTTCCTTTTTCCAATTATATGCATCTAAGAATAATTGAATCAACTTATTTAAATAATATTCAATAAACATCATGAGATTTAGACGTTTTAAATCATTTGATTCAATTATTTGAATAATTTTTTATAAATATGATAAGATTTTAATATTTTTCGAAATCAAATTAAATAATTTGAATAAAATTTGATAAATATAATAATATTTCGATATTTCAAATAATTAAATTGAATAAGTTTGAAAAAAATACAATTTTTCATTATTTCGCGGTCGTTAGTCCACGACGATGGGAAAATTGGAATTTAAAATACGAATTCAAAAAACAGTGAACGAGATTCAGCGAAAATTAGTCGTTAATTTACCTGAAATTAATTGTCGCACAGAGAGAAAAAAACGATTATTTGGAATATCAATTAATCGGGTATTTGTATTTTGTTCGAGAAGGCCAAAAATTCTGGAGAATAACGATCTGGGATGGGATGTTTAACAAGATCCATACAAAATCAAAGTGCGTATGTTCTTCCTGCTCTGCTGCTGCGGGTCTTTTAGGCCCATGAAGCCTTCTTATGCAACGACGATAAATATCGCCACTTTATGATACGTGGAGAGTTGCTGGATAAAATACCAACGAGCGAGGATTACGAGGACGAGAGTTCCTGCTTATAAGGAGGCCGCAGGCTAAACACTTCTCCCGTCCACGGTCGAGTTGGATCTGAGCTAGAAATCCGCTGGTTAAACCCTCTCGATTTATCCTTCATATGCCCGCGATCTTTGCTGTTTTCGTCCAGCATTCAAAACTGACCTCACTGAAACGAAAATTTTGTGGAAAAACATCGATATTTTTCAAAAATTACAAAAATTACAAAAGAAAATCTCTTCGAAAAGTAAATTTTCAACAAAATATCGACGTTTTTCAACAAAATTTCATTTTTAGTTCAATAATTCGCGCTCGTAAGAGTCAAATTCCCAAAATTGCAAATTGCAAACTTTGTGCCTTCCATTATTTTCGTCGTAAGATAATTTTTTGAAAAAATAATCTTCAAAAAATGAAACGAAACTCCTAATCTCCGAGCTCCTAGATTCGTTGGTGTCGTGACGCTTTTCGTTTCGGCTGCGAAGAAAGAATTGGGCGATACATAAACTTAATAAAACACATACAGAGGGCGACCGAATTTTCTCGTAAAATTTCTTTACGATGGTTTTAGATCGATGCGACTCGTCATATATTTCATGAAGAGAAATTCTTGACCACGTGCTGAGTCCGTGATTGATAGGTGCAGTGCTCCCGCCTGTGGTGTGTCTTACTCACGATCGTTAACCTTTATAATTTTCCGGTATAATGATCCCTCCATCAAGGGAGATCAACGAATAAATCTATGACAAAGTACAATCATGGGGCCACTCAAGTCCGACCAATACCGAGGCTCAGAGTCACGGAGCCACGATTCGGGCTGATCCTATTTCTGCTCCAGATTGTCTTAGATTTTATCTCTCCTCAATTTACAATTCGTCAAACTCCGAAATATCTCGGTATCATTTTTCATCCATTTTTCAATCGATTCTAACAAATATTTAAATTATTTCCATCGGAACACTGACAACCCTTCGGCAGACACACATGGGTCTGAGTTGTCCAGTTCAGCCTCTCTTTCTATCGATCAAAAACTACTTTTTCGAATTTTTTCACATTTTTTAAACGAGTCCAAATGCAGTAAAAACGATAAGCCGCCCCAGACCCATGTGTGTCCAGGGAGGTGTGCTCATTGTAGTGTATACCCGAAGGGTTAACCAAATATTCCATTTGGATTGGATTTCGATAAGCTGGAGAAGAAAATTTTGTTCGAAAAGATCGATATTTCGTTGGATTACGTTCGACTAAACGTTTTGTTGAAAAATAACAAAAATTTTGTCATTGCAGCAAGAAATATTCTGAAAAGACTTTTCGAAAAGTAAATTTTCGTCAGTCCAATCGTGAACTCAGTTAACAGTTGCATTAAAAATGAAAAATATCGTGAAAATTACAAAAATTTCGTTCAACAAAATATCGAAGTTTTTTGAAAAAATTGAATTTTCATTGCAACACCGATCGAATCTTCTCTAATTTTTGGCCGGCTCGGTAGTTGCATCTGGAGATCGCAGCCAAGTGTGTTTTGGAAATATCGTAGAGGGCATGTGAAATTCCAAGCGGGATGAATGTGGGAAGATGTAGCAAGATGTAGAAGTTCTCGGGACTGGGTTGCAAAAGGACACCCTGGGGAAGTCTGGAGCAAGGAAAAGGGAAGCAAGAGAGGAAAGGAGTGAAGGGATTTATTGGATGAGAGAGAAAGAGGGAGTGGGAGCAGAGAGTAAAGAGGGAGCAAGCTTTGGTACAAGGGTAGGTAGGTCGACGTGCTATATTGTGATGTAATTAGGTTGTCTGGAACACTCACGTCACGTCATGGAGCGAGAGCTGGTGATACAAGGCGCGGATGGAGACATAATGCGAGACCCTGGCTGTATAAGAGCTCCACACACATTTGGCAACGTCTCTGCGAAGCCTCTTGGGGAGATTCAGCTCCTTCGTAGTTGCTCCATAGAGACGAAGCTGTACACTAAACTGCACATACCATTCTACACTATAATATGTACACTTTGTCACATAGCGTTGCCTAGACGAAGCAAATAGCTTAGAACGATGTGATGTGTGTGTGTGTTCATGGTGTGAGAGTTCGAAGGAGAACCTCCAGGTCCGTTAGTAATCAAACCACATGTTCATTAACATTTCCATCATATAGTCTTCCAAGATGAGAAAGACAGGGGGAGAAATGAGCGAATTCATACTGCAACTAATTATTGATATTATTACTAGTAGTCTCTCGCTCAAGCCTTACGTGTCTTGACTAATAACAATATAAATATGCTCATGTTCCAAAAATCTCAGAGAGAGTTAAATTATTGCACGAAATCGTCGCAAATACACACTGGGTCATTTTGACCCCGACAACTTTCTATCATCGATTATTTGGCATTCGATAGAAATTTTCTGCCATTGAGTTTTCGTTTTGCTCGAAAAATAAATTTACAAAAAATGCATCTCCACCGGAATACGACGATTTGAAAGAGGGCTCGGGTCAAATTGACCCAGTATGCACTTTTGAAGGGTTATTTGGATTTTCAGAAATGCAGATTTTCGTTTTGTGGTGAAATTTTTGCTTAATTTGCCTCTGAAGTGTTTCGATTCATGGCCCTGTGAAAAGGACCGGAATCTACACAGTGTGTGTGATCGTGAGTGTGTGTATGTGTGTGTGGGGGAATATTCTCGGATTGCCGGATCTCGGATCGAAATTCAATGTGACGACGATGATGATGGAAAAAATTCTTACAGTCTTATTGTCATGCAGCACAGCAGCCAAAAGGACCCGTTAGCAAATCCTCGTCAGTGTATATCCACGCAGGAGCAGGCGATGGAACGAGTAAATGATGGGTTATCTTGGCTTTCGCCTGTGTCCCGTCTCGAGTCTCCGCTTTTGAATCACGTCGCCGCGCGCGTCTCCTCAGTTCTCTCTCGTTTATTCTCCCTCTATGCTTTTCTCTTCTTTTTATTATATAATTTTTGTTTACTCGTTTTTTTCGCTCCTCTGTTTTTCGTATGGTTTCGTAATCACAAGCTCCTCGCCCAGGGTCCACGTGAAAATAATATACTCCGTGTGCTGGCCATCCGCGAATTATGAGACTCGCGCCAGTGTATAAGCAACGAAAAGAAGCAGCAGCAGGCGATTGATCGGGCCCGAGCCAATTGCAGCAGCATCTCAACAACCAGGAGCATCGTACACATTGTGCGAGCACCCCAAAGATCAGTGCCTCCCTCCGGCATCGCCGATGCAAAATATAATTTGATCTCGAATTTTTGTACCCAACGTTGCAGTTGCATGGAGATTTTTTTATTCATTTTTTTTTCCACTTCCCCCTTGTCTCATTGCAACGAGCGCCATCGAAAATTCCCTGCTCCGAGCCGATCATCTTCTCGGAAATAAATTTGCCGCGTCCTCCCAAGTTTTATCCGCGCGCCGTTGACAAACGTTCAAATTTTTCCAAACGTGTCCAAAAGACGTTTTCAGCCCAATTTATCCGGATCAGAAAAAAAATTGAAAACCTTTCAATTTCGGTCACGAAAAATCCATCAACTTCGTCAATTTTTTCGATATCTTTCGCATTAAGGACGAGGACGTTGCCTGCAAAATTTCCTATCGATATAATTCCTTTTAATTTGCACCACACAGCTCGCGCAATTTTAAGAGACTTCACCATATAGAAAGCAAGATATTATTTATGAAACTCACAATTTCCAGTCGTTTATCACATAAGAGCGAGTTTTAAGTGTTTCAATTTTCAACATTAAATATTAAGATTTCTAAATGATGGAGCCTCTTGAAATTTTGCACACGCTTTTATGGAACGAATTCTGGAATTTTGGATTATTTTATATCAAATACAAATCACCTCGGACAATCTTGAAATTAGATCATGTTGTTCGTCAGTCAACTTGTCAAAACTTTTTAAAACGAACTTGGGCTCGCGAACGATTTTGTATGTAAGAAAAACCTAAAATAGTTTAGATTTGACCGTCGCCGCATACAACGTCCTTAATAAATGTGGAAAAATGAGTTTTTTAAAAAGTCGAAATGGATGTGCTCGGATATTTGATGATGCAAAGGGTTAAGCTGAATTCTGAAAGCCGCACGGAGAATAAATCGCGGCAAAACTGGATGTGACGTTTCCGGATATAAGATGGAAAGCCGATGGAACGATCAGTGATTAGTTTTGCGTTGCCGCGTACATGCCAATCTAACTAGGAAAAAAGGGAGGCAACTTTTTCGTCGTGACACGAGACATGTAAAGTATGACGAAATGTAATGCGAGGATATAAGAAAATTCATGGGGAACGTTGCGAGTTGGACGCGGAATGGAAGACTTTGCACGAGGAAAGAGCCGAGCGAAGTAAAATCGAGTTGTGGAATTCAATCGTTCGGGTGGACGATTCGCGACAGGCCGCGCATTGCCAGGCGTAATTTTTTTACTTTGGAAACTAAGATTGCTTTCGATTTTTCTCCGGAGAGAGGCGAGGAAGAAGAGACACGTCATTTTCCTCGAAAGAGTTGGAACGCGCGGCGTGTGAAAGTGATGAGAAAAATAATTCCCTCTCTCTCTCTCGTTTTCCACGGTTTTTCGTATTGAATATAAAAACTCAATCGTTTTTTCGCGTTTTCTTGCTCGCGTGAAAATTTCTGAAATATAATTAATGACTTTATGGCCAGTGGGAAAAATTCTGCGTTGCGAGAGGAAAAGCAGCGAAACTACTGCGCGCGCGGTGCTAGTTTGGAGGGAATTATCGGGCGCATAGCGGCCCACGCAAATTTCATCAACGAATCGTCTCATTTCCACAGCTTTCTGGCTGAGCAATCCGCGAGAAAAGGTAGCAGCAGGTTTTACAAGCAATACAATCTTGCTCAAGTCTTGTTGTTTTGTATTCGGAATGTCGCGATATGCCAAAGGACGTAAATGCCAAAAGTAAACTTATGGGATTGACGCCTTTTTCATTATCAGGCAAAAACACGCTGCGGGATACTCAATGACGTGACAAGAGTAACGAGCCACTCGATAAATAACTGTCGATCGCGCCGAGTATTGCTCTGTACATGAATACTCGGCTCTCTCGCGCTTGCGACGCAATCTCCTGTGTTTTACCAATATTTACGCATATATTGCGTGCGTACACGTATAATTCTCTGTCTTTACGTTTCCCGCGTCCGTATGTAAGACTCTCAAGAGATTTGCCGCAGATACACGTAAATAAGTTTCCTTCACGCACTCTCTTACTCTTCCTCTCGCATTCCTTTTTCCTTAATTCTCCATCTCTCGTGCTTGGCACTTTTTCCTCGACAACACACACGTTGGACGATCCGACATCTTATCTTAACTGCGCCGAACGCATTGGCGCCTTTTCTAACTCAATCACCGTCAAATCCTTCGTACTTAAAATCCCGCAAACTAGTAAATGAACCTTCTCCGCAACGTGGTCACACGTGCATGCTGCACTCACACGTCCCAACCGAGCATCCACTTTGCACACACATCGCAGGCTCTCTCATTACTTCGTTCTACCGCGTACGCAGAAATTTGTATCTGTGCACATTGCCTACGTTCCAATCGTGTTTTCGACTTTTCAATTTATTGGAGGATTGTATCATTAGTGCGTAATTAGTGCACGACCATGCTGGAAATTGGACCACCAACATTTCATGATAATATCGACACCGAACCCGTACAACAGCTGCGCAAAATTATGTGGATCGATGCACGTAATTGTGCATTTTTTTACCTCCTGCGGATCACACGAGTCTTTTGGACCCAGGCGACAACTTTTTTCCGGACTGCAACAACTGTGCAACCTTGCAGTAGAATCAATGGAGAATTTTTCCAGATCTTTGTGTCTCTAAAGACGTGAGACATGAACGGCAATTCAGAGTGAATTAATATTCCAATTTTTATATTTTATTAACCCTCCGCGAATAAAATCGACTCATTTTGACCCAAACGACAAAACGTTCTCAAAAGTCTTGTTTTCAAAACGTTTTATTCGTAAATAAAAAATGCAACGGACGTAAAAACCATGGAATCTTAAAGTAGAATCAATGGAAAGTATTCCAGAATTTTTTGACATTTTTGCCTCTCCAGATACGTGCGATGTAAGTGACAGGACAAAAAGAATCCATATGAAGCCAGGATGCCATAAAAAATCATACATTTGGTCCGCAGAGGGTTGATGATTAAATGCTCAGCACCTCGGAGGCATTTCTTGTACACGGAGAAAACGAAGTCGAAAATTATTAAGGAATATGCTAGAAATCCAGTTACTAATTCTTGAAAATTATAGTATTTTGAGTACAGTTTGGAAATTACAGCAATATCTCGAATGGCAGTGCAACAAATCGTTCTAAACAGTATAGTAAAACGTGATCATCAGATTAAAACCGATTTTACAATTTAGCATAGCGATTAAAGAAAATCGCAATGATCATGGCAAACAAAGCAATACGTGTGATAAAATTTCACACATGTTCGATATATATCCATATTGGGATAATAGAATTTTACTATGTCGACGGTTTAAATTTGAGATATTCTCACTCATAACGGAATTCTTATCTGACATAGTAAATTGTTCATGAAAACAAACGTGAAATTCATTATCGCGCGCATTACTGTTTCTTATTCATATAGAACTGTTTATAATTCATGCTAAGAAAAATTGTAAGTGTGGAAAAATACTATGCTGTTTTGCAATTGGTGCTACTATTCTTTTACTTCTTAACCTTCATATAGGACATTTTCCCAAAACATTTTATTTCTTACTAAACAAAACGAATCCGTTTTCTCCGTGTACGTTGAAGAGAGCTGCAAATTTTGAATGAACCTGTGCAACAGCCAAGACCCTTCGACATGTGAGAGAAAAGAGACACATAGCCCAGGAGTAGGACGATAAAGAGGCATGGAGTGGAGCAAAGATTTCCTCGACTTCCTTGACAAGAGGGAGAAGTGAGTTCCACCAATTCCCAATTCTATAAACGGAGGCGAGAGGCTTCCAGCAACGGTAACGGTGGTTTACTATGTCGAGAGGGCGCATTTGTCAGGGTGCGAGAAACAATCGTATTTCCGAAGGAATTACTACTGACGACCCATGCAATATCGGCACGGATATTGTTTTGCGAAACATCGAGTTCCGGTTGGGGTGATAAAGTCACCCTAAACTTCTGTGTAGTTATTGTCGATGGCACACATATCCGCGACGTCTATACAAACGCACTGGTGGAAATTTCGACACCATTCAGTCTTTTCGACATGTTCGCGAATTCAACACTAAAATTTCTCAGTTATTCCTCACTCAGTATTTCTACAATAAAAACCCAATTCCCAACTACGGAATTGGGGGAACTCAACACCAAATGTATAATAAAAAAGAAGATCGACTCGTATTTCACAAAAAGAGAAAAGAGGAGACAAAAAATGTGACGGTTTGTTTAGCGATTGAGAAGCAACAAGACAATTTGTTGAAAAGTCCTCAACAAACATTTTCCCATTTATTGTATCGGATCCTACATACAGAATCGACAGTTTCTAGTTTCAGAAACGCCTGCATGCAAATGTGATTTATTTATTCGTGTGTAGATGCGAATACTCTGCACGCATTGTTCATTGAGTGAACAAAGACTTCCTGGAGAAGCTGTAACGCCACAGAGCTATTGTTGTTTCGAACTATAGTGGAATATCGGATTGCGAGAGTTAGTGGTTTGTTCTCTGCTTCCCAAGATCGTGGTACACGCGAGCAATATACATAGAAAAGAGAGAAGGGTGAGGGTTGATAATTGTTGGTTGGAGGGTGACAAAGACCATGAGGAAACTATTTACTGATCGTTTCAAAAGTTGCCAAAAGTTGTCTTTAAGGAACTCCCGGTCAATGTAATTCTCGAAAATCGTTTCCTCAACATTCTCTACACCATTTCCCTAAGTTTCTCCCCACTTCTCGGTTTCCTCTCTCTTTTCCATGAGCCCACAATCCTAGACCAAGTTGAATCGAGGTTAACAGTGTACCAGTATGGCAAGCGAGGGTTGTTTTCCCGCGCAAATCCACTTCCGCCGAGAATAAAAAGACAGAAACGGCGCGGGTTGCCGAGGATGGAAATACAATTACATCCATAACCCAGGCATAACGTTTCTACGTGCGAGAATTGAAGACAGCACGGTGAAAAGCCAATGCAGAGAGAAGGGAGCAGAAGAGAAACATTGGAGTAACGATGCTTGATTGTATAAGCTAGGAGCAGCAGGATATTCTGTTAAACAAACAATATTAAATCAACAAATGCAGTTACCTTCACGACAACAGCCCAGATATTCAGTTTTTATTCTCCTTGTCACAGCAACAAGCCAGAAAATGCTCGTCAGCCAGGAGAACAAATAAAAAGCTAAAATCATTTCTTCATCGACAGCTGTTTTTTTTCATACTCGTTCATCATCAAAATCCTGATAAATTACCGATTCCGAACTATCAGGAAGAGGACATTATGAGGCTCAACTCTCAAAGGACTCATTCAAACGTAAAAAAAGGATAGCAAATAAAGTTGCTCCCAAAAATCGACTTTTGAATTTTCTATCTTTGTTAATTTCTAAAAAGCAACTCTGCCAATATAGAAAAGTTCGGACTATGCAGGTACGCGTCAGTTTCTCCTCCACTTGATCCAACACCAACACAAATGGATAAAATTAAATCAAGACTTATTCAGTCCTTCATACATGAGATTTCTCCATTAGTTTATTATTGATTCGGCAAAAATATGCAATAGATTGTAAAAACAAGTACGACTAGCGGAATATCCGCTTTTTAGTTTGACCAGCATCAGAATAGTATTAATAGGTGGATGAAAGTTTAATGCTCCTGAACGTAGGGGGAATGAGATGCAAAGTGCATAAAAAGAGGTGTTTATCACAGTCTGAATAATGATTGGAATAAAGTAAAGAGGAAACCGGCTTAGAGCGACGAGTCTAATTCGTTATAGTGACATTTCTGATGGGGGCCCTATGTGGGATCGCCTACACACGCGTGCATCCTGTTTATTAGTGATATCAGAAGAGAATCGTGTCGAGTGAAATAAAATTAAAAGAAAGTATAATAAGTGGCACCTGATCGTGAGAGGATGGGGCGTCATTACCGTTATAAAATCGGGACATGCGAGAAGAAGTGATATCGATAACTCCAGATTTATAAGCATGCTGGTAGCTTGATGATCGGCTGCAAGTTGCTCAAAAAATAACAAACTAGAAATTCTCTTCCATCTCCGAGCTTCTGTACAGACCGGTATAGTGAAAAATCGTTATCGCCATTTCGATACCAGACTGAGATAGGCATCGAAAGAGACCAACGAAGAACCTGCACGAACCATCTTCAACGTCACCTCCCAAATTATGTCTTACAAGCACACGAATTCAGACCACCAAAATCGGCAATTCATCAATACAGTCGTAAAAATGTTCGACAAAAGATCGACAAACGATCGTTTAGCTCGATTTTATAAATTTTCCTCCTCAAGTCTCTTCTTTATTCCTTTTTTAAAATTACTCAACGAAAATATTTCGTAAACAAGTAAAAATCGTCTGAGAGTCAATTTTTAATTATTCGATCGATTTATTCCATGAGAATCGTATTCAATATCGCTAATGCGATCTATACAGTAAGAAACCTTGAGAACTAAGTTACCGCGATCGTTACAATAATTAATTATTATTGCAAGCATATTAATAAGAATAAATTTGAAACAGTAATTGTCGAAATGCGAGAGGCATGGGAAATAAAACATGTATATATTGTTGGTCGGAGTGATCTTTTTCGAGAATTTATTGTACGTGGTTTGTTGCTGGATTAGCATTCGTTAAAACGATGTACACACACACAGGCATGTATATATTGTAGAGCAGAATGTTGAGTATTCGAGTAAATTCAGACTCGAACCGACAGCTCATAATTACATTTGAATAACTGCTGATGCCTACGAGCGTCAGCCTGAGAAACTAGTGTGTCGAAGATTCGACGTTAAAATTCGTCGAAAGCCATAAAAAAAAGGCAGCTATACGTATATACACATAAAGGTACATATAAATTCTTTAACTCGGCGGCGGCGTTGTGTCGACGGTAATATTACGAGGGGATAGAGAAGGAACAAGTGTGTCTCTAGTAATGTTGCGAGGACCTGCTGTCGTGTTATATATTGGCGCGCAAGACGAAAAGAGAAAAGGCGGCAAGTAGCAGAGGAGTGAAGGAGATCGAGAAAAAACGAAGAGAAGGTGGAATTTATGGTCAACGATAGAGTCTAAAAATGTATACTCGCGCATATATTTATTTATGGGGCGCTACTAATGCGGAATATAACGCGCCCGAGCGCGGGGTGAGAGAGCTATGCGGCATAAAAATGGAAGACGTGATATATAGGTATTATACGCGGTACTGTACGCGCATATAAAGGATGTCCAAAAAGTGCTGCGCATGCTGAGCACAAAATGAGGATAAGACTATGTCTATTAATCAGGTTTTTGAATTCTGAAGAGAAAAGTCCTCAAGCATTTCTCTGTACGAGCCACCGTTTAGGAGATATTCAGTGCTACGCGGGTAGCCAATGAGAAGCGGGAGAGCGCTCCACTCCCGCTCCACTCATCCACTCATTTAGCAATAACTTCCGAACGGCGCAACGGAGGAAAATGTTGCTCGGGACTTTTCTTTTCAGAATTTCACAATCTTCACGGCCCGACTGCGGAATCGACTCGATCAACGACTTCACTTTTTGGACACCGTGTACTCGAGTCATAGTTCTGTAACTCATCAGTCAGCAATCGCAAGAATAAAGCAACTAACAGCATCGAATGAGAGAGCAGGGGAGAGCGCAAGAGAAGAATAAAGAGAAAAAGTACTCATAGCAGAGCGAAGAAGCGACTTTAGCCGCCAGAGACTAGCCAGGAGAGAGACAATAAAGCTGAATTGAATGAATGAATACGCTGATGAATGCTCACAATAGAAGAAAAGGCAGTGCTCGCTGACACAATGGGGCGACAAAAACTCCCGTGTTCTGCTCTCTTCTTCACACTTATTTACTCCCTCTTTTTCTGCCACGGGCCGAGCATCTAACCAACGCGACAAAGCTAATAACTTTTGTCCGCGTAAAGCTCCTTTTTTTGCCTCCGATTGTTATCCAAATGATGCCAACCCGACGACAAGCTCGTCCGCACATATCGACCAACATGTTTTTCTCTCAAACAACAAAAAAGTAACCAAATTTCGTCATTTCCAAATCTTTTCAGCGATCGAAGCAAAATCGACGCTCAGCTCTCCATCAAATTTCAGAAAAACTTTGTCTCTCTTCAACCTCTTCAACGCGATTTCGAATAAACTTCAAATTATGACGAATTTCTCACGCGTTGCTTTCTCCTTGAGTATTTGAAATTTCGACCAACCTTTCGGGCATTTTTTTCCTAATCGTTCTTTGTGAATTCGCTTTTCTATTCGCCCGAAATTCCCAAATGTGAATTTACTCCATTTTTTTTCTTTTTAACATACAACTGTGTTTAAATTTGAGGCAAATATGTCGAACGAGGGCTGCAGCACAAAATGCCTGGAATATTTTTCCTAACGCTTTTTATCGCCCGTTTTACCTAATTCGATTCCCAAAAAAATTGAACAAATGAGCAAGAAAGCCAGTAAAGAATTTTCATTCGGACGTGAACAATTTTCGTGTACGTGTTGAAAAAAAAAAGAAAGTGACGTGGTTGATTTCCGAATATTAGGCGTTGATTTCTCCTCAACTATGCGTGACATAAGATAAAAGGAAATAATGTAAATAAAGTATTAAATCATGCGCACATCACGCACGATATTCAAAACTTGGTAGTATTTTTTTTCTACTCCTTTTTCTAGCTGGTATAAGGAATTTTTGATGATTCTCTGTTAATGGGCTTTACAACGAACACAACGGTGCTGTGACGCAATGCCTAAGAAGATGATCCTGAATTTCCAACAGGTGCGTCATTAAAAGAGTCTCAAGCCTGAAAGGGCGTATCAAAAATGTAAATACAACTAATTCCGCACCGTTTCCAAACGAAAAATCGTCCGAGTGCCTGTTTGAATTATGACAAAGGTCATTCGGCGCTTTTGTTAATGAGCGATAAATTAAATTCTTTGTAGACGCAATTTTCTGTCTGAAAAAAAATCATGAATCTGTTTAATTTTTTTCTATACGTGTGCGTCTTCAGAAAAACAAATTTAACCAATACTTATTATTTCTATATAATCTGATCAGGTCAAGGTCTCAAAAATGACTTTAATGCCTCCATTTGTCCAACTATTAAACCGAATGATTAATCACATGCTAGAGGCGTGGCTATTTCAAACACGCAAACCATTTATCACTCAAGAATTTACAGAAGTGCACCCGAACGTTTAGCTCCTAAAATATATAATTGGGTCATCAAATTAAAATTAAATTACCGACCAGAATTATTTCGCCTACAGGATTCTTTCTATTCGCACTCTCAATCGATCTATTTTATAATTATCATTATAATTGAATAACATTATAATTATTATTATAATTAAATATATGTGACGAGGCACGGTCCAGCAATAATGAGCGAATAAAAAGGTGATCCGAGTGGGACTCGATCCCGGGACCCACGGAGTCGTAGTCCGGAGCGCTAACCACTGCGCTAGGGCCACCTCTAGATCTCTCATTATTGCCAGACCGTCACACTCCCCCTCTTACAGTGCTCGACGTCCTCGTCGACTAATGTCACATTTTTAATTCATTTTTCGAAGATTCATTTTTCTGCCGCGTTGGGCTTTTCGTAGATTCTGCCGCTCTGGGCTTGTATTTGCCGCTGTGGGCCGTAGTATGTGCCGCTTGGGCCGTAGTATGTGCCGCTTTGGGCCGTAGTATGTGTGAACGTGTTGTCGGTCCGAGAAACTTCTGACACCATTTTGTGACGAGGCACGGTCCAGCAATAATGAGCGAATAAAAAGGTGATCCGAGTGGGACTCGATCCCGGGACCCACGGAGTCGTAGTCCGGAGCGCTAACCACTGCGCTAGGGCCACCTCTAGATCTCTCATTATTGCCAGACCGTCACATATATAATTATATAAAATTAAATAATAACAATTATTATAATTAAATAAAATTTATAATGAAAAATATTTTATTGAATGTATGAAGGAAAACGAGGGTTTTAGGGAAACGTAATAAATGTGGAAAGTGTAAATTCACGTCAGGGACAAAACTCAATTACAATTGCGTTAATGTTTTATTTTCTAAAACTTCAAACATGGTGCAATTAAAGAGAAATGATATTATTTTATTCTGCTTGCGAATTGATCTTATAATTCCGAAGATCCGACTGTAGGATACGAGAAGGAATGAAAAATCTTTTTCTTTTAGTAACAAAGCTTGTAATTATTTTATGTTTGGATACGTTAATTTTGACCTCGCGCAACAGTCTCGACTGACAGGTCACCGGACCTAAGTGTCGAAAGCTTTCCCTAACGATGAATGGGCCGACGCCTGGACCACACTCGAACATGATCGATGTGTCGGGACGATTTTCATCTCCTCGTCTTTTCCAAACTCCCACGAAAAGTCTCGAGAGTAGATCTTGAAAAATCAATTTTTTTTTTTTTCAAATTTTGCAGAATCTTGCGCTGTTTTTTCTTCGAGCTCATGCGAGTGCCCTCTTTTCTTCAATGCTCCAGTTTATCTGTTCTTGATCCAAGCCTACCGTATCGAAAAAGGTTCGGAGATTTCGAATTCTATTCTTGTCACACCTATACAAGTCGATTGTTGGGTCAATCTGACCGAAAGCGTGGGTAAATCGTGTTGCATTCCGGTAAATATGCATTTTTCGTTCCTTTATCATGGGAACGTTTTTTTGTAGCAAATTATCCATATTTGATGGGCCTGGATTAATTTTTTCATGAAAGAAACAAAAATTGAATGTCAAAACATTCGATGCCGTTAAATGCCGAACAAAATCAGTGGCACAAAAATCGTGGGGTCAAAACGACCCAGTGTGTACTCGATTTCATAACTTATTACGTTAATTAAGATTTTGAACTGACTTCAGGATATTTTTTGTGTAAAACTTCACTGGCAACTCCCCAGGTGAGCAAGTGATTGGGAAAAAATGGTTGAAGGATTTTTTCGTCTTTGTATGAGACGAACTGATAAATGACGAGGAGGAGGTTTGGGGTGCGATTCGGTTCGTCGCACCCCTCGCAGCTAATACGAACGCCAGAGGGATTTGTGTATTCAAAATGTCTCCATGTTTACATGTATATGTGGGTGTTTGTGTAAGTTCACGTCAAACCCATCAATATTATATTTACCCGTCGTCGAACGCGCCGAAAACAAATCACATTAGTTCTCCGTCCTCTGCTCCGGCTGTTGAGGAACTTTAACAATTTGCATGAGATTACCCGGGGAATCCTTTTGCCGAAGGAAAAACATGCGTCGCGGGAGAGAAGCAAGAGGCCGCGCGCGGTTCTTTGACACGATGCGAATAAATACTTTTTCAACCATCAGCACGTCCTCGAGGATCGCGTCTTTTTTTACCGTCCCATGATCGACGCGACATCAAGCAACGAACTGAACGAACCCTCTTTTGTTACTAATTCGCTTGCCAGCTTTCGGCTCCGCCAATTCCCTCAATGCAAAAATAATTCATCTGTCTTTTTCAAATTCTATTTTTCTCAGTCTCGAGACCTCGAAAATATTCATTTCAATCCACAAGAAAACGTTCAAACGTTTCGCGTTACAAATCGCTCGATAAATTTGCACTTTTTTTTCCTGTGGCAAAGTCCAAAGTTTTCGCGAAATTTCGATTGTGATTTCTCGTAATTGCTCGCGGGGAGCCTGACAACGACGTAGAGTTATCGAAAAAAATCGATTTTGAGGAAATCTTCACGGTGTCTCATCAAATTCAAATAATTTCGTCCACGTTTCATAAAATTTCTCGCGTCGTACTTTTTCATCCCCCTCTCGTCGATAACCTCGAAGCCGCGCTTTGTTTTCCGCGGGATGGTGCGCAGTGGAAATGGAGAAATTGACCGGAAGTTTGTTGCGATGGGGTCTCGCGAGAGAAACCCTAATCGTTTTGTCGAGGCCTGGACAAGGTCAGCAAAGCAAACAAAGCTCATTTCGCCTGGCACTTGAGCTTTGTGTGAGGTGCTTACGACGTGTGTCCTGTCAATATTGGTCGATTAGTTATCTGCTCCTTGTCTGTGTCCCTGCCGCCCAGTCTGTGTCCTGGAGTTCCTGGCGATCGCACTCGAGGTGCATATTTTTTCGCGGGTCAAAACGAGTTTTCCAAAATGCAAAATAAATGCCTCAGCTTGCTCGAAAATATTCGAGAAAATTGAAAAACTTGATGAAACAAAAAAAATTGACTATTCATCATTTGAGAATGAAATTTTTTTTCATGGTCCTCGCAGATAACAATTTGGAGCGCAATAAATTCGGAAAATATATAATTTGGAAAATAGTCGAATTATTAGTGCGAGGAGGCTCTGACTCGAGTGCCAGCAATTTTATAGAATTTTTTCCGTTGGAGCGCAGCACATTGAAGATTGCAGCGTGATGTTGAATGACGCCTGGTAAATTGCATTGTATATAACACGTGTATAATTAAGGTAGATACGGAAGGTAGCGATGGACACAAGGAAACTCGATATAATAAAGAACAAGTGTTGAACGCGAAGGCTTGGTAATGTACAGCACGCACGCACAGCAAATTCGTTTGAGATAACAATAAATAAATAATAAATAAATGAAAAAACATGTTAAAATAAAGGAAAAAAATATTTGCGCGGAACAATTATCTCGCTTGGATGATTATTATTGCAATTATTACAGGGAGGATGAGGAGGCGGTGGTCTCCTGGGTCTTTCCTCGTTCTCGGGGCTCACTTTATCGTTATCGAGCGTATAAATATTAAATACCGCCCCACTGCTTGATATTGTAATTATCCTGGTTATAAATTGGTCGTCACGTTTTTCTTTTCTCTGTCCCGTAACTTGGCCTACAACTTTTTTCCTCATACTTTTTTTTCGTCATTATTTTTCTTTTCTTCATTTCGTTCAAACTTTTCTGTAACTCGTATTTATTACACGAGCACGTGAATATTCATGCATATCGTTTAAGCCCGTCTGTGATGAATGCGTAGATCAGCGGGGTTCCCGTTACGTACCCCGCGCAACCTCCTGCTCTCTCTTGCTCTTTCGAACCTTTCACCCAACTACAAAAGGGAAAAAGTACAACGAGTGAGAGATGCTGAATAAGGAGAAAGAACACAACGACGAGGCGAAGAAAGAGGAGAAACAGGAGAAGAAAAAAGAGCAAGAAAAGCTGCTCGACCAGGACCAAGTTCATCTTTCAACACACACGAGTCTCTGATAGAACTCGGCAGAGTCCTCTACGAAGTTTGACTCATTGTTTTTGTCAAAACGATCCTCGCGTCTATCGAGTGCGCGAGTTTCCATTCCGATTTTAATGAAAAAATAAAGAATCAACGGAAACAGGCTCAATCGTCACCGTCTGAGAGATTTTAACAAGTACGTAGAAAATTTTCATCAGTAATTGGACGGAAAATGTGAAAATTTGACAAAAAATGTAAAAGTTTGACGGAAAATTTCAAAATTGAAAGAAAAATGTGGAGTTTGATGAAAAATTTTAAAAATTGAAGAGAATCGTTGAAATTTAAGGATAATGTTAAATTTTGACAAAAAATACGAGAATTTCTTCTTTTTTCGTGAGAATTATGAATTAAAATTTCCCATGTCTCTGCTCAAATAATTTAGAGAGGAAACCTGGGACCGGCAACTTCGACGAGTCTGAAGTTTGCAACGTTGGAATGCAACGGAAAATATTTTATTTTATAGTTGATTCGTTTAATTTTCAATGTCATCCAAATTTTTCGAGCCGATATGTTTTCGGGCGGTAAAAACCAATCATTTTATCATCGTAATTACATTCTCTGTTTAAATAAGTATTTTTGTCGAATATAAAAAAGAATTTCGTTGCATTCCAACGATGCAAACTTCAGGATCATCAACTCCGTGCCATAGTAATTTTCGACATATAATCCATGTGTTTAAATGCACGTGGTCAGTCAGCCGATGATCTGCGGTCTGATCGACAGCAGTGACATCAAGTGTAACTCCGATAATCTGATTCTACATAAGTACCGTAAGCCTAAGCTTAATCTACACAGGCATTGGAAATGGGTGAGCGTATGCCTGCGATGTATGTTTCTATGAGGAATAATGCCCGTGGGTAAAGTGGTTAAGCGATGTAGGAGCAGTGGATGCGAGGAGAGGGTTGCATGGACGAAACGTCGCGAAGAAAATCCTGACGCAACAATAAAACATTGTTAAATCTCTCGTGATTGGCCGGCGGGCTTTTGGCTTCTAGCTAGAAAGCATTTACCGTTGGGATTCTCTGTGGCGTCTCCGTCTGCTTGTGGAACGCGCAGAATCTCTCATTTTTTCTTTGCCGCACATTTCATTTCTCAACGTGTTTGCATACACCAACATTGACACACAGACATAAATATATATTAATACAAGAGGCCGGAATGCGCGTGTGTTCGGGACGAGATAGGAGAATCCGTCCGGAGATGATAGAGAAAAGTTGCTGGCGTGCACGGTAGCCTGGTCATGTGCGCGCGAATAAAAGAGCAGGAGAGCGAGATGCACTCGCTCGCTCGCTCTTGCGGGAGTGCAAAGCTGGTTATATACGCTTGTAGCACCCAGAGGAGTGTCGGATATCGTAAGATAGTTAACTTTCCCGCGCGTACCCAATCCACATTGGACATGTTGCCCCGCTGGGCTGTGTAGCTGCGAGAGAAACAGAGAGAAATCAAATTGCCCCTCAGATTAGAGCGAATAAGACAACTCTGTAAAATACTCTGCATGCTCTTTCGATTCTGATACCTTTACAGACTTGTATGCAGTCCCGCGCAGATACGATACTTATGCAGCTTGTCTTAACAAACTTGATGCATAAAAACTCAATGACATTAGCGCGTCATGCAGCAAAACACAAAAAATTCAGGATCAGTGTGAAGCCTCAACGAAAGGAGCCACAGCAGCCTCCGCATAAGAGAACCAGGATAAAAGCCTCTTTCCGGAGCAGAGATTGTACTTTGAGCGTTATTTGATCAGACAACCTGGAAAGGACGACCAGAAGAGATTAGAACGAATCTGCTGTAGGAGCCCGATCACACCACGAGAACCCTCGATTAATGACGCTGAGGAAATCACCGCGATAAGCGATAATCACGAGAAAAACTTAACCGACCGAGATTTAAGAAAAATCTCGAGGTCTTTACTCATTTCATTCTCTTTGGATTTTTGTATCTTTGCTCTGCGACTCATCGCACCGGAAACTGCAGAAAATTCAACTGATTCGAAGCTTTGATAAGTTTTACTACTAATTTGACATTTTTTTTCCGTCTCTTTTAATAATCCGGTCGCATTGAGCGAGAGACACGTTTTCGTGTCTTAGAAAAACGTTTTTTACGGCTCGTCTCCGACTCTCTGATTTTCCTCAGCCTTTTTTTTCTCAATCCCGTACATTTTTGCACTCATTTCCATACCGGTGGACCGCAGAGATACGCACGAACATAGAAAATACCGAGTAAGGAGTCCTCGCGATAAGCCTCGGAGCCCCCATCACGTACAGCCTCCGATAATTCTCCCGTGACAATAAAAATTACAGCCTATCTCTGGTCTGGAAAACAACAGGTAGACGCGCCGGTGGGTTCTCGCTTCGCGGATCGTGGCTTGCATTCATTAAGACCGGACACGCAAGCACACCGTGCAGCATCAGCCCAGCAGCACAACGCCAGCATGAAATGCGCGCGGTGCGGTGGCTCCTTCAAGTGCATCAATGTTAACCTGGATGCACCGCGAGTCTCGTTCCTCCTTTTTCGCTCTCTCTCTCTCTCTCTCTCTCTTCCCGACACCTTTCATTCTGATGATTCTCGATACATAATCGAAACGTCCGGCGGGTATTTACTGATCACACCAACCGCGGTTCATCGCTTTTGACATTAACTCTAGGACGGTCACCGTTTTTTTACCTATTCAGGTATAACTGGACAATTTTTGAAAAATTCACATCTCCGGTAAAATTCAACGAAAAAGATTCAACTTGTGCTCATTCTTTCCGTCTTTGAAGCAGGATCACGCGAACCCGGAGAATTTTGCTTGGAGTGAAAAAATTTGTCAAAAATGCGAATAAAACAATGAAAAACGGGAAAACGGAGGGAGACACGCGATTTAAAGGCGCCTGGGGTCGTTTTTGACCCCAGGTTACCGTTCTAGGGTTAGAAGGCAAAAAATGGTACACTGAAAAGATTTTTTTAACGGAAACGATCAATATTTTGTTTTTTTCATTGCAGCAAGAAATTTTCTAGCAATGAGTCTCTTCGGAAAGCAAATTTTCGTCACTTATCAATCGCAATTTTGCGGACCGTTTCTTTCGAAATCAAATACACTGCCAAAATTACGAGAATTTTGAAATTATACCGAAAAATATTTCATTTACTGTTTTCGATAAAATATTTTAACGTTTTTGGAGAGAAAATTTATTTCCACTCCCAAGATTGATCGAGGATACGCGATAATGGACCGATTTCTTGCCAGCATCCCCGTGTTTTATTAACTCAGCGACCGCGAAGCCGGTGAACTTGACGTGTGAGTTATAATCATGTAAATTTTAAAGATTTTTTTAACTTTTCATGATTATTTTCGGCCTCGGTACCGTCTCTCGGTAATTAAGAAAACGAAATTTATTCCAGTTTGCGAAATGACTCGGCGTGATCATTATAATGAGTCTCGAATACCGGACGATAAAAAGATTGAAAAAAAGCGATATTAAAAGATGTGCGGCAGGTTATTTATTGCAATTGAATTTCTTGTCATTGGAATAAACTTTTGTTTGTATAATGAGAATTCAATAATTTTCACAAGCCATACTCGTTGCTGAGACGCACGTTAAAGGGTCGAAATGAAAAAAAGGAAAAAGTTTGAAGCGGTTTCTGCATTTTTTTTCCCTCAAATTGTTGGCAGACACGCACTCGCTTTTTTCCCTCCCGTATCATGAGGTTGCGTGCGTTCGAAAGACAGTGCAAAAGATGAAATTGTTGTTTGAGGGCAGCCGCGAAAAAGGAATTAAAATTCATAACTCGCGCTCATCCTCGCTACACTGAAAAGATTTGTTTTTCGTAAAAAATATCGATATTTTGTTGGATACGTTAAACTAAGATTTTTTTGAATAAATCCCAAAAATTTTATCATTGCAGCGACACATATACTGGAAAGTCTCTTCGGAAAGTAAATTTTGGTCATTCCACTGGCAAATTTTGCTGATAGTTTCGACAGAATTCAAAAATACTGCCAATTATTACGAAAATTTTAAAATTACCATAAAATGTTTAGTGTTTACCGTGCTCAAAAAAATTTCATTCTCTCATACGCGATAATAATCTTTGTCTCGGACCATTAAACACGGATGGAATGTTGCAATACGATTGCTTCAATTTCTATGCAAACTTGATACCCGGATCGTCACTTTTTACTTTGCACTGCGCTGGGCGGTAAAGGACTCGATTCCTCGCGCTGGATTCGTAAGCCAAAGAGTTGGCCGCGCAGGACCGAAAGCCCTGGGCATATAATTATACATAAAGTATCATTAAGTTGCCATAATTCCTGTGTTATTGCATTATTTAGCGAGGAACCCCGCTGCGAAAGATGTGGAATCTCTTTTCGAAGTATAATACGCTGTGCGGGCATGATGAGCGCGCACGACCGTGCGTATTGCGCTGGCGTGCAAGCAAGCAAGCAAGCTTGTATCATTCTAAAGTTTAAACGTATAACTTCTCCAGTAAGCAACCCTCTGTACACGTTCATATACAGATATATATGTACATAAACGATGCCTGTACTATTTATATACATTTATACAAAATGTACACGAGATGCGTACACTATTCAGTCATTCGTTCCCCTATCTTCCTTATTCTCGTGAATAACGTCCAGTGAGGTTAACCCTTGCCCCAACAAAATTAGTGACCAGCGAATAACTTCTATTTACCTTTAATCATGCCATTACCAACATAATTTATTTACATTTTACCACCAGGAACAGAATAAACGAAATCTGGTTGATTTTCCATACTAATTGTCAATTTTACTGTCCAACGAATAATCAAAGTCGTCTGGGGCCACATACCGTTATTTTTTGTACATGGAGTAATTAAAAAAATCTGAAAAAATTGAGGAAAGTCGTTTTGGTTTTATAGAAAAAGAGGCGGCACTGAGTGACGGATAAAAATTCTTCTTTGTTATTGTTATTTAATGGCAATCGATACGAAAAACGATAAAATTCGAGCCATTCGCTGAATGGGCACCCCAGACCCATGTGTGTCTACCAATCCCCTCCTCATATTATTCGCCGGTGTCATTGTTTGGTCGCTAACGAACTATACGATGCCAAAGTAATGTTCAAATTTTTTTTCTCCCCGTAGCCCTGTTTTGTCTGCGAATTGCGTGAAACCATTGTAAAGTGTTGAAAATTCACATAATTCGACGACTCGTCGAGTTTTTGAAAATGGCACACATTGCTGAAATAATAACAAAGGCTGCATGGATCCCTTAAGCCTTGGCACTTAAACGCACACACCGCAACGAAGCCGTACACACGCAGCCAAAGCACGAGAGAAGGTTCTTTCGTGAAAAAGAAAAAAAATGATGAAATGAAGAAAAAAAAATGCGCTGCATTTATAAGTCATTTATTATGAATTACACGATGCTATATTTAAAATGGAGGGGAAGACGAGAGGCATGTCTTGTACATGGATATATGGGATATCGAGATTATAACGCACGCGTGTTTCCGTAGCCCCCTCGAGTACAACAAGAAGGCCCGTTCCTTATTCTACCTCTCAACCTTCCTCCGTAAACCGCTCTTCTCTTCTCTCCCTGCACGAATAACAGCCCTCTCTCGCTCTTCTCCATATATCCATACACGAGCACACGTCTGTAGCACCTTGTAATATAATGTATGTTGAATATATCTCTCTATATTATATAAATATCCTGCCACTGACATTAACTTTGTTTTTTACTGAATTTCTCAACTTTACCGTCACTCGATTTTCTCAAATTTTTACTGATGATCCAAAAAATTATCAATTTATTCAACTCTTCGAGTGCACAAATTCTATGAGTGCATATTGGGTCAATCTGACCCGAGACGTTTTCCAAATCGTTGTGGTAAATATGCATTTTTTTTTTTGTAATAAATTATCGATATTTTGTGGCTTTGAATTTATTTTTTAACATTTTGGAGTCAAAACGACCCAGCAGTTGCAATCGAAGCAATTTTTTTTTAAAGAAAATCGTACCTTAAAGTCATTATTGCAGCAAATACTGCTGGAGCATTTTGACTTTGTGGAAATTTGATTTCTATGTCGTTAAAAATTTTGCTAAACTTGAATTTTGTTTTTATATTTCGACTTCAGGTAAATTTGGAGTGACTCTGAAGCAAAAGTAACAGTTTGTGGCTGTTTTTTTTTTGTACTTTGATCGAAGACCTCGATATTGGATTGATAATGATTGCTCAAAGTTTCAAGATACTGGAGGATTCTGCTCGATGGAGTCCAGCGAACTCCTTATCTTTATTAAAACTGTTGGAGAGATTTCAATGGTGTATCGCGAAAGATCCACGAAAGATGCTGCTCCACACTGCCAACGAGGAGCAAAGTTTCTCCAACACTTTGATGTCTTCTGACATGATACTTATTGCCTTAGCTTACACTGCGATTCGAGCTATGTTTCCATTGATGCTCCGGAAATTTGATCTTTTGGATTCAACACCGCAGACTCCGATGCAACGTCGTCCCAGGAATGCCAAATTGCTTTGATCCCTGTCGCATCGATCATCTTGCTTCTTTCACGATAAAAGTTCTTTATCTCTTTCCTAACTTTTTCATCCGTGGCATTGATTTCTTTTACAACATTTCGAGGTTTTTTTCATCATCTGAATTCTCAAAATTCTGATACAATAATTGAACCCCATTTTCGGCTTTTACAAGTTAATTGAATGCAGCAATTTCGAGAGAAATCCGAACAGCCTCCCTGCATAGAATTCTAGACATTTGTTGACTCGTGACCAACTCGAAATCGAGGGCAGCGCCTCTCGGTGTAAAATTTTTTCGACTACACTAAAACGTCAATGAAGCGTCATTTCAGGCTCGCAATCAATAGCTTTTTTAAAATTATTAGTCTCCGATTCGGGCCAGGCGACGACAGACGCGATTCTCTAGATATTAATGTGCAGCAGGATTCAACATTAACCCTTCAAGTGCACACTGGGTCGTTTTGACCCGAAAAAACTTTCTATTCCCGATCGTTGTGCATTTTATACAGCAACAACTGTTTTGGAATTTATTTTGATCGATTTCGTCGATATATCGAGTTTGCCGATAATATTGAGAAAAATATCGAGAGACTGCGATTACAATTGATTCTCGTCGATTAAAAAGGGGGAAAGACAAGAAGCAAAGAATTAGCAAAGAAACGTAATGAAATGGAGCGAGAAAGAGAGAGAGAGGGAGGGGGAATTAAAAAAAGTTGAGGGTAAGGGAGAATATCGCGGGGTAACGGCCTCCGAACAGCCTAGACGTGCCTTGACCCCGAGAACGTGGTTTGGAGTAACAGGTGCGCGACCATTGACCGGCCTTTCTATCTCCCTCTCCCCCTCTCTTTCCATTTCTCTCTGAATCTTTTTCACCGGGCTTCTCCGAGCCTACCTCGGATATACCCACTAAATTATCCTATACCCGTTCCCAGTTCGGATCCGACTAGAATCTGAGATTCTCCTTCTCGCTCGCTTGCGGAACGAATGAGAAGGAGGGGCCCGACAAGCGATTTAATCGGTTCGACTCCACGTGAGGTAAGAATCCCATAGCGCTACGATGGACACCACAGTAAGCACAGCCAGCCCACAACACCGCGGGATAATAACGCGAACCATTTTTTTTCTTTTCTCTATTTTTTTTATTATTCCTGTAACATGAAACCTCTCGTGAGCTTCAATTAAAGCAAAATCGTCCATTCATTACGCAGACAAAAATTAAACTGCATAAAAATAACAAAATCGACGAATCAGGCAGAAACTTTGGTTTCTGGGCGATGGTCCAAATTGCCATTAACATACAGAAAATTAAAAGTTGTCAGAAAACGTCGAAATTTTGTTGAACATAGTCAACTGAATATTTTTTGATAATTTTTCAAAAGAACGTTCGGTTGATCGTATCCGACAAAATATCCATCATTTTCAGGAAAATTTTCTTTTCAATACAACTGCATCAAGGAGGAATGTGAAATTGGGCAAATTCAGCGATCCGAGGAATTGACTTTTCTTGGACGAAAGCTCTTGTATTTTTTGGTCCATCGCGTCATGAACGCGGTGCATGCCAAAATGTAGTCCACGTGGGGAAAAAGAATGGGAAATATTCCTGAGAATGTTGCAATTTTCTCGTCCACTCAGGCTTATGTATATATTCATATAGACGTTGGTAAAAATGCATATGGGAGTGTGAGAATATCAAGTGAGTTCGGCGGTGTGGATGGGAGATGAGAGCGCCGTGTCCATGAATCCAGTGGAGCGCGGATGAAGAGAGGCTGTAGGGATGGGAGATAGAAAGAGCGCGATGCCAACGTGCGTGGGCTGACAGTCTGACAAGCTGGCAGCAGCAAAAGCTGGGCCCCGACCACCCGACACCTCACTGTCAAGCGGATCGGGAGTCTCTCGTAAGTCCTCGTTTCTCTCCTTTCATTTATTTTATTTTCCACCGGTTCTCATTCTTTTTCTACACACTTGCCTCATCGCAGTCTCTCTCTCTTCTTTACTAATTTCTTTCTCTCCTTCTTTATCACTTTCCAGCTGTATCCTCCGCCCTTTGCGCCTCCTCTTTTTCTTCCTTTTCTCTCCTCTCTTTTATTCAACTCTCAGGCTGCTGCGTCGTTTATTTTTATTTTTTATTAAATCTCCTGTCCTTTCGTTCCCGTCGTTTTTATATATCTATATTTTTTTTTTCCAGTTTACGCTTTTTCTCGTTGTCTTTTGCTTTTGCTCTCACTTTAATACATTGTACTTTGTCCTGTCCCACTCGCTCTGCTCGCTGCTGCTCTTTCTCGCAGTTCACTCACGTGTCCTCGCGCGCGGTCTCTATAGCCATTGCGTGTATGCTCTTTTCGCTCTCGCACTCTCAATTTCCATCTTTTTCTCAATCTCTCCGTCTCCTTTACTCACTCGCGCGGGCTTCGTTCGCCCTGCTCCCTTGTTGCCCTTGTCCACTCGGTTCGCCAACATCTTTCCATGCCAAGAGCACCACAACGACAACAACAGGGACGAGCTCACAGCGAGATTCCACCAAAAGGGGAACTCACCCGTGTCTCTACGATCGTGTCCTTTAAGGGTCGTCGAGGTAACACATCGCTCTTAAGTATGTGTACATAACACATATATATACCTTGTGTTCCGTCTCCTCTTTCCTCGTTCCGCTAAAGACACGAAAACGGCCAGATAAAAAACGTTTCGAAAACAAATGGACCAACAAAATAGGTAGAACGAGAGACGGATGGAGGAGATTGTTTAATTGGCTTTTAGGGAAATCAGTTAACTTATTTTTGTCTTTTCTTTTGTCGGAGCCGATAAAAAATGTAAAAAAAAAACGTTCGTTCTTGCTCCAAGAGAATAAATCGTGGTTTTTCGACTTGATTCTTCCAACTGCGCGAGTGAAAATCGATGAAAAAACGTGTTGAGTAAAATTTTGAATAATTTTTAAAAAATGCTCGAAATCTTTGATCTCGTCGCGCGAGTGACTCTCGCCTATCGCTGTCAAATGAATCTTTTGACCAAAAGCTAGAATAAGAGTTAGAAGACGCGAACGTATATGTGTTCATTCGTCCGAATAAATTTATGGTGTCGAGAAATTCCATGGCAATTCCTTTCATCCCTGTCTTTCTTTGCTCAGTGTCCTGCTCTCGCTCCCCCTCGTTATTCTCATCCCCCTCGTTCCCCCTCGCGCCCCTCTCGTGTCTCTTGAGCCTCCTCAAGTCTTCTCGCACCCCCCCGTAACCGAGACCCCAGCCATGCGTGTCTTACGATTCACGACAACGTCCAGAGTGAGATAGGATCGAGAGCCGTACAACAATGCGAGACTGGCTGAACCCGATGCATCTCTTAACCACGGCCAGCAGGTTATACCGCGAGAGAGCTTGTCTCTCTTTCTTTTCGTTTCCCGAGTCTCTCTGTCGGTCTCTCTCGTCCCTCTCTCTCTCTCTCTTGTTATGTCCCCGCATACGGCCGTAAATGTTTTGTCCCGCCAGACGCTTAACATCGCGGACCAAAACTCGTCGTATTGTCTTTTATCTCAAAGACAACAGGCTCCGGGACCATTAATCGACGTCATCCGAGAAATGATCGAACGCTTCGTTAATAGATACTTGACGAAGGCAAAAAACCCATCACCATTCCCCAACTTTCTCACTATATATTCCAAATTTAATTGATTCTCAAATACAACCAATTACGTTGACATCTTTTTACGGCTCCTCTCACAATTGGGAAACCTGCTTGCAGGCAAATAATTATTTATTCAAATTTTATCAGACTCGACCTTTTTATCGTACAATTAGGGCTCGTTCTCTTCGTATTTTCATGCAGGATCAAGTTAGTCTGGAGGAATGTTGCTTGGAGTAAAAAAATTTGTCAAAAATTCGGTAAAACGGTAAAAAACCGGAGAAAGTCGCCTGGGGTCGTTCTTGACCCCACGTCAACGTTCTAAGGTCAAATGGTGATTCAAATTTGCACCAACCTCGTGTTCGTGTGGTCAAAAAAATGGCACATTTCTATGTAGAGAGAAGTGTTCATTGTTCGCCAGCCGCACTACATCAATTCTTCTCGTGCGAGATGCCGAGAGCTCGGGGATGCTGCCCACACGGTTTCCCTCTCTCTCTCTCTTTGACTCTGGTTTTCTGGACATTAATATTTGTGTATACGTATATAGATATGTAAATAAAAAAATAAAAGCGAGCTCCGAATGTTTCTCATGGCTGTTATAGATATTCCCCATGTAAGTGGACCGAAGGGATGGGGTTTATGATGTATGCACGTCGATGGGTAATATAATGTCGGCGGCTAACGAGAAAGAGAGATTTCTCGCACTGGGCAGAATTTCGCGAGACCAAAAGCCGCGCTCGGTCCGATTTCCGCTCCTCTCGTACGAGGGCGTCTCTGCTTGAGAATGTATTTTTGTTGTCGGTCTTATTTTTTTATTTTATTTTAAACGTCGCGAGGTTGTAATGAATTTTCGCCGTTTCATCCGAAGTGTCAGTCCTCGAAAAAATTGATTTATGGGGCATTGTTTTATTTTGGGAAAAAAATAAGAAAACGTTTCCAATCAAATTTTCAATGTGTACGATTTCCATCGGAGATTAATTAGTCGTTAAGGACGTATTGTTCAAAATGCAGTTCAAGCTGTTTTCGGCTCGAAAAGCCAGGCTGAAGCTGCAGCCGCGTGATTATCACAGCGCCTGTTGGAGACCGGTTTTCAATTCTACCTGGGGAGCCGATTAATCGATTCTCGACGCGATATTTTCGTTTTTCTTTTTGTTTTTTTACATTTTTTCCATTTACGTTACCAATTTTTTCTTGCAAACGGAATTACCGATTCGCGCGATCGGCTTCACTATTTATGCGTTACGCACAGCCTGCTCCATGGGGATTCAGTCTCATCGGCAACTAATTTGACCAAATGTCAAACAATCTCAAGAAAGTAAGAGCTTTTGTTGTTTTTACACTAACGAATCTCTGGCTCGAAATAAAATACGAACTTTGTATCCGCCATTATGCTCCGCCGCGTTAGTTTTATAAATCCGTTGGCAAATGCTCCGAAAAATCGTTGATTCCTGTCTCAAAGCTCCGGTTTTAATTAAATATTTTCCACGTCCCTGAAATCTCGTTCTGCCAGGCTGACCGTCGAAAAAATTGAGAATAACGAAAATTCTATTATTTTTCCATTATTCAAGGCTAAGCTGAATGAAATTATCGCGCATCGAAAGGATTTCGAGAAATATTTGTGCCATGGTGTGCATTGCTACGAAATAATTGAAATTACATCGGTTGAACAATTAAAATTCAATTTTTGTCGTCGATACTGGAAATTAAATTTTGTCGAAAAACGGCGAAATTTTGTTTAACACGGTGAACTAAATATTTTTTGGAAAAATTCAACATTTTTGTAATTTTAACAATATTTTGTGTTTCCAACGAAACTTTCAGCAAAATTATTAGGATTTTTGAAAAAAACGTTTAGTCGCACGTATCCAACAAAATTTTCTTTTCAGTCAAGAAAATTGATTGTGTTCGTATCTCTTGCCTTGATTCTTTGTCTTTTCTCGGATCGCTTCGGATGCTGAAAAGCCGAGAAGTATGAAAAGACAAAGAGAGAATAGTCAGGAATGTCTTTATATATTTTGCGCGTAGCAAATCTATATGCATGCATAACGAAGCCGGAGCGTCATAACTTTCGCAAGTGCGTGCTCGCGGGACAGCCATTTACGTTCATAACGAGAGGGAGGCGTGTCCCTCTTCGATGAGCAAAGGAGCTTCTTTCTTCATTGGCAACGGTGAAACTCTCCACGGCGAAGAGTCTCGTATCGGTAATTGAAGTTGCGATTGGATATTTTGCCGTTTATTCCACCGTTCGATCGGTTTCACCTATTCATTTCACCATGAGCCAATTTTCATCAACAACTGCTCAACCTCAAAGAAAATAAAACCTCCGAAACATCCCATAATTAAAGGACATACAGTTCTCAAAAATTATGACACCGATTTCAGTCTTCAACACGTCGGTCAGGCGAAGCGATCGGTTCCCTCCAGTCAACAAATAGTTTTTTTAACCCTTCGAGCAAACGCTGAGTCGTTTTGACCCAGACAATTTCCTGTCACCGATTTTTAGGCATTTAATGGCAAAACAAATGTTTCGCATTGAATTTTCGTTTTCGTCAAAAATTTCAATAGAGCCAAATTTTTCTTGTCGCGGAACTGGCTCTGAAAAGCTTGAGGCACGATTTTCACCATGAAAAGTTCACCAAGAATCGATTTCGATACAGTTTTCGGATGTCTAACCAGACGAGTCCACGATTCTCCTACGATATTTTTTATTTCTCACGGAACTGTCTGCAAAATTTATCCTAAAGCTAAATAATGCAATAACACAAGAATTATGGCAACTTAATGATACTTTATGTATAATTATATGCTCAGGGCTTTCGGTCCTGCGCAGCCAACTCTTTGGCTTACGAATCCAGCGCGAGGAATCGAGTCCTCTACCGCCCAGCGCAGTGCAAAGTAAAAAGTGACGATCCGGGTATCAAGTTTGCATAGAAATTGAAGCAATCGTATTGGAACATTCCATCCGCGTTTAATGGATCGAGACAAAGATTATTATTGCGTATGAGAGAATGAGATTTTTTTGAGCACGGTAAACACTAAACATTTTATGGTAATTTTAAAATTTTCGTAATAATTGGCAGTATTTTTGAATTCTGACGAAACTATCAGCAAAATTTGCCAGTGGAATGACCAAAATTTACTTTCCGAAGAGACTTTCCAGTATATTTGTCGCTGCAGCCAAAATTTTTGTGATTTTTCGCAAAAACGTTTAGTCGAACTTATCCGACGAAATTTTCTTTTCATTTCGTACGCGGCAATATTTATTTATTCTTAAATGCACTCGAATTTTTGAGTTCCACGTGTGTGCATTGTCCAAGTCAGAAAATTGGGGTCTGGCATTCTCAACAGTGAGATTTCGCGAGCGTTGAATAAAGTAAAAGTTTAATAGCGCACATCCGTTGTTCTGATAGATATCTTAATGCGACCGGATTTTCAAGTCTACACCGGAGAGCAGAGAAATGAAGGAAAAAAAAGGGCGCGATGAAACGCGAGGGAGTGTGCGAAAATGAAGTGGAGTTTGGTGCACGAGAAAGAGGAGGAAGAAAACGAGGAAATAAAATTACGAGAGAGAGAGAGAGATGAAACTAAGCGATGCGATTCGCTCAAAACGTTTCGCAGCCGTTAAACGCCAACGAGCGCGAGCAGTGTGCGCCATTGTCGATGTGTCGTCTTTTGGGTGGACCGCCGGTTTTAATGGTTGCCCCAACAATGTTGACCGATTAAGAACGAAAAATGCGCCAATTTCACCAAAATCTCGATTATTTACTTCGTTTAATCCCGTGGGCAAGTCTCACAGGCCAATTTGCAAATCGGACGATTACCATCTCGAATGATATAGTCCGTAACACGAATAAATTTGACTCCACTTCTCATACAAAATCTCGTAACCGAGCGAGCAAACCTTTATAACAATTTGGCGAGTGAAAACTTTACACAAGCCAAAATTTCAATAAATTAAGTGTCTAGCTAATTTAAATTATTATCGTTCCGCTGCCATGCACTTGATATAACGTAATAGAAGAGCGATATAAATTTAGATCTAGTAAATTCGTTTCGCTCGATTGTAGACATCCATGAGACATAACTGGTTCGTTGCTCTAGGATATTTGAATATATTATAAGATACGATATCGCACCAACGCTCGCGACAAAGCCTTTCTTTTTATCCTTTTCCCGTATCGTGCTCGCTTTTTTTATTGGAACATTACGCGGAGCGTAGGAATAATTATCTCAGGCGACTTTGATGCCGTTGTGCACATTTATACACGCGGATATGTCGCATTTCGTATTCATCTGATTATCTATGCAAAATCATTATCTAGTGCTTTGCAGGCTGTATGAGAGCTGACGCACGAACTTTATGCTCAATTTTTGGATACACGTGCATGAAATTGATAGAACGTGAACGACTAGAGTTTCCAAAATACTTGGGATGTGTTCGTCATGAAATTCTGAGCAAAAAAGTATTTGGAAATTTTTTCGTGCGACGAGTCCCTGATGAATTATGAGCCACTAACCTCGAGACCAATCGGAAGCGCGCAGCAAGGAGGCGTGTCCCGGTCAGCCAATACAGACGCGCCCCCCACCATGAACCACTGACGCTCCGCGACGCCTGATTCGTGAGAATCTTCAACACTCATAACTCTTTAGGACTTTGTTGGATCAAAAAACTTCCAAATACTTTTCGATTTGAAATTCCGTCCTGGAACCAACTACCCAGGTTTCATGTCTCTCAGCGGACATCCCATGACTTTTCGTGGAAGAATACGCCGGTGGCTAGAAAATTGTTACATTCCGACTGTTTTTCATGCCGACAAGAATGGTGAAGAACAAATTCAATTTCTTCAAAGTTCGGTTGGTGAAAAGTCGATAAAAATACCTCAAACTGCTGAAAACGAAACTTAGGGACGTAACTCGAAGTTCCCCGGGGTTAAATAAAAATTCTGTATTCTCTTGAGATATGGAACTACTCAGGAATATAAATACTCCGCACGAGCCCATTACACTCAAGTGTGCAACTTAATTTCTCGTACTCAGTTCCACCATTAGAAGGATACACTGTGATTAGATACTCAGGGTTAATAACTGCTGAAGTAAATAGTGGGCAGAGTGAAATGATCTCGTACCTGTAATCAACGAAGAACAAACTATTCTACCGAGGATTCTCAAATCATACATATTGTTATCTCGAAAAATCGGAAGGCCAATTATTACTTCAGCAGAAATATAGTCACTGCTTGTTCGTTATTTGATCATTTTTGAAGTTTTGTTCCGAGCTCTCGGAGGGAAGAATCTCGTACGTGACCACACTTCGATCATTGCTTAAACGGTCCGTCAGCGTCATCATTACCATCTCGTTTCACGCCAACCATTTATTTATGCCACGGACCATTTGCTTCTTATTTATTGCCTTTAATTAATCATCCCTCGATAATGAGACTACAAATTTTAAAAGAACGAAAGAAGTTGAATCAACTCCATCCAAATTGCGCAGCTTTTTCCTCAGGACAGAAGCCGAAGTTCTATTTTCTTGGATGATTGAGAGAGAGAGAAAAAAAAATTAAAACAACATTTGTTCTATTCCGTTTTTTGATTGATAAAAAAATACAAAATTTGCCTTCCTCAATTTCAATGAATCATGAAAATTGCGATGGAGTGGAAATTTCTGGCATTTTTTATTTTATTTTTTTTATTTCCCTTTCCCAAAAATGATGGTAGTTTGACTTTTCATGGAAAAAAATGGTTTTCGAAAATTTTGGCACTATTTTTTGGACAAGGACCTTTCCAAACGTTACCCGTTGGAGTCGACGGATTAAGGACACGGACGGGCAGTGTTTTCTCTTTTTTTTTTTCCTTATACAGTGAAATTTTCCCTTTGGATTCCAAGATCCAGGAATTGATACTGAAAGTGATGAAAAGCTCGAACGTCTTCGCGGTTTGTGAAGTTATCGAAATTCGTTTTATAAATCAGTTGAATTGGCAGGATGTTGGGCATGCGAATACGTGCATGTATTGGCGAGAAGCGAATTTGTCGGCTGCCGAATAATTATAAATGGCGTGCCAGGGGTTTCTCAATGCTCCGAGGAATAATCGAGAGTATACGGGAGTCCTGGAAATACGTGGGCAATAAAAAGTTTTGTGCGTAACAAATGTAAGGATTGCGTGGTGTCGGGCCATTCATAATCCAACGCTGCGCGAAAAAAAACGCTGCCAGACGCTTTCGAGCCCTATATCAATCGCCCGAGTAATGATATGAAGAAGTGAGAGTGCATACGAGAATATCAAGTAAAAGGATATGTGGGGAGATAAATGAAAAAAGGGGGGCAAAAAGAGACAGTGGCTGGTTTGAAGAGGAAATTTATCAGAATGTAATCATTGAGCTCTCAATCTGAATGTCACCCTTATATAAATTTCGTATGCAGACGAATTCGATTGAAAAAAAAAACAAATCAAAAGAAAAATCTCGATGGAATAAAAATGAATTGATCACGGTACGAAATTTTGTTTTTTTTGTTTTTTTCAATCCTTGCTCAATGGAAAAATGATTTTTCTTGCAACAAATTGATCGTTTCAGTGTTTGCCTCTTTTCTCCACGTCGCAATATATATATTTATGAAGTGGCGTGACATTAAACGTCGTCGGACAATGCCACGAGTGCGCGGGACGTTCGGCTCCCCCATTTCTCGCCGAGCGTCGCTTCCACTAATCTCTGTTCGCCGGTAATATAACAGAACTGGCAATTGGTATATTCGCGACCCGGAAGCGGCTCGTTTGTCAGTGACAAATCGACTTACCATATTAGAGTCACAAACCCGTGTCACTTTAATAAAAGATGCACGTTCAAGCCGAGACAATGGAACGCGAGAGTCGTGCGCTTTTACATAACTAACTAAACAAGCGTTTACTCGTAATTGGAGTAGTACGAAAACCATAAATTTACCATGTACGATCGCGATAAATCCCCAAGGTTTGCCATTCAATAAATACACCATAAATTATGAATATAAATAACCGTCACAAATGAAAAATACAAATGAATCAAATTTCAAATAGAAAAATAATGGAATTTCGCAAAATTTCGTTTGCAGATAAATTGAATTTTCATGTGATTGTGAAAAAATGCATGTTCAATAAAAATAATAATATAATAATAATATTTTTAATAAAGAAAAATATTTTTGAAAATATTTTAAAAATGTTTTTATTTATTAAAAATATTCTTAATATTAAAAATGTTTTAATAAATGAATAATAATAATAATAATGAATAAAATAAATAAATAAAAATAAAAAAATGAAAATATTCGCAATATTAAAAATTTTTATCTTTCAAATTTTGATTTATTAAAATATTTTTAATAAATAATAATATTTTTATACCATAAAAAAATTGAGAAATGGAATGAATTTACGACGAAAATAAAAATGGAAAATGAAAATAATTGAACGGAGCATAAATAACTATCAAAAAAATTTGGAATGGGAAAAGCATGAATTTTGGAAAAAATCCGTTTCGTATTGGTGCGGAAAAATGCATACTCAATAAAATCAATAATTTTTCTATACAATAGAAAAATTGATGAATCAAACGAATTTGTAATGAGAATGAAAATAAAATATAGAAATAATCGACTGGAGTGTAAACGAACCGAATTGAATTCTGAATTTAGTTTTTTACACTAATTGCCCCGTTATCAAAATGCAATCTCAGTAGAGTCAGTCAAAGAATGAACTCGCGTATGCACGCGGGTATAATTTCTAGACACGTAACTGCCATTGGTGCTTGTCCAAGCGTTTGAAGTAAATATTGCTGCAGTTGTTTTTTTTTTTGCTCTGGGACTTGGCTTGATTCTGAGTCTCTTTTTAACTCAGTTTCGTTCCTTTTCTCTCATTTTCTTCGCCTCTTTCTTGTCTTCCTCGTTTTTTCCTTCTTTACTGTCGCCCAGAATCTCATCCTTTCTTTTCGTTCTCTCTCTCTCCCTCTGTTACAGTCAGTTCTGGCTCGCTCTCGCCCGTGCATCTTTTTGTGCTTTTGTATGGCAAAGAGCAGGGGAGTTTCGTTTTACCTTCTTCGCCTGGTTCTTGGCCATTCGCGGGATATAGCTCTGGCGTAGGCAGGTTAGCATATAAGAGCGCGCGAGCATCAGGATCAGAGAGAAGCAACAGCAGAGAGAGCCGCGGTCAACTTGCCAGCGAGACTCTGCCTCTAATGAGCTTGCTATTATTTGCTTTATTAAATGCAATTAGAGCTCACTCCATGTCCCTTTTGCTTTTCCTACCTTCTCTCATTTGCCTGCTCCTCTCGATCCTTTTTCGCGTCCTCTCCCGCCGCCGCACAGCCACGCATATCTCTTCCTCACTTTTTCTTTCCACGCTCTTTATCCTCCTCGCCTCCTCCATTCGCCACACAACACCAACACACAATCTTCATTGTACGTCCGTATATTTCAATGTAAGTCTCACTTTATTTATACACACACTCCCTTAACTCCGCCTGTACACACTCTCGTGAATCTTGATTCTACAACGGTGTGTATAATACCGTATAAACATGGACTCGCATGCAAAGTCGCTACAACCACTCGAGAGATCGGCTCTCCTCTCCCTCTCTCTCGCTCTCTCTCTCTCTCTCTCTCTCTCTCTGGTTGTTCCTCCTTCGCTTGATGTACTTGGTTTTCATCTTTATCTGGCTGTCGGTGAAGACGACGATGATGACGGACGTTGACTACAGTTTCTTTCTGCAGCGAGCATCCCATCTCGTTTTCTTCATTCCTCTCTCTCTCTCTTTTTATCTTTTTCATACATACACACCCGCCCACGTGTATGTACTCGCCGTTTTTTTACGCGTACTCGCGGAAGAAATAAAAATACACAGACACTCATACACCGAGACGCAATAGGCGCGCGGAAATTATGTGTGTGCGAGGGACTCGTCGGGAGAGCCATGAGAAAGACAGCAGCATCAGGTATGTGTGTACAGAAAACTGCGCACACCGTGTCTTCTCCTCTCGATGCGAGATACAGGCGGGAGAGCCCCGGCAATCAGCCCCAGACACGCATCCGCGTACACCACTGTAATTTCAACAACAAAAACCGTAATTGCATTCATTATGTTGGTCAACCCAAAAACAAAGCCTCGTGAAGTCTCGGATTTAAATTCGGCACCAAGGAGACTCGAATCACAGCGAAAATGTTGATTTTTTCTTCTACACACTAAAAAATCGCAATACAAAAATCCATAGTTTATTTTTTTGGATGAAAATAAAAAATTAACTCTCACGTTTTTTCTCTGATTTTCGCCGTTTTCATCTCTTGCGATGCGTCCTCGAGATCGCAATAATTCGATATTCCTCGTTTTTATAATCGAACCGATTTAAATGTTTGAGAATTCACAATGAAAAGTCCCGGACGACCAAACACGAGCTTTGACTGCGGGCTAAAATAATTATACCGATCATCAGAGATCAAGAGACTCTCCGTGGTGGGCAGAAAAGTTTCGCTTCGGGCACGCACGTCTCTCAGCAGCCCGCTGGACGAGATCGTAAATGGGATATACTTTTAAAGTCGCTTCCGAAACGACCAGGACAAACTCATGCCGAAGCCCTTGAAGGAGCGAGACCGAGGAGGAGGAGGAGGAGGAGAAGGAGGACACGATGACGAGGGGCAGGGGAGGGGGAAGAAAACGAGATGGTGAAGGGCTTTATTTTTATATATAACTGTGTTTAAACTCACTCGCAGAAATAGAAGATAAATTGCTATCCCGGAGCCGAAAGCCTGACCAAAATCCACGAGCTTCAGACCAAAAGATTCAAACTTACCCGGATATTAAACTAAGTGAGTTTTAACGACTTGAAGATGGGCATACATGCAGTAAATATCCGCCGCTCGACTCATCCCTTCTCCTTATATGTGTCCACCTGCTAAAAAAGTCCCTAACAAAACACAGAGGTTGATAAACCCTGTACTCAGAAAAAAAAGACATCAGAATCTCGTGAATTTTTTTCCCGAATCTTATTTCACTTGCAACAATTTGGCCAATGTCTTTTTAATCATTCCCATTGTCAACGATCATTTGGAGAAAAATTAGCGACGACGATTCGAAAGCTTGAGAAATTTTTCAACATCCATCCGCTTTCCTTGCAAGCTTTTTTTTTCGGTCAACCTTAACGTATTGCCGTCACAAAATCACTTTGTTTAGGGTTCTTTAGTCATTCGGTATGAACATTCTTTGAAATCAAAACTAACCATTTTCTCGTGTGAAGAACAATTTTTCAAGTCGTCAAGAATTTGAAATATTCAATTTCCAATTTTCAACTTTTCCCATCGAAAAACGTGTGAATAAAAGTTTCGTTTCGTTTATGAAGTGCAAAAAATCTGTTTAGGGATTTCTCAAAAATTTCGGCCATAGACTTTCTGGCTGTTGAAAAAAAAAATTCTAAATACATTTTTTTTTCAGATTGAAAATTGTAAATTAAATATCTCAAATTCAGAACGTCAGAAAGTTTTTTTTTCATATTAGGAGAAAACTGTTAGTTTTGGGGGCAAAAATGATCGTTCAAAATTTTAGAAGGACCCGAAATAAAGTCGTTTTGTGATAGCAAAATGATTGTCCGATTATTGAGGAGCGAGATTCGCGAAGCCCCAGCATCCGCATTTGTGCGCGAGGAGCATAAACAAGCGATGGCTGAAATATGGAAGCTGCTCTACATAAGTGCCACAAGATTGTTGCGCCTGCGAGAGACATCAGGGATCCTGGCAAAGGATGCAGCGAGGCAAAGCAAAAAAAGATGCAGAATTTATAAATGAAAAAAAAGTTAAAGGGAAAGAAGGAAAAAAAGAGAAATGATCGAGAAAGGAAAGACGGCTAAAAGGGTGGTGCAATTTACGTACCGAGACACCAACGAACCAGAGGGAGAAGAAGAGGACGAAGAAAAAGGAGGAAAGACGATTGAGCCGTGTGTGATCGCTCGCGCTCTGATACCGTACGTAGGTATAATGACTGGCACTTCTATGCATTATCATACCACTCTTGGAGCCTCTCTCTCTCCCGGTCTTTCTTTTGGACCAAGTTGCTATTGCTCCTGGAGTCCAGGGACCTTGCCTGCCGGATCAGGCTCGCAACTTGGTCGGGGAGATGAATAATTTCAGGACAGGCACGCAATTACATGAGCGTACGTCTCGCGTACCAAGTAGCCACCCTGGCGATCACTCACACACATACACACACTCACATTTATCCTCACAATTTGCCGGACTACATATTCATACGCAGACGACTCTTCTCCTCTTCCTTTCACAATCTTATTTTTATTCTTCCTTCTTCCTCCACCTTCCTTCCAAACACTTAGCCCGACCAAGCCTTTTTCCAATTTTAACCAACATTCCTATTCTCAATAAAGTTTCATTGCCCTTTTAATCCAAAGAAATTCATCGTGGCTCACCATTTTTTCTTTTCGTTTCTCTTATTTATGACAAGCTGTTAGGCTTTTTTTTACAGCTTCGAAAAATCATATTCAAAAGTTCAAAATTTAAAATTTGATAATTTTATAAATACAATCAAAACTTTTGTGAAAAACAAAAAATTTTCTTACCCAAGCATCGGGTCCTGTTTCCTCTACGAAGCTTCAATTCTCTCGAATGTTCTCGAATTTACGAAAACGTGTCACGAATTTCTGGCACACATTTTTTTAAACATAATGTCACTCATTGGAAATTTTATTTACATTTACATTGAAAATTTATTTGACAGGTAGAAATTTTATAAATTTGACACTAAAACTGAAAACATTTAAATCTCATTCGTCGTTGAATTAATCGACTATCACCACATTTTTTTATTGAAACACTGGTCAACGTTGTTACGCGATCACGAGGTATTTTATCTTCAACGTATCACTATCACAAAATGACTTCATTCAGGATTCTTTAATAATTTTCTGCCAACGTTTTTGGCACCAAAACTTACAATTCTCTCTTGCGAAGAAAAATTGTCTAAAATCAAGAATTCGAGATATTTAATTTCCATTTCCTAACTTTTTCCATCTGAACGCGTGTAAATTGGATTCGCGTTTTGTTTATGAGTTGCAAAAAAATGTCTTTAGGATTTTTCTTGAAAAAAATTAGACTCATAGCCTTCTGGCTATCTGCAAAAAAAAATCCTAACTTCATTTTTACTTTTGCAACTCGATTTTAGCACCTTTTCAACGAAGAACGTGATTTCAGTTGATGCACGTTCGCAGATGGGGAAAATCACAAATTGCAAATTAAATACGTAAATTCTAAACGTCAGAAAATGTTTTTCATAGGAGAAAATTGTTAGTTTTCGTGCCAAGAATGTTTATACAAAATTTTGCCCTGAGTAAAGTCGTTTCGTTATAGTAATACCTTGGAGGTCGATTTATCTTTTGAAAATAAATACGAAACAGTGAAAAATGAATTCCCCATTTTTCATTCAACCTTCCGCTAGATTTACACGAGTGTCGAACTATGACTGAAGAGCCCGAAAGACTCCCTGGTGCGAAAGTTTAAACTGAACAATGTCCCTCGATTTTATATAGATACCTACATATATTTATACTACACCACATTTAAGCTGCGATACTACATACTCAGCCCATTCACACTACACGTATTCATATGAACACATACAGGCAAGTCCATGCCCAATCGGTCACTTTTGCGAGCTCGACCGTTTTCGATTCTATTGAAATTTTTCATTCCATTTTCTCTGCACCAAAAAAAAACTTGCCCAATTTTTTTTCTCGATTTTATATTTTTGAAGAGAAAAATCGAAATTTCGATGAGACCAAATTGTTAATTATGCCGTCTCAGGGTCCTTTAGAAAATCGATACAAAATTTGTTTTTTTTTTTGTTGCTCTCATTGCAACAAAAGTGCATTTTATGGGGGAAGCCAACATTTCCCATAAGTTCCCATAAATTATGGTGTTTTTCTATATTTCGACGTGGACTTTCGGGAACACACAACTCCCATGCGAACCAACACCCATACAGAAGGCAAACGTTAACAATCGCTGGAATTTACGTAATCCACAAGAACGAGTTTCGCAAGTTTTCGAATCCTCGGTGCCTCGGTCATTGGAGAGACTCAGAGTTCCTGAACGGTAGATTGACATGGAGCTCACCATATATGTAAATATATGGACACGATGGATTAGCCTTGCACTGCCTTGTGCGCGCCCTATCAGTGCTGCTGGAGGATACACATTTAACATTTAATATATTATAATAATCTGGGCTACAATGGTTTAGCGTCATATCCTGAACCTCGAAGACCGCGATACCAGCTGAAAATTTCAAAGAGTCTCTACGATGTCGAGCCCAAAATATCAAAAACGCAGCCAAGATTGATCATTATTATTTTCATGCGAATTTTGTCTCTAGAATGGAAAAAAAAATGTTAGAAACGCCGAAAAACAATTCATGTCGATATAAGAGATTTTCAGATTTTGAGCTTCCAAATTTTTCTCTTGTACGGACACTCCGTAACGGCTTATGCAAGTGCATGCAGATAACACAATGATAACAAGCGAGCAGGTTGAGCATATATGGATCAATTAGATCATCGCACCCTCGACCCGGTGAGTCCAATGAGCACACACCGAACGACAGATCTTTCCAAATCAGCCACCCACACTCTCCACCACTCTTGCAGACGCATCTCATTCACTTTTCGCGCCCGAACACCGGACTCATCGTGAATATAGCGTGCGATGGAGCTATTACGCTTCGAGGAGCGAGAAAGTCAATTTAAGTTACGACTTTCCGACTTCAAATATATAATTGTAAAGCTACACGAATTATTAACCCTCCGTAGATCATGTGGGTCATATTGACCCAAGCAAAAACTTTTTTTCCAAAAATCTTGTTACTTCAAACGATTCATTTTGAAATAAACCGATGCAACGACTTTCGCAACCTTGACACCTTGAATTAGAAGCAAACACGTGAAATGTAAGTGGCAAACCAGGGCGAGACTTTATTTTCGAATTGGGACGAATTTCCAATTCAGTAATTAACCCTCCACCGATGCTATGGGTCTCTCTGACCCAAGTGACAAGTTTCTTTCGAAAATCTTGTTTTTTTAGACGTTTCATTTTGAAATAAAAAAATGTAACAACTATTAAAGTTCAAAGTACACTGAAAATTCAATTTTGTCAAGAAACGCCGATATTTTGTTGAATACAGCGAACTAAATATTTTGGGATAATTTCAAAATTTTCGTTATTTCGACAATATTTTTCATTCGTAACGGACCTGTCAGCAAAATTCACGATTGGAATAACAAAAATCTACTTTCCGAAAAGATTTTCCAAAATGTTTTTTGCTGAAATGACAAAATTTTTCGAAAAAACGTTTAGTTGAACGTATCCAACAAAATATCGATCTTTTTCAACAAAATTTAATTTCTTCTCAGTGTAGGATCGATCGAGAGGATTCCAGATGTTTTTCACATATTTGTGGCTCCTCCAAAGTCGTGAAACGCGTAAGTGGCAGGACGTCGATCGGGGGTGCCATAAAAAATCATATGATCGGCGATTAATAGCAAAAACAAAATATCCGACCTTAGCCGAACTTTCCTGAAATTTCAGTAAACTACAGTAGTTTAAAATTTTCATCACGAGCTGTAGTTTTTCAGTCCATCATTATTTGAATAAAAAAAATAGGTGTTTGTGCATGCGATTCCCCCTGCTGCATGGCTGTTGTATATATATATATATATTAGGGTGGTTCAAAAAAATCGACTATTTTTATTTTTTCAAAGCCCGGGTTTCTATGGTTGCAGTAAGGTGAAAAAAGATGCCTGACAAAATTTGAGCGCTTAAAAAAATTTTTTAGGGGTCGCTCATCGCAATTTTCTATTTCCCATTTAAATAACACGGGGGAGACTTTACTAGCTTCTTTTGAATTTTATTCCTCGGTAACGGGTGAGGGTCCAACAACGCTCAAGGCGGTTTCTTGTAGGGATTTGAACGCTCTATAAAAAACGTGTCTTGACATTTTACGATCAACTTACTCCTACGGAAGTTATTCGACGTCAAAATTGGCTTTGAAGGAAATTTCGACTTTTTTTCACTTTTCCGGCAAAACTATCGATCTCGTCACAAAAATCTTTGGAAATTTCTTCGGAAATCACTTGATTTAGTATCATATCATCTTCCTGAATGAAAAAAATTGAATAATTTAGAATACTACTACTATACGGGTTATTCTTAGAGGAAAACTACGATTTCCGTCGATTAATTCGTTATATTAACAAAAAATGATAATAAAACGGTTATATATACATATATATATACAAACTATACATATACACAACAAAATATATTCAGTAAGGAAAACCCGATATTTATTTCAGATTTCAAAAATTTTCAAAAAGAAAAATCTGAAATAAATATCGGGTTTTCCTTACTGAATATATTTTGTTGTGTATATGTATAGTGTGTATATATATATGTATATATAACCGTTTTATTATCATTTTTTGTTAATATAACGAATTAATCGACGGAAATCGCAGTTTTCCTCTAAGAATAACCCGTATAGTAGTAGTATTCTAAATTATTCAATTTTGTTTAATTCAGGAAGATGATATGATACTAAATCGAGTGATTTCCGAAGAAATTTCCAAAGATTTTTGTGACAAGATCGATAGTTTTGCCGGAAAAGTGAAAAAAAGTCGAAATTTCCTTCAAAGCCAATTTTGACGTCGAATAACTTCCGTAGGAGTAAGTTGATCGTAAAATGTCAAGACACGTTTTTTATAGAGCGTTCAAATCCCTACAAGAAACCGCCTTGAGCGTTGTTGGACCCTCACCCGTTACCGAGGAATAAAATTCAAAAGAAGCTAGTAAAGTCTCCCCCGTGTTATTTAAATGGGAAATAGAAAATTGCGATGAGCGACCCCTAAAAAATTTTTTTTAGCGCTCAAATTTTGTCAGGCATCTTTTTTCACCTTACTGCAACAATAGAAACCCGGGCTTTGAGAAAATAAAAATAGTCGATTTTTTTGAACCACCCTAATATATATATATATATACGGAGAGAGCCAAGAGAGCAAGGAAAACATTGAGAGAGGATAAAGGAAAAGAGAGAAAGGAGCACAGAAGCCAAGATCGGGGCTGCTCTCCTATGGCATCACAATGGCTTACTAAGTTCCATGCGTAAAGAGATAAAGCATCTAGACAAGACCGACCATTCAATAGTGATGAACTGGTTTCTTGTTCGAAACGGCGCATACACACTTGGATGCAAAGGGAAAGAAGTAAAAGGCTCTCCCGATCTGAGCTCTGTGCTGGATGCAAGTGCGCTTTTGCTCTTCTCTCGCCTGCTTCATCTCATCGCGTTGCTGCTGCTGCAAAAAGCCTCTTGTCAAACATATACACATACGAATCGCTAGTTATTGTGCATTTGCCTACTTGTATAAATTAGATCGACTGCAGTGATCGTCAGCCGGCCGAATTCGGCCTCGTAATAAATCCTGAAGAAGCTCTTGTTATCCCAAACAAGAAAAATCCTCGGCAATCTCCGTGGGAAAAGTGTCGTTAATGATTTTCCAACACATCGATGCAATCCGGTGATCCATTTCGCCGCCTTCACTCGCGTTCCGGCACCGAAACGAAAATTTTGTTGGAAAAGATCGACATAACGTTTTTTTTTTTTAAATCACAATAATTTTGTCATTACAGCCAGAAATATTCTGAAAAATCTCTTTGAAAAGTCAGCTTTTGTCATTCCAATCGTAAATTTTGCTGACAGTTGCCGTGAAAAATCAAAAATATCATCAAAATTTTGATAAAATTTGATTTTCAGTGGAGAGTTCCATCAAAAATTGGCCATCACCAATTTTTTTTTCTATTCAATAATTTTGCAATTTTCCGAGACAAAGTTTGATGCTGCTGCCTCATTCGATTCGGAGGATTGCAATTTTGTGAAAAAATGGCTAGAGTGTCCATTTAAAAATCGAATTATTGATGTGTAATCGACGTTGGATTATTTAAGATGCTGTGCATGTTTTACCCATCAGCTAAAAGCACTTTCGTCGAATGAAATGCGGATCGAAGCTGCCTTGGCGTAGACGTCGGGGTATGTCAAGTCTGAGAATGGGAATAAAGGAGATAAAAGGGACGTGGAAGAGGATGAGTCGCAAGCTCGTGTCGCCCCGCACCAGGTGAAGAGAGAGAATACGAAAAAAAAAAAGGATAAAGAGGAATAAGTACCGAATCTTAAGTGGTGACTAAAAATGTTTTTTATTCATTGGACACAATGAGTTTCAACAATGTTACGAGCCTCGATTGTGCAGTCCATAATTCGTTCATCGTTTCCTTATCGCACTCGCTCCTCAGCATCGAAAAACCACTCCGAATTCAAGCAACATTTGGCCGAGCAATTCATCGTGAATCGTAGAAAAAACGTAGCTCGGTTTAGCCCTGGGGATCCATTCGACGCACCCAACAACCTCGTGGGAATGAAACATGCTCTGAATCTCAACGCGATCTCAACCGATATCCTCTCGATGTTTCAGCTTTTCCTGCTCATCCTTCAAACTCTCCAGTAAAAAATACGAGAAAATTCGCCAACGCAGACCCTTTCGGTCATAAAAAAATAGTTATTCTTCAATTTTATTGCATCCAAACCAAACGTGGTTTTGATTCATTTTGCACTTCCATACCGGATCCACTGGGAACGATTTTTACTATCAAAATTGATGTTTTGAAAATGAAATTTTGCGAAAAAACGAAAATGTTTAACGGTAAACTAAATAATGGCAAATAACTTCAAAATTTTCGCATTTCTTCTCCGTTTTTAACGGAATTGTCAGCTAAATTCACGAACGGAATGACAAAAATTTACTTTCTCAAGATATTTTCCAGAATATTTCTCGCTGCACTGACAATATTTTTGTGATTTATAAAAAATGCAAGTTTTTTTTTTACTGTGGCGCAGTGGTAGAAAAATTCTCGTCACAAATTACAATCAGTATCGTTAATTAGAGAGATCCACTGATTCGGTTATAGGAAAATTTCCGGCAGTTATTTTTTCATTTCCAACGGAACTGTCAGCAAAATTTGCGATTGGAATGACAAAAATTCGTTTCCCGAATAGACTTGCTCGAATATTTCTTGCTGAAATGACAGTATTTTTGGGATTATTTAAAAAAACGACCTTTTCCAACAAATTTCTTTTTTCAGTGCGCCGGCCAACAAATTTGATTTCCAACGAAACTGCCAGCAAAATTTGCGATTGGAATGACAAAAATTCGCTTTCCGAATGAACTTACTAGAATATTTCTTGCTGCAATGACAGTATTCTTGGGATTATTTGAAAAAACGATCTTTTGCAACAAATTTTTTTTTTCATTGCGTGGGCCAACAACTAAATAGTTCTGTCCTGTGTCTACGCTGGAAGAAGCGTGGATGTAGAAAGAAAGCCTGCGTGATAAATAGACTCGCAGGGAGCTTCGGTCTCGCAGAGATGGAAAGATAAATGTGTCAAGCTGACAGAGAAATATCGAAAAAAAGAGAGAGGGAGAAGAAGAACAATAAAAAGTACAGTAGAAAACGGTAGTCGGAGCTGTCGGAGATTTGCCAGTTAGGAATGTCCCGAATGGGGCGTGAGGATCGATTCCGTAATGAATGATCTCATGAAGTATTAATCGCGGGATGTGTCGGTGGAGATGACGTTGCTGGTTTTAATATTGACGCGTGTTGCACAGCCTCCCAAGGACCCACCTGAAGTCCTGAGAACTGTGAATGACGAGGATAAAAACGATGACTGGTGAGAAATAAAAAAGTAAAATAAAGCGATTGATGCTGGTGTGCTAACCAGTTTTTCTCATGCTCAGCGGATAATCGTAGCTCCATTCATTTGGACGACGCTCTAACGCATTGCTACACAGCTTGATAAAGCGTGAGATAAAAAATTGAACAATAAAAAATGACAAAGAGACTTGGAACGTCTCTGAAACAATTAGGATAAGTGAATACGTGCGGAACGTTTATTGCCGCGCCGCGTACCTCGTTTAGAATCGCTCTGTCGAACTTGCAGTTTGTTCAGCCGCGCAGCGCCGTATAGAACAAAGAGGAAAGTCGTGAGAGCAAAAGAGGAACAAGACGAGAGGAGACCAAGAAGGAGAGAAAGAGAGAGATCGAGAGAGAAGCTAAAAAGCACGGTAGCGTGAAGCGAGCTAATTTACGAGTAGTAAAAGACCGTACAGCGAGGTGTCGGGAGAGAGTTCCGTAGAGAGCTCGCCGCCGGATACCCATGAGAGACTAACCGGGCGTGTCTTGACCACCGCAACCCAAGCTCCTTCGACGTCCTCTCTTCTCCAGAAACTCTCTCTCTCTCTGCTGCTGCCGCAATCATTTTAGTACATATTGCGATCCTGCATACTCTTATCCGACCAAAGAAAGTGCTACACATACGTCAAAAAAGAGAGACGTTCCCTTAAGTATACATTGCCAATGGCCTCGTAAAGCTTTTCAATGACAAGCAGCCATCACGAACCAGTTTCTCAACCAAAAACTCCAACATCATCTCGCCAAAATAGAGAAAAAAAACGTCATCATCTATGATAATTAAAACCCTTCGAGTGCTGGGTCATTTTGACCCTAACATTTTCCTCTAACCGATTCTCTTGCCTTTAATTTTCTTTTTCGTAAAAAAAAAATTTGACAATTTTCTTTTTCAATAAATACACAATAAATTTTCAATAAATTAAACAATATTTTACGAAAAAAAAATTTACTTATTATTAATTTTGATTAAAATCCAAATTTTAATTTAAATAATTAAAATTTTAATTTTGATTTTTTTTTTCGTAAAAAAAAATTTACGGCCATAAAATATGGATAATTTACTCCAAAAAATGTCCCTACAAAACAAAAGATGCAGATCCAGAATCCTGAATGCAAAATGCATCCAGATTTTACGAAGAAAAAAATTTACTAATCATTAACTTTTATTACAACCAAAATTTTAATTTTGACGTCGACATTTGAAACCGCCTCGGGTCAGATTGACCCAAAATGCACTTGTAGAATTTTCAAGTTTTCAATCATAGAATTTTTCGCGAAATAATAATTTGACGTTTCCTCGAGCTCGTTTTGTTTTCTTCATATGTGCCACTGTACAAAGTGTTGGGGTTCCATTCGAGATAGACGCACGCAGAATCGAAGGATCGCAGCAGCAGGCGCCAGGACAAGGTATTCGTACGATTCGTCGATACGTTGAGAGGGACTGGAAAGGGTAGCAGAGGTATAGGGTTGAAAGGGGTGAGAGGAGATAACACAGCGGCGAAGAAGAGCGTAGGGTTTGAAGGCGGAACATACACACCGAAGCAAGATTCTCCTTTGCCGAGGAACAAGGAAGGAGCGATCCGAGAAGGCGCGCGCGCTTCGAACGTCAAACTAGAAAAGGAGTATTCAGGGCAAGAACGAAGGGGTGCAAGAGAGAAAGATAAAGGTACAGAGATATGCGATCGGAGTAGTTGGACAGCAAAGCTCTCAAAAGGGAGAAGAGAGACAGGCAGAATCAGGAGAAAGAAGAAAAGAGACAGATCCGGAGGGAAAGAGGGAGAGGAGGACCAAGAGACAGAGAGAGAGTGAGAGAGCGAGATCGACAATCTGTACCGTAAGCGCGCGCCACACCCCAATGCAGCAACTCCATTGATTATTGTTGCTTTTCCCCGAGTGCGGCATCAGCGCTCCTACGACCTCTGTATAGTTTCCTCCATATTCCACTATATCAATTTGCACATTTATCCATAACAAAAAGAAACGAGGAACCTCGAGCCAATAATCAACATCTCCGACGCTTTTTCCTCAAACATTACGACGCTTTTTATCAATACATCGTGACGATTAAAACTCTCACTTTCCTCGTACTTTTCTTCCTTTTGAGCTTTTGAGCTTTCGAATGTAAAAAAAAATGAAAATATTTTCGCCCCATTGTTTATCGTATTTCGTGTTTTTTTTCAATTTCATGTTTTTCAACGTTTCAATATTTTTCCTACTTGGAATTGACTCCAAATTAATTATTTATCGAAGACTTGAAATCCCTTCGAGTGCCCACACCCTATAGGTGCACATTGGGTCAATCTGACCCGAGGCGTTTTCGAAATCGTTGTATTTCGGTAAATATGCATTTTTTAAGACGTTTTTTGAACTAATTTTTACATTTTATGGGCCTGTATTTATTTTTGAGGAAAATTGAATGCCGAATGATCGCGGAGACAGAAAATTGTTGGGGTCAGAATGACCCAGAATGTACTCGAACGGTTAAAGAGACGATTGACAGAAATAAATATCGATAACTCTCGTCGAGTTCGAATTGAGTTTCTTCAAAGAATTCGTCAAATATAAAAATTCCCATGGTTTTTTCTTTTTTACGATCTGCTCTGGAATTTCTGAACTTGACGCTGCATCCAATAATGAGCGATAAATAATGTATATAAAAAGAAAAAGGAGTCAAAAGACAGGATCCTGAAGAGATCCAACACATTAACATTATTTGTACTTTTTTTAAAATATAAAAGTTGTTTGACTCGGTATATATTGTGAGAAGGAGATTACGGATTGCGATTATATACGGATAAGGCGTTGGACGGGCTTATTCATAAGATTTAATCAGATGTACATAGACTGTGTGTGCAGAGATGAGAATGAAGGGGCAGGAGTTGTGTATACACTTTGTAAAGGCTCGTCAGTAAGAAACTGTCATTAGGTTCGACGATGCGGAATCAAGTGAAGAGGAAATTTCATCTGTGCATGCGTGTACGTGGACAGGGTGAGATTCTGCGTCTATAAAATCGCGAGAACGAGCGAGAGCCAGAAACGAGCAGAGGAAAATAATTGAAAAAATAAAATAAAATAAACGGCAGATTTTTCGCTCGGAAGAAAAATCGTGTACGCGGATCAACTGCGATGATGCTGAGCGAAATAAAAATAAGAAAATATAGAATCGTGTGGCCAGAATGCATCTTGCATTCGTACCTTCCAGAAGTCTTGAGCCGCCGGGGTGAAGGATCAAAGACACGAGAATACGAAGGAACAAAAGATCGAGCAAGTGCATCGCAGGGACGAAACGTTGATGAGAGCAAAGAATAAGAATGAGGAAAAAGAGGTGGAGGCTGGAGCGAGCAGGGAGGAGGGCTCTCTCTCTCTCTCTTTCTCTGTAAATTACAAGCTATCCGTTGTTCCAAACCGACCATCCAAGATAATACCTGCTCACCCTCGGGCCATAATGAATATGTAAGACAGATTGTAGGCTAAAGCGAGAGCCTCTGCAGCTACCGCTGCGTGATACGGTTGTCCATCCACTGATTATATTTCCCTCCCTTGTGCACCACGGCGCCACCCCCTTCGCACAAAACGCATTACGATTTGCAGCGACGTACATCACCATCGATATATAATAAATAAATAAACATATACACGTGCATACAATTCATACGGAATTCCGTTGATGCGAGCTACGATAATTCAATACATTTTCGTCCTCTAAAATCACGAGAAAAATCGCTCGAATCCTCAAACTCACGCTCGTCTTTTCGAATGCAAAAAAAACACAACGAAACTCGCTCTTTTTCTGCAGTGTATTAAATTTCAATTAAACTCAAATCACGTTTTTTCCCAACTCGATTTTTCTCAGCCCAGCCAGTAATGGATCATCTTGAAATTCACAACTTCACTCTCGTTTAATTTAAAGAAAATATCATCAAGAATTTAGAAGGCAAAAAAAACCTAAAAAATCGACCGATTTCGTGAAATTTGATTCGTATATAAGAATTTTGAGAAATCGCGAAGAAAAAAATTCTTCCCCGTTCCAGAATTCATGACGTTCAACATTTTATTACGCGAGGTAGTAATTTTAGTGTGATGCGTTTTTAATATGAGATGAACGTTTCGTTTTCGCTGAATTTTGTTCGGATTTTACGTGCAGAGGAAATACGAGCGTGTAAATAACATTCGCGATTTTTTTCTAAAACTTGATTTATTCTCGAGGGTGTCGTAACAAGCATAAAATAAATGAAGCAATTAGAGCATTAGTGGAATCTCGTACCGGTATTACTGCGTCAAGAAAAAAAAGGATGAAACAAAAGCCTGCAAGAAAATAACGTTCAATTTGAAATGTCAAAGTCGAATGATCGACGAGACGAGCAAGGAAGGGAAAAGTCCGCGACGAATCGAGGTCCCTTCTTGTTAATTTGCTGGGCGCGAGAGAACTATTACAAGGCATTATTGTCGCAGCGCAGAAACGATTTTACTCAGGCGTGACTTGGTAACAATTCCTTGGCTCATTTTTTTCTTCTTTTTACAATGATTTTTTGTTTTTTTGCGTCTCCCTCTTGGTTCTCGCGAGAACGGGCGATCATCGCCAATTATCGTTCGGCCGTCTCTCACCCTCGAGCGACATAGTTGCGCGCGCGGCAGCAATTGGCAAAAAGGGGTCGCGCGGTGAAGGAGCACACGGGACCAACGATCGAGAGCGATTATCGCGACAAGGCGTCCGGTCCGTGGCATCGTGTCGTACCCTTTTCTCGATCCTTCTCCTTCTTTCTCCATTTTTCTTCCCATTCCTCTCTCTCTCTCTCTCTCTCTCTCTCTCTCTCTCTTGATCTTCATTCTGCTCCAAGATATCGCATCCCGATGAGCCAAGATTCTGCAAAAGGAAGGAGCAAATGGTGTGCCTTGGACCGAACGAACATCGAGTGCTTGGCGAACAACGAAAAGTGTGTGCTCAGCTGAAAGCAACAATGCCGGGCACGAGGATGTCTCGCGATTGAAATGAGAAGATTTTTTTCCAGCGACAACGAGCGCCATTTATCGCCGAAGAATGCAGAACTTGCACGATAAAAATTGTCATTCCAAATGACGAAAATGAATCAAATCACGACAAAAAGTAAGTGTGACAAATATTTCAAAAGTGTCATTGAATTTAACTCCGAAAATCGGCTCAATTATGAAAATTTGTTTTCTCATTGAAATGAGAATAAAAACAATCGAAATAAATGATGGAAAGTTTTTTTTTCTCACAGCGTAACGTTTTTTTTACAGTGTCGAAAAAAAAACACTCGGTCCCTGGTTCTTTGTTGTTTTCCTTCAGTCAGGTGACACAGTTGGATGTTTAGGCATTCTTGGTGGCCGAAATTGGTAGCCCAGCATGAAAAGCAGGCCAGCAGAGGCTCAAAGCTAAAATCTATAGATATATTGAATATTTGTACGAGGAGGAATAAGGTATTGTGTGTAGTGGAAGAAAAGCAAGTGAGGGAGAAGATTTCTCGGTGAGCTGAGAGGAGCACCCATCAGTGGGGCCTGAAAGAGCGCGAGTGGGATGAGAGGACACGATAAGAAGAATGAAGAGGCGAGTAGCTGTGAGCTGTGAGAGTTGGTCGGTGAAGTAGAAGGAATGCCGTCGGACGAGCGCCTGGGGCAAAAGACGACGATGAGAGCTCTCTCACTCTCGCGGATCCACACGCGGCGCGGCAGACTCCAACCGCACGGTCCAGCACGAACCCCCCCACCACCACCCCAGCTCCTCCTGCCCGTTTCCTCTCTGTCCCTCTCTTTTTTATCCTTCTAAAAACCTCCGATACTAATAACAACAAAAATAACCGATTCATTCTAAAGTTCCCACAAACCTAATGACCCTCGAGAGAAACTTTACCAAACTATTCAAATTTTCGTATCCACACAAATGAGCCAACTTTTTATTTTTTCTTATTCTTTACCGATAGCTGGAAAGAGGCCACGAAAATATCAAGATGTGACTCAGCAGGGAACAATTTCAATAAATTTCGTAGAAATCAAAGTCAATTTCACGTTTTTTTGTTTTTCTCTTATTGTTTTTGTAGAAAATTCCTTTTTCCCAAAAGAAAAATTACCTCGAGGCTGCTGATTAGCCACGGATAAAAGATTTTCCGGGTCAAATTGACCCAGTGTGTCAAAATAAATAGAGGTATTGAATTTTTGTTCCCATTCTCTTTGTAGAAAATTTCTCATTTTTTCCCAATAAAAACTAACCTCGAGGCTCTCAATTAGCCACCGATGAAGGAAGATCCGGGTCAATTTGACCCGGACAGAAACTAATTGTCCCTGGAAATAAAAAAAAAAACAACGCAGCAGTCTCTGTAATTCTTCCAGGATCTTTTCACGCAATTTTATTAATTCGGTCCTTTCTTATTCCTCTCACTCTACCACCCAGCTGCGTGTCTTTTTAGCACTTCGGAGTTGCCGAGTTAACGACGCGGAAAACAAAGGGACACGGACGAATGCGGCGTGCGTCTCCGCCGCAAACACTGCACGGTAAGCTTTTTCCAGTGTACACGCATGCACGCACGTCATTCTTGCACCCAATTCACTTAACCGTAAGAGTCACGCAGAAAAAAAAGGAAAAATCTAAAATCCACAAAATACGAAGCAGAAAAAACGAAAAGAGAAAAAAGAGGCTGCGGAAAAAATCCGCAACTTATTCTGTCAATGCCGCGTTGAGACACGTGCGTATCGTGCAAACAACTTTGTTTCCCGATACAATTATTTGGAGTTTTAAATACGCAGCTACCGAGGTAGTCATAAAAAGATTTGACTAAATTTGACTTTAGTAGTAATCGATCTTCCAATGTCACATTTCGTTGACTTGCTATTATATCTGTCAAATTTCAAATTTCGCGCACATATAACCTCGAATACGTGCCGTTGCTATATTTTAGGGAGAGCCGAAAAATAAAATTCACCGCAAGTGCTTTTTATAGTTTTTATCATTCCCGTTACAAGTCAGCTTTGAACGTTTTTAAGCGTGGTAAATAATTATGAGGATTTAATCTCTCTGATGTTTCATTTTCATTTCAATCTATCCATCAATTACGGAGATATGAATAATAATGTACAGCCTATTCCGTGACTTCCCATAAGAGGCCATGTTAAATTGGTTGTCAAGGCTTGTCAAATATTTACAAATATCTCGCGTAAAAAGCCACACCTCAGCTCACAAAAATTGGTACGAGTTATTTTTACATCATTATCTAACTTTCTGCCAAGTTTGCGATTTTTCTGTCCATTTATTCTATTTTCTACGTAACTTCCTTAAACGTTCTCCGAGTGCACACGTCCTATAAGTGCATATCGGGTCAATCTGACTCGAAGGGTTTTCCTCATCGTTCTATTCCAATAAATATGGCTTTGTGTCGTTTTTTTTTTTGTATAAACATCGTTTGTTCTAAATTATCGATATTTTCTGGGCCTGAATTCATTTTTTGATGGAAACAACGCCAAACGATCAGTGACACAGAAATGGTTGAGGTTAAAACGACCCAATGTGCACACGAAAGGTTAATATTGACCTTTTGCATGGATTTTATAATAATTTATTATCCTATTGAGCTCTTCATCAATTTGATTAACTTTTCCATAATTTTTCGATCGATACCAGCATTTTTCATTTTCGATGGCATTCCGAGTTCTATGCGTCCGGCTATTTCGATAATGAGACACTAATGAGCGGAGAATAAATGAAAATTTTAATGGGACAAAACGAGGGGTTGCTTTTGTTTGAAAAGGATAAACGTCGGAAAGCTTTTTGGTTGAAATAAAATATAGGATCGCACGTAAAATGTGTAAAACGATGGTACGCGTGACTGGCGCGTATAAAGTACACACGTCCTGCACGTGAATGAGATACGTTCCAATTTATTTAGCTTGAAGCTACGATTCTTTATCGTAATGCATAAGTGCATTCCACGTGCCGGGTTGCGCACGTCTCTCATCCCCCTTATCGCTACGGTCTTTCTCCCGCCGGTATCTTGATCCCAAAGGCGAATTATAAAAGATCGCCGTTTCTACTGCCGCGCGTGTACCTCGTACCAACACCAGAGGACACCAGCGATCGAGGAGCAGGTTAAGGCCCAGAGCTCCGGATGGTCAACCGCGAGACTAACGACAAAAGATTCCATGCTCGGAATTCCTTAAGGTCTCTTTTATTGTCGGGCGTCAACGAACGCGTATAAAGATTTTCTTTCTCGCTCTCTCCCCTTTTATTATTTCCATATCTCACCACGTAACCTTGAAAAAATCCTCCTTATAAAGAAATAGAAAAAAGTCGTCATTTTTTATTTTTATTTTTTCAATACGTTTTGAATCAGCCTACTGGCACATTTTTAGAAATTATGAAATGTGATAAATTCAAAAATTTTCAAAATAAAAGGAATGATCCAAGATTGTAACGCAAAAGTTACGATTTTTTGCCCAAACCTTGACAGATTTTATGCAGTCATTAGTATTTTAAAAAGAATTGTTTTCTGTGTTCATTGGAAATGCTTGCTGCATCAGAACAACAAAAAATGCCGGAAATTAGCTTTTTTGACAGGCCTGACTGGAACATTGCATAATTGCAGATTTCCTCGGTTTTTTAATTTAATTTTTAATCATTTTAATTCAATCTTGACCGCCTTGTTTCTGTTTCGATTGTTCCGGTCGAGGCCCAATGTTTGAGATGGTTTCAAGTGCATACTGAATAGTTTTCACCCCAAAAATTTTCTGTCACCGATTTTTCGGCATTCAGCGACCAATGTTTTGCCATTTGATCCTCTTTCTTGTCAAAAAAAAATCAGGACATGGATAATTTACTACAAAAAACGTAACTACAAAAAAAAACGTATTTACCGAAATAAAACGATTTGAAAAACGCCTCGGGTCAGATTGACCCAAGATATGCGCTTACGAGTGCATTTTGGGGGTGTGCAATCGAAGGGTTGAGGGTGCATTTCTCGGCTTTGTTTCTGGGAAGAAAAAATTGTTAAAAGTTTACGAGAATCTTTTTGATATTTCTCGAGCCAAATAATCTGATGAATTTTTGTAATTTTTTGGCCGAGATCTGATTGTTCCAGCAGAGGCTCTCGAGTCGTGGGTCGTTCCCACAGGAACAGGTAACAAAGTTCTGGAAAGATCAACTATAAACCCGGTCAAGATCGGAAGCGTTTCGCATTGCGATCTATAGCGAAGCTCTCCGAAGGCGCTTCATCGAGAATAAGACGCGGCTAGCTCTCGCTCTTTTGCTTCCCTTTTGTTTCTCCTTCTCTCTCTCCCTCTTGCAATCTCGCACTCTTTCCTATCACCATGCGAGAGAGCAACGATGCAGCAATCTTCCAGCGTTGATTAGAGTCGTATGTAGAATCGAGAACCGGATTCCAAGAACCTGTTTCCATGTTCACGTAAGATCCCTGGAGTAATCGACTGACGGATCGGCGACCGTTCGAGTCAGCGACCCCGAGAGAGAAGAGCGACCGGCGGCCAGCATCATCACACGAGTAATACCAGTACAGCGGCCATTCTTATGTGCGCCCAAGACCCGCCGCAACAGAGCTACAAACTCCGAACAAGGACGAAACTAAATTTCAATCCCGCAGACGCATCCTCATTTTTTCAATGCATCTGCTCCGACCTCAGTCCCGCGAGACCCGCTAATCTAAAAGTTCCAATAGCCTTTCGCCGCTCAGACGGACCGTCCAAAAATCACCGAGGATTCATAGGCGAAAACAAAAAACAAAGGTCAATAATTAATTGAATTTAATTTCATTCAAAATTAATAAACTCGGCGAAATCAAATTACAAAATGAATTCGAAATTAATTAAAAAATTGAATTAACAATCGAATTAAAAATCAAATTTGTTAAGAAAAAATTAATAATCCATCGACCATTTCCTTCCGCCACCTTGAACGTAAATCCAAGGGATGATACGCCAAAGAAATTCTGGAATCGAACAGGGTGCACCGCGCGCAGCAAGTTTCAATTTTCCAGCCAATCGTGGCGCAGGGATCTGCGCTGGCATTTCTCTTTTTGAAATTCTCGATACAGCCAGGGGGTGATCGATCACATGTCCTCATAAAGGAAGAGAGAAACGTGAATACAAAAACGAGATGAAGAAAAAAATAAAATAAAAATACGTAAGCTTTCACGGAGACGGAACAGCTATCAATCCAACCGGCTTTAATAGATTTTCATTATTTTGCGAGTCTCTATCTCTCGGGTGTGTAATTATCGTGAGGGTTTAATATATATGCGCGGCAGCCACGAGAAAGTATAGGGTACGGACGATCTTGAGTCGTCGAAAAATTCGCGCGCACACACACACTTATGCAGACACATAAAAAAAAAAAATTACATAGAAGATTTCATGCGAGCGACCATATCGTAGAACTGCTGGGTGGCTTTTCTTTTCCCTACCATCACGCGGAGAACCGAATGATTCCTCCACGAAGTCTTTAAGGACGTTGTACGGTGACGGTCAAACCTGAATTTTTATTTTCAGTTTTTCTCTCCTACGAAATGGTTTGCGAGCCTGACGTCATTGAAAAAAAAGTTGTGACAAGTTGACTAGAGAACAATTTACTCCAAATTCGTTAGGAAGATTTTTGTGAAAAACTGAATAAAGCTTCTTCGAGAAGAGAAAAATTGAAAAATTCTTCTTTGAAAAATTGAAAAATTTAATGTTGAAAATTGTTACAAGCTGCCGAAGAAAAATATTTACAAAATCGTTTTTCTCCACTAAGAATAAAATTTGGTCGCTCAACGTCGATATTTTTTTGATAATTTACAAATTTTTCGTTAATTTGGCAGCATATTTTCGGTTTCCAACGGAACCGTCAGCAAAATTAACGATCGGAATGGGAAAATTTTTGGGATTGTTCGGAAAAAAGTGGTTAATGGTTTCCAACAAAATATCGATCTTTTCCAACAAATTTTTGTTGTCAATGTTGCTTCGTGAAGTTACGAAAAGCGCAGAGACTTCAAAGTTGTTCGTTCTCTTGGATTCGCGTCCCCTTCGTTTCATCTATTTATAGATGTATGTAATAGTTGTGCAGCATCAAATACACAGCAATGTTAATTCCGTAGGAGTCAAGACTAAAGGACGTGCTGCATATTGCGTTATGAAGACACGAGGGTGTGAGTCCAGTGTAAATTACATCGCTTGGAATTGAAAAGGCCTGAGCCGGACGATCCAAAAGGTTGAGAAAGACTCGGCTGCGCCCTTTCGTTCGCCAGCGATTAACGTGCGCACACACTCGTATAATTATATACATATGGATAAAGTGTAGGAAGAACGCGAAGCTCTTTTCGATTAGGCATTACACAGCATAGTAGCTCGCGCTGAGCACGGGGAAGCGTACGAGAATTAATCTGGAGGATGAGAAATTTATTAACGAAGCTGCTGTGGAGAGAAAGAGCAACTTTTTCCCTCGCCGCCTTCTTTCGATCACGTTCGCGAACCTCCCTCTCCTCTCCGCTCCTTTTTTCAACAATTCTCTTAAATATTTCACGAAAAAAAATGAAACGTCGTTATTTTTAAAATAATCGTTCCTTTCGATTTAATATTTTTCATTGATTTCACCGTTTCATCAAAAAATTGATTCGGGGCCGTAAAATATGGATAATTCACGCTTTGAAAAACGCATCGGGTCAGGTTGACCCAATACGCACTTAAAGGAAGGTGCCCCGCTGCCCTTGAAGGGTTAATTGTTCGGAGTTAATAAGTTAATATTCGGATGAAAAGCGAGGAAGAGTGGGAAATTGCAATTTTCTGAGTCTCGTGGAGAATTTTGTTTTCAAGCAATCCTGTTTCGTGGTTTTGTTCTGTATTCGCGGTTACTCGACAAACACCTGCAGAAGCGTGGCATTGAATACGGAGTCTTGTGGAGCTGCTGCGGACGCTTGAATTTTCACTTGAGGTCTTGGACTCACGTGTGTGCAGCAGGAGAATCCACCAGCAATCTCACCGCGATCGTTCACGAAACGAGCGAGATCGGCTTCCGTAGATATAAACAGTCTCTTCCTCTCTCTTTCTCTCTCCCTCTCTCTCTCTCTCTCTATTTATTTATCTTTCTTTATTCCTTTCCGCTGGCCGAAGCTTCAGCACTTTGGAGTCTGGGGTGTCCGTGGACTATCTTCACCGCGGGAGAGCTGGTGCGCGCGAGACCCGAGCGAAACTCTCTTTCTCGTTATATCTCTTATCCTGCTGCTGTCTCTCTGTGAGGACTCTCGCCAAGGATATAAAATACTGTATACACCGGCTGCACCGGAGTACCGACTCGGCTAGAGTTATTCTGGTTCTCGAAAAGAATACAACCGCGAAAGACAACTCATAAGATCAGGACACACAACTATTTATAGTGCTGCTTCAAAGATGATGATTATTTCTCCCCTACGCTCAGATAAAGAGAAAAGAAAAACGATCCAATAAAACGAGATGGAGAATGGACAGAGGGAGAGAGAGAAAGCGAGAGATAGAGAAAGGAAATAAGATGAAAAAGATGAGGAAGAAAGAAGTGAGGGAAAGAGGCAAGACTAAAAAAAGGGAAAAGGACAGTCCAGCATGAACTTATGGTACTTAGACTTTTATAATGTATGTGCAAGGTACAATGATGCTTGAAAATGCCATATAAATCAACGCTCTCCGCGAGAGAACGATGGACCAAGCATATTTAAATCAAGCAAACTATCCATTGATACTGGGGGGACATTCTTACGGGAAAGTCATCGTAAAGTGTCCTACACTCACTGTCACAGACTTAAATCCATCCGATAAATAGGTATAGGCTTGAGAAACTGGTTAGCTTTATTGGAAGATTCTACAAAGTGTACCAAAGTTATTCCTCTATCTTCAGTATGGTATTATTATTCATAACGGTATCGCTCGATTTCACAACGTTGCAACGCGGCCATAGAAACGTGCACGCACTTCTTTATTTCTTTTTTTTTTTATAAATATCGCAACTCCTTTCGCTTTAATGGGACAACTCGATTTGTAAGTAGAAACATCATCCTCGCAGCATCCTCTAAGGTCATCCACGAGGGAAATTCAGCATTTTTATCAAATTTTACCAATTTTTGCTGCGGTTTATTTTAGATCGTTGCATTCCACTAAAAATGCATTTTTTGTTGTTTTTTTATAGAGACGTTTTCAAAAGTGAATTATCCATATTTTATGGTCCTGAATTTATTTTCTGATGGAAACGAAAATTAAATTCGTGACTGCTTAACGCCGAACAATCGATGACGGAAAATTTTTGGGGTCAAAATGACCCAGTGTGCACTGCAAGGGTTAATTTTTTCGTGATTTTCATTCCTATACTTTGCTCAGCTTTAGACAAGCTTTAGACATGGAAATGTCATCGGAATTTTTGATTTTTCGAAAGTGCACATTCCTCCGAGTCTCCGAACCGAAAGTCACATGGATGGAATTTCAAATATGGACCTTGTGACACGAGGATTCGAGGTAAAGCCGGGATTATCTTGAGACGCGAGGAAAGCAACGTTTGTTAAGGGCTTCAAAGTGTTGCCTGGCATAAGAAAAGAAACACGAGAGACAAAGAGATCATTACCGCGCGCGTGGTAAAGGAAGGCGAGAATCGAAGTTGCTGGTCCTGGTGCAATGAAGGAAATTGGCAGCGAGTTTCGACGCGGACATTTCGTGTGTTGGCGAGCCACGTATAAGGAATTCACACCTTAATAACCAGACTTTTTGGTCGCACGAGAGCTGTCTCCAGGGAATAAGGAAAATTCGAGCTCTCGCATAAATCAAGCGACGTCCCGAAACGACGAGTAATTAAAATTTTCTCCAACACTGAGACTGCTCTTTTTTGCTTTGCTTGAGCAAACTTCAAGCTTGTCCCACTATCATAATATTATATAAAATATATTTATATTCATACATTTGTATTGCCGCACGCATTCTTAAAAACTCTCAAAAGAAAGACACGCACATTGTGTCGCCTCTGTAAACCAGCGGCTGGTTTCAATAAGTGGAGACCGCGCGGCCGGTTGCCGATAACGATTGTCCTTTCGAGAAACACCCGGAACTCTCGTGCACTCTAATTGAGAGAAAGAATTTAAAAACCTTTTAAACCGGACCCACTGCAGGGTCCTGTGAGATTTTTTCACTCTCTTTCTTCCTGTCTTTCCTTAAAACTCATTTTACGCAATCCTTCGGCTTCGATCTACTTTGTAGATTAAATAATTTCATTATTGAATTTTCGTATGTTTTGAAAATTCGAATTTTTTCAGGCGAACCTTGCCATTTTTCATAAGGGTTGGAAAAAGTTTAATTGGGACTTTGAAAATTGATTAAAAATCGAAAAAAATGCTCGAACTTTGAACTCAGAGCGATTGATTGAAAATTCGAATCTTATTTATTTTTATTCGTTATTTTGTATAGTGATTCGTGGGAGTTTGAACTCGTAATCATTTGATTGCGTTATCTGGTGAATCAAAGTGGGGCAACTGGTGTCGAGAGAATCAGTGTTTGTTTGGAACAGAGAGACCGAATGGTAACGATGCGAGAGAGCGAAAACAGGCGATATTTTGTGCTATATTTGTAATTCAATAAAATTCCAGGATCCCGAGAAATAACGTTGAGTATTACGATATCTGGACTTGCGTGGGTAGACATGAAGAGAATCAAATGCGTTCGATAGGTAAAAAGTTAAATTATTTATCGCGAAAGGCTCGTCAAAGATTTTATGGATCAACGCGCATTTCCATGAGCTCGATTGGAACTTGTGCGCTTATTATTGTTCTGTCAATTTGTAGAAATCACCTCGCATATCTTAACGTTCGCAGCAACCGGATTTCTGTCGGCCTATTGAATAAAAATTCAAAAAATCGCTAAAAATGAATAAATAAATAGTTATAAAGTAGCAAAAGGATCGAATTCTGTACGCGAGAGCTAAATTTTACGATTTATTCCATCGCAGCTCCTTAAAAGTCTTTGCACATTTTTTTGAAAACTGGGACTTCAAAAAGTTTTCGTAATTTTTCACGTCGAAAATTTTTTCAACGAATAATAAATTGCAAAATAACAAAAAGATGTTTTATTTTTCTGCAATTTCAACAAAAGAGACAATAATTCATCGATCAAATTTGTTCAGGATTCCGCCTCTCCAAATTCTCGGAGCTAGCTGCCTTATCGGCCCGCTCCGGGGCAGCACCTCGCGGACGCTCTCGTTTCGCCTCGGTGCGCAGGATCTGTCGATCCTCGTGCCTATCAGCGTGCGAGAGCGCCCAAAATTCCTTCTATTCGTCATCGAACGTGATCAGCGGCACATCGTCGCTGGTCTCGTTATCTATTCTTCGCGTGTGGCCATGCTCGGTAGCACGCTGCTGCCGAGCATGGCAGCCATTTCGTGTAACTCCACCCGCATAATGTCCGCGTGACATTAATGCATCGCGAATGAGTGCCTTCTGCACTCATAAATCCCGCTCGATTGGCGCATTAGGCGCAATCGACTCACGCTTGTCTACATCGCATTTTTCGTAATATTTAAGCTCACTGCGTGGCCGGGCCGAGCCACGTGTGTCACCAAGTTCCACACTGGCCCCGCATCCACGTCGTGATTGAGCCGCGAGATCAATAAAATCAGTGCGCGAGATCCGACGCTTGCTACACCGCTTTCGCATAATTAATTACCGCTATCATTGTTAAACCGCGTATTTCACCCGCTGACCAGGGTGCCTTTTGTACATGTAAACTCTGTAAATATCACTCATTCGCAATAAACTCGACAAGCGGATCCCCGCGCTAACAATCGCGTCTCAAAACAACCTTTCTTTCCAACGTCGGCACGATCCCTAACATCCCGGCAATTTGTATGCACTCAATTCCCGAACATTGGTCCTTCGAGCCGGATCGTGCCAATTGTAAATTCGCGAGTGTTGGTGCGTGTGTGAAAAGTTCGCTAGCCGAGTGAAAAATTTGTGCACCGCGAGACCGCGTGGCAACTTGGCCAGTCCAAGCGGCCAACAACTGTGCCGCGCTCGGTCACTTCAGACTCTTCGCTTGCGCCGCCGTGGCCAACCGTTGCACTCTGCGACAGTCATTGGCCACTTAACGAAATTTTCGTTTCGACCATGCCGGCACGTGTCTCGCGCCGCGATCGCGATCGATCGTGTTTCGCCTCTCGTTTCGAGAGTTCTCCGCAGTGTTCGCGAGTCATTTCATTTTCGCGAATCATTTTATTCTCGATTTTCATTCTTTGCGAGTTTTCCAAAGTGCGACGCGTAACTTCGCGAGCGTCATCGCATTTTCGTTCGATTTTTCTGCGTCGTGTGTGCTCGACCGCGTCGCTCAGTGCTTTCGAGCATCTCTCACGCTCGATCATCGCACTCGAGCCTAAAACCACCATCTTGGGTGGTTTTCGCACTCACGTCGCGCAGCTTCTCGTCGCGCTTTTCGTCGCGTGTGTTCGTCCGCGCGACGCCCAGTGCCATCGAGCAATTCTCGCGCTCGATCCCGGCACTCAAGCCTAAGACCGCCATTTTGGGTGGTCTTCGCACTCTCGTCGCGCTGTCTCGCGTCGCGCCTGTCGTCGCGCGTGCGCGACCGCGTTGCTCGGTGCCTTCGAGTAATTTTCGCACTCGATATCGATTTTCGAGTCATCGCCCGCCATTTTGAGCAGTGTCGTGCTCTCCTCGCGTAGCACGACTGTGCCTCGTGTCTTTTCCGCGTGGTTGTGTCGTGTAATTCGCTTTTCGTGTGCGCGCCGCGTAACTTCTGCCCGCGTGCAAGATATCGAACCCGCCGTCTGGTCGCTCGACGCCCGAAGTCGTCGTCGACCCTGGTTCGCCACACGACGCAACGTTCCCGCGCCTTTTCTGGTGAGTTCGCGATTTCTTACAATCTTCGCGAGCTTCCAGTGAAGTGTTTTTCGTTTTTCAATCTTCCCCGCGATTCACGGCGATTCATGCAAATCGCGGGAGTGACTCTTGACCACGCGGTCTTCAACCGCGTTTCCAGCCTCGCGTGTGTGCGTGTGCGCGTACCAGTGCCCCCGTGGGCACGTCGCTCTCGAGCTCTGTCCCTCGAGACTCCGACCGCCATTTTCCGCTGCCTTTTCGTGCGACGCTTCTCGTCCAAAGGCAGTCTCGCGAAGAGAGTTCGCAATCTCTCTTAAGTTCGCGCAGTTTTGCGAAACATTTTCGCGAAACCTTCAACGAAACACGCCGCGCGCAACAGTTCATTGACTTTCGTTCAATTCAAATCATAATTCGCGCCCGCCAATCGGCTTCATGCCACGCGAGTTCGTGCGCACCCAGTTCGTACGTTGCGAGTTCGCGCACTCTGTCACCGCGCCGTGAGTTCGTGCGCCCCAGTTCGTGCGTTACGAGTTCGCGCGCACTCTGTCACCGCGCCGCGAGTTCGTGCGCCGCGAGTTCGTACTTTACGAGTTCGCGCGCACTCTGTTAATGCGTCGCGAGTTCGCGCTCACCCAGTTCGTGTGTTGCACGTTCGCGCTCGTCAAGTTCGGCGCGTCGCGTGTGCGCGTTCATTGTGAGTCGAGAGATCGTCCGCCATCTCCTCACGCTTCTGTGCGACGCTTCTCGTCCACAGAAATTCAAAACGCCTTTGCCAATTTCTCAAACTGGCAAATTTAACTCGAACTTACACGCTCATGTCTAAGTTCTTCGAGTTTACGTCGACTAGTCCCCGCGTGGACTTCGCGCTCGCCGCGTTTTCCAAAATTTCGACCAGTCCCCGCGTGGACTTCGCGCTCGCCGCGGTTTCCGAAATTTCGACTAGTTCCCGCGTGAACTTCGCGTTCGCCGCTGCTCTCGAAATTTCGATCGCAAATTTCTCGAGCTCGGTGTCACCGCGCCGCGCGTTCAACGTCCGTGTAGTTCACCCAGCATTCATCACGCTGAAATCAAGGTCCAGTCGAACAACGCCCAAGGTCGTCGTAGACAACGGTCCGTCAACAATCTAGACATCGGCGTTCAGCCATCTAGACAACGCTACGCGGGAGGCTCAGGAAAATTCGCTTGGCTCATCGTCCGAGCACCCGAGCTCCCTGAACTCGAAGAGTTCCTCACTGTTCGAGCGCAAGCACTCGAACTCAACGAAGCAACTACACCGTTGACCGTGCACATCAACGTCTGCCTGCACTCATCAAGCTTCCCTGCAGCGAAGCTTCGCAACAATATTTCGTGATTCGTCACGCAATCATGCTCTACGAGGAACGCAGACGCCAGCTCGGCGCCGCCTCCGCGAGCAAGCCCAAATCAACGTCGACGACTCCAACGCGGGAGTCAACGCAATCGTCAAACGCTTCCGAGCCTTGCCCGCAACAAGCTTGCGTGACCTGCAATCACGCATCAACGCTGCTTGCCACAGTACACGCATCCGTCTTTCGTCAGCAGCCGAAACTACGAGAGTACGTGCACTCGTCCATCCGAGATCCGAACAAGCATTCATCTCGGAACAGCTCGTCCAAGAACTCATCGTTCGTAGTGATTAATCATTCACCCGATCAGAAATCACATGGTTCGCATCTGGAGAGAATCATCAAACTCTCCGCTTCGAGGTGAGCGCATCATCATCCGCTTCGAGGTGAGCTCATCCTCACGGGTTTTACCCACGAACTCAACGAGCTGTGCCACGCGGGAGCAATTCCCGCTCGCAAATTCGCTATCGCACTAGGCAGCATCAACGAGCAAGACAACAACAACATCATCGACGATTGATCAACGAAAACAGTCGGGCAAAAACGGAACGGTCGAGCTGACGAACGCATTTCGCAGCGCGACTCTCCATAACTTCAAGCAATCACGAAGCGCCGAACATTATCTGAAGTAGCGCAGATAATTGATCCACACGACCACATCAACCCAGCCGCCGTTCGAGCAAGGATTCTCCACTCGAACCGCAATCGCAAAATCAGCTGGGACGAATCACAGCCACCAAACACGGTTCAAGGTGGCCGCTTATCAGAGAAGATCTACAATCCTTGGCCAAGGAAACGAATCCACCAGATGGTTCAGCACGTGGAGCAATTCCACCGTTGAACTCCACGGCTTCCCTGATGCATCGCAACTCGCGATGTTCGCTGTCGGCTACATCATAGCCAACTCCCCGTCCACTGGCGCCAAATAAACTCTCGTTCGCGCAAAACGAAAGTCGCACCGCCTAAACAACTAACCATCCCGAAGTTAGAACGCCCAGCAGCGCTGCTACACGCAATTCATCAGACGAAATTCAACCGCTCCGCAGCTACTAACAACGACTCACTGTGGACGGACCCTCAAGCACTCTTTCGTGGATCAAGGCACCAGCTTCAAAAGGAAGATTACGCCAGGAACCGCATGCAGCTCGCTCCACTCGCTCCGTGGAAACGAAGTCCTGGCACTTCCAACCGTGCTCATGGCCTTGCCAACGGCCTCAGCACTCAACAACTCCGAGTTCATCTACCATCGTGGACGGGACCACCGTGGATGACGCAACCGCCTGAAGAGTGGCCTCGTCAACCACTCGCCTCATCGCAGACGACTTCTCCGTACCCGAAGCTCGTCCGGGAATCGCACTCTGCGAATCCCAAACGCACCGCCCTGGGACATAACAAATTATTGTTTATTGTTGCAGAGACTGTTTAGGTTCACCGCTATCGCTTCCAAGGCCCTTACAACGCTGAGGAAACACGCACCGCGAAGCTCTCGCCGCTGCCGCTTCGAGATCATCGAGAACATCGAGATCATCGAGAACTTCTAGAACATCGAGACCTTCAATCACCGCCGAGGACGTCATCCTTCACTGGAACATCACCACTCCGTGCTGATGGCGGGAGAATGTTCAGGATTCCGCCTCTCCAAATTCTCGGAGCTAGCTGCCTTATCGGCCCGCTCCGGGGCAGCACCTCGCGGACGCTCTCGTTTCGCCTCGGTGCGCAGGATCTGTCGATCCTCGTGCCTATCAGCGTGCGAGAGCGCCCAAAATTCCTTCTATTCGTCATCGAACGTGATCAGCGGCACATCGTCGCTGGTCTCGTTATCTATTCTTCGCGTGTGGCCATGCTCGGTAGCACGCTGCTGCCGAGCATGGCAGCCATTTCGTGTAACTCCACCCGCATAATGTCCGCGTGACATTAATGCATCGCGAATGAGTGCCTTCTGCACTCATAAATCCCGCTCGATTGGCGCATTAGGCGCAATCGACTCACGCTTGTCTACATCGCATTTTTCGTAATATTTAAGCTCACTGCGTGGCCGGGCCGAGCCACGTGTGTCACCAAGTTCCACACTGGCCCCGCATCCACGTCGTGATTGAGCCGCGAGATCAATAAAATCAGTGCGCGAGATCCGACGCTTGCTACACCGCTTTCGCATAATTAATTACCGCTATCATTGTTAAACCGCGTATTTCACCCGCTGACCAGGGTGCCTTTTGTACATGTAAACTCTGTAAATATCACTCATTCGCAATAAACTCGACAAGCGGATCCCCGCGCTAACAATCGCGTCTCAAAACAACCTTTCTTTCCAACGTCGGCACGATCCCTAACATCCCGGCAATTTGTATGCACTCAATTCCCGAACAAAATTCCTTTGGTATCGATGTCCCGGGGTTGGCAACATAAGGTTAATTAAAAAAAAAAAAAACACACACTCTGCATTGGAACATGAGCGCATGTGCTTTATGCTTCTACAAGTATCAGAGAAGAATAGTGTGCCTAGCCACGACAAGAGGAGGATTGCATGCGAGAGGTGCATGCATCTCGTATCTATGTACAAGACCCGTTCGAAATTCACTCGGTGGTTTATCGCAGCTTGGCGTAGAGAGCATTGTGGCTGCTGCATAATATTAACATTAGTGGTGATTAGTGGGCTGCTGGACTCTCCAGTCCGATAGATTCAAGGGAGTATCGAACCAAGTTCTTTCGTATTTTCTACACATGCGACCTTCCACCCATTAACGATCGAGAGAAACGAGCCAGAAATAAAAACAACACACACCAGGATCTTTAGATTCTGAATAGGGAGAAAACAGAAATGAAGCCGAGGAGATAAAGACAAAAACGAGCCAATCGAGCGAGAAATAAAAACTCAAAAAAAAAAATATTTCAGTCGTTAAAATCTTTTTCTACAGATTTAATGAACCCGAAACAAGTATGTAAAAAAAAATAAATGTTCCATCAAGACTTACAAGCTAAATCATTCTGAATCATTTATATTACTCATTTTATTGATTTCATTTTATTTTGTCTTTATTTATTCATTTTTCAACTAATTATGCAACATTTTTATAAATTTCAACAAATTCAAAAATAATATCACCGAATTCTCTCTCAATAAATTTTCTTTCCTTGTTTTTTTTTTCTGGAATAAATTGTTTTTGTTCCATTCGAATGAAATGGCAGGAATGGGGGAAACGAATTGGGAAAATCTATGGGAAAATAGCACGAGATCAGGACACATACAGAAATCCATGGACAAGAGAGCGCATGAGCGAATCGTCTCCTGGACATTTGAGCCTACACCGGCATTAAAATTACTTGGTTTTTTTTTTTCTATAGCAATAGCATGGGTGTATGCTCCTGGAGCTGGCTGCACTGGCAACTTGTTACCGAGGCACGCATACATCTCTTGCGAGGGCTCTTGTACGGCGGGGGAAACAACACGACACCGACTTGTTTATGCGCTCGGATGGCCACTTGCCCCTGTGGCGGCCCAACTAAATCACACCCCGCGGATTTTATATTTAAACAAATAATTAATTCAGATGCCCCTGACTCGCCAGGTGGTCGGGATTCTCGGCTTACATATATACTCTCGCAGCCTCACTATCCATCCTCTTTGTAGCTACAAAATAAGCTATGCATCTCCCCACATACTCACATCCACGTGTGCATACTCGCATACATTCAAATATGCAACACAATAGCTGGCGGAAAGATATATTTATATCCACAACATTCCGGGGTACCTATCGATACCGAACCCACTTTCGTAGAAACAAAAGGACCCCATCAACGACTCTTTTTTTTATTATCTTTCGACAAAGATGCAAATTCAACGGTCCAGCCTTCGAAAATTGCTTCTAAGAAGCGGCCCAAGAATATTTGCGAAAAAAATCGTTCATACAGTGGCAAAACGACAAATGACGTAAGAACGAAAAAAAATAGAGACTTTATATCATTTTCAGCCATGCCTAATTGACTGACGAAATAAAAATTTAAAAAAATTTCCTCATTTTGGGAAAAATCCGCATTTTGGTATATTTTCCAAAATTATAACGAAAAAAAAACGTTGAACGTTGTTGAAATTTCGAGGAGACACATTCTGGACTGCATATTTGTTCAATTTGACCCAACGCGTTTTTCAAACCGTTGCATTCCGGTAAAAGTGCATTTTTTTATTTTACAGACTTTTTTTGTGGTAAATTATCAATATTTTATGGGCCTCATTATTTTATTTTATGACGAAGAAGAAAATTCAATGGCGTTGTTATTGAATGCCAAACAATCGGTAATAGGTTGGGGTCGAAACGACCCAGTGTGCATTCAAAGCGTTAGCGGAATTTCTGATGGCAATTATGAAAAGCGCGAGGCATCGCATCAGGTGACGGGAGCGGATAATTGAGAAAGTATATATTTATTTTTGCGTAGTGCGAGTTAAGGAGGCGACAATTGTGTATTATTATGTGGATTGAAGCCTTGGCAGGCTTTTATTACGTTTTCACCCTTTTCCAAGTTGCTTTATTTACGTCGAATGCGTATGAAGACGAGACGGCAGAGAAGCAGGAAAATTGTGGTAATTTGTTATCCTGAGAGTTGCGCATAGTTAGCGATGGAATTGTGTAAACGATGGAGAGGAAACGTTCTCTCGAGTCGAAAGAGTAAAAACGAAAGACGGCGGGGGGCGGGGGATGAAAGGGGCAAGTCGCTTTTGCTTGGCTACGGTAAAGATGTGGATGAAGAAAGAAAGAGAAAGAAAATTGAGAGAGAAAAGCAACCGACCAAGCGAAAAGTTTCGCGTTCAAGAGTTTCCGGGACTTCGACGCGGCAGAGAAATTCTTCTGAAAGCACAAAAGCTTCACTAGCTAACTTGCCCAGACCTCCTCCTTCATCTTCTTTCTCTCATCTATCTCATTCTCTCCTCTCTCTTAGTCTGTCTTTTTCTCTTTCAACCCTCGGCCCGAGCCATCCTCCAGCAATTTAGTTCTGTACGAAACAAACAAGAGTCAAAAGTCTCGAAGAAGCTGATAACGAATGCAGAACTTTCCTCGTTTACAACGGCCAAATTGTTCGCGGATGAGCCAGCCCTTTCTACTCAAATAATATATTACATCAGTAACGAAGAATCGCTTCACAGCAATCATGAATAACCCTTTCACAAAAAATATTGAAAAAACTGTAAACGTGGTCAGTTTCCTAATCAGTTTCGAACCCTTTCCAGCTCAATGCAAGAGTTAATTTTTGCTAGAATTTGCTTCTAATAACAATAATCTTGACCCGAAATTCTCCCCGCAATTCAGATCATCAACCAATCGAGGGCACGACTCCTACAAGTGCATCTTGGGTCGATCTGCCCCAAGGCGTTTTTTAAATAGTTGTATTCCGCAGTAAATATGCATTTTTTGTTCTTTCTTTTTCGTAGAGACGTTTTTTGTATTAAATGCTCCATATTTTATGGAACATTTAATAATTTTTGAATTTTATTATTTAATTTTTTGACGGCAACGAAATTAAATGGCAAACAATGGCTGGCAGGAAACTTTTGGGGTCAACATGACCCAGTATGTACTCGGAGGGTTAATATGAATAAAAACAAACATAAATGTCCATATTTAATTGCATAATTATCCTCGTTCGTGAATGCTTTTTTATTAATATCGGAAATACTTTTCTCTTATGGGAAAATGGAGCGATAAACACTGTAAAAATGTTGTAATTGTAATGAGAAACATTGGGATCGCAATAAATTTCAACGCTGCATATTCCACCATCAATTCGATTGCCCGGTCATGGACAACCGATCCGCACGGATGAATGCGAATGAAAAAAAAAAAGCTTTTCAAGTTGCGCAACCAACTCCACATATCTGTGGATTTTTGACAGCGTACGATTATTTATCACCGCGTCACTCGTCCTGTTGGCAGGATCGATGTGCAGAAGGGAGGATAATACAGTTTGCATAGGATTTGTGTGTATGGAACAGCAGCCATGAGAGTTTCACGAGAGAGGTTGTTTCTGAGGAGAAACATGATGGTTTATCGCAACACGCGACACGATGACGACGGGGATGTGCTGCTGGAAGGTGCGGGGCGAAGAGAAGGGGAAGGACGACGAAGCAGTTTAAACTCTTCCGGATGGCTTGTGCAAATCATGGTTCGACGAGAGATATTTTCGCCGTTTAACGTGCACCCGGTAGCGATGAATGCCTTAACGGTGCAGAGATAATCGAGTACCGAGGAGCGAGCAAGTGTAGGAGGAACGGATAGGGAGCCAGAGACAGAAAAAGAGAGAGAGAGAGAGGGAAACGGAGATGAACGCAGTGCACGGAATGCTGGGAACGAGGGGGTGAAAAAACTGAGGGGTGAAGGTGAATTGCAGAAACAACCCCTTAGCCAATGGTGGCAGAGGCCTCGTTAAACCCAGCACGGTTTCTTATCGGTTATACCCCATTATAAAATATATACACATTAAGTCATTTAAACTCTATATAGACATATAAATAAATAAATATAAACTTACATGTCTGAAGACTCCAAGCTCGCACTTATTTTCTCACATCTCAAAGACTCTGCGCCAGGGTGTCGAGTATCACGACCACATCGAATCATCCAGATCACTCCCCGAAGTCAGTGATAAACGAAACGGAAAAAAACACTTTGCACCCCCAAAGCAGCGCATCCTATTCATTCCATCTCAATCTTTGCTGCACTCTTTTCGGACCCTTATCCTCGCGCCTTTGCGGTTTCTTACGCAGACACGTATGCAAATACCGTACTGTGTCCTTAATTATTTACTTCCTAACATCCACTTTTTCTAAAACTCTAAATTAAGAATCGTCACTTTGTGACCAAAATCAATAAAATCTGACCCCATACGAGTCGGAATCAAAGAGAATCATTTTGTTCACCGTAAACCCAAATTTTCTTCATTTCTCATATCATTTTTGAAACTTCCTGTATCCGTGCTGTATCGGCTTGAAATAAAAAAATAAAACAAGCGGTGTGGGGACGTCCAGTCTACTGTGACGAGACGATACGACTCGTTTTGTGGCTGCTGTGCAGGCTCCTCAACCCCCGCTGATAATCGCTTATACGAAATATCTCGTCTTATCATAAATATGTATATGTTTCTTCGTATTGTATAAATATCATCCTATATTAGGCGTAGAAACACCTCGAATCCAATGGGAGCTGAGATCGTTTTGTCCGGCGCCAGAGCTGCTGACTTTTCGAATCATTCAGTCGATCATTAATTAACCAAAAACGCAAAAATATTCCGATGATTATTCAATCATATTTTAAAATATTTCGGTTATTTGTTGATTACGTAGTGCAATTTTAGTTTTTTTATTTACCTATGAATGAGATATAGTTCTCAGCGAAAACGAATGTTGAGCGAATTAGGTCAGGACCATGCAGTCGAATGCAAAATGGATGAAGGATATAAAAGGGTAAGGGTAGGGAAAAGGGAGGCTTTCCTACCGGATATAAATCCTGACGCATAGTAGAGTTGCTCGATCGTGAAGCCGATGCTCTAGAGTAAACCGTTAAAAAATTGATACACTACATTCGGAAGTGCAGTACGTGTATTACGAGGCAGTTTAAGTTACGTATGGACTCGATGGTTACCGGAAGTTCCAGCATCAATAAGAATCGTGAGCGCACAGTTATCGGGGAAAAGGATGGAAAATGGAGAGGAGGGCAGTACAAACGTATCGATAGAGATGGAAAAAATACAGTGTGTGTAAAGGGGAGAGAGATAAATGGAGAGGAGAAATAGAATAGAAGGGAGAAAGAGTAGAATCGAGCAAGAAATAGGGGTAGTTTTATGCGACCACCAAGACTATGTAAGCATACATAAATGTCATGCGACGAGACACCCTAAAATAGCGACTTCCAAAGATCAGTGGCTTCCGGGAATAAAATAAAGGGACAACTATTCAGGACACAATAAATATCGGAATTTTAGTGCTACAAATTTGAAAAAAATGATTTTCTATAATTCATCATTTTCTCCTAACTTCATCCTATTAGGAATACCTCAAGTATGTGTATGCGCGAAAAGGTTCATAATTATTAAATTTTCATGTATATAAAATGTTCTGAATAAAGTGTTCTGATTCCTCTTAGTGTCTGTACTAGAAGCAGCAATAGAGGCGGGCAATTAGGAGGCTGGCTCTCATTATCATTGTACCATGCTATGAATTTTTTGGTGATTTCAATTTATATTGTTTACCAATCGCTCCGCTGTCTCCAATAATTAATGAATCTATTCCTCAAGTGCCACACTTACGCCTGGCGTATTTTATGACCCCAAAGTGGCGAGTATACTTCTCATTTTTACGAATTTGCTGATGAAAAGTCATCGTTTTCATCATCTATCCCTCTATGTTGTAAATTATGTTTTTATTACCAACAGACATTTGTTCTTGGTTTAATGTATTGTAATATAATCAATTGTTAACCGTGAGTGATGGGTCACCGGTGGTAAAACGAACAAATACCTGTTTCGAAAAGTTTAAGGGTAAATAGCGACGACAACGAAATTTCATTAACTACTTCATTGACTCTTGCATAGAAAACATTTCGGTTACAATATGCAGTGGAAAAGCGGAGAACAGCACAAACAGTGAAGATGGAGCAATGGAAGTAGGTGGAGGTACGCTGGAAAGATGAAGCAGCGGGGGTTGGGTGGCATAGAAGAAATAGCGGGAAGGGGTTGAAGCAAAGAAGTTGAGAGAGAAAGGAAACGGGGTAGAAAGAGAAATACGTCAGAGCTGGTTTCGTACGGAAGAAGAAGACGAAAAGGAAGAGAGAGAGATAGTAAGAGGAGAGAGGCGAACACCGAGAGGTAGGAGAGGTTGGAGAGAGGGTTGCTGAAGGTTCCAGCAACGCTGGCGGTGGTAGCAGTGACGGAGGGGTGGCTGGTAGCCCGCAAAGTATCGACCCGAAGCTCGAGAAGGCAGCCGCTCCCGCTTCCAGGGTCGCCGTCGCCAGGGTTTTGTTACTATAGGTATGCACCCTGTTGCCCTTCTTCACTACCCCTCAGCGTATCTCTCTATTATGAAAACATACACAGCAAAGATCTCAACTCGCCCCAGTACTCGTTACATATATTACTAAGTCACTCATTCCAGTCCTAAAGTTTTCTTATACTGAAATGCTCAGCGTCCGATTCCAATAGCGAAACTTCTTCAAGCAACAATAATCGAACTTGCTTTGAGATGAATTACCAACATCAAATTACGTCAAGGAAAGCGAATTTAATTATCGTTTGAATAACGATTCGGTACGACATGGAAATCAAAATGATTCATCCCGTCCATATTGGATGATGTAAAAGAGTCGAATACGCGAAGGAGTATACCTTTTAAATAACAAAAAGCTGCAAATACTTCGGACCACAGTGAAGGTAATTGAAGTGCTACTCCACCTCCAAGCAACCTTCATTGATAATTACCGGTTGCGATCGTCAAAGAAATGATGGTTGTAGTGAATTTGCTCCGGGAAAGGTGGAAGAGATAGCGATTCAGTGATCAGCCCATTGTTACGGCAAAGTCAGGTGTGAGGCAATGTCAGTATTTACGAGAATACATAGATGCCTCCGGCAATCGCTCGTTGGTGGGTTGCGCGGGGTGTGGCCTCCGAGACAAAACTATAGTCATGTTGGTCTCCAAGTACCCGGGAACACCGTAGGTACAAGTTTTGTTTTCGTATCTCTTTGCCAATCCTCCGCATCTCCTACTCCGCACAAAACAACCTGAAATAATTGGCCCTAACCCTTCCGCTTGTGATGAACGCGAATCCATGGCGAATTACGCTCATGCCAATCCAACGGTCGATCGCGTCTTTGTCGCTCTCAGCGTCTCACTAGGCGTTACTGCGACAACAATAGGTCGGCTGGAGGGAAAAGGAGAGGGAAAGAGGAACCGCGCGCGCCACTGTTCCACGGCTGGGTACAATTTGTTCCCGTGTAAAAGCGCGGGAGTATGCCGTTGTGAGAAGCCGCGACTCTACCAAGCACGCGCATTGTCGACCTATTACAATAGCCTACTCCTCCCTAAGCATTCTCTCATTGTCATTCCAACAGTTCGCCTCTCACTCCTTCTCGCTATCTCCACAGTAACCGCTCTTTCCGCGCGCCTTCTCTTTGCCCATGCGTCGATGCGCAACCCAGGCATTGTTTTGTCGAATGGGCGGTGTCCTGCTCCTGTGTTACAACTCTTAAGACTCCTACAAAACATCGGGTCCGGGCAACCCCACCCAGCGCTTTATACAGAGCTCTTAACCCTTGCTTGCCACTTTGAGCTAATAAAATACTCCAGGCGTACGTGGTTTTACAAAAGTGTGGCAAATAAGGGTCAACTTTGACGTCCTGTCAAATATATCCAAATTCGGTTTTTAGCTTCATAATCTATATCATCTTTTGAACTAAGCTCTTCATAAGTTAAAACTAAATTTTCAAGTTAAAATAATCAGTAGTTTACATTTCCAACAGTTTATTGTTGCTGGGGTGGAATCCCAGTGTAGCAAGAGCGCCGTTTTACAGAAGTGCGGCAAGTAAAGCAGGAAACTGTACGAATCACTACAAGAAATCTTAAACAAATTTGCTTCTCCACTGCCAATATAGTGGTCAAAAGTGATATTAATTATTTTCAGAACATTTAGGAACCTCCAAAATGCAAATTTCTCCAGCTTGTTGTATTCTACGACGTTCATTAGGTAAAAAGAAAAGTAGAATAATACGTTTCATGTTGTAGTGAAAACATGAACCTATAATCGGTGATCGTCATTGTGCATTGAGTATAGTCGTCTTCTCGTGTCTCTCGATGGCAATCTTCTTGATCCGTTCCCAAAGCATTGGATAAGGATGAATGGTCCTGGCGAAATCAGCTCGTTCGAGTCTGTACAGTTCGCAAACCTCGACAGCAACAACGCTAGCGACCCTGCGTTCATCAGGCATCACAAGTGCGATCTCACCAAAGTGAGCACCATCTTCGAGATGACATACCTCTTTACCGGAATTAGTGTAAATGGCAACAGTGCCGGTAGCAATGAAGTACATACAATCGCCGGATTGTTTAGCTCTAACGATCACATCGTTCGTCAGGAATATTTCAGATTTAAGAAGAACGACGATTCGAGTTAACAAAGAGATCGGTAGGTTGTTGAAGAAGGTGACATTTTCTACGAGTTTCCGACAGGAATGCATACCGATCTCTTGAAGCATATGCGATGAAAGTGTGTTATGAATCTCAATTTCACGAAAATAACGATGTTGGTATCGGAATTCATAGTAAGCAATGAATCGCTGCTGTATGGATCTAGGCAGTTGGCGATGGCTCATGTACTGCTTCAATTGAGCAACGATCGTTTCGTATTGGAGCTTCGAACTGTTGGAGGCTTTAAAGTATTGCATTACTTGGGCGATGATGACGCAGAAAGTGAAGGTCCCTAATAATTGTAACAATATGCCAAGATATTGATCATCGGACGACGTTGGCTCTTCGTGAAAAAATCCCGACCTCGCAAAGATCGCTACCGATCTTCGCCAACAAGACCAATACCTTGTCTGATCATCGTGGGACCAGATGTCATCGACGCTGATCCAGGACACGTTCGATGGTCTTTGAGGCACTCCGAGTGTCATTGTCAGTATCGGTACGATCCATGTTAAGCAGGTGAACCAATGTAGAGCTATCAAGAGCCAAGGCAACGTGTAGAAGAATCGGAACTTTGCCTGGTCCAGCCCATACGTGTTGAGCATCTTTGTGGTATACGAATAAGCGCAGAAGACGCGAAAGGCGTAAATCAATGTCGACAGTTCACGGGCTACTACGAGCTCGTCCCATGAGCCAAGAAAGAAAAGATCGGTCGGCAATGAACCTAACAGGTCCGGTACGAACGTACCACGTTGAACGTAACGTCTCATTATCATCTTGTAATCCATCTCAACCTGGCGAAGTGTAGTGTCGAAGTACCTGCACTTACGCATGTACCATAAATGTTTTTTTCTCTCCTCTTTTCGCTGTACAAGTGACAGAGTTATGGGCCATTTGGATATCGTACATGTTCTTTATCCCGGTGTACAACATTCACGTCTTCCTACCTCTATCATTATACAGCTCTGTTTCTTTCTAACTAGCCTCCTTGATCTCTTTCTCTCCTTACCCTGTCATGAAGTTAATGATTATATCGATGCAGCATAGAACCAGGAAGAAATTCTTTGCTATCGTCCAATGGTAAACATCACTTCGATCCATGTCAAATGCTGCCTGGTAGGGTACGAACAACATCATTCCAATCATTGTCAGAATCATCAGGAAGTCCCACCAGTGCCTCTCCGATAAGAATCATTTTTTCAAATTCGTGTAAACGTCTCTTTAAATCTCAAACTATCAACATAAATATAACCTACTTCGTTTTAACATACAAAAACAATAGGAAGTGCTACCTGAATAAACTGAAAGGGTGTATGATGTTCGTAAAATTTCGAAGATGACGACGTTTCTCGTATATTATGGCACTGTGAGTTCTCAAGTATCTTCGGGCACTTGGACTCTTCTGCGAAGCCATGAAAATTTGACGTATCAGCACCCAAACCTTGTGGCATAAACCACGGTTTGGAAGAAAAAATATCTCTTCCTGTTTTATGTTAATATCACATTCGTGCTCCACTCGCAACATTTTTTAATGGCTTTCTCGTCGTTCACTCTTCCAGATGTAAATTCGTCACGATAAATACCGAAACCTATGGATCTTTGCTTTCGACTGAAGTTGGCAGTTCACTGAATTATCAGAATTGTATTCATAGCTTCCAAAATACACATTTTCTGCCAAAATATTTAACGACGTTAACATTAAAATATTTATTTCGGTAACTACTTCTCAATGCAAGTCCAATTCCAATACGTTTTTCGTTCATTGATACTCGTTCATACCTCGAGATGTTTCAAACAATACTCATTTTGTTACAACTATTCATCTTCAAGATTTATGAGCAATAAGATCTTCATTAGACGACAGCTCTTATTTTTACTATATTGCCCTCGGGTTGACACCTTTATGGCTGTCAAATTTCAGGGTACATTAACGACCACTTATACCAGTAAATCACTCAAGTTTAAGTATCTTAGTGTTGGTTGCCAAGAAACTACACGTTATGGTAGTTTTGACTGTAAAATTTGCGTTTTAGAGTCAATTTCGAAAAGTTTACAATTTTTTTTTTTTTTTTTATGGTCTATCTAGAATTTTTGGCAAAATTTATACTGAATTGACTCTGTACTGAACAATTTTCATGCGATTTGAATTCGTCAAAAAATCGAAAGCCGCAATGGATTGTCGAGTTTTTATTCATGTGAGTTTCATTCTCGTTCGAGGATCATGCTGGGCCATCTATATTAAGCAGAACGAACGTTTTTATCCTGCTTCTGATGAACCGGGGTCGCAGTATGCGGTGAAAAATACAGTTCCCCACCTTTATTTCCAGATAGTAAAGAGGAGTTGGATAGACAGTCCAATAATGCGAAAGACTGGAATTTTTAGGCCCCGTAACTTGTACAACGAAGTTGGTCGCACAATTTGTACGGTTTTGTTTTGTTTTTTAATTGATCGGAAACGAAGGCGGTCCGGCAATGTCCATTCAAGTGTGCCAACTCTCGACCGTCGGTAAGTTATCGACCGATGGTAACAAAAAGTGTAACCGCGGAAAGCAGCGGCCTGTCGTATTGACAGTCGGACCCAGTTCGATTTGTTTTGTCCGCGAAAATCTACGTTATCTAAAAAATAGCGTGAACGGTTGTGCGGAAATCCCGTCGAAAGTTTATCAAAAGAGTTCGCCCCTGTTGCTGCACCTCTGGTAAAAATGTATCAGCAGCTCAGCGGTACAACAACGCATGTGCTCAATGTATTCTAGAAGCGCATAGCCAAATTGTCATTGTTGATTCCGAAGTAAAACGGTTGAACATGCCCGACAGCTCGGACGACGAACTCTGTGATTCGGATAATAGGATTGAAACTCCATGGATTCCTTACAGAGATCGGGAAGAATGGAAAGACGTTGTTCCGGTGCCGCAAGATGACGGACCGCACCCCGTAGCCGCGATCGCATATTCCGACATATGTAAGTTTTTTAATTCATTTCTCTACACTTTACCTTTGTTTCTACATTTCGATTAATTCGCCCGAGCCCAAAATGCCCGTTTTCCCGATCGATTCACGCTGCATTCTTGAACCACCATTGTCTCCAGTTCGATTCTTATATACAAAGTGTTTCGCGGTAGTCTCGGCAATCCCAACAATCACTCAATTACCCAATCGAATTCTGTACGTTTACCTGGTCATTCCCAAGCCTTTATAAGACGAAGAAAACGATTGACCTTTTCATACAAAAATTTCAACCGAACCATACGTTCAGGAAACTGAAAAATCGAGCTCGTCCCCACTTGTCCCGTGTTGATACGTTTCTATCGATCAATTTTTACGATTAATGACAAAATCTAACTTTTATCCACGATAAATCATAAAATTGTACCGAAAATTTTGATTCATCTCATTTGCTTGTTTTTGCCGAGGAACCTCGAAATATTTCCCCAAAAATTAACATTCATGGCGGCAATTTCAAAAAGAAATGTCATTAATCAATCGCATCTCTGCTCAATGTCTCACGCAAACTGTGAATCCCCGAAACAATGGGAACCGAAGGTTTTTTGACAACCAGAGACGAAATTTCAATTAAAAATCTATCCGCAACGAGTAATTTGCGGCAAAAAATGACGTTCTGGTATGCGGCTTTGAAAATTCCTCAAGGCGCTACAGCAAATCTTCGTCGGCTCCGATGTCATTTTGTGACGATGAGAAAAATTGATAGTCTTTTGAAAAACCATGCAGAATGGAAATTAGTAATAATAGTAAATAATAATAAATAATTGATTGATTAATTGATGTATAAATGTTGAAAATTGCAGTCAAGGACTGTTACGACTACTTCAGAGCCGTGCTAAAATCAGGCGAAAAGTCGGAAAGGACTTTGGCTCTGACGGTAGATTGTATCTCTTCCAATCCGGCAAACTATACGGTATGGCAATACAGGCGGGAAATACTGGAAGCATTGGGCAAAGATCTCAGGGAAGAATTGAAATACATAGATTCAATGATCGCTAAGAATGCAAAAAATTATCAAGTCTGGCATCACAGAAAAGTCATAGTGGAATGGCTTCAGGACGCCAGTGAGGAACTTGCATTTACCGAGGCTATTTTGAAGAAGGATCCAAAGAATTATCACACTTGGCAACACAGACAATGGTGCATCAAGACTTTCAAGTGAGTAACAAGCTCAAAATTGCCATAAAAATGCCTATAATTTTAAATACAGAAGTTTGCATCGCTGGAATCCAACAAAAAATCAATTTTTCATTCGTGATATTGATATTTAATGCGATTTTTCCAATTTCCCTAGTTGATTCGGGTTTCCAATGGCAGAGAAAACTGGCCCTTTATATCTTCGACAAATACTGTTTCAACATTCTCCCTCTGTTATGAAAAATCCAACAAAAAGTGAATTTTTATTCGCGATTTCGATAATTAATGGGATCGTTTCAATTTTTCTACTAAATTCAGTTTTCCCATGGCAAAAAAGACCGTTTCATTATATCGTTGAAAAATACTGTATGAAAATTTTGCGCTCTGCTATTGAAAATCAACAGAAAATATATTTTATGTTCATTATTTTGATAATTAATGGAATCGTTGCAATTTTTCAAGTAAATTCAGTTTTCCAATGGCAAAACAGACCGTCTCATTATATCGATGACAAATACTGCATGAAAATATTGCGCTCTGCTATTAAAAATCAACAAAATAGTATTTTTTGTTCGTCATTTTGATAATTAATGGGATCGTTGCAATTTTCGAAGTAATTTCAGATTTCCAATGGCAAAAAAGACCGTCTCATTATATCGTTGACAAATACTGCATGAAAATTTTGGGCTCTGCTATTAAAAATCAACAAAATATATTTTTTATTCGTCATTTTGATAATTAATGGGATCGTTGCAATTTTTCAAGTAAATTCAGTTTTTCAATGGCAAAAAAGACCGTCTAATGAGACGGCCAATCGTTGACAAATACTGCATGAAAATTTTGCACTATGCTTTTCAAAATAATCATCGATCAAATTCAACATCGTCGATTTCATGAATAACTTCAAATTAATTTCTTGTGCTTTTTACAGTCTGTTCGACAAGGAATTGGAGTACGTGGAAGGATTATTACTGGAAGATATCAGAAATAATTCGGCCTGGAACCAGCGTTATTTCGTGCTGAAATACACGACGAAATTTGAGCAAGAAGTGATAGACAAGGAAGTTGATTTCGCTTTAGAAAAAATTTCGATCGTCAAGGGGAACGAAAGTGCATGGAATTATTTGCGAGGGTAAGAATTTCCACGCAATCATGTTGTTTTTCGTTCCTTTTTTCTCACAGACACGAATTGTAATCCTCGTAACTTTTCTCCTCCAGGATTCTTATGCACGACACTCAGGGTGGTCTCGCGAAAAATGAAAAAGTTATGAAACGCTGCGAAGAGTTGTATTTGGGCGGTTGTCGCGTCAACCACCTGCTCGCCTGCATTATCGACATTTGTCGGGAGAGACACGACAGCGTCGAAAGCGGAAGTTTCTTCACGATTGAGCACGCGCTCGCGGTAAGTCAAAAATTTGTTTAAAACTCGAGCAAATTATTTCCGCGAGTACACGAAGAGAATATCAAAAATTACTATGGCATCATAGTTCCCTCGTCCCATGTCGCGCCTCTAAAGGATTTTAGCAAAACGGGAGTAATTTTTTATCAATAATTCTATTGAAATCAGAACTTTGACCTTTTTTCGTTGAATTTTCAAATGTTTTGTAAAATTTTTGCATTTTTTCGTCAACTTTTCACGAAAAATTCGAAAATTCTATTGAAATCAAAATTTTGACCTTTTCCGTTGAATTTTCAAATATTTCGTAAAATTTTTACATTTTTTCGTCAACTTTTCACGAAAAATTGAAAAATTCTATTGAAATTAAAATTTTGACCTTTTTTCGTTGAATTTTCAAATATTTCGTAAAATTTTTACATTTTTTCGTCAATTTTTCACGGAAAATTGAAAAATTCTATTGAAATCAAAATTTTCAACTTTTTCGTTGAATTTTCAAATATTTCGTAAAATTTTTATATTTCTTGGTCAATTTTTCACAAAAAATTGAAAAATCGATGTGTATTTGCAAAAAAAATCTGCCAGAGCGACGACGAGGGAACAATTTACACCAATTTTCGACACAATTTCCTGTCCGTCCAGGCCCGATTTTCAGGCGATTCAAAAATCTTTCCCTCTTTTCAGCTTTGCAAAGAGTTGTCGGACGAACACGACAAAATACGGAGAAGATACTGGGATTTTGTTACACAACAATTGAAGGAAAAGCTCGATGTTGATACTTAATTTACTAAGGACGAGGATGTGTTATTTACTTAATATTCAGAGGAATAAATGTTTATAATAATATACGTTTTACCGTTTATTCAACGATCCGCTCGTCTCGCCGGAGGAGCTAAAGTTGGCAACCGCTCAGGAAAAAAGGGATTCTTGTTAAAGACATACATTTTATTTATCACATACAATGAAAATGGCAGTCCGTACATATTTACAATGAAAGTGGTTGAGGTTTTTGTTATTCTTGTTCTCGTACGTAGGATAAAACTCGTTTGATACAAAATTTATAAAGTTTCACTCATATAAAGTACAATAGGTTATCGTGCACAAAAAATTCGTTTCTCACTAGAGTAAGTATAGGATTTGTGATAAGATTTGTTGGCTGGTAGATCTGTCTCATGAAACGGAAACATCAAACAAGATTACGACGTTGAAATTCGCATCGTTAGAAAAAAAAAACAAAAAATTATGATTTTTTATAACAGAGGGCAACATTTTCATGCTGAATTTTCACTGGAAAAATGAATTTACTAGAAAAATTAATGGGATCGAATTAATTACGAAAATCGCGAATAAAATGTTTTTTTTTCTGTTGCATTTTTTCATGTCAGAGCGCAAATTTTCCTACAGTATTTGTCAACGATATAATGGGACATTCTTTTTTGCCATTGGAAAGCTGAATTTGCTAGAAAAATTGAAAGGAACGAATTAATTAGCGAAGTAATGAATGAAAAATATGTTTTTGGCTGAATTCCAACGATGCAAACTTCGGTACCATTGATAATGGAAAGACTTTCTGAATGATCACTGTACCGAGAGAGATTAAAGGAGGAAACTTGCGATTGGCATTCTCACTAATTTTCCATTTAAATCTACGAATTTCTAAACATGTATCGAGTGATTTTTTTTCATTTCTCTCCCATTTGAGATGATACGATCGAATCTCTATACCGTTTCAAAGCGAACCTATAGCTGCGATGAAAAACTAAAACAAAACTTTTCAATACCGTAGATTTTTCCTTTAATTCACATCTCTAAAAGAATATTCAGTTTCTGACACGCTATTTTTCTTCTACTAGGCATTCGCGATAACACACGAACACGGATCTCCTTCGATTTCCATTTACTTTTGTTTTCATCCAACGAACACTCTCTCTGTGAAAAACGTTCAGGATTTCTAGACAAATATTTCATTCGACTCGAGTCCCCGTTACAAAATAGATGTACGCATTTTTCCTTCGTCCCCCGTTTCTCATCAGTTACAGGGGATGAATTTCATATTCGAACCTTTAAACCTAACTTACGATCTACCAATGAGAACTTTTGACGATAAATTGAGTCACCGCGAATCATACGATTTGATCAAACGTTGAAACCTTGTTCCCACATTTTCTTCGCTATTTGTCAACAAAAGAAAACGAAAACACACACAAAAAAATGATTATCTGTGATTAATTAATAATTTTATCGTGAGGATTAGTTGCAGGCTCAAGAAACAAAACTTTCCGACAGCTAAAAGCATAAAAGTCGGAAAAATTGGTGACTCGCACGAGATTAAATTCGATAATATTCAAAAACATCGCGAGAAGATTTTTGAATAGTTTGCAATTCGATTTTGGATTGAAAATGTTTGAAATTTTTCGTCCAATGAAAAATACTTGAGATTTCCCATTTAAATCTGTACAATAAAAGTTAATATCGTAATCCATATTACCCATATAATGCATTTTCAGGAGAGTTGAAACATAAAAGCGTTGGATCTATACAACATGAAAGGACTGATTTTAATTGGAAAAATTATCAAGTTTCACTAACGAGGGATGTTTGTTTTTCTCGTCCGATATTTCCATCACAATCAGGTAAAAATGTGCCGTCTCGCTGTTACGCAGAGTAAAAAAAAAAGCGAGATCGCTATATGTCGTCGAATAGTACTTGAAAAAATATTTTTCTCATTATAAACAATTGCCAGGATTACATCGAGTCACGGGGCGATGGAATCCAAGGGATGTACGATGTTGGAGTTCGCATCGTCAAAGAGGCACAAAAATTAATTTTTTTTTACAGCAAAACGCACAGTTTCCATGCAGTATTCGTCAACGATAGAACGGGACAGTTTTCTTTGCCATTAGAAAACGAAATTCACTCTAAAAATTGAAACGATCATATTAATTGTAAAAATCACGAATAAAAAATATAAATTTTTGTTGGATTTTTTATGGCAGAGCGCAAAATTTTTATACGGTATTCGTCAACGATATAATGGGACAGTTTTCTTTGCCATTGGAAAACTGAATTTACTCCAAAAATTGAAACGATCCCATTAATGATCAAAATCAGGAATAAAAAATATCCATTTTTACTGGATTTTCAATAGTAGAGCGCAAAATTTTCATGCAGTATTCGTTGAAGATATAATGAGACGGTCTTTTTTGTCATTGGAAAACTGAATTTAATTGAAAAATTGCAACGATCCGATTAATTATCAAAATGACGAATAAAAAATATATTTTTTGTTGATTTTTCATAGCAGAACGCAAAATTTTCATGCAGTATTTGTCATCGATATAATGAGACCGGCTTTTTTGCCATTGAAAAACTGAATTTACTCCAAAAATTGAAACGATCCCATTAATTATCAAAATCAGGAATAAAAAATATCCATTTTTGTTGGATTTTTTGTAGCACAAAATTTTTATACGGTATTCGTCAACGATAAAACGGGACAGTTTTCTTTGCCATTGGAAAACTGAATTTACTAGAAAAGTCGCAACAATCGGATTAATGATCAAAATAAAGAATAAAAAATATAATTTTTTTTTCTCCCATCGATGCAAACTTCAGACTCATAGAGCAATGGGAAAACGGAATGGCAGTATTTTTCGTATAATGAAATAAAAAAACTTTGCCATTAAGATTCGCTGTTTTTTGTCGCTCGATAATGTTCCCCCTTTTTCAACTTTTCTTTCATCTTATTTGATTTTCGTTCTGTTTTTTTTCTGCATTGAGGACTAACCTTATGCCTTAAGGACTTGCATATGTATATTGTCTTGACAGGATCCACATTATAACGCGGATTATAAATGTAGATATTTACGTTGTCTATACCGTTTAATCGATCGTTCATCGATGCAGCTAAACCTGCACGTTTGAAGCAACAACTTTACTCGTTTTTTGCTCGTTACTGTTCCTTCCTCAACTTGAAATCAATGCAAAGGGCTTTTCCATGAAACTGTCATTTTTTGCATCAACTTATACACCTAATCCAACATTTGACGATCATTTTTTCAAACTATCCCGCCATGCTACACGGACTGAAAATTATATCAAAAAATCCCATGTCATTGCCTAGTACCATATCCGTCAGAGAGATTTCAGCAAATACGTAACAAGTTTTCATCTGAAATTGTGCGGAAAATGTGAAAATTCCACAAAAAGACATAAAATCCGACGAAAAATGTGCAAATATCACAAAAATTCTAAAATTTGGAAAAAAACAAAAAAATTTCACGATAAATGAAAAAGTTTGTGGAAAAATGCTAAAATTTGATAAAAAAAACGTAAAAATTTGATGAAAAATGTGAAAATTTGGCAAAAAATGTCAATTTCCGTTATTTTCAATAGAATATGAATGAAAAAATTGCCACGTCTTTGCTAAAATCTCTGAGCGCTGCGACATGAGACCCGCTGCGATGCCACATTATTTTTTGATGCTATTTTCTCTCCGTGTATGGCTTGACCGGAAGCTGACTTCGAAACTAAAATTTACTTTAATTTCGCAAGTCAGTCGCTGTTTTATAAAGACAGTCCTCAAATGAAATATCAATATTGCATAAAAGTCTGAACGCAAGAAGAAAAATAATGTATTACGAAAAGAAGGAAAACTGGCGAAATGCGTCGAAATATTCGCGTAGCAAGTCTCAATGTTGTTATTGACTGATAAAATTAAGTTTAATTAATATGTACAGAGAATGAGGGCGGTTTTTTCCCCTTCGTAAGGCAAAAATCTAAATACATCGGTTTACTATCTATTTATTGCGTATCTTCGTTATTTTATTCTTGTCATTGTTCGATGATGCGACTGTACGATGTTGAAACGCGCACTTGATGCACTCAATTATTTTCTATTTTATTTTATTTTTCACAAGGAACAATGATCGCGATGTTGATCTATGAATATTATTTTCAAGGCGGATGATACGTCATTATCTAATAATAATGATGCTCGAATGTGGTTCTCGTTACATTTGACCCCATTGACACTCTTTATATTTTAAATGTACTACGATGATTCCCGATGTTCGTTGTTGAGTCGTAAAGCTTGTTGGATAACGCACGAAAAAATATCTCCGCGGACGTACGAAAAACCAAATTTTTTCCATCCGTTGGGAGAAAATAGCGAAGCGATTTGCAAAGTAAAAAAAAAAAAGAAGAAAGAAAAAAAACACAGTTCGTTCATCCTTTTGAGTCTCTTTACTTTACCTGGTGAGTTGGAGTTTTTTGCGAGTTTGTAAAATTACCAACGACACGATAAATGAAAAATCGACGTTTTAGCAAAAATATATATTTTTAATAATTGCGAAAAAGAGAATATTATTTAGTGAAATACTTTGATATCTTTGCGGCGGCGGCGGCGGCGGCGACGTTCGTTGGGGACAAGAGACTTATATTGATAAATCGCGAGCAAAGGATATTTGGTCGTTGATAAAAATGTGTGTTTTTGATATTTTACAACTTACGAGGTCATTTGCCTTTTGTGGCTCGAATCGCGTTGCATATATCGACCCACGGATGACCGTAGGAACTGCAAATGCCACAAACACTTGTGGAGCTCGAGGATGGTTGACTAGCTAAATGCCCGGGTGTACTCGGGGAGGACGAACCTTCTCTCTTGTATTTGCACGAGGTGGAAGACGAAAGATGTAAAAAGTCAGACGAGCTTGGCAATGAGGCGGGAGCCCGAATTTTATGCGATGCCGGTAACGTTGCGGAGTTGTACGATGAACTTAGCGACGGTATTATCGATGGCGAACGCTCCAGTGATGGTGATTTCGGGGCTAATATCGTTCGGGCGTTTGGTGATGATAGCCGCAAACACCGCAAAAGGTTGAGTCAATCATTGAGCAAACCCTGCGACACGTTGATTAGCTGTTCCTTTAGAATACGAAATGATGGTCGTACCTCGGGACTGTGTGCCCAACATTTCTTCATTACCTAATTTCAAACAATCCCAATCAATCATATACTTTTTCGCAATCGATTCTTATTCTTCCCTACGCGAAAACAAAAATTATATCAAAAATTCGTCCCGCTGTAGGATTCAAACAAATACGTAGCAATTTTGGATCTGAAATTGAACGAAAAATGTGAAAATTCGACAGAAATTGTCGAAATTTCACAAAAATTGTGAAAATTCTACCACGATTTGATGGATATTGGAAAAAAATCGCGAAAACTGTAAAAAAATTGTGATCGAAACTAAATTTTTTAAGATTTTTAGATTTTTCTAAAATCCAAATTTTACGGAAATTATGAAAATTTGACGCAAAATGAAAAAATTTGACGATAAATACAAAAATTTGACGGAAAATAGAACAAACCTCGTAAACTTCCTTGAAGCAAGCCTTGGGTCTCTCTAAAATTATGCCTCGCTGTACACGTTCAACGACCTCGGTATTCTTTAGGCGGCCATATGGCATTTTTCCACAAGTAAAAACCTCCCACATGAGAACACCGTAAGCCCAAACGTCAGATTTGGAGCTGAATCGCGTGTAATTTAAAACCTCAGGTGGTGCCCATTTAATAGGGAATTTTGTTCCTCCGCTGCTCGTATATTGATCATCGAGAACGTATCTGTGAATGAAACATCATGAGATAAATCGAAACGAGAGGAATTTTTTCGATCCCTGCTCAAAGAACAGCGCAAAATACCTCGCCAGTCCAAAATCAGCGACTTTCACCACGTTTTCCGATCCCACTAGACAATTGCGAGCAGCGAGGTCCCTGTGGATGTAATTATGCCTCTCGAGATAGGCCATGCCTTTGCAGACCTTGGAGAAAATAAAAATTTCGATTTTTCCCATTTTTTTTATTTGTCCGCTGCTCCAGTTCGAATTTCGATGAAAAAACATGTGAGCCTTATTACCTGTATGCACATATCCAATAGGAGACCTACATTGGCTCCCAACGAGGCTTCGTGCCGGCGCAAATAGTTCAGCAAAGATCCGTGTCTCATGTATTCCGTGACTATATATATCGGTCTATCTTTGCTGCAAACTCCGTAAAGTTGTACCAAATTTTGATGCTGGAGTTTGCTGCGCGAGGCAAAAGTCATGAAAATATATTATAAAAAAGAAAAAACAGAAAATACGCGTTACTGAGCGGATTTTTCCATAGGCCGCGCCCAACTCACGTCATGACTTTAGCTTCTTCGATGAAATCGTCCTCGGACATTGTTCCTTCTTTCATCATTTTCACTGCAACGTCGATCGAGCCTCTCCATTTGCCTCTCCGAACCACACCGAACTGACCGGATCCGAGCTCCTCCAAAAGATGCAGTTCCGCCGGATCGATCTCCCATTTGTCTGCACATAATTGTTAATCAGTCCAACGAGCTTAACCCTCCGCGGATCATGTCATTTTTTCTGCCACCCATGCAAGATCGTATCCATTTTTTTCTGTCCTGCCACTTATTTCTCACGTATTTGGGGAGAAAAAAAGCTGAAAAAATTCTGGAAAACTCTCCATCGATTCTGCTTTGAGGTTTCATAGTTTTCAAAGTCGTGAAATTTTTTTATGTCGAAATTGAACGATTTAAAAAAACAAAATTTTCGAAAAAGTTGTCGCTCGGGTCAAAAAGGCCCGTACGATCCGCGGAGGGTTAATTAGTGACTTGGAAAAATACGAAAATTCGAAAATAACTTCAGCTTAGGATTTCCACTAATATTTCACGAATTTGAGGCGAAAAAAATGTGAAAAAATTCTGGAAAACTCTCCATCGATTCTGCTTTGAGGTTTCATAGTTTCGTAAAAAAAAGTTGTCGCTGCGGGGTCAATAAGACCCATGTGATCGAAGGAGGGTCAATAAACGTGCGACGATATAAAAAATTTCTTCGATCGCATTGGTTATCTGACTGACCATGACTGAGCCCGGCGGTCGGTGGTACAGGACGATCGCACGGACTAGTTTTGAGTCTGCTGGCAAGCCCGCCGCTATTGTGGCGATGATAATTGACGAGATCCGGAATGGAGCCGCAGCAGTGTTTCTCCGAGAGATAAAACTCTCCCCTCGTATTTTGTTTGATGTGGTAATGCTTGACATGAGGGTGCGGACTTGATGTTGCAAAGAATCGTGAAAAAAAACGAAGGCACACGAATTAATTCAATAAATAGTTAACTTTTGCACTTTTACTCAACATTGCGGCATTTGGGTCGCGTTCCGGTTAATTTTCAATCTTTTGAATAGAGAAAAAAGCTGCGTATATATAGTATTGCGGTATTCAAACGTTTGTAACTATTTTATCATGAATAGAAAGTCTCGAGGCGGTGCGATGTTGTATGGAAAAACGAAGCTACATCGTTATTAGTGTGTACTTACACTTTAGTGTATAGAGAAAGCGTGTAGAGTCCTTTGGTGGATGAATTTCGTACAACGAAACATCCCTCTTTGTCCTCCTGTTTCAGTAGCGACTCGGCTCTTTGTCGAGACATATCACCGACGTACCATCTGAAAGGAACAAAAAAAAATAGAAAAATGAAAAAACCAAGATAGAGAAACGTCGGGTGGAATAGAATTTTTTTTTTAATTCACTAGTGGCCAAGAGGAGGAGCAACAGTAGCTTCGGAAATGAAAGACGAGACTGCAGGATTAAAAGGTAGAAATTTAATGTCTAGTACTCACTCGTATTTTTGAAGACCCAAGAGCTCCTTCTCTTTCACGTAATTGCTCGGAATATATCCAATCGATCTACAAACGCGCACACACAAAACGACATTTTCATTATTTTCTTTTCCACTTTCACGTTTTTAGTATTAAAAAATAATAATAATAATAAATAAATAAATCGATTCGCCGCTGGGATCCAACGAAATGTATTTTTCATAATTATTTTGATAATTAATGGGATCGTTTCAATTTTTCAAGTAAATTCAGATTTCCAATGGCAAAAAAGACCGTCTCATTATATCGTTGACAAATACTACATCAAAATTTTGGGCTCTGCTATTAAAATTCAACAAAATATATTTTTTATTCGTCATTTTGATAATTAATGGAATCGTTGCAATTTTTCAAGTAATTTCAGTTTTCCAACGGCAAAAAAGACGGTTTCATTATATCGTTGACGAATAGTGCATGAAAATTTTGCGCTTTGCTATTAAAAATCAACAAAATATATTTTTTATTCGTCATTTTGATAATTAATGGGATCGTTGCAATTTTTCAAGTAAATTCAGTTTTCCAAAAGCAAAAAAGACGGTCTCGTTATATTTTCGACGAATACTGCATGAAAATTTTGCATTCTGCTACTAAAAATCAACAAAAAATAGATTTTTTGTTCGTCATTTTGATAATTAATGGGATCGTTGCAATTTTTCAAATAAATTCAGTTTTCCAACGGCAAAAAAGACAGTTTCATAATATCGTTGACAAATACTGCATGAAAATGTTGCGCTCTGCTATTGGAAATCAACAAAAAATATATATTTTGTTCGTCATTTTGATAATTAATGGGATCGTTGCAATTTTTCAAATAAATTCAGTTTTCCAACGGCAAAAAAGACGGTTTCATAATATCGATCAAAGAAAACTGTCCCGTTTTATCGTTGACGAATACCGTATAAAAATTTTGTGCTACAAAAAATCCAACAAAAATGGATATTTTTTATTCCTGATTTTGATCATTAATGGGATCGTTTCAATTTTTGGAGTAAATTCAGTTTTTCAATGGCAAAAAAGCCGGTCTCATTATATCGATGACAAATACTGCATGAAAATTTTGCGCTCTGCTATTGGAAATCAACAAAAAATATATTTTTCGTTTGTCATTTTGATAATTAATGGGATCGTTGCAATTTTTCAAGTGAATTCAGTTTTCCAATGGCGAAAAAGACAGTGTCATTATATCTTGGACGAATACTGTATTTACATTGCATTCAAACAATGCGAATTTGAACGTCGTAAATCCGATGCATAAAAAGCTTTTTCTCGATTCGATGGAATGAGCTCATTGGAAAAATTGCAATATTTTGGGAAATATGAAGAAAAAAAGCCTGGCACGAATCGTCCGTCCAATTAACGAGAGTTTAAAGCTCAACAAGGTCATGCGTACGTACTGCAGGGCGATGCACATGCGCTGGTGTATCGACAAATTGTTCAGAAATGAAATTGAAAAGCAGATGCTCGAAAATGAATAATGCAAACGAAAAGATTAAAAAAGTAAAAAGTTGCGAACGCCCGAGATTTCCTCAGTGGCTTTTTAACGAGAAACAACAATACAGAACATAATAATTTAATAAAAACTGCAAAATTAACGAACCAATGATCGTGATCGTTAATCGGAGTTAATCGAAACTTGTCAGGGAAGAAATTGTCGTGGGATCAGCAGTCATGGATCCGAATTATAAATATCACTTACCCATGCTCATCTTTGACCTTCCACCAATGCTCTTGAGAATCGTCCAGTACTTCGTATTCAGCACCCTGAAAGCAGTGCCAAATCGTACTAAAACGATACACAACAAGACATCCGATCACGTGGTGTCGAAAAAATAAAAAATCATCAGCGGAATCTTAAAATATGAATTTTTTTCCCCATCGAAAAATTAATCCAATTAACATGAATTTTACGGGCTGCGCCTGCACAAAACTGGAATGACTCTAATAAAATGTTTCGGAAAATCGTTTTTTTGTTTTTTTTTTACCTTTTCAAGTGACAAGTCGCCACCCTCGATTGCTCGGAATGGATAGAGGGCTACGACGACTTTTGTTCTCAACATAATTTTCTCCTGAAACGAAAACACAAATGCCACAAATTTTATAAACACTATTTTGCGTCGTACGGATTATTTTGGGAATGACAAATTCGATCCAAGAGCTTGGCAAGTTGGTTGAATTGAGGGCGAAATTTTAAGGACTTAGGGCGAATCGAGGCCAAGGTTTTCCTCCAAAGTTCTGAGCAGGCCATTGCGAATCATTTTTCAGCTTTTCCTTACTCGCCATTCGCTCTTTTTTCGCCATAGAAAATTTTCCAATTACAAAATTACGAAATTCACGGGAAGGAACAAAATCATCCGTGAAACTTTTCGTCGAGTTTCAATTCTCTCGCGTTCCCAAAACGACCAGAGAATTTTAAAATAAACGAATGAAATTCAAAGTTTTTATGGTTGAAAAAAAATGCTCGTTCCAGTTTTTTTTCAAACTTTTTTTCTCCACGTACGTTAATTAATTAACGTTGACCAAGACTTTTACATTTGCGGGCTCGAATCATGCAATTTACCTTTGTTTTGGAGGACGGCGTTCCTGGCATGCCCCCCGGCATGATGGCTGACGAAGGGGTACCTGGAGCAACAAAACAATCATTTTTCTATAAGTCACAATCGCCTAATAACTCAATAATCATTTTTTATCGTAACATCGAAAAAAATCAGAGAATCGTTGATTTTTCGTACCAAAACGGAGAGAAAATAATGAAAAAACTTTTCAATCTAAAATTCAACGAAAACTACGAAAATTTCAAGAAAATCGGTGAAAATTTGGGGAAAAGTGTAGAATTTTGGCGAAAAATGTAATTTCCGTTATTTTGAATAAAATATTAATTAAAAATTACGCGATTTTTGCTGAAATTCTTGAAAGGCACGACATCGGTCCGTAAAACAATGCCGCCATAGCAATTTTTCATTTTATTTTCTCTCTATGTTGTAAAAAATCAATAAAAACATAGAAAAAAAAAAAAATCACTTGGCACATGGATGAACTTGGGAAACTCGGTTGGAACCAGGTCAGAGCAATGAACCAGATATAAAAGGGATAACCGTGCTCATCGACTAACGCGGAATAATTGATAAACAATGGACTCGCGACATCGTTCGATTCTGAGTACAAAAGAGAGAAGAATCAACAACGAGAATGGAGAATGAAAAATAAAAGGAAGGTGAAGCAGAGCTGCTGATCTGTTGGAAAGGAAAACTCGAGAGTTGAGTGGAAATTAAATTTTGTTAAAAAGCGTCAAAAGATTGTTTAACACGGTGAACTAAATATTTTTGGATGATTCCAAAATTTTCGTAATTTTGACAACGATTCAATGGGGCTCTTCGCCATTGGAAAACTGTATTTTACTCGAAAAATTGCAACGATCGCGTCAATTCCCAAAAAAACCAATGGAATGGTATTTTCCTCGGATTTTGGATTCAATTTTCCTTATCGTTATCATTATTTTTTATTTAAACACAAAATCGATCTCTTTTTCTTTCATTTTTGGAATATAAAATTTTTGCATGCCAGTGTCGTTCTATACACACGATGGAAATGAAATTTCGTTGAAAAATCTCGATGTATTGTTGAATAAATTGAAAGTTTTCCTGATTTTAGCAGTGGATTTGGTTTCTGGGGGAATTGTCAGCAGAATTTACGATTGGAATACCAAAAATTTGCTTCCTGAAGAGAATTTCTAGAATATTTCTTGCTGCAAGGACAAAATTGATGAGATTGTTTAGGAAAAGTTTACTTGAACGTGTATCCAACAAAATATCGATCTTTTCCAACGAAATTTTCTTCTGAGTTCTGTATAGAGCACGTGAATAGTGGGAAAAATGCTATTGTACAGGGAACAACCGAATGGTCCATGAAAGCAGAGACTAGCTAATGAGATTGAGTGCCTGAGGGATTGTTGACTAGTGCAGGCTTTCCATCTCGTGATAGCTGGAGCTGCGGGGAGCCAGTGGTGGTTCGATATGACGTTGGAGGAGGGAAGGATCTCTGACAAGGGTGTTGTGCGTTAATTACAACGAAGGCAAGTTCCGGGGCAAAGAAAAGAGACTCCAAAAGCCGTCGAAATATATTGCACTCTGCCAAACTTTGTTTCCCGGATGTCAAAAGTTTTATAACAAAATATTTGTTCGGAAAAATAAAAGGACATTTGATCGGGATCGAAACTGAAAATCGGCAGGAAAATTGTCATTGAATTTGAACGCAAAGCGAACATGAAAACGTATTTTTTGTTGGGAACTTGAGTGTCACGGTGGGTAAACAAAAACCACGTAACTTTCGCAAAGAATCGGAAAACTCCAGGACGAATGGTGTTGGAAAAACGATGAATCGAAAACGGAGGGTTACGTAAAAGGAGACGCGTAAAAGCCCAGGACGAAAGAAGCTGTTTCTGGGGTTGCATATCGTTGAATAATTCACGCGTGCTTGAATGCAGCGAGCTGCCTTAAAATGTGATGCTGGCACGGAGAAGTTTGCACTGATAAATTTCATAGTGCTGGGTACGAGGATTAGCATAGAGTTTTGTTGGATTTGGTGGTTGGGAAGAGATCGAGGATGCTGAAATCGGTGCGTGGGATATGCGAGGCTGAATCCGAGGGCGTAACCCTATCAATTTCGTGGCGTAAATGCAGCGACGATGGTGTACGTCATGTGGCGAAATAATCAAGAGCAAATGTTGGCCGCGTGTCGAGATTGGCACTAATTGGAAAAGTGTGAGTTGGTTGTTTTGAAGATTGGGTTGAGTGGGAACTAACCTCGGCCCCGTGTGACACTGAACTCTGCTCGAAGCTGCGGGAGCAGGAGAAACTATTCAAGGCTGTACCGGCATAACGGGGCACGCCAAAGACCTAGTACGAGAATCAACGTGCTCCAGCATCTCCGCTCAGGTGGGCCAATCCAAAAGTCCATTATTTTCAATCGATCGAAACTTGAATCGAGTTGATTGGTGATTCGGAATGAACGCACAGCACGAGACTCGTGTGTCGTTTGAGTGGCTGGCGCGGAAGGATGTTTTTTTTCTTACGAACGAAAAAACAAACAAAAACGCGCACTCAAAACGAGGGACGAGCTAAATTGCCTGAAGACACGACGAATCGCGTCATTCGCGAGATTAGAAACGTTTTTTTTTTATTTATTCTTTGGCTTTGACTCTGGATTCGCCTCGGGACGAGATTTGGCTGCTCCCAGTGCGAACGCGACCGTAGCAGTGGCCGAACTGTTTCCAGGTGCACGCGACAACGCCGGCACCGGAGGGTAAAGAAGCAGAGGCGGTGCCGCTGCTGTGAGCATCGCTTTTCCTATGTGTGTGCTAATTTAGTGTGTCCTATGCGCGCCCGCTCTAGCTCGCGTGTGTTGAAAGTCATTGGGTTTACGTGTGCGCGCATCATATTGTGTGTAAGGCTGTGCGCACGAGCCAGCGCCCTCTATTTCAACTTACTATTAGCCGTAAGCGTGAGCGAGCGAAAGGACGATACGTTGGGCCTAGTCTCCACCCTGTCTAGACAAAATCAATGCGACCTCGGCTCCCCCTGCATTCTATACGACGCCCCACTTATTTTTTCTTTCCCTCTCTCCCTTCCCCTCTCTCTTTTCTATACTTTCTTTCCGGATCATCCAGCCGCAGCTGCAGCTTCCCTTAGATGACTAAACGTTGCCCCAAGTGCCAATTGCAACTGCATAACCCGTCGCCGGACACCAGAGTAAACTCGCCGCCTTTTCACCGAACCCACTGCATGTCGATACACAAGACGCGACGCGATCGTTTCGCAACTTGCTACATCTCGGCGGAAATGACGTCGTGATGATACCTATCAGGCCAAATTGAGTTGCGCTCCGGGATGCAACAAAAACGGATTTTAAGCGGAGCGCGAAATTTCTGTATGGTGGAGACTTCGGTGCAATTGGAAAACTGAATTTACTAGAAAAATTGAAAGGATTCCCTTAATTATCAAAATCATGAATTAAAAATAAACTTTTTATAGTCGAGCGCGAAATTTTCATACAGTTTTCGTTAACGATGTAACGGGATCGTCTTCTTTGACAATGAAAAAATTAGATTACTAAAAAAATTGAAACGATCGCCTTAATTTTCGAAATCGCAAATAAAAAATAGAGATTTTTGCTGGATTTGTTATAGCAGCGCACAAAATTTTCATTCAACCAGTTTTTTTTTGCCATTGGAAAACTGAATTTACTAGAAAAATTGCAATGATCCCCTTAATCATCAAAATCCCGAATAAAAAATTGTTTTTTGTTGATTTTTTGTAACGGAGCACAACATTTTCATACAGTATTCGTCGACGATTCAACGGGACGGTTTTCTTTGCCATTGAGAAACTGAATTTACTAGGAAAATTGAAACGATCCCCTTAATTATCAAAATCGCGAATAAAAAATACAGATTTTTGCTGGATTCGTTATAGCAGCGCGCAAAATTTTCATTCAACAATATAATGGGCCAGTTTTCTTTGCCATTGGAAAACTCAATTTACTAGAAAAATTGCAATGATCCCCTTAATCATCAAAATCCCGAATAAAAAATTGTTTTTTGTTGATTTTTTGTAGCGGAGCACAAAATTTTCATGCAGTATTCGTCAACGATTCAACCGGACGGTTTTCTTTGCCATTGAAAAACTGAATTTACTAGAAAAATTGAAAACAATCCTCTTAATTATTAAAATCACGGATAAAAAATATATTTTTCTCGTTAGACCCCGATGCAAATTTTTCCTCGAATTAACGATTCATTAATTAAATTAGCCATTTTATTATCGATATATTTTTCGAACTGATTGAAAGAGTCGTACCGGCTGAAATTGCTTTGATTGGATCAATGGGAAGGATTATTGAAAGGCAAGAAGCAAGGATGCGGCGGGAGAGAGGGAGAGACAGAGAGATTGATGGATTGATTCACCGAATGATTTATTTATTCATGCCATGGTTAAACCTTGAGCGAGAGAAAAACGACCAACGCGTTCGTGTAATATCTTCCAGTGAAGAAACTGAATAACGGATGCGTTCGGATCACTATAGAGGATCGTCCTAAATTTTCTGCAGATTCAATTCAACTTTTTCGAGTATTTTTCAAGCTAAAATCTAAATTTCTGTATACAAATTTTTTTTTCACAATTATAAGATTTGCGTGTTGGAAAGATAATTTTGTTGGGCACAAGATCGATATTTTGTTGGATGCACGTTCAAGTAAACTTTTCCTGAACAATCCCATCAATTTTGTCCTTGCAGCAAGAAATATTCTAGAAAGTCTCTTCAGAAAGCAAATTTTTGGTATTCCAATCGTAAATTTTGCTGACAATTCCGTCAGAAACCAAATCCACTGCCAAAATTAGGAAAACTTTCAATTTATTCAACAATACATCGAGATTTTTCAATGAAATTTCATTTCCATCGTGTGTATAGAACGATACTGGCATACCAAAATTTTATATTCCAAAAATGAAAGAAAAAGAAATTGATTTTGTGTTTAAATAAAAAATAATGATAACGATAAGGAAAACTGAATCCAAAATACGAGGAAAATACCATTTCATTGATTTTTTTGGGAATTAACGCGATCGTTGCAATTTTTCGAGTAAAATACAGTTTTTCAATGGCGAAGAGATTGCCCCATTGATTCGTTGTCAAAATTACGAAAATTTTGAAATTATCCAAAAATATTCAGATTCAAATAAAAAATGTTAATAACGATAACGAAAGCTGAATCGGAAATCCGACGAGAATAGTATTTTATCCATTATTTCGATAATTAACACGATCGTTGCAATTTTTCGAATGAAATACAGTTTTCCAATGGCGAAGAGACTACCCCCCATTAAATCGTTAACAATCGTTAACACTTCATGAAAATTTTTCGCTTTGCTATAAAAAATCGACCAAAAAATCGATTTTTTATTCGTGACTTTGATAATTAATGGCATTGTTTCAATTTTTCTTGTAAAATTTATTCTCCAATGGCAAAGAGACTGTCCCATTAAATCGTTGACAAATACTTCAAGGAAATTTTTCGCTCCGCTATAAAAAATCGACCAAAAAATCGATTTTTTATTCGTGATTTTGATAATTAATGGGATCGTTTCAATTTTTCTAGTAGAATTCACTTTCCCAATGGCAAAGAGACTGTCCCATTAAATCGTTGACGAAAACTGTCCAAAAATGTTGCACGCTGCTAAAAAAAAAACAATCTGTATTGGTTGCATTCCGATGCAAAGCTAAACATCGTAAAAAAAAAAACGATAGTTTAATTGTCCCAATTAAATATTGATTAAGAATCACGAGTTAACTTGAAGAAAAACGAGAATTTCGTTGCACTTGAACGATTTCTACAGCATCCTAAAAATACAGAAATACACAACGCGCGAAATACAAGAAATAAAAAGCTGCTGAAAAGAGTGAAAAGGTGAGATGAGTTTTGCAGTGTCATTTCCTGGTGTACATTATTTCGCTTTCAGCAAAGACAAAAAGCGACTAATTACTGTTCCGGGGGGTCGAGAATATTTATATATATATATGCGCGTGTGTGTGTGTGTTTGTGAATGTTCCGCGGCAGTGAAGAACGAGAAGGGGGGGGGGGGGGATACCCTAGATTTTGGTTGCCTTTAAGCTGATATTGTGGATGCTCCCTCGGCCATAAAATGGTGAGCACCATCGTAGCTGCTGGAAAAGCGTGGCTGTGGCCTCCGCATGACAAATTGGCAGCATCTCGTAAAGACATCTCACAAACATAGCTCGCGAGTAATTAGTGGGCGTCTGCACTGTACAAAGAAATATTTTCCACGGGTGATTGCGAGTGAAGCTCGACTTGTATATGCTCCGTTATTCACATCCGCGAATAGCCCCACGTCCTCGCAATAATAAAACTCGCAGCAGCTCTTCTTCTTCTGAACAAAGAAACTTGATTTTCACGCCCATTTTTCCTCAATTCATTAATTTTACAAATTATCGTTATTACAGACTTTTTTTTTAACTAAAAATCTGACCCGATGAAAATTTATCTTTTCACCGAAATCCCCAAATAATCGCAAACTTTTTTTTTCATAGAAAAATTTGTGAGGAAACAAATTAAAAAGTTTTTCGCGCAACTTTCCGTAAAAAAATGGAGAGAAATTTATAAAGAAAACAAAACGAGGACGTGGGTCACAAGGACACGAAGCAACGAGCCTGGCTGATGTAAAATGTGGATTTTTGAACATTCTAACGATGCAAACTTGAATGGCATTCGGTGGCGCATTGTTGATCTTGCAGTTTTCCTATCATTGTGCACGGGGGACACGTGGATGTGTACGGAGGAATGTACACGGAAGCAGGCTCGCTCGCGAGCATGCTTACGGAATAATTTCCGTATTGCTGCCACACCTGAGCAGCAAGAAACACACACAGAAAGAACGAGTTGCGACGAGGGTCGCTAGGATGGAAATAATAGCAAGAACGCACGAACGCGCTTTAACGTTTGCCACTTTTTTTCCGCATGGAACCTCGCGCTCTCCGTTCTTTTCCAAAGATTCGAGAATAACATGCTCCACTTGTGAATGGGGCACGAAGCGAAATTCTCGCACGTTTTCATCATTTACGCGACGATTACGAACGTTTTATTCTTCTCAATTTTTTACAATTTCCAGTGAAAATTCAATACCAACGATAATAAACGCGTTTGGAAAAACTTCACAAGGTCACGGTAACGACTTTTTTCCAATATTTATTAAATAAATAATTCGCTGCGCCTAATTATGCCTCCCGCGGGTCTTTTTAACCCGAGCGACAACTTTTTTTCGAAAATCTTGTTTTCCGAAACGTTTCCTTTGAAAATAAAAATCCAACGTCCATAAAAACTATGGAACCTCAAAGTAGAGTCAATGGAGAGAATTCCAGAATTTTTTCAGATTTTTTTCTCTCCAAATACGCGAGATAAAAGTGGCAAATGAGAAAAGACTCAGATCCGGACTGCCATGAAAAATCATGAACCGCGGAGGGTTAAATTCGTTGGGGTGGTGTTAAAAATAATAGCAGACTCTCAAGAGGGAGTTTCGCCGCTTGAGCAGAATGCTTATGTACAATCATGGCCGAAAATGTCATCCGGCCGGACCCCGCCGAGTTCTACAACGAATTACGAGAGTCGAGAAATCCACCGAATCGAATAAAGATCGAAAAAAATTTATTTTCCAGAAAGTTAATCGTTTACTTTTGTAATATTCCTCTCAGACTCCCGAAACGACAAAACTACAAAGTATGAACCAATCCAAAGCCGTGTCAACGGCGCGAGCCATCTTGTCTATAGATTTATTTCAATTTTCTCACTTTAATGTGCAACAGTTGACCGGACGAGCAAAATTTCTTTGAGCAACTTTCGAAAAAGTTTGTGAAATGTCGCTCGTCTCAATTCTTTAATAACTTTCGGGGCGAAATATTTCCACGATCTTCCAGGATAAACATTGAGGAAAGAACACGAAGAATTTGCGAGAGGAAATGAAAATCGTTTTATTAAAATCTGAGATTCGTCGAATCTCGGATTCCACATGGTCCTCGAATGGTTTCTCGTTTCTCAGAATTCCGTGTGCGAGAAGAAGTTTTTCCTGTACAGCGTGTTTAGATTTTCAATAATAAAAACGATGAATTTTTCAGCGAAATCGTATCACGAGGCTATAATATTTATATTTGCTTCTGATTTGGGATTGAAAAATGAAAAAAATTGATTGAGATCGAATCGTTTCATACCTGCGCGATGTTTATTGCGAGCTTTCAGGGTTTGGAGAAGAAAACGAGTGTCGAAATGGGAATTGTCTGTTTACAGTGTGGCTCGGAGAGTGTGTGTTGAGGTTGGAGCACGATACATATAAAGCGGCCAATTGGGCATTCGTGCGGGGAGAAAGAGATACAACAACGTATATAGTCGACAAGAGCAGAGAGTCAAGTAACGTAACCTTTTGAAAGTAAAGGCTGTGCCGCGGTTTTGTAACACGAAATATAAATCGACGTGGAGATTCGTCTTTAATCGTACACAATATAAACGCGACCTATCAACAAGTACATAACGAATGTGTTTTCGAGTTTTCGTTCGTTGTATTCCATTGAATACGCATATTTTTTGTATTATCTGTTAGCGACGTTTTTCGTATATTAAATAATTCATATTTTCTGGCGCTTGAATAGATTTTTTACGAAAATGAAATGGCAAAGAATCAGTGACGAAAAGAGCGAGGATAAAGTCGAAGGGATAATCTACAGCAGCCAATCTGAAAAGCACAAACATAATGGCGATTCAGTTGAAAGGACGTACCGGAAGTGTTGGCATGACTGTTGCCAGCTCCGGTAGCGGAATGAACTGCGTTCGTAGCCGCCGTTGCCACCTGTTTCAATGCACTTATTACCATCATCTTGGCTGTGGAGTTATTATAATCCTTTCGAATGGTTCACTCGCGTTGTTATATTCCTTATTGTTATTCATCCGCGCGAAATATCGTTTGTCTTTATTATATACAAGGAAGCAATTCATTAATCAGTTTAAAGAATAAATGTGTCGCGTGTATATCGCGCGTTTAGCAAAACGATTTTTGTTTGAATAAATAAACAGTTTTCGTGTACTATTTATTGTGTCATTTACGGAAAAGTTAATTTCTTGTTGTATTTGACTCCCGAAAGGAGCCATACGAAAAAATAACTTTGCGGGAGACTCGCTCGGAGTGAGAGCTTCACCGTTATACTCGTGGCATATCGCTTTGGCGTCTGGTATATTCGACATTCCGCCCCGCCGCCCCCCTCCCTCTCCGCGGCCACCTCCTCCCGTTTCCCCCTCCTCAGCGCCGCAGTATTTTTTCCCTTTGCCACTCTCTCGCCCTCTCGCGTATCGCGTATGCCGCCTTGCCGCTCCTCCAGCGCAACATCGCGGTAGAGCGGCTCTAGCGCTAGCGTCCGAGGACGACGACTCCAAAGCACCTCCAAAGCCGCGAGAGACGGCGATATATTCACCACGACGAGCCACACTCTATACCACGATCCAGAATACCAAGAATACTCTCTTCATCGCGAACCCCGCGCGCCTACGACCACCGCTACTCGTGCTCCCTGAGAATAAAGACTCTCCCCCCCCCTCCCCCTCCTTTTCCTTCACGCTCGCTCAAATGTATGCTGAATATTACAGTCGCGAAGCAGAGTATCACGTTCGGCAAACTTTTCTCGCTCCCGCCCCCGCGCGCGCTTCATTACCTTATAATATCCTGTCTCTTACCCCCCCACCCTTTCGCCTCGCCCTGACTAACTCTATATGTACATCTCCGAACCTGCTACAAGTTTTCTCTCGCGTGCGCGGCTTCCAGGCATATACACGCGGATGGAATTTTAACTCTATACGCATTCGTTGCGATAACCCTCGAGTCGCACAAAACTAAACACGCTCGAAGGTGCAACTTTTCATGCATTTTTCAAACGCCTAGTATCGCTTATCGCCCGCGAGGACAAAAATCCTTCGTGACGCGACAATTCTTTCGATTTTCTGCCAATTGTTCGGGACTCTTGGGCCTATAACTCTCTGTTGTTTTCATAAAACCTTACAACGTTGTTTTCTTACTAGAGCGCAACAGGACACCGCGATCGTGCGGTTTTTGTCGTATTTATATTTTATGCGATGAATTTTATAATTCCGGAATTTTTTAACGCGGTTGCTCCATCCTCGCCGGAAAAAATCTCGCAATCGTTGATTGTCGAACTACAGGAAGAATGAAGTAATCATTCGAATGATTAGAGATGAAAATTCGTGGAGAAATAATAGCGCACAAAAGAATTTTTTTCGTTTTGTATACAAACGTCGCCCTCTAGCGGGTTTTAATGCGACGTCAGCGCCGCGGCGAAAATATCGTTGAGCGTGCGAACTTCGTGAGCGGGTTTTCGAGGCTTCCCTTCGACATTTTTCACTGCGTACTCCATGCCCAAAAAACACGGCCATCTTTGTAACTCGGTTCGGCATTGCATCTCGCAGCTAACGCGGCCGGTTGAAATTTATTTTGTTCAGAGCGTCACTCGTGAAACATAATCCAATAATAACGTACGAAATACGTGAATATCAATCATTTTCAACATGAGTACCGACAGCATTGAGAGGTTGTACAAAAATTTCGGCATCCTCGCCGACGCCAAAGACAAACTTTCCGAGGTGAGCATACGGCTTGGTTATATTCGTAGCACCACGTTGAACGTGTAATAAAATGAACAAAAAAAAAGGAAAAAATATCGGAAAAAATTCAAACGAAACGAGCATCGCTGGCGATCGTTTTCGAGTTTATCTTTTTCGAAAATGGCCTTTCTTTACGAACTGTGTACCTTATCGAGTTGCTCGAAATCTTCGCGAGCATTTTATATTTCATCACCAAATTTGGGCACAAAAATACGTCATTACAAATTCCATCGAAATTTTCTCCGCAACACGAAATTAACATCACGTCGAATTTATCTTATTCTGATTCTGTCACAGCATGAAAAAGAATACTTGGAAATATTGACCGCCGTCAAAGGATCGCCCAAAGAGAAACGTTTGGCGTCTCAATTCATTGCCAGATTCTTTAAACATTTTCCCAAACTTGCCGATCAAGCTATCGACGCCCACTTGGATCTTTGCGAAGACGAAGACATGGCGGTAAGTCCCATAAATTTAACGATACCAAAATTTACATCGTTAACAAGAAATCCATCATTTTCATAATTAATACCATCGTTGCAATTTTTCCGGTCAATTTTCCCATCCTTGACAAATGTTGTATACAAATTTTTAGCTCCGCTGTGAAAAATCAATGAAAAATATATTTTTTATCCATGATTTTAATAATTACGAAGATCGTTGCAATTTTTCTAGTAAATTGAGTTTTCCAATGGCAAGAAAACCGTCCCGTTGAATCGTTGACAAATACTGCATAAAAATTTTGTGCTCCGTTACAAAAAATCAACAAAAAACAATTTTTTATTTGGTATTTTGATAATTAAGGGGATCATTGCAATTTTTCTAGTAATAAATTGAGTTTCCCAATGGCAAAAAAAACTGGCCCATTATATCGTTGAATGAAAATTTTGCGTGCTGCTATAACAAATCCAGCAAAAATCTGTATTTTTTATTCGCGATTTTGATAATTAAGGGGATCGTTTCAATTTTCCTAGTAAATTTAGTTTTTCAATGGCAAAGAAAACCGTCCCGTTGAATCGTCGACGAATACTGCATGAAAATTTTGTGCTCCGTTACAAAAAATCAACAAAAAACAATTTTTTATTCGGGATTTTGATGATCAAGGGGATCATTGCAATTTTTCTATTAAATTCAGTTTTCCAACGACAGAGAAAACCGTCCCATAATATCGTTGACAAGAACTGTATGAAAATTTTGCACTCTGCTATAAAAAATGAGTTTCCGTTGAATTCTAACAATACAAACGTCAACGTAGTCAAAATTGATCGTTTTTTTTTCATCAATTTTATGAGAAGCCTTGAAAATCTCGTTTTCCAAAAATAATACTAACAATATTGCTAAAAACTGAACCAATTGGGTAAACGACGAGAGTTTATCGAGTAACGATAAATTTGTTTCTTGCAAACACAAAGATGTTGATTTTTCTTGATGTTGACATAATTTGGCAAATTTGAAGAATTTTTTTCCAATCATTTTCCGAGTCGTTGAGCAAACGAGGCCAAAGCAGGATGAAATTTTGTTGAGAACAATTTTTGACCCTTCGAATACACACTGGGTCCTTTTGACCCCAACTATTTTTTGTCAATGATTCATCGGCATTTGGCATCAAATGTTTCAACATTTCTTTCCTGTTTTCGTTAAAAAAAATTGTTAAAAAATGGTTAAATTGTTAAAAAAAAGAAAAACAAAAAATTTCTTCGTTGCTCTTATGTAAATAATTGACTTTGTAAATAATTTGACTATGTGAATAATTGACTAATTTCCGCCTGCCGCCAATGACGTCTTCATCGAAATTATACAGGTTTTGTGAATTTTTTTAACAGATAAGAAAACAAGCCATAAAAGATTTGCCGGCACTTTGCAAAGACAGCAAAGAGCACACTCCGAGAATTGCGGACATTTTGGCTCAGTTACTCCAAGCGCAAGATCCGACGGAGCTTGCCGTTGTTCATAACAGTATTATGTCGCTGATGAAGAGCGATCCAAAAGGTAGGCGAAATGAATGGATGAATAATTTCGAGGAATCGGAAATGTTGCTGATGGTTTTAAATTTATTGAATTTTTCGTTCTGCAGGAGCGATAAGTGGATTTTTCAGTCAAATATTGAACGGTGACGACGGGACAAGAGAGCGTTGCATCAAATTTTTAGCCACGAAACTCAAAGCACTAGGACGCGACGTCATCAACAAAGAGCCCGAAGACCTGCTGATCGTCGAATGTAAAAAGGTGTTGCAGGACGTAACCGCCGATGAATTTCACAGTATAATGGACATTTTGGCCTGGACGAGGTTGGGATCGACGGTCAGCGGACAACAGGAACTCATCGATATTACTATCGAGCAGGCTGAATTATCCGTACCGTTCAAACACACCAATGTCGAACAATGGAACAGACTTGTTCAGTGTATCAAGCACGCCATACCTTTTTTCAGCGTAAGTTGAATCATTTCGTGACCCTGAAGTTCACAACCTCCAGGCCCAACGAAATACTATTTTTCCATCAATTTCTCGTTGAATTTCAAAATACCTTGCTAATTTTCCTATCGATTTTGGGTTTAGATTCTAAAAAAAATGCCTTTTTATTCTCTTGGACAATTATTATTATCAAATTATTATTTATTCATCAAATGAATAAATTGAATTATAAAAAAATAATTTTAATTATTTAATTAAATTCATTTTATCACATTATTCATTTATCAAATTAATTAATGAATTCATTCATTTTGTTCAATGAACAATCCATCAAATTAATTAATTGATCAATTTTATTTATTAATTAATGTTATCTTATTAATTTTAATTAATTAATGAAATTAATTAATCAATGAAATTAAATGATAATTAATTAGTGTAACTAATTAATTTATTATTCAATTAATCTAATTAATTAATTTAATGTAAATTCAATTAATTTGATGAATTATTCATTTATGGAGTGGCTAAAAAAGGATTTTGGACACTCGAGATACAATTTTCCTCATAAAATGTGCAAACACTTTTTTCAGCTGCTCCATATTAAACATTCATCAGTAATTAATGATAATAATTCATTACATGAATTGAATTTCGAAAAAGGAAAAAAATTAAACCAGAATCTTGAAATCTTCTCAAGGAAAAACGGAATTTCGTTGCATTGGAATTATGCAAACGTCGAAATCGGATGCGAAATTGGTGATTTGTTTTTTGCGGTGATTCGTGCTCGGCCAAAATGTCTATTTATTTGTTCATGATTGGCAGGCTCAAACGGATTCGCAAAAATTCGTTTCCTACATATGCATCCAAGTGTTGCCGCACATATCGTTCATCACCGGGACCGAAGGCGTCGATGCCCAACTGGAACTTTTGAAACTACTCGCAGAACTCGCAGTCTTCTGTGGTCCGATCGATAAGCCCGAAGAAAAAGTTCAACAGCTCTATCAAACTTTGATCGTAAGTTTTTCCACGCCACTTCCCAAAAAACTTTGAAATTCTTTCGTTGTCATTGTTTCTAATTGCTCGAAACCTCGAGAATTATTCCATCAAGGAAATTATTTCACAATTTTCATAAAATTCCTTGATTTTGGTAAATTTTATGAAATTTACGAATCTCACAAAATCATAAATTTCATCAATTCAATAAATTTCATCAATTTCAGACTTACATGCCTCTTCCGCCGGACACCGACGTGACGGAAGTGCCGAAGCTCCAATTCAGTCACGTGGAATGTTTGATGTACGCTTTTCACAAATTGTGCAAACAAACGCCAGAATTTTTAACGAAGGACCCCGAACAGCTGAAAGAGTTCAGACTGAGGTTACAATACTTTGCGCGCGGCATTCAAGGCTACATAAAAAAATTACGGGAGGCAATAAGTGGAAAAAGCGAAGAAGAATTGAAAACAGACGAAAATCAATTGAAAGTCGTTGCATTAAAAACAACCAACAATATTAATACTCTCATCAAAGATCTTTTCCATTCTCCACCGAGTTTCAAGAGCGTCATACATTTATCATGGAAAACGCCGACTATCGACAAGAAGGTACGCATTTAAAATCATTTTTTCGTCTTTTATTATTAATTTTTCGAGCTGCGACCCTCACAAATTTTTTTCTCTACTTTTTTACGTTAAAATTCAAATTTATGCTCGAAATTTCGTAAAAGTCATTTTTTTTCAATATTAACACATTACGCGACTGAAAAAGTTGAAACTACGAGATCGTCTCACGATTTAATTGGATTTTTCTTCTTCAGCAGAATGACAAAGTATCCGTCGGCCAGAAACGTCACACCCCAATAACTTTTGGTATCGAGACGTCCCCGAACAAACGCAGCAAAGACGCAGACAGCAAGGGTGGGAAACGAGAAATTTATACACCACCGAGTGGAAAATACAGCTCAAACATATCGTCGAATTATGGTAAGCGAACTGCGTCATTTTTATCGCCCAAACCGAACCCAATCACAAACAATTGTGCCTCGCAAATATTTTAACTGCAAGGAGAGAGAATCGTATACGAAATTACTATGACGTCATAGTTCCCTCGTACCATATCGTCCCTCCAAGAAAATGTAGCGAATACAAAGTCATTTTTCATCCAAAATGGGGCAAAAACGTGAAAATTTCACGAAAATTTTTAGAATTCGACGAAAAACCTCAAAATTTCATAAAAAATGTAAAAAAACTCGCGGAATTTTTTAGTAATTGACGAAGAATGTAAAAACTTGATGAAAAACGTGAAAATTTCACAAAAATTTTTAGAATTCGACGAAAAACCTCAAAATTTCATTGAAAATGTAAAAAAACTCGCGAAATTTTTTAGTAAATTTCACGGAAAATGTTGGAATTCGACTAAAACGCCAAAAGTTCATAAAAAATGTGAAAAATCCGCCGAATTTTTTAATAATTGACGAGGAGTGTAAAAATGTGATGAAAAATGTGAAAATTTCACGGAAAATGTTGGAATTCGACGAAAAACGTCAAAAGTTCATAAAAAATGTAAAAATTTCGCGAAATTTTTTAGTAATTGACGAAGAACGTGAAAATTTGATGAAAAATGTGAAAATTTGACAAACAATGTAAAAATTTCACGGAAAATGGCGGAATTCAACGAAAAATGTAAAAATTCGATGCAAAGGATGAAAATTTAACGAAAAATGAAAAAATTTGGCATGGCAATTTTCGATAATATCATTTTCTCCTTACGTAAACGTAATCATCACGAGTAAACACTGAATGTCGATTCCGCAGGAAACCGTGGTCGATTCCGTGGCAACAGAGCCGGCGGCCGAGGAGGATACAGGCCAAGGGGTCGTGGAAACTGGCGAAAAAGTTCGTATTAATGATTTTCGCTGCGAAGGATAAAGTAAAAGAAAAAAAACACACAAGAAGAAGCCGCGGAACGAGGCGCAACGTACGGGAACTTACAACAACAAAAAATTAACTAAAAAGTGACGCGAAAACGATGAACATTGTACGAAAAACGGGAGAAAGAAAAATGCTGGAGAAATCGGTCGTGTGCGAGATTTCATAAATGCATATTCGAAGGAAAAAACTACGGATAGATATTTCGTTGCCGAAACTGCGAATTGTGGCAAGTGGACAATTTTTATACGACGCTCATTTTTATTTTTCCTTTTTTATTCAATTCGTTGCATAAAATAACTCAAAGTCGTAACAAAGGACTGTGAAGCTAATGCGCGACGACAAAATCAAGACGAAGAAACAAATTCGATTGCGGTTTTGGAAACGAAGCGAAAAAACCGCGGCAAAACATGACGATAACGACAACAACAAAAACGGATTTTTTATGCACAATTTTGTTCGCATAAACGAACGTGAATTCTGATTGGAACGAAATCACAATCCCCAAGCCCGCGACAAATCTTTGGCTTGAATCTCAAAACATGGCGATTAAAGTTCATAATTCAAGTGGAAACTTTTCCCAACAACAATCGAATATACTCGTGGCCTCATTTTAAAAAATAGAAAATCCTGCAATCCTGCGTTTCTCTACATTTTCGGAGGAAATGAATTCAACGACGTGCGGAGGCCGATGAGGCTCGAGATTCAAGTCACTCGCTGGGGCCACGCGATTTAAATAAAAAGAAGAAAAAAAAACCAAAAAAACCTCGCAAATCGATGCCCAAATTTCGATAAACCAAATCGCTCTCTTCTTGCGTGATCAATAATTGATAACGCGGTCTTAAAAACAATTCTGTATTTTTTTTATGAGAAATCGATCAAACTTGAATTACTCGTGCGCAAAAGCGTCAGTTTTATCGTTAGAAATCTGCCGAAATGGCCAAACACTCATTGAGCCACTGAATTAACTTTCGTCGCGCCTGAAACCGATCGAATCGGCGAGCAAGAGAAACAAACGATACATTTTCGGCAATCTTGTTTACGACTTCGAAAAAAAATGTTAAAATTAGGAGGATCCTGTTCCAATTCTAATCCATCCTCGTAATGACCTCATCCCGATTTACACACGCGAAACTCCTCATTTCCATTTCCCAACTTTCCCCTTTTTTTCTCTCTTTTTGTTGACAGGAAACGGCGGCCGCAGTTCTCGAAATTTTCGCAAACTTTGCAGCAGTATCGTGTCTAATGCTCTAATCAAAGAAACAGTACGAAAATGGTTTTTCCACGATTAGAACGTCAGAATTTTTCATCGATTCACGGAGAGTCTAATTATTTCAAAAATTATTATGACAAAGTTCCCTGGTTTTTGTTTGTCGCTCTAAAAAATTGTACCAAATACTTTTAGCAGTTGAGCAGATTTTTAGCAATTTTTCATCTGAAATTAGCTGAACGTTTTTCAAAGTTTCTGCTATTTTCAATAAAATATGAATGAAAAATCACTATGGCCTTGCTAAAATCCTTCGGCGGCGCGACATGGGACCAAGGAACTTCGATGCCATATTAATTTTTCAAATTCTCTCTATTTTATTACCGAATCTTTGCAGTTCCTTTTTTTCGCAATTTCGCGCAAATTCCATTTCCCAATTTTTTTGTTCTCGCTTCTATCGTCTAATTTGCGTTTATCAACAATTCGAACGGGTCCTTCGTAAAGTTTGTTAATCAAGATCGTTCGGAGATCCAAATGTTTTGCATTTGTCGTTAATTGCTCGTTTGAAAATTGTGGGTCCTCGTTACCGATAAAAACAAACGTTCGAATTCCATTAGTTTGTCAACTTTCGTGAGAAAAGCCGCAGATCGTTTCTTTGATTATGAAAAAATGTATTATTCAGTCTGTTGGAGATATTTCGTTGAATTATGTTTCCGCAGGTGTGTCTCGGCGTCTGGGAATGCTGGGGATCGATGCACGTGATTGCTGGAGCAGGAGGACGACTTTGTAATGCATTTTTCATGTTACAGAAGCTGCTGGATTAATCGAGAGCCCGGGAGGACCGATTCGAGAGTTTTTCCCAACGAACAAAATCAAATACTTTGTTTAATTTTCAGATGGCGATGAAAAGTTGGCGGGATCGTGAATCGTTTTCTTTTTTCTTGCATATTCTTTGAATTTTCAATTTTGCGTAGGTAGAGCACGTGTCGGTTAAGGTGAGTTGATTGAGCCTTTGAATTCTTGTCTCTGTATCTCCCAATCCTTCCTGTTAACATTCGTCACTGGTGTACATTACGTTTAGTTCCCTCGAATATGTTTTCATGACTGATGAATAATAAAACGAATGAAGGAAGAAACACAAAAAGTTTGTTGTTTATATACATTTATTCTCGTATTAATAATTAATTAATTATAATAATTAACCCTTCGACTACACAGTGGGTCAATTTGACCCGAATTTTTTTTATCGTCCATCGTTTGGCGTGTAATTTTCGTTTTCGGCAAAGATTCGATTCGGGGCTATGAAAAATTGATAATTTCAGAATAGAACGATTTGAAATATGCCTTGGGTCAAATTGACCCGATGTCTATTCAAAGGCCCAATTATCATTTGCAATTGCGATTTCGGGAATAAAAAAAAGATTGCTAATGGATTAATAATCGTGATTCAAAATAGGCCATTCGTCATGGTCATTTCGTCGATTATTCGACACATAATTCTGTCGCTGGAACTGCAGGGATCTGGATTTTGCAACTCGGATCCTTGGTTTTCCGTTGATTCAATGGATTCTGTGTTTATCGACAATTTGCAATCGAGATCCGAAGTGTCGGGCAGCATTTGCAGAGCATGCTGCAATATTTCTTGCACTTTTTCCAAGTGCTTCTGAAATCTCAATGCCGTCTCCAGACGCTGTCTACGCTGCAGCTCCATCATCACCCTCAGCGTTTCTCTCGCTTGGTGGGGTCTGAATTCGTTGAGCAAATGATGTATGTGGATGAACAACAGACTCAGATCTTCCACCTGAAAATCAACCCAAGTTTCCGTCTTTGAGATATTTTTTCATTATTTTTAAACGCTCGACGATGCAGAAAATAAAAAAATTTTAAACATTCATTCGGTTCTTGATGACTCTGAAGTTTGCATCGTTGGAATGCAACGAAATTCGTTTTTTATTCTAGCAAAAATAATTATTCGAGTGCAAAATGATGAAATTACGAAGATAAAATGATTGATTTTTGCCACTCGAAGAGCATATTGGCTTCAAAATTTGGGATGACGTTGAAAATTGAACGAATCATCAATAAATTCAAATATTTTTCGTTGCATTCCAACGTTGCAAACTTCAGCATCATCAGTTCTTGCTCGTTTTGGTTCTTGATTGATCGTACGAAAAATACTTTGTGTCGATTTTGAATTGGAGTCAAAAATCATTGTCCATCGTTAAATTATTGTCAAATTATTATTATCAATTAATTAATATTTGTAATTAATGAATTACATTAATTATTCATTTTTTCGATGAAAATGTGCAAATAATTTCTTCACCTACTGCATAATTAATTAATTAATTAATTAATTGATTATTATTATTTTATTATTAATTATTATTAATATTAATTATTAATTAATTAAAATTCGCAGTAGGTAAAGAAATTATTGGCACATTTTCAACAAAAAAATGAATAATCGATGTAATTTATTAATTAAATAATTCGATCAATTAATAATCGTCCCAGACAATCGGAAAATCTTTCTTGAGGACGCAAACTCAAAATTGATACGAAAATTCTCATGGTTTCGGAAATTTTGAAAAAAGTATTTTTTGTTGGATCCCAATGGAAATGTCGGAGGAAACCCATAGAAAACGTGCAAACACTTTTTGGAGCCGCTGTATTATATATTTATTGTTAATTAATCAATTAATCATCAAATTTTGACGAAGGAGGAAAATTGAGTGAAAATTTAGAGAGCCGGTCAGGAAAAAAAGGAATTCGATGACAATTACCTTTTCCGCTCTGCGGGGACTGTCCGGACATTGCACCAACAGGTCTATGAGATCCAAAAAGTTGACGAGCAACGAGTGATTGAGTTTTTTGAGCTCTCTTCTACGATCAAAGTGTTGAGGATACAATCTTTTGATGCCTTGAGCCTCCAACGGTCTTATAATCGTATCATCGGCGTTGAAAACATTGCCGAACATGGAATAAGTGTCGTGAATGGGAGGCGGAGGTCTGGGCGCTCTACCACGTCGAACATTTTCGTCGGTGTACAAATTTATGTACTGCAACGGTGGCAAAGGCAAAGAACTCACTTGTATCGCTTCCGCAGCCATTCTTCTTGATTTTCCTTCTTTTATCAACTCACTTTATCGCTTTTCCTTTCGAATTTTTCGCACTGTTCACTTTTAACACACAATTGTAGGTTATGTTGCTCTCGAGCCCTTTTTTCCTCGTAAGAATTTGAGCATAATCGATCGCACACTGACTCACTGATCCGACGACGCTCATTAGACACAATTTCTTCACTATTTTAATGTTTTCGTCGCGTTCGTTGAAACAAAACACACGCGAACTTGTATCCCCAACATCCACAAAGACCCGGAGACATCAAAACATACTACGCGATTTGATTCTCACTCACACGAAGGTTTCACCTTTTTTCCCGTTACTTGTCACAAACGAGTTTGCTGCGGCGTGGTCAAGTTTTCTTGAAAATGCCCCATCTCCAAATTATTACGATGTTTATTAGGAGACTCACGGAACGAATTTTTCGTCCAAATCTTTCGTTTACTCGACCGTCGGCGAACTGTATTTATGTGATGACGAAATTTTGGGAGATGTTATAATTTTATTTGCGCCGTCGATACATTGCGATATTCCGGACGATAAAACAGTCGTTCGCAATTTTTATTAGCTTTTTTCGCACAGAGCGGTGTAAATGAGGCTTCAAGGTTGTTTTTTGCGAGATTGCTCGATTTAATGCGCAATCGATCGATAATCTTGATAATCATTAATGTATACATAATTTTTTTACGTCTTGAATGTTTATTAATAATATAAATTGATGGCGACTATTGAGTTTGAATAAAAATGGCAGAGTTCCAACAATTTCGATAAATTATTCCGCATCGCTGTTTTTTTGGGGGATACGGGGATACGCGATCTCGGGCGATTTTTTGTCATAGAAACTCGGCTTTGTGCACTACCACATTGGGAAATCCAACATTTTACACTTTTTTCAAGTGGCTCAAGTGGCTCCGTGGACCAACACGCTGCTTCTCGCCCTCTCGGTTGAAATCGGTCCACTTCGTAAGTTTACGATCGACCATGCGCGCCGCTCGTCTTACGAATCTATCTTGAAAGCGCCGGTATGTATCATATTCGTATAAACATTTTTCTTCGTGTTCAAGGGTAAACGTTGCCCTCATCAGTTTAGTTCGAGAATTTTATTCCAACGAATAACTCGAATCGTACTAGCTCGAAAGACATTTTTGCTGCATTAAGCGAGTAACAAAAAATCTGATACACTTATTTTTCGTTGTTTTGTTTCGGTGAATTTATCAATCGTTTTTGACTGCGCGACAATGTGAGATCGTCGTGTTGTGTTACAATCGCGCGGTAATCTTGACTACAGTCGTGCAAGTTCGCACGTGATCGTCTAGAAAAAGAAAAAAAAATCGGACATCGTTTTCTTTTTCAATGAAATATACTTCGTAACATTGTTTCATTTTTTTTATCTAATTTGACTCGAACTCCATGACAAATCTGCGACGCCCGGCGACTTTTTTCACGCGTTTATTGAATTTATTTAGTTCGCGACGCCGGCGATCGCTCTCTCCTCCTTTGTGTTCGATTTTGTTAGTCCATCGCGTATTGCTGCAACTCTCGCGATGTGCCGTGCCTTTGTCTAGTATATTAAGGGTCGCTCAAATCGCACGTCTCGTCTTATCCGACGAAGAAAGAAGATCCGCGTGGTGAAGATATTTTCTCGACTACTTTTCACTTGTGTACGACGTACGTTCGACCCTCAAACACGTTTATTATGCTTTTACTTAATCTCGATCTTTCCGTCTTCTCGCATTGTCTCTGGATCGAGTTCATCAAACCCTGAACAGTGAGTTAACAATTATTATCCCAGATTACAAAGCATTTCATCAAATATTTTTTCCCCCCATGTTTTCGTGATGCTTTTCGCCATTTTTTATCCATTTTTCCGCCAAAATCCTGCGTCCTGTCTTCCGATATTCTTGGAAACTTTTTCGCATGCATTTTTTCACGTTGTTTCCAAAAAATCCGACAATGTTTTTCACTCTCTCGAATTAATTGTTCGAAAAATTCAAAAATCAACCTGCTCTCTCGCATTTCGTAAAATATCGTAATTGTTGAAAAATGACGAAATTTCGGAGAAACTTTTCTCGCAAAATACGAGCCAAGCAGTTTTTTCATATTTTTACTAAAAAATGAATAATCCTCGTTTTTCTTCTCCAACGCACAATAATTTTCAAGCATTTATTTTGATTTTTTCTCTTTCCTTCACGGATGCCAAATCTCTTCAAAGTCGAAATATTTTTCAAGCTAAACTTGAATTGCAAACTTGGGGGTTTGAAGAATGGGAGCCGACCTCAAACGCGGATAAATCTGAAGAACTTGCGGCAAAATTCAACAAAAATGGAAAAAACTGAAATAACGACCAAGCAAATCGTGCCGAATGGCGTCCGGGAGAACGTCGTGGCGTTATCGGAGGCGTCGCCGATGCAAATTTTGGGAAACGGCGCATTAAGTTGCTACAAACTGCCGGCCGGTTACAAAGAAGCGCGCGTCGTTCTGGTAGATTTGAAACACGTGGATCTCTTGACGCAGCAGCAGCGCAGGGAATTGATTCCGAAGCGACGTAAACCGTCGAGCGTCACGTCTCAACGGACGAAAAATTTATTGAAAGAAATAGCGAAAGAAGAGTCTGTCCCATGGATGGACGATTGGACCGATTCGTCCAGCGAATCCAGCAAACGTACGCTGAGCCAAAGTAAAACTAGACAGAAAAAAAGAAGAAAATACAACAACTGGTCCAGAAAAAAAAAAAATCCTGCTCTGTCGAGAGTTTTCATCAAACAAGAGGCAGATCTGGAGATCGAGAGCACCGAGCCAAAGAAAGAAGCGCCAAAGACTAAATCGGGTCGCGGGAGGCCCAGAAAGCACGTTATTAAGTTAGAACACACTGAAAAGCTTCCCGTCATGGCCAAGGGCGACTGGAACTCTGCCGATGCGCAGATAAAAGTCGAGGAAGATGGACGACCGGACGCGGTTGGTGACACGGTAAAGATAGAAAACGAACGAGATTTGCGGTTGAACTTAATGAATTCGGATGTCCAACAACACGGCAACATGATCAAGAGTCAGGAGAGACGCAAAAGGACTAAGAAACAAACCAACAAAAAAAGCGAATCCAATGATTTGAAAAATCTGTTTGCCACCTTTCGAGGAGACGAAGATTCCAGATGCAACGAGGACGAGGTGAAACAAAGTTCCTTTGAAATCAAGCAAGAAATGCTGAGCCCTCCCGCAGCTGCCAACCAACTACTCATCGCGAACGACCAGCTCAACGTAGTTTTCGTCCCAATGGAAACCACCAGCGAACCAGAAAATCCGAAGATTCCCTTCAAATTGCAAATTATGTCAGCACCAAAACCAATCATCAATATTTTCCCTAACGCGTCTTACGATCAAACTATCGAGGAAGGTAAGTCAACCAGCCATTATGGATCAATTATAAAAACTTAGGTTTAAGATAATCGGTTCAAGAATTTCAGTTCCGAATTTAATAATATTTGGTCCACTACAGATCCATTCAAATTTCCAGAATTCTACAGAAAACCAGAAAAACGATGTAATTTCGTACATTTAACAATGAAACTGAAGTTTGCATCGTTGGAATGAAACGAAAAATATATTTTTCATTAATTATTTCGAAAATGAATGCGATTTTACCAATTTTTCCGGAAAATTCAGTTTTCCAATGGCCAAGAAAACTTTCTCGTTATCTCGTTGAAAAATCTGTATGAAAATTTAGCACTTTGCCATGAAAAATAATCAGTTTTCGTTGCTTTCCGATGATGCGAACTTCAACATCGTCATTCAACATTGAGTCACGTGAGAAATCAGAATTTTCGTATTTTGTAATGAATTCTTATCAATTCTCATGAAAAATCACAGCGTTTGTTGTATTTTTCATTAAAAACTCTGATTTCTCATTCCAATTCAAATTCAATTATTTGTTTATTATTATTATTGTTTATTTCCATAATTACGAATGCGAATATTCTTTTTTTGGGCCTCTGTAGCCTCTTGAAAATGTGACTCGTCCTTTTTCTTCGCATAATCCATTTCTGTACCAAATTTGATTGAATTCTGAACGATATTTCTGAAACTGACGGAACTACCTTGAAATTGAACAATTTGAATTTAAATGGACTCTCGATAAACTGGAATGATTTTGTTTGACAGTCGTGGCCGCAGGACGTAGCCCGGAACCTTTTGAGAACGGCGTCGAATTTCATTCGGAAAAATTCATAAAAGAGATTCCGGAAAGCAGCGAAAATTTGTGGGAAAAAAAGGCCAACGATCTGCCGTCATTAAGCGGGAAAGAGCCGCAAATTGTGGGGCTGGATGTGCTGAACATGAGCATCGATTCTTCGGGATCGACGAGAAGTGGCGAAAGCGGGAAACGCAAATTGCCTGAAATAATTCAAGACTCTGTTTTGCCGAGAGGCACGATTGAGATTCCGTTGGTCAAGCCAAAGACTCCGGGCCACAGCGAGAAGCGAAGAAAAATCGAAAAGAGCGAGTCTGACATTTTGGAAAAAAGGAAAAGTACGGAAAAGTCGGTTTTCTCGTTGCCGAATAATTCGCAAACCTTAATGAACGGCGCGTCCAGGAGTCTCAGCCAACCACAACCCGAACAGCGCAATTTCTTGTACAAATCTTGCGAAGTCAAGCTGTCGAGAGAATTGAAATTCCCGTTGAGTCAACCGAGCCTCGGGACTAATTCGAATTCCAAGTCGATCGAAAAAACTAATTGCCATTGGGACGACGCCTTTAACAACAATCGATCCGGAGCTCTTATCAGCGACAACGATCTGCCCAAGTCCAACGACGACCCTCGAGCTTATTCCGACTCGAGACTGTGTTCTTCGCCGCTTTCGAACGTCTCGGACGAGGCGAAAGCCTTGTCGGAGTTGCTATCGAAATCGAACCCCGTAGAGGACGATTCCTTCATCGATATTTTCGGTGGCGACGAAAACTTTGACGAACCCGCGTCGGCTCGAAACGACCTCACGAAATCGAGGGAACCAAAAGAACAGAATAAACCGCTTGAAAAACTGACGTCGAAAAATTTAAACAGATTCAATAATCGCATCGAAACGCTCCCTGGACAATTAAAAATGACTTTGCCGACGCCTGGAACGACAACGTGGATTTCCAACGAATCCACCACTAAATCCAGTAACCAAAGAAACAAAGTTAATGGAAACGCACAATTAGTTCGTAAACACTGGGCAAATCAAGGGAAATGGATTCTCGATAACCCAGGCCCTTCCTCCATGGGTTTCGAAACCCATTCTTCGATGTCGAACGAGCCTCGAGCTTCTGGAAAGCTCGATAAACCAGCAATTACCGACTCGGCGTTAAAGAGAGTCCGAGTAGAAACGGTGAATCGAAATATCAACAATAACCTTGAAAAACCCAAAACCGTCGACGATTTTCCACAGAAAAGTGATAACAAAACGATTATCACGAATTTACCGAGTTTCGGTGAACCTGTCGTGGAGAATGCGAGTTCGGACTCGTCTTCGTCGTCCTCGAGCTCGTCCTCGAGCTGCGATTCGACTTCGAGCGGCACCGGAGGAAGCGGCTCGAATCTTGCAGCAGCCTCTGCTCCACGGACGATCGAGGAAGCTCTGGAAAAAGAAATAGCAATGAAACAGAGCAATTGTATGAAAGGTTTTCGAATTCCGCGTCTTTCCAAGAAAAACGAAGTTGCAGCGTCAATGGAAAAAACAAACAATGCGGAAATGCCGGCCCAGAGCCAAGAGTTGCCGGCGAGAGACTCGGAAAGTCTAGACAAAAATATGAACCCCGAGGAAATGAATTCCGAAGCTGAAATGTCATCGAAAAAAATAAATCGTCCGGTCACGAGCGAAAACGTCGAATCTGGCGCGGAAATGACGGAAATTTGCGAAAATTCGATTAACGCACTAAATACGATTGAAACGAACGTAGTCACAGACGCAAACGATGACCCGAACGACTCCAAACATTCGGGCGAAGAAGACCTCGAGGAATTATGCGACGCGGAGACTTTGGCTCGCAAGAATAATGCTGCAGGCAGTGTTTGGGAAAATGACGAAGAAGGCGACGACTGTATCTCTTTGGATACCGAGTCGTTGTGTCTGAGCGGGTGAGTGTACATCGAGATTCTTTTTTCCTTGATAAGCTTTTTGTCCCTCGGAATGCATACTGGGTCAATTTCAGCCGAACAATTTTCCGTCGCCGAATCTTTGGAGTTTTCGTCATGAAGTAAATTCAGGGCGATAAAATCTGGATAATCTAATTGATTTTTTTTGTTTTTTTTTTTAACTGTATATTGACCGGAATACAATTTGAAAAACGCCCTGGGTCAGATTGACCCACTATGCACTTATGCGCCTGCGATAAGCCCCGACTGCAGCGAATTGTTGTTCGACTTGTGATTCTGGCGAGTGAGACCGCCACTTTTTTTTGCTACGCAGAAGAAGCAAAAAAAAAGGTCCACCGGGTCCGTTTCCGGTTGAATTAACCGGCGGATGTTGAATAATCTCGTAATTATAGGATCGCAACTCCGCCACTGCACGATCTAGAAAAAAGTAGCAAGCCTTCCGGTCGCCAAGAGCGTAGCCGGGTTGTCGCAGCGCCGCCGCCGCCGCCGTCGCCACCACCGGCAGCTCCGGAGCCGTACGCGCGTATGAGATCGTCAAATATAGGAAAATTCGTAGCTGCAAACGTTCGAGAATGCGAAGAGAGTTTCGAGACCTTTAAAGATAATGTCGTTGTACCGGAAACCATGTTTGACGGCGTACCCAATGAAGTAGCCGCTAATTCCGTACCCCAGAAACTACTCGAGCCCCCAACGGTTCAACGAGATTTGAGAACGACCTTGAACAGTCGCACTATTTCTCGGGACATACCGGCACTCTTTCGTGGCCAATGCTTCGCGTGGTTAAGGTTCGGAAGTTGCAGAAACAGGATTACGTGTAGATTCTTGCATGTCGTAAGTATCCTCCTGAATTTATATGTTTTTTCATCTATAAAATTCACTTTTTGAAGAATCAATTTGAAATGATGCATCAATCATCAAAATTGACAATAAAGTTCATTCAACATATTGTTTATAACGCATTAACGCGTAGATTTCCGTGAGTACCAACTTGAATTTTTTTCCAGGCATAAAATCAACTTTTTTAGGGAAAAATTAGAAAATTATGAATGAAGCATCGAGATTTGCAATAAAATTCGTTAAAATCTTAATTATAAAGGACTAACGTGTAGATTCTTGAATTCCATGCGTATCCTCGTGAATTTCATATTTTTTCACGCATTAAATCAACTTTTTTTAGGGACAAATTAGAAAACGATGAATGAAACTTCGACATTTGCAATAAAATTGGTTAAAAATATTATTTAAAACGTATTAACTCATAAATTCTTGAATTCCGTGAGTATCACCGTGGATTTCATTTTCTTCCAGGCATGAAATCAACTTTTTACGGACAAATTAGAAAATGATGAATGAAACATCCAAATTTGCAATAAAATTGATTAAAAATCTTATTTATGAAGCACTAACGCGTAGATTCTTGCATTCCGTGCGTTTCCTCGTCATTTTGAATTTTCTCCATGCACAAAATAAACTTTTTAGGGAAAAATTAGAAATTTATGAATGAAGCATCGAGATTTACAAGAAAATTGATTAAAAATCTTATTTATAAAGGACTAACGCGTAGATTCTTGCATTCCGTGCGTTTCCTCGTGAATTAAAATTTTTGCCATGCACAAAATAAACTTTTTAGGGACAAATTAGAAAATTATGAATGAAGGATCGAGATTTGCACTAAAATTCGTTAAAAATCTCATTTATGAAGCATTAACTCGTAAACTCTTGTATTCCGTGCGTATCCTCATGAATTAAAACTTTCTCCATGCACAAAATAAACTTTTTAGGGAAAAATTCGAAAGCGATGAATGAAGCATCGAAATCTGCAATAAAATTCCATAACATTGTATTTTTTTCATACAATAGCGCGGACGGAAACTGGAGAATCTCCAACAGTACGATTTAAAGAACATCCAAGAGATACTGACGTATTCGGCGACCCAAGGTTACAGTCATTTCATCGGGCTGGTGCTCAATGAAGCTATGACAAAGATGTCAACGTGCCAAATAAAGAGTGTGTACCGGCATTTGTGCACCACGTCTGCATTGACGAGCGGACACATAGAAACGATAATCGATGCGTTGCGAATTCGGCAATTAACATCGACCGACATACTCGGAGCGTTGACGGAATCCGTTGCTCCGGAAGACACGGAAACTCGAAGTAAAATCCAGCAGGCAATGTACAAAAAAATCGAGCCCGAAAATTGTTGGAACGTTTTGTCTAAATTGATTATTCAGATAAAACCGCCGATCCCTCTAATTCAGACAATTATGGAAGAGACTGTCCGCAAGAATTGCAGACAACAGGCTCGTGCGATTTATGAAAAAGTTTTACAGCGAATGACTGTCGATCAAGTCAAAGGAATTCCCCAAGATTTATGGGACAAGTTCAAGAGACTGACCTTTCCCGCTGGCTCGTGCACACCGATCGATCCGATATATCGCACGGAACCTCAAACCGATCTCGACGACGGCGGATCCCGCTACAACATTTCTCCCGAGTCGCCCAAACCCGAAAGAGTCGTCACGCCTGTCGATGACTTGTCCATCAAATCCCCCAGTATCGAACCACCGATCCCTCAAAGAATCAACCCGGATCGTCCGCGCTCGACACTGTCCAGAACCAGTCAATCTCGTTCATCCTCCGAAGTTGAGGATACATCCTACAGCCTCCAACCGATAGGTATGCTCTACAAAACAATTTTTCCAATTATACCAATTCACACGAAATTATTCTCGAAATTATTCTCGTGCACCGATTTCACGCGAAAATGATGGTTAAAAAACTTTGTTTTGAAACTAAATCGAAGAATTATTGAAAAGTAATAGATTTTTTCAAATAATTTAATAAATAGATTTAATTTATTGGCATATTAATTCTCAAATCATTTTGAAAATTAACATGCCATCATGGTTCCCTGGTCTCTTCTCCAAAGTACTTCAGCAAAGACATTTTTCATCAAATTCTATCGAAAATAGCGGAAACTTTGACATTTTTTGTCGAATTTTTACATTTTTTCGCAAAATTTTCATCAAATCTTCTGATTTCTCGTCAAATTTCCACATTTTTCGTCAATTTTTCACTCTTCGTCCTACATGGTACCAAAAAACCATAACGTCAGAGTAATTTTTCAATTAATTTTCTCCCCGTGCGGCGATCCAACTGAAATGATGATTAAAAAAACTTTGTTTTGCGACTAAATCGAAGAATTATTGAAAATTAATAGATTTTTTCAAAACCTCGATTGATTTATCGTTAAATTATATTTCATAAAATATGAAAAGGATTTTTAATAATAAATTGGAAACTTTGCTTACGATTTAATCGAATAATTATTGAAAAGCAATGAATTTTTCGAAGAATTCGATTGATTTATCGTAAATTATATTTCAAACAAAATAAAAAGGATTTTGAATAATAAATTGGAAACTTTGCTTGCGATTTAATCGAATAATTATTGAAAAGTAATGAATTTTTCGAAGAACGCGATTGATTTCTCGTTAAAATGTGTTTTTTACAATGCGAATTGTCCTTGATAGATAAATTGCCACCGCCGAAATGTCCGTATCGCGATTACCTGTGGAAGTTTCATTGGGATTTGCAAGGAATGCAGGAGGGTCTGAAGCACAGGGATTACGGCCATGTGATAAGCATATTGAAACAGTACGCGGAATACCCGAATCGATTGCCTCACATTCAGGGCTTCTACGACATTCTAGTAAAAGAGATAACCTCAGCGAGACATCATTTGGATGAAATAATTCGGCTCACAGGTAGTACGAATATTTTACAATATAGACCGGACTAAGAGTTACACCGAAGACATTTATTTTTAAATGAGACTTCGTATTGCCTTACGAAGCGACAACCAAAACCGAAGAGATAACGATAAAAAAAACTCTTTATTTGTTTTTCCATCGTAAAAGCTCGATCGATTGTCGAATAATCGACAATTTTCTCATTTTTATCGGGGCAAAAAAGCCAAAGTGTCCAAAGCATCGTTGATTTTCTTTATTTTTAAAAACAGCCTCTTACGATTATGTGATGAATCTCGAATTCAATCATTTTCCAATTGAATTTATATTCTGTAGTAGAGAAACCGGAAATTAATTCTTTTTTACTGCATAGTGTGTGAAAAAAAAAAAAACAGACACACACACACTGGGTGTCAGGGAGCGAAAGCATCGATCCGAGAGTCGAATGACGATAAAAATCCACCAGGTTTACTAAACGATTACTCTCTAGGTTTACAATGCTCTTCGGCAAATGAATTTTTCCTCGAAAGAGCTATTTAACGCATATTATGAGCACCAAATAAATCTTTATTCATCGACGCCAGAGAAAGTTTTTAGTTTTAATCGCGATCGCGTACAAAGTTTTTTTCTAGTTTTAAGCGAAAATGATGAAAAAATGAGATGCACTCAGGAGTAAAGGACAATCGATTGTGTGTGTGTGAGTGTGTGTGTGTGTGTGTTTGTAGATATTATGCTGTAGATATTTGTATAATAATGTATCACCTTATTACAATAAAAAGAACAAACTGTTTACAAAAAAAAAAATACACCAAAAAAAAAATCAAAACCGTCTCGTTTCATTTTCCTTTCAGTCCAATCCGGATCGTCCGACCAATTACGTCGTTACGTCTACGACTTGGGAATTTACGTTGTTACCAAACTCGCCGACAGTGGAGCGTGGATTCACGCCTACGAATTACTTAAAACTTTTCAACTTTACGGATCTTATAATACCTGTGCGTTCACTCTTCTCGCTGCACAAATTTACATCGCGAATCGACGACCCTCCAAGGCACTCGATTTACTCGAAAGTAAGTCATACCTGCAAAATCTATCTGCATTTTTTCCTTATCAATTTCATCCTAATTCGTTACAATCTCGAATCTAAATAATTCCTATTAAATCGCATGAATTTTGCCATTTTTTTCTCTTCATGCTCGTGTGCCGTGATTTCGTTTATTCGCAATTTTTCAATGCATCAAAATATTTTCGGAAAAACATTTCTCATCAAATGGCAGAAGATTCTGAGGAAAAGCCGAAACAAATGCAAATAATCTCGGAAGACGCTCGTTCGTTAATCGAATTATTTGAAAAGTCAATTTTCAAAATATATTCGAAAACCTAATTCGTGGTGGTTCTGTTTTTTTTTAAATTTATTTCCATTTCGATTTCATTTGTTGAATTTGCCACTTAAAGAAAATATATTTATAATAAATAAAAAATAAAATAAATAAAATAATAAATAACAAATAAAAATTAAATTTATTTACTGAATTTTTTTTTTCAATATTTGAAATTCATATCCTTGAAATTCTTCGCTTCTAGTTTATTAACTTTCTTTTATTGATACGATAAACGAGCGTCTGATAGTTGAATTTTCATTTTTATTAGAAAATTTTCTAGTTTTTATTTTCAATTCATCTATTTCGTCACTATTTTTATGTTTTTTTGATATTGAGATGATAAACGGCGCGTATAACAGTTGAATTTGAATAATTGCAGGGAGTCGCTTAGTCTGCACCAACGGAAGAAAATGGAGGCAGGTGCAGTGCAAAGAAGACGAAGATTTGAGAGTTACGGTGTTGGATTTGTTGCTGTATTCTCTGTGTGACGGTTACGCGGACGAGGCGCTCAGACTGTTGGATTTTATACTCCGCGATCAGTGCAGCACGTTCAAACCGATAAGTCAGCAATTTGGCAATCTTTTCATTAATAATACGTCGATTTCGTCTTTACGAACGACAAAGAATCGGAAAATTCACGTTCCTTTTGAAATATTCCAGATCTCATTCCTCACGTCGACAGAATTGCTCGACTTGTCCTTTCGGGAAAGCAGAGGAATCTCGTTGTCGATATTGCGCGACTTATTCTTCAAGCTAAACTGTTTGTAGCCGCCGAGACTTTCAGAAGTCTCATCAATCACGTGTTTCACGATGATCTCATATTGGCCAAACAATTGCATCGATATGCGACCTGGTTGGGAACTTATAACAGAGCGAAGGTACGACTCGGAATACGCGGAGAGAAAATAATAAAAAAATTACTATGGCATCATAATTCCCTGGACTCATGTCGACGCTCTAAAAATTATTTGCAAAGACATTTTTCATTCACATTTCATCGAAAATGGCGGAAACATCGAAATTTTTTGTCAGATTTTTACATTTTTTTACGAATTTTCACATTTTTCGCCCAATTCCCGACAACAAATTGTTATAAATTTCCAAAAATCTCGGGAATTTTCCATATTATTTTCTCTTCGTGTATAAAAATGAAGTTACAGAAAGAAAAACGAGTTGAATGAAAAATTTTGTCTCATCAGATCTTCGAAGAAACAAAATTTCAATTTTTTACACGTAAACTAAGATCGCAGACTTGAATTTATTTGTATCTTCACAGATAAATACCGCGTCGTGCGTCCATATGATCATCAACATCAACTGGACCGAGGAAGAAACTTTCCTCATGATTTCTTCCCTTATGGACGAACTTTCCATAAACATCGGACACGCGATCGATCGTATAAAAGTTCGCCAACTCAACATTTTCCTTATTTTCGAGGTGAGACTGTGTTTTCCGAAATTTTATTAATAACCGAAATTTAGACAATTGGAACAATTTTTTTTCCATGCCGGAAATCGTATCCGTTGCAACGATTATTTTCACAATCAACTTGTCGATGTTCGGCAAATGGAAAAATATCGTATCGTGAAAATTTGAAACCAGAAATCGGATTCAAATTTGAATCGTGAAAATTAATGTTTCAGGTAATACCTTCGGAAAAAGAGCTTCACACGGACGTTTCATCGGACGGTTTGCTGTCGATCGCTGCAATAAACAAACGTCGAGCGACAGTCAAGAGCGTTCTCGAACGTTTCGATCCGAAAATCAAAATGATCCAAAGATATCAAGGTCGGATTTGTAAACTTCAGAGTCGGAGTGTAATTGCGTATTTGAAATCAAAGCACGCGTCGCTGTGATGGAAAAACGATCGTAGGAAAAACGCGAAAATACGTGCAAAGCGCGCATTTTTTTTTTACACCTTTTTTTTTACGAGAACCCAATTTTTTTCTAGACAAACGCTAGGAATTCCTTTAGTTTGACGCGGTGTCACGAACGCGGCCAAAGGCTTTTTTGATCATCGTGAATTTGCCTGTGTGGATTGTTAAAAATATTTCTGGCTCCTTTTTTTTGTCTTCCTCGTTACAGGGAAAAGATTCCCTTTGTGTACACATTTTTTCAACATTTGTCAAAACATTAAACGAGAATGAACCTTATATTTTTTATACGAAACCGACGAAAATAATTTTAGTATTGGAAAGCGATGAAAAATGATAAAATACGGAGAAATTGAAATAAATCGAGATTCGCTCGTTGAATTCTGGTGATTGACATAAAAATAATAACATTTATTGATAATTCTTTCAATTTTTTTTCAACATTTGGACAATGACAACGAGATCCATTGATTTTTAAATTCCATTCGTAGCTTCGTGACGTGTTATATATTATTTACAATGTGACAATCGGGACAATTGTTTTTTAATCGAATTCGGGTATGTCGTCGAAGGAATAACCGGGCACTTTTCTGTACGCCATTAAAGCGACCCTCACGTGATAAGCTCCCGGTATGAACATAACTGCACCCAGAATTATTATCGGCCACATTCGATCCGCGTACTGAAACAAACGAAAAATATCCCAATTTCACTTCATTTTCGTTCAGGTTTTTTTATTTATTTTTTTTAGTCCAATTCGCTCGTTGACTCATTTTTTTTCTGTCGTTATTTTTTATTATTTTACCTTCGAGTCTATGTGGCCGCTGACTATGAGGCTGCCTATGATGAGCATGACTGTACCCCCTACGAATAAAAGCGCCGCCAATGCTATGGCTTTCCATGGTATTTTCACCGGCGGACTAACGAACTGCAATTAATAAATATAAATATTTATATCTGGATTATCGCTGACTCGGTTTTCCCCAAAAAATTTAACGTCACGAAACGGCCAACTCTTCACAAAAAATGACGAGCCTTCTAAACCAAAATGGTATGCAAATATTTTCAAAAAATTGTATAGCTAGTTTTGCTTTTCCAAAACATTCGAGATCAACCAAAAAATTGTTGATAAATTTGAAACCCGAAAATACAATTTTAAGAACGAGCATGAAATGCTCATTTTTTATTTTTTATCGTCAAACGACGCTGGCGCATGTTTTTTTTAAAATTTTTTATGAAAATTTAACGTATGGAATGCAGTGCCTTGGGCGAGACAGAAAAAGAGCCTTCGTTGGAGAATTTTATGATGAAACTTGAGGCCTGAAATTTAGTTCATTCCTTGGTTCATAAATTTCAGTGAATAAAGGAAATAAAAATTTATCTAGCGCATCGCGTTTTTCTTGACTGGGAAAAATATCAATGACGATGATTGGGGTGAAGATTTTCATATTTTTAAAGTAAATCCTTGCAAATCTTCTGGGACTTTTGCGGCACGACGCGTGGAAAATACTCAAAACTACTCGGACAGAAAATTGTATCAGAAATTACAATGACACCATAATTCCACGGTATTGAATTGTTGCTCTGCAAGGTCCTAGCAAATGCATAGAAAGTTTTTGTCTGGAATTGGGCAAAAGTAAAAATTTAACAAAAAAATTGTGAAAATTGAACAAAAAATGAAAAAATTTGTCAAAAAAATGTCCAATTTTCTGCTAATTGTAAAAAAACATTAATGAAAAATTACTGCCTGTGCTAAAATCCTCCAGAGTAGGAAAACGGTCGCAGAGAACTATGATAATAATTTTTTATGTGATTTTCTCTGCCTGTATCTTCTCCGCTTGGAAAATTGATAAAAATATGGAAAATTGCGCTTAACGGCATTTCAGAGATAAAAGATTGAAATTATTGAATTCGTTGCGAACGTTTCAAAAGGTGCACAATTTTGGCTTTTTGAAATTTTTGGATTCGTGATGGACGAAAGAATCTTTTAGGAAAGTGTTTTTTGGTTTTTTAGCAAAAAAAAAAAAACATTGACAAAATTCAGAATCTTTACGACTCGTTACGAGGTGACGCCTATTTTTTTTTGGACTATCGAAAATTCGAAATTGTGGGAGAAAAAACGACTTACTTGAGAATCAACAAAACCATGATCAGTTTCGGTCAATTGAGTGTAATCCACGTTGTCGAATTGAGTTTCCCTATTGGCAGTTTTTCTTCTGGACATGCCGGGTTTTTGCACTTTTTATCTGAAAAATTGAATATCCATTCGATTTGGTGACAGACGTACGCGATGTGGTTGGCGCGTTTGAAAAACGCATTTGCAAATTTGATAAAAACCGTGGGGGATTTCTCGGTTATTTGTGCCAAGTATTCGAAGGATCGGAGGAATTTTTATTAGCCCTATGCAACAAACACATTCGTTATCAATATCGCTATCATCAATTGTCGCTGCGTCGAGTCATACGAAATACGCGGAGCTTTCGCACGCGGGGTGTGCATATATATAATATAAATAGAAAAGCGTCTTGCGCAGTTCGCATCGTCAATTTAACGCTTGATAATCGTACGAGTCGATATTTTCTTCGTCTATCTATATAAACCTAACGATGTTTACACACATGACCTGATTTTCAACACAAACAAACATTATACGGTGTTTAGTGTGCGCATGAGACACGAGGATAAAAAAACATCGCGCACTGCGCTACTGAATGCTGCGTGTACCTTGTTTCTCGAAACTCACACTCGCACGCGATAATCATGTGTTTTTATCAAAAAGTACACGACAGTCAAACGTCGGAGAGGTAACGACAGTAAACGGCGCGACTGTCGCGCCGCGATTGTTGCTGCGTGAACTACGATGCGAATTTGTTTGTCTGTTGCCTCGATCGGTCAATCAGGCGAACAATTTTATCATTGGAATTGAACCGCGCAGATCATTTTTCAAAACAGTACGAGAAATTTGCAAAATTGGCCGAATATAAATGATTATTCTTTATAATTGACTCAAGATTCGATGAAATTTATTTTTTCGATATTTGTTGAGAATAATTTTAATTTTCCTGCATTGGGAGCAGAAAGACTTTGGAATTCATAATTTGACTTCACACAGCAATTCCCGCGATACAATCCTACGCGTTCGGGATTCGCTTGATCCCGCCCCGGGGTCTTGAAAATTCATTCCTTTTCGAAATCCCTTCGGCCGCACCGTTTTTAAATCGTGGTATCGCAATAAATCTGCATTTTTAATAATTATCAATTCTATATGGCCCTGAATTTTTTTTTCGACGAGCAATAATCGTCGATGAAAAACTTCCCCTGTGACAAGGGATATTTATATGCATAAGAATGGCCGTGCGGCCTGTACGTGTGTGCAAAGCATCATTTTTTAACCGGTGACGGTAACCGATAAATGTTGGGCATCGAAATTGACCGCGTAATGAACTCCACGTCACTGTATAATGACGCGGTGTACGTTCGCAATGAGCCATTTGAGCTTTACACGTTCGTCGTGATTTACGACGAACGTGTAAAGCTCAAACCTTGTCATCGTATAATAAGTCATGCATCTATAAGATATTCAATAAACCTATAACTTGAGTGAACGTTCTAGCTCATGAAATTGTTCTCTTTAGAATTAAAGTAAACGAGTCTATCGTGTATATAAAGGTCAAACGGTTATGTGCACGATATTATATAGATTCGCGTGACTATTCGGCCCGGCGCTACTATAAATGCCCGCTCGTTATCCACAATTTGATCTCTTTTTTATCTCGGATTATATGAACAAGTTTTTCAAACGCGGTTGAAGGTTATGGCTTGTGTATTTCGATGAACTTGAAACTAGCAGCGGGTCGCGCCGAGAAATGTCGCATCGATGTGTCACACACGACGGACACGAACGATGATTAATCGTTTCACACGATTAAAATGAAACGAGAGCTCGAGCCTCTGGAAGTTCAAAGAATAAAGAGTCCTGAATAGCGAGTTTGTGACAAAAAGGAGGGAAATATGTAATATTTATTGCAACGGCAGTCCGCGCATCAATCAGCGCGCTGTCCTCTGCTGCTCCCTCTGCCACTGAATCCGGCCGGCGCCGCCACGGCGTAGCCTCGCACACCCAATCGACGCGTTTCCCGCATAATTCACACGCTCGGCGGCGGCTCTACCAAGGATTTTTAGGCCAGCTTTGGTGTTTCGAATCTCGTGCCACACACAAATGCTTTTATTCAATAAGAAACTTTTCCAGCTCCGAAACGAATCTCGATTAATTGGAGCACAAATCGTTCGGAGTTTCTGGCAGAAAATCACGGCAATTATTCACACGCTGCAGTGACATCGTGCGATTCGAATAAAAATAAAAAAAGATTATGAGGTTCTTTCGAATATGTGTTTGATTTTTGCGAAAATGTTTTCGCCATCGCGTGATGGTCATTGCGCGAGTAGTCTCCTATGAAAAAAAAGAACGTTAACCTAACTTTTTTCACTTATTCGCTAACCTGGGGTCATAAATGACCCCGATCTTGAAAAATCCATATCTCCAGTAAAATTAGACGAAAAGGCATCAACTTGGGCTCATTCTTTTCGTTATTTATGCACGACCACGCGAGCCCAAGAAAATTCTGTTTCAAGTTAAAAAATAAGTAAAAAATAAACGGGAGAAGTGGCGCGGGATTCAAACTCGCCTGCGAGGTCGTTTTCGACCGCAGGATATCGTTCGAGGATTAAAGACTCGTCGTTTTGTTAGGCGACACCGTAGTCGTTACGGAATTTTGAGATGCGCATTACGTCGAAAGGGATTGAAAGATTCGTTGCATTCGAAAAAGTAGCCAAAAAGTAGATGAGCCGAGGCGTATATAGAGAAAAGCCGCGAAGCTGATGGTGTGCGGCACGCGTTTCGTTCGTATCGAATGCGCTAGAGGGTGTTTGTTGGTTGAATTCGGCTGGCGATTCGAGCAGGAAACAAGGGGTAAAAGGGAATATTTTTCGCATAATCGGGGGAGGGAGTTGTGTGCGCTGTCCGGGTATCTCGATACTGCGCGCGTGTGTTGGCCAAGAAGGAGCAAGTGCGCGTGTGTGTATGGCGAAACACACGACACGGAGGACGTAGCAGCAGCAGCAGCAGCCGCAGCAGTTGTCTCGAGTGAGAAAAGGAAGCGACTAAAGAAATGGATGTGAATGCGGAGAGTGCGAATAAGGGATGGATACGAGTGTGCGCAGTCGCGTGAGTGATAGTGGGGTGCGCGGTGGTGGCGGATCGCGAGGGAAGGTTGTGGCGCGGGGGTGCCAGTGCGGGTTCTGGGGGCAACGAGGGCGGGTGCCTCGGTTGAAGTAACCCCTTGGCGACAGCGGACGACACGAGCGAGCGACGTTTTGTGTCACATCCGCACTCTGTCTCGTCGCGTGCTACGTTTAACGCGTATACAGGATCGCGCGCGCGCGCGCCCACCATAAAAACACACACACACACACGCAAACAAATACACGAGACATACACCGACAGGCGCGCGCGCACACCGACACACTAAGACGAAAAAACAGACGCAACACACAATTACGTGGTCACACAGCCGCGCAAATCCGTTCAGGGAGTCACGACCAAATCTCAGTGCAAAATATATATCTATATATATATTTAACACATATATATATTTTTTTATCTCCTCAAATATGTCAGAGGGTAAGACGCTTGGAAGAAACTCTATATTTGGAAGAAACACCTGTCCGCCAGGCTGAAACCACCAACATTTCCCTTACCCAACGCCTCGACGGCCTCCCTTTCTCTCTCTCTCTCTCTCTCTCTCTCTCTCTCTCTCTTTCTTTATCACCCCCCGAGCTTTCCTTTGCGCTGGAACAAACTCTGTACGAAAAACGAGTTACTAGCAGACTAATATTGTGCGGAGTCTTCGTACCGGGAAAGCAGGTGATGACATATGTTTTGTAGCCGCGTACCAAGAGACTCGAGGCTACGGGCTACGTAAACACTAGTCTCAAGCTTTCTGCTGCACGGCGAAAGTGCTCCCCTCGCGTTTTTTCTTTCTTATCAAAGGACCAAAAGGCAGCACCGCGGGAACGGCGATTCATCGGATTTCTCCCACCGACACCCCGACAGGTAAATCAATATTTCCAATTTTCGTATTTTCGCTTTATTCCTTTTTAGTCCATCACCAAAATCATCTAATTTTCGTAATTGATTATTATTATCTCTTTTTTTTCGACCATTTCGCTCCTGACACTTTTGTTCCGATGGCGTTTTCGAACGTTTTATTTGGTCGATTCGCTCTTCCGACTTGATTTTCGCAACGTCGCTCTTTCCGATCCTCGTTTCCTGGCGAGTTTTTTCATGCTGAAAATTCAGGCATCAGAAAAAAAGTGAAAAAGTCATTGAAATACGAAACTGTGGGCAATTTTGACGTGTTTATCGTCAGCCTGCGCATCCGTGGCGCACGCGTCGTAATTCACTCTTTTCGAGATTTTTTATCCTTTTGCTCGTGCCGGACACCGTGCAATTACGTTTTTTCTTCATTTTACTGAATTAAACGAGGCTTTTTTTGTCTCTGTAATTATGATCAAGATTCGTGTCAGTGTCGAGGGGACGAGGAATTAATTTTGCACCGCACCCGGGCAACCGATCCGGCCTGTAGAATTTTAATGAGTTGCACGCGCAGTTTCGGGATAGAAACCTTTTGAAATGTGTACTCGAGCAATTTTATCGCTTGGAGCTTTCGAGGAACGAGAAATCGCGAAGTTTAAGGGAATTTCCGATTTTTGAGTCTATTTTTTTTTTTTTAACCTACTTTTTCGATTTTTTGGAAATTTCTGACGAGCAACGTCGAAAAGTTCGAGATCGAAGTCTTTTGAGGTAAAATTTAAAATAAATCGATGGATAAAATTTTTCATTCTTTTTCGAAAAGTTTGAATGAGCCTTGGGAAAAAAGGGAAAATAAATGGAACGAGAAAGAAACGTTGAAAGAGCGAGTAACACGTTCGTGTTGTTGCATGTTTATCATAATTGAAACCCGATGCTTTTGAGTCTAAAGCCTCGACGCGATGTGTCGTGTCAGTGTCTCGATCTCCTTTTGATAGTATATAAACCAAGCGCGTCTAGATATTAGAAACCCTATAGTTGGCTACTGCTGCGACTACTGCTGAGATGGGGTCAATCGCGAATGTACACACGATAGTTATCAATCCGTACGAAGAGACAATATCTATAATTTCGTGGCGTGGGGAATTCATTTCGACTGATGTTTGAAACGGGGCATAAAGATCGATCGTGTTCAAGTTCGCATCGTTGCAAAACGAAACATTTTGTCAACGACATAATTGGACAGACTTTTTTACAGTCGGAAAACTGAATTTACTAGAAAAATCGAAATGATCCCATTAATTATCAAAATCACGAACACAAATTACATTTTTTGTCGAATTTTTTATAGAGCCACGAAAAAAAATGATGACTGACGTTTGCATCGTTGGAATGCAACGAAATTATTTGCAGTTTTTGGTAAAAATAATTATTTAAATGCAGAATGTAATTAGGATGATGAATGATCGATTTACGCCACCCGAAAAGCATGTCGGCTCGAAAAATTTGGTTCACATTGAAAATTGAACGAGTTATCAATAACATGAAATATTTTTCGTTGCATTCCAACGTTGCAAACTTCAGCATCGTAAAAAATGCAGCGATCGCATTAAAAGAGTTCTGTCGGTTTTAGAAATACTGTTTAGAATTTGATAACATTGGATACATTATGGAGTAGATTGTGATAAGAAAAATATCCAGTCAAATTTTCAAGAAGCTACAGAGAACCAGAAGAAAGATATTCGCATTGTCAATTTTATGAATTTAACATTGATTTTTGTGGTATTTTAGAATGAAAACTGTGATTTCTCTCAAGAATTTATAAGAATTCATTGCTAAATACAATGAGAACTGAGATTTATCACAAAACTCAACGTTAAATGTACGAAACTACCAATACGGATAATTTTGTCCTCGTTCTCTGTACGAGTCTGAAGTTTGCAACGTTGGAATGCAACGAAAAATATTTTATTTTATTGTTGATTCGTTCAATTTTCAATGTCATCCAAATTTTTCGAGCCGATATGTTTTCGGGTGGCAAAAACCGATCATTTTATCATCGTAATTACATTCTCCGTTTAAATAATCATTTTTGCCAAATATAAAAAAGAATTTCGTTGCATTCAAACGATGCAAACTTCAGGATCATTTCTCTGTAGCCTGTCGAAAATTTGACTAGATCTTTTTATTTTCTCTGAACTGTGATTCTAAAACTGACATATTCGAAAACTATCATTGGCATTTTTCCAAACTCGATTTACTCAAAAATTTAAAAGGATCGCATTCATGGTCAAAACACGAATAAAAAATACATTTTGGGTGGGATTTTTAATAGCAGAACGCGAAATTTTCATACAATAATCATTATCAAAATAATGAATGAAAATGTATTTTTCTTCGTGTAAACGATGGAAAGTTCATACGATCATGCTCTTTGGAAGCGAACAATATTTTCTCGACCGTCATATAAAAGTATTTGCAACTAATTGGCTCGGATATCAAGCAAAGTAGCGTCGAAAGCCTCGTTCGATCAAATTCAATAATTGACCATGATCGAATATAATCGGCGTTGTAATTAGTTTCAGTATGGAGTGCCCCGAGGCAGTAGAACGGGGCCGGAACTTCCGATTACTGGCTGATGAAGAACTCCCTGAATGTCTCAACATCCTCACCGGGTACTTGCCAGAGTCCCTTAAGGTGAGTTACCCTCCTAAACCCTTTGTAGATCATGAGACAAAAAAAACTCTGTTTTTTCCAACGGATCCCGCGTGCGACGAGAAATGATATCAATTCGAAAATATTGTTTCCGAGCGGTTGAGACTTTATCACGCGTACGGAGTGAAAAATTACTACGAGACCATAGTCCACCATATCGGCCCTTTAAAGAATTTCAGCAAAGCCAGTTTTTCATTAACATTTTATTAAGAGTAGCAGAAAATTTGTCAAATTTCGAAATTTTTAAATTTTCCACCAAATTTTCTCATTTTTCAGGAAATTCTAACATTTTCCGTCAATTATTCACATTTTCCTTCAAGTTTTCATATCTTTCTGTCAAAATTTCACGCTCTTCGTAACTTTTACGTTTTTTTGTCGAATTTTCACACTTTTGGACAAGTTTTTAGATTTATTGTCAAATATCACATAAAAAACGTTACTCATTTGGTCAAGTCTCTCAAAGGGACGATACGGTAACGGGAAACTATGTCGCGATGGTAATTTTTGATACAAGTTAATCTCCGTGTAGTCGCTACCGCAGGAAGGCGTTTTAGCAGGGCAGGAGACACGAACTTGAAGAGAAACGCATGCAGTTGAAAGTTGCGTCGCAGATTCCAAGTCTCGGGTCTAGTGCACGAAGCTCAATTCCGCAATCGTGCTTGTCAAATGGCCCTGAACTCAGGACAGCATATTGCAGTTGCGAAAGAGTCACGGTCAAGGTCACGAGTTTAACATAAACGAAAGTGCATTTTGACACGCAAACTTTCGCATTAAATGCTCACAGCTGAGCTTATACATTCTTTTTGACACTGACGAGATCGCAGGTGCCGTTTTGATCGGAACTCACGCCATCACATTCGTCCTTTTTGGTCTCGTGTCATTTTTGCAGAATCGTCGAATCGTGCCTTCGAAAATCGTATCAACTTTTCAGACTAATTGATGTTATGAAGTATTTTATTGCCCTCATTTCTATCGACTCAAATTCGACCATCATATTAAGCCTTTGGGTCTATTTGACCCGGAGGATTCTTCAAGCTAGCGAGCATTCCTTTGGAATGAAAAAAAATTCATCCTCTCGTGTTTTTTGTCTACTTTTTACGTCGAATTAAAAAAAAGCTATCAAATCAGGATGGAAATCGGCCCAGCACGTTGTCCAAAGGTTAACCCTTGTCCTCAAAACCCCCAGATTGTATGACTCTGAAGTTTGCATCGTTGGAATGCAACGAAATTCATTTTTATCTGTGACAAAAATAATGATTCAAATGCAAAATGTAATTACGATGATAAAATGATCCATTTTTGCCATGCAAAAAGCATATTGGCTCGAAAAAATTGGATGACATTGAAAATTGAACGAATCTTCAATAAAATTCAATATTTTTCGATGCATTCCAACGTTGCAAACTTCAGCATCATCAGATTGTTATTACGGCCACACTGACTTTGGAATACTAAGATAATTTCAGAATTTGCGTTATTCTGACAGTGTTTTCGGTTCCTAATGGAGCTGTCAGCTAAATTTACGATTGGAACGACAAACGTGCTTGGGATTGGTGAAAAAAATCTAAGTTGAAGCCGATTATTTTCACGTCCGGTAATTTTTAATACAACCGAAAAAATATCGCGTGTAATGGCATTTTTTTTTTTTGAAGAAGAGTCATGCGGAAATTTGAATTTTCAATTTGAAGGAGAGAGAAAACTCTGGATGAACTCGCAGGTCGAAAAACGGCTCGAGTTGTTTCAACCCTCGATTACTGTCAACCCTCGAACGGTAACCTTGATTCATTTGACCTTTTCCGGTCACCTGGGGTCATGAATAACCCCAATTTCGAAAAATCCATATCTCCAGCAAAATTCAACCAAAAGGTTTCACAACTTGGGCTCATTCTTTGCGTTTTTTAATGCAGAATCACGTGAGCTCGGGGCAGTTGACGCTCGGAGTCAAAAAATGAGTCAAAAATGCGGTGAAAGGATGAAAAAAACGAGGGGAGAAAGGGCACAAGACTTCAAGGTCGCCTGCGGGGTCATTTTTCACTCCAGGGTTGAGGGTCGATTTCTCGGTAATTTGTAAATCGTTCTCCAGATGCGGCGAGAAGAAAACAAAATTCTTTCACTCGTCATTTTTCTTTGGAAGTGGATAATGCCACGTATGTGTCGAGACAGAGAGTCTCGAGACATGCCGTCGATTTGGATCGACGGTAGCACCAGAAGGGTATGTGCGCGGTCGCGGTATATCCGCGTAAATCAGCGAGTATATATAGCGTTGCGAGTACGGCCCGTGTAGAAAACCGAATTGCACTACGGAGAGTCAAGGGGGGGTCAAGGTCGCACGTGCGCGAACTCGCGACGAGTCGTTTGCGCGAATCGCCGCAGTGGCCGACCTCGACATTCTCATCTTCCAAGAGTCCTTTTCGCTTTTTCATTTCATTTCGTTTCAACACCATGCTACCAGGGCATACCAGCATTTTCTATTGACAAGACAGTTTCTCCAAACTAACGCCCAATAACATCCCTCGCTATTTAATTACGACTTTCTTCTTGTCTTCCAACAACTTGCCCCTACGAATTGAGACTTTTCTCAACATGACTCACACACATTTCGTTGCTCCTTTTGCTGTTGGCAACATCTTTTCAGTTTCGTAAACACACCGAGAGCAAATTTTACACATAAAATTGCTATCACATGACTCTGGCCTGCTGCCATTCTAATGAGGTCGTAAATCTCATTACACAATATGTGACGAAATTATCTGACACGTCACAACTCTAATTTAATGATGTGTGACTGTTTTCGCGTATGAAATGATGAGTTTTCGGATTCAGGACTCGTTGAATGAAATTGTATTTATAAAAATGATTCTATTACAAGTGTTTCGTGTTCCGGAGAGATTTTAGCAAAAATAACGTCATTATTGACTGAAATTTCACAAAAAATGTCAACATTCGAGGAGAAATGTCAAAAGTTGGCAAAAAATGTGAAAATTTAACAGAAAATATGCACTGAAAAGAAAATTTTGTTGAAAAATATCGATATTTTGTTGGATACGTTCAACTAAACGTTTTTCGAAAAATCACGAAAATTTTGTCATTGCAGCAAAAAACATTCTGGAAAATCTTTTCGGAAAGTAAATTTTTGTCATTCCAATCGTAAATTTTGCTGACAGTTCCGTTACAATGAAAAATATTGTCGAAATAATGAAAATTTTGAAATCATCCCAAAATATTTAGTTCGTCGTATTCACCAAAATATCGACGTTTTTTGACAAAATTGAATTTTCCGTGTGGAGATTTGATAAAAATGTTGAAATTCGACGAAAAATGTCAAAGCCGCTATTTTTGATAGAATATAAATGAAAAATTATCATGTATTTGCTGGAATCCTTTAGAAACGCGACACGGTACCAGGGAACTACGATAGCGTCATAATTTTTCATAATTGTGCAGTCGGGAAAACAACTTCCTCATAAATTTTCTTATTCGTTTCGTATGATAATTGCAAAGAATTGATGAGTCAGTAAAAAGATGAAAATTGGACGAACGGAGGGTATGAAAAGTTGTAATTGTTGGTTTTGATCATTGTTGCAGTTCCAGCAAACTCTGCTGACCTACATGCAAGATAAAGTTTGGGAGTTTTCCTTTTACGTGGCTGACGGCTGGCCGGAAGTCCCGATCTGCCTTCATTTTCCAGGAATGACGCTCTCCGTAAGTATAAAGATCGATAAATGCTCCGAGGATTATAAATCCGCCTTGATTGGATAAAAAATAAATGAAATAATTGTTGGTGAATGCGTGACGAACAGCCGCACGGTTTGCAATACGAGAGCTTCGGCGTATTCTGTCCGGGGGATCGTTTGGATCTGTTGCAATTGCTGCGCGACGAGGACATTCTGATAGATTGGAGAAAGCCGCTGTACATAAATTTCGTTCATTGCGACATCGCGAATGAGCTGGTCAAGTTATACGAAGGCAGGGGAAACGTCGAGCAGGTACTCGGGGACGTTTGGGCGTGCGAGGAGCCGGAAAAGACGATACAAGTTGAGGAGGATTCGAGCGAAAGTGGCGGCGAGCCGGACATTCAAGTTTTGCCATTGAAGGCTGAACATGCCGAAGGAATTCACGAATTGTATCCCGCCAATGACATGGAATGTCACGAACTCTTTCTCCGTTTGATCAGGAGTCTACCGGCCGCTGGAGTTTTTGCCGATGGCAAACTCGCCGCGTGGATGATACAATCGTATTACGGTGCCATGTTTTCGATGCAAACCAAACCGGAGTACCGGAGAAAGGGTTACGGTACACGATTAGCGAGGTGAGTCGATAAATCCTCAACCCTCGCATCGAGGGTTGAATCAACCCTAGCCGTTATACGACCTGCGATACGGTCCAGAACTGTTTTTTTTTCTTTTATTCGATTCAAAATTTCTGCGCGACTGCGAGTAAAAAAACAAAAAACAAGTTTTCTTTCCGATTAAAACTTTATTTTTTTACTCAAAATTACACGCCTCCAGAATGCATTGATTGAAAATGCATTGTGGTATGAAAAAAATAAAATTATTATCGAAAATTCAAATTTTTGTATTACTTTTTGTAAAAAAAAGTCACTATTTCCGGATTTTTTTGTTCGACTCGTTACTTTTTATATAAAAAATTACGGAGCGTAAAAATGATCGACACACAAGCATTCAAAATTCAATCATAGTAATTCTTTTTTTTTTTAATTGAAAATTCAGATTTTTGCATGACTTTGTGTAGAAAAAAAATTATTTTTTTTGTATTTTTTTGTTCGACACGGTGCGTTTTAGATTAAAAATGACGCGACTCGAAAATGATCGACACACAAGCATTCAAAATTCATTCATAGTAATTCTTTTTTTTTTCAAATTGAAAATTCAAATTTTTGCATGACTTTGTGTGAAAAAAAAGTATTTTTTTGTATTTTTTTATTCGACACGTTGCGTTTTAGATTAAAAATGACGCGACTCGAAAATGATCGACACACAAGCATTCAAAATTCATTCATAAAATTCTTTTTTTTTTTTCAAACTGAAAATTCAAATTTTTGCATGACTTTGTGTGAAAAAAAAGTATTTTTTTGTATTTTTTTATTCGACACGGTGCGTTTTAGATTAAAAATGACGCCACTTCGTCGGCCTTGCACACGAGGGTTCGAAATGAATGGTGGCACATTTTTTATTTCATTTGTTTGAATTTATTGTGAATTATTTATATAATTCGGGCGTTTTGTGGGTTGACTTGCAGATACCTGACAAAGGCAGTCGCGGATCGAGGTTACAATCCGTTCGTAGTTATTCGACCGGAGAACGAGGCTAGTCAGAGTCTGTACAAAAAATTGGGTTTCCGTAAGCTGTATAGGACGATAAGGGCGACCTTTACACCATACGATTGGCAAGAGATAATCGAGAACGATGATTGTTCGATAATACGTGATAATTTGGCGAACGCGGTGAGACAACTTAAAGTAGAGCAGAGGGTACTGGATGCCTTTCAGATTGACGAAGACGCTACGATGCGAGCTGAAAACGAGGATTTCGACGGGGAAGAAACGATAAGAGATCCGTCCGATTCGCCCAAAGACGAAGAGGACGAAGAGGACGTTCCTGAAAACGGCTACGACAGGGAGGACGACATTCTCGAACCCATCCAAGAACAATCCGAGGGCAGAATAGCATCTTCGGAGGATAATTCCGCCGCTGATATTTCTAGTGACAACAGGACCAATCAGCCAGAAGAATCACAAGAAATTCAGGCTGAGTCTGGCACCGATGTCGCTTCGGAGCAAAACGATTAATTCGTCATTATTGAGCGCCCCCGCTCAATAAACACTTTGACGCGCGTCCTCTCCGACCATAGCAGTCGATATTACGAACGAGACTAACGAAATAAACGGTTTGGGGCTTCGCAGGACCTTTGATACTCGTCGAGGATACGGCAGATTCGATCGATCGGCTTTCACTGCTTCTTACAACTCTGCTCGTAATTTTCTAATCAAAACATTCACTATTTCATTATTTTACGCCTGAACATATTTTTCCTCGAATTCTTTTTATCTGCTTCTATTTCCGACGCTTAATCCGGCTAAATGCCTTTGCCAACACCGAACGAATCCAATCCAGCGCGACAGTTTTCGTCAAACCATTTCGTTGGGTTCCAACTCATCCTTCCAATTAACCCTCCGCGGATCGTACGGGTTTGTTTTTCCCGAGTCACAACTTATTGAGAGAATTAGAGATTTTGTTCTCTAGATTCGAAAAATTTATGTGGCACTCGAGGGTGAATTTATTTTCGAATTATTCGACCCAAGCCACAACTTTTTTTAGACAATCTTGTTTTTTAGAACGTTTTATTTAACCCTTCGTGGTCACTGTGGGTAAAATCCATCCAGTGACCAGCTTGTGACGTAAATTTCTCCTAGTTCCCGGTAATTAATGGGGCTGTAATCGTCATTTAACGACAGTTTGTAGTGTCCATTGCGCGTTGGCGGCGATAATTATTACCGCCGCTAACGCTAAATCTCTAACATCCACTCTGAAATCAATCCACTTCCAATAACGAAATTAATATGTTTTTTCAAACGCGCGCTATCCTACTATTTTTTTCACGAAAGAACCAGATCTGATGAATATCAGGTCCAAATTTTAGGCAAAAATATTGAAAATCCACCAAGTGACGATTATTTTAGTGAAAAAACTTTTTTTTCACGTTTTTTTCTTCATTTTGCATTTAAAAAAATGTGTTAGCCTTGGATTTCTTTCCGGAAAGTTTTTCGTATCTAAACTCGAATGTCCAAAGGTTGTTCAGTATTTTTTTGAGAATTTTCGGGCCGATAGATTGGTCACAATACGGGTTCGAAAATGGACTGAGTAGAATCAACCCAGTGTGACCACCGAGATCGGTGGTGGAAGTGTGACCACGAAGGGTTAAAAATTTAAAAAAAACGTCAACAACTATAAAAACTATAAAACCTCAAAGTAAAATCAATTGAGCGTTTTCCAGAATTCTTTCAAATTTGCTTCATTCAAAATACGCGAAATACGAATCAAGGCTGAATTTATTTTCCAATTTTTTAATTTTTTGGATTCAGTTATTAATCCTCCGCGAAAATCTGGTTTTTTTTTTTAAACATTTTATTTGTAAATATTAAATGCTACGGCCATAAAAATTGGAATCTTAATGGAGAGTTTTCCAGCATTTGTTCTCTCCGAATACGTGAGATTTAAGTGGCAGGACGAAATAGACCCATACGATTTGGGATGCGATAAAAAATCATGTGATCCGCGGAGGGTTAATCTTTGACAGAAAACTCGGCCGGGGAATCAAAAGACTGGCAAAGTGAGAGTCGTTTTGCTCTTCTCGTTGACAAAGAAAAGAAAATAATTTTGAGCTTCGTTGATGAAGAAAACTATTTCAATGTCCCGCAATCGCTACGGAGGCTTTTAAAAGCTGGCGAATATCATGCACGTCCAGAAAATTCAACTTTACGTGGAGGAGAATCGTGTCCTTTGTGGAAAACTGCTTCGATAGTTAGAGCAGGATAAAATATTTTCGTACCTGTTCCAGGCCAGCTTTTTAATCTAGGAATTTACAGCTCTCAATGCCGCCCTGCGTCTTGCAAAGTTTTTCCACCCAACGTCAAAAGAAAAGAGAAAAAAATTCTATTCACCAGTGGAATAAAACTTGTTTCTTAATTTCCTTGGGCCGGGAAAATAACGAGGATGGTGAAGCGAAGAGAAACTTTTGTCTGAGCAGAGTCTCCGTCGACGACTGTCGTATCCTCCAGAAAACTTGGAACCAGTCTCGTTGCTCGACCGGCCACTGTGAGCGCGAGAATAATGGCTGCAATTTTCCAAATTGAACATTTTCCACATGGTTTTATCGTGGAAGACGCGGAGCCTCAGTCAGCCAATTTTTGCCATGGTCCTGCGTCCGACGATGCAAGCAGGACGCAGGACTTTGCTCCTAACTAGTCAATGGACATGGAAAACTTTCAATTTCAAAAATTCCAGCCGAGCTCTGGTGACTGATCAATCAGGAATAGATGAAGGAGGAAATATGTTGCGAAATGAGGGGAAAAAAACGTTGTGTAACAATTTTTCACCCTCCACGGATAATTTGGGTCTTTTTGACCCCAGCCACAACCGATTTTCTCAAAAATCTTGTCCTTCAAAACGTTTTATTTTCACTTGAAAATAGAAAATGCGACGAGCATAAAAACTGCAAAACCTCGAAGTAGAATCAATGGAGAGTATTCCAGATTTTTTTTCAAGACTTTTCTCTCTCCAAATACGCGAAATATAAGTTTTGATTTTTTTTTTTCAATTCAGTAATTAACCTTCAAAAATCTCTGCTCAAAATCTCTTTTAAACCGTTTTATTCGAAGAGGAAATGATGCAGCGACTGTAAAAACTATAAAGCATCGAAGTAAAATCAATGGAGAGTACTTGAGAATTATTTCAGATTTTTTTCTCCCCAAATACGCGAGATAAAAGTGGCAGGACGAAAAAGTCCCAAATGATCCGGTGTGCGATAAAAAATCATGTAGATCTCGGAGGTTTAATTGAAATTTCTCGTGAAAACGAGTAGGAGTGAATAAACATTGAAAAGGTGACGAGCAACTGGAGCCAATTTGCCAGAGATATGAAGAGAGTTCTCTCGCCTAGTAAAAAGTAAAAAACCGACGAAAAAAAAGTTTTGCTAAAGTTTCAAGAAGAAAAAACTCTCAACTATGATTTGATGAAATATCGTGTTGAAAGCAAATATATTTTGAAAAGAATAACGTTTTGATTGAGAATGAAATTTTTTAATTGACTCGACGAGCCGCGACCTTCCAATCAAATAAATCGAATATTCTATATATATTTTTCTTTCTTTGATCGTCGAGTCGAAAGGCTCTTGGAGGGCAAATTGCTCGGTGCAATTCCGAGTTGAAAGACGCGTCTAGAAAGATTTTTTTTCGAATCAAGAATATTGAATTATCAAAAAAAATTGAAAATGGCAAATGCAGCGAGTTAAATGAGCATAAAAATAAAGCGAGAGGGCAAAGAGGTGAAACGATAATTGACAATGGCGTATACGATCGTCGCGAAAAGTCCTGACGTCCCATATCGGCTTAATAAGGATCGTAGACAACTCATATAAATAGTCACCTTAGATAGGTTACTTGTATAATTTTTTCTACATTTCATATAGCTATAAAAAAAGGACATGAAAAAGAGCAGAGGAAAAGAAAGAAAGGCGGGAAGAAGCAAAAAAATTGATGGACGCGTGCGTACGAGCGAAAGAAAGGCGCGATATTAAGATCCGTTGAGTCGGGACCGTTGGCTGAAGACAAAACAATTGCGCAACTTCTCGGAGGTCCCGTAAACCCCCCACCCCCAGCGAAAAAAAAATATTTAAAAAATCCCGCTTACGAGATTTTGCTTTAAATACTTTTTTCCGGGGGCCAGCTGTGATAATTTAATAAATCCACTTTCTGCTCTGATTAAGTAGACTAAGAATAAGAAATTAAAAAAAAAAAAAACAACAAAAAAAACAAAAACAAACGTTCAAACGTTAAAAGATGAAAAAAAAATCGTCGTTGGTGAGAGAGCTATATGAGGAAGAAACCGAAAATTACAAATTATTTATGACTTAATTCGGCAACGTTTCTACGTGCAAACTTTATTTATTTAACCATGAGCTGCGTTTCTCTCGCTTTGTGATTTCCATTAAAATCGCACTCGTTCGAGATCTTCGTTTACGTTTATTCGTTTTTTTTTCATTGATGTTCGTCTATCGTCTTTTTATTTTTTCCTTTTGAATTTCCCAAGGAATTTTCACACACTATGAAATTCTCGCATTAAATTAGAAGAAACAAAAATGTTAGGTATATTTTTAATGAAATTCCAATCTCAAGTGCATCGTGAGTGTAAAAATGTCAAATTAATCCTCCAAGGAAATTTCTATACGCACCGGATGCAAAACACCAAATTTCGAAACTAAAAACAACATAAAAACAGTCAATTTGTCGTGAATTTAAAAGAAATTATTTTTAATCAATAGAAAACGATATTCGCGACCGAACTCGAGCCTAATTTGCTATTCCAAATTGTCTAGCCAAAGACCGAGTTTTCGTTTTGACATATTGTAAGCGATGTTGTTGAAGTTTGCATCGTTGGAATCTTCAAAATGTTTTTGGGCTTGGAAAATAGTTTGAATCACAAAAATTGTTAAATTTCTACACGCGACGATGCAAATTGCAATAGAATCGTTGTAGCGAAAAATCATCACGAGGATAATAGTCCGAGAAGGAGAAACAAAAAGCGTGAAATGAGACAAAAGTGTAATTGGATTGAAAAATTGGTACGACACAATAATAATTATGATTGGATGAAAACAAATAAGCTCTGGATTTTGGGCTGGCGCTATTAGATCTTTCGAAAGGATCGCTTCTACGGGATTCGTCGCTTCATGAGAACTCGACACTGCGAGCACAAAAATAACTATAAATATATAGTCCGAGAAGAATATCGATCGGTCCCACGAAAAAACGAAAAAAATAAAAATAAAAATCAATCACAAAGATTTTGCTTGTCTCTCGAGCTGGATAAATAGTTGTTATTAAATCTTGTATCGCACAAAACAATAAATAAAATCGAAACATCTTTTGCGATGAGAGCCCAAAGACGTGAAAACAACGAAATAATAAACAAACAAACAATTACGATTAAAAATACCACACAGCATACACGACACGTACATTTTAATCCAGTATCTACGTAGCTTACTGATAGCTGATGCTCTGTAGAGCCAAAAAACAAAAAAGTACGAAAAAAAAAAACAAGGAAATTTGAAAATGAAAAAAAAAACACGAATAAGGAGAAAAATTAAGTTTGTCTCGCGATTAGGCCTAATAAGAACTTCTGTAACGATACTTACCATCTTATAAGATCACGAAAAGACGCACACGAGAAGAAAAAAAATACATTTTGTGCAAAACTGCATCTTGGAAAAAAAAACCTTCACTTTCTCTCGCTTTCTCGCCCGCTGCGTTGTCGCGGCAACAATAGAAAAAGAAGAATCAATGTCTGTCAGCAGTTTATTATGAAAAATGGAATCTCCTAACGCGAAACTTTGATTGCGAGCCAATTATCATGCCCAAAGCGTGTACGCACCGATATTCCTTCCGGCCGGGCCAAGTTTCCTCAATTTAACTAAAAATCAACAAAGAGAACGATTACGAATGTGCGGTGTGGCGATTATGATCAGAAACAACCGACAACAACCCATATATTTAAATTACTCGAGGATGAGAGTTGAGATGATATGAAAATGATGGAGAGCAGAGAAATGGGGCCAGAGGCTTCGTTAAATAAAGAAAACAAATCAATATTTTCGTGTGTTCGAGATTCCGTCATTTATTTTCATTGTTATTATTATTATTATACACTTTTTCACTATTTTGTGTTCCTCCGACGGCAGAAGCGATCAACCATTTGGGATTGAAGAATTCTACAGAATCATTATACGAAAGTACGGACTAAAACACAATATCTTACAAAATTTTCATAAACTAAAGCGGCTCAACGATTTTTCGAAAAATTCAGATTTTCGTTAAATTCGAAAAAACATCAAATTCAAACCGTTCCATCGATATTTCTCAAATTCAATACCAATTTTCCTATTAATTTAGAAATTCTTATTCGTGAAAAAAAAACTCAGTCCCAAGTGAAAAAAATGTTTCACCGTCACGTTGCTTCTTCCTCTATCGATCCACTGATATTATTCGAGCGCCGGGAAATGAGGGTCGAGGGAGTGAAGCCCCGCGCGGGGTCGGAGGCGGAGGCCTTGCGGCGAGAGGAAACGTTTGGATCATCTATGACTATCGGGATGTGCCTGAAAGCCTCGTGGAATGTGAATAGGGTAAACCACCCAATACTCAGCCAGAGACCTGTAGTCGGCCTCTGCCTATTCTTTATATGAGTGGGAAGAGTACGAAAGATATATTTTCCACTCTTCGCACTCATGTAAGGCCGACTACAGGTTTCTGGCTGAGTATTGGGTGGTTTACCCTAATTTTGTTTCCCATTTGTCGGAATGCACGTGTCGCGCGAGTGGCAAAAATATGAGGCAAAAAGTAGGAACTCGTTGTTTTCACGATTAGAAAGAAGAAATTTTTGGCATCGGTATTTGCTGAATTAAAAAAAACGTTCAAATAAATTGTCGTTAACTTTTTTTCATTGCTGAAAACGGGGAAAATCGATTCGACGACTCCTTGAAAAATAATTGTCCCAACACCACGTTGTAAAATCTGTTCTTCGCGTGCTGTTGAGCGCTCTCAAGTGTTTTGCGTCGTTGAAACTTGAACGCGGATAATTGAACACTTCGCTCTTCGTTTATATTCAGCCTGAGTCTGCTATGGACGGGCTGTGATTTCCCCATTCGCGCTGGTTCGTACCGAGGGAGGAATCGCACTCATAAAAACAAAAAGAAAAACAGCTCGAGAGTGACAAACGTCACGCAAAGACGAAGCGCCGGGGAGCTGATCGTTTTTACTGAATTTCCAGGCTGTTTGAAAGGTCGAATCAGAAAATCAATATTAAACGCGTCGAAAAATACCGGAAGAAAAATATAAAACTGTTGAATTTTAAAGTTTTTTCCTTTTTTGTTCGCATCATCAAAGAATGGAATGGAATTTGCATGAATTTAAATAAATTCTGTTTTTAAATGATGAAAAATTGATGAAAAATCACGATGAGGAATGAAACGCACTGGCTGGAGATAGATGGATCGTTTGAGGACAAATTCAAATCAAAGGCACATATATTTTCATATATATTTTATAAAATGTCCTATTTTATACAGCATATAAAACAATACTCTGTATTTCGATTTTATATTCACACGTTAGCGCTATACGACTATATACCACGTTAACTCATTTCGCCTTTAACGACGCGCCTCCTCTTGCCCCCCCATTTCTTTCCATTCTCTTCCGGCCTTCGACACATACGTATATGACTTTACAATATTCGGCGGGTTATTAAAATTTACTCTATGGACAGAGGCCCCGATGTTTCGCTCTATTCCGATTTTCTCTTTCGCTCCTATTCGCTCTTTCACCCTGTGCTTTCTCCCTCACTGTCCACCGTTCAGAGAATCGCAGACTCAAATGTCACAAGTAAAAACTCGAGTTGACGCCCGAATTTCGAGTCGAAAAATTCTGCACCGTTGTTTTCACTGCGCAGATTCTCTCGAGCTATCGATTTTCCAATTTTCTCACTCCGTGCACTTTGATCGCTCGTAGCGTCAAAGCCGTTGGAGATAGCGCAATAATGCACTGGACCAATATTGTAGAGCATTCAATTTCCCATAAAAAAGTCCCCGACCATGTTTTTATATTCCCAGCTGTTTGGCACTGACAAGACCTCGAACCTCGAACCTCGAAGACTACACTTTCCGCTCTGCTGAAAAAGCAGCACGAAGATTCAAGGAATTTGTCACGAAATTTATACCGCACATCTGTAATATTGGCGCAGAATCTTTTTTTAGGGTTGAAGATCGAAAAAGCGCTGGTTAGGAGCTTTTTATGGGAAATTTCGTTTCACGTTTACAATCGTATAACAATATCGCTCCAGGAGAATCATTTCGATAGCATGTCAAATGAAAGTGCTCGAATTGAGAAAATTCGGTAATTGATAGTTCAGGAAAAAACGAAATTGAACTTTTCGATTTGATATTCGAAGCTGTCCTCAAATTCTTATGATCGACCGATACAGGCTGTGAGACATCTGGAATATTAAAAACTGTTTCCACTCATTTCCATTTATCTGTATTTCTTTGTTTCCTCTTTTCTCTCTTTTTCTCATTGTGTAGCAATGGTGCTTGATTGAAATTTAATTCGATCAATCGGAATTTGCTAATTTGGAGACGCGATTATGATCGATTTCGAGTTCGGTAACGTCGCCGTGAACGACTTTGTCGAAATAACGTTCGCCGATGGGCTCAGCAACGTTTGCTGCTGTCTCGTCGTCGTTCGACGGTGAATTTTTCTTGCTGTTTTCTGCCGAATTGACCGGCGATTTCAAATGAATAATGTGATTGTTCAACGAATCCGCAGTGCTGGCTTTACCGTTGCCCATGTGATTGTGTACGACCGCGTGATTGAGAAAAACTCCGTCGGTTTTGCCCAGAAATTGGCCCTTCGTCGGATCGTTATTGTCGAAACTCGTGGGATCGCGGATTATGTTGTTCCATGTAATATCGTCGATTATTTCCGTGTCACGTTCTTCCAGTGGTAAACGATTTATACGCGCTCGGACGATCGCCAAGTGACGGTGAACGTAATCCTGATGGGGCGCGAGCTTCGCTGCTCTCTCCAAACACTGCGCTGCCATCCCCAACTTTCCTCGCTCCACCATCACCACGCAGAGGTTGTGGAGACCTTGGATATTCGTCGGGTCCAATTGAAGAATTCTCCTGTAGCACTGCCGATCGAAAAAATCGAAAAATTCAGTTTCCAATCGACTTTTAGCGAGAGTTTGCGAACGAAAAAACATTTTCTTTGGTCCTGCATAATTTCTGAGACGCCGTAGAGCCACAAATGTAGAAATTTCTTTAAATTCCCCATTTATATGAAAAACGGAAATTTCGTACTATTTTATCGTATGAATCATTTCCCAATCAACTCGAATGAAAATTGTGACGGCAAATTTTTCGCGAAATGGTTTAAAGCGAACACGTCAGAGTTGGCAAAATTTTTGCATTTTTGAGTGTCAAAAATTCTCCACATATGTACATAAAAAATCGAATTTCGTACTTTTTAATCATAAAAATAATATTGCATGAAAATTGTGATGGAAATTTATTCGCGAAATGGTTTCAAGTGAACGTCAGAGTTGGCAAAATTTTTGTCTTTTTGGGTGTCCAAAATTCTCCACGTATGTAGATAAAAAATCGAATTTCGTACTTTTTAATCACAAAAATAATATTGAATGAAGATGCGATGGCAATTTTTTCGCGAAATTGTTTAAAGTGAACGTCAGAGCTGGAAAAATTTTTGCACTTTTGAGTGTCAAAAATTCTCCACGTATGTATATAAAAAAATCGAATTTCGTACTTTTTAATGATAAAAACAATATTGAATGAAATTTGTGATGGAAATTTATTCACGAAATGGCGCGATCAACGTTTAAAGTGTACGTAACGGATGCGTTGACGAGTGATAAAAAACGTTGAGTGGAAGAAATTGTACTCACATTTTCAGCGGCATCGAAATCTTTGATATTATTAATGTAAATATCTCCCAGAAGTATTAGGCCTTTAACATGATCAGGATGAAATCTAACGAGTTGGTTCAAGAACGGCGCTGCTTCTAAAGGCCTTTGCTCGTCGGCGAGCAAAAGTGCGAGATTAAAAAGAGCCGAACGGAAATCTTCTTTCAAGGCAACAGCGTTGCGAAACCATCGTTCGGCACTCGCGGAATCGTGATCGTCCATCGCCAGCATTCCCAGATTGAAATGTAGCCGTTCGTTGTTGGAATCCTGCGGCAAAAACGTTTTTCTTATTGTAATACAATACTGAAAAATTGAGAACGTGAGAAAAAAAACAAACGAATATTTGCATTTTCAACGACTCGGAAAAAAGTTGAAATTCAAAAATGAAGACAAGAAAATGGAAATTAATTTTCCATCGTATCGTTAGGTATCAAAAAAGATTCGTTAAAAACTTTCTTCTTTCTTATTTCTTTATAATCTACAACTTTTGTAAGGAGCATTTTCCTCCAAGACCAATATTTATTGAGATAACATGGAAAAACCTCTCAAAAGTCAGTTTTTCGGATATTTTTTCGAGTTTTGACCTTGAAAATAAAATTTGCGCCAATGTTAACTATCATATTCGTGATGAGCGAGTCGAAATACACAAGTATACGAAATTTCAAGAAAAAAAGCGACCTTTTCGGAACTTTATCCCAATTGCAGAAAAGTGGAAAAATTTTCAAAACATTTGGAAGAATGGGAAAAAAATTGTTAACCTTTCTCAATAATTTGAGGAGTCTTTCTCTGGCAACTTTTCGTAATTCGGCGCGTCCTAGTTCTTGCAGTAATATTGCCGAGTTGAGTAGAGCTTGTTCGTGTTCAGGATCAAATTCGAGAGCTTTGTCGAGATAGGCCAAAGCCTGAGACGCTTTTCCCTGTTCGAGGAAAACGACGCCCAGCTGAAATCGGAGAGAACGACGTTATTTATTGGCTTTTTTGACTTGCCGATTTTACCATGAGTTTTTCTTTCGTTTTCATTACATTGTACGACACGAGGCTGCGGGACCGGGGAGTGCGACGGGCGTGGGAGTTTCGTAATACTCACGTTGTAGTAAATGTCTGGATTATTACTGTCGTAGAAGAGAGCACGCTCGTAAACCTCCTGCGCTTCCTTGGTGCGATTTAGCTTAATCAGTACATCCCCACGGTTTATGTACGCCTGAGTATAATCGGCTCGCATACTTATCGCTTGTCTATATAACAAATCGGCTTCCTCCAACCTCGTCGCGTTCTTCGCAATGAGATTCGCCAAATTGACGAATACGTTTAAATGGTTCGGGGCTATTCGTGCTTGATAAGATTCGCCAGGCTTGGCCTTCGGCAGTAAAGATTTTGCCTGAAATTTCGAAACATGTATTGAAAAACGATTTATCGATAAATAATCAAAAAAATAATCGAAGCTCTTGGTAAAAATACGAGGAAAATGTAAATTACATAAAATTTCGACAGAATTGTCGAAAAATTTTCTTATACGCGATAAGAATTTGCTCTCTGCCTCATTAATTTTATATTATAGGGAATAAACTGTTCGAATATTTTTTAACGACATTTTCATCACCTTCAAATAAGCATCTTCAGCCTCTTTGAACATCTTGAGATGATTATACGTTCTGCCAACGTTTATGTGAGCTCCGATATCATCGCCCTGCACACGAACAGCCTCGTTAAAAAAGTTCAAAGCCTCCTTGAATTTGCCTTGGCTCTCGAGAGCATGGCCGACGTTATTGAATAACTTGGCGTTACGATCGTTCACTCGTAGTCCAGACATAAATATCGAATATTCATCGAGCCAATCATAATTTCTGACGAAAGTCTTTGCCGAGTGCGCAGCTAATAAAGTCACCAGTAGGATCGATGTCAGCTTCGAATATCTGCGAATTATTTCAGACTGATTAACCGGCGGTAAATTTTGTTCATTAATATTTATAAGCAAATTTTACGATTTGGAAATTCTTTCCAAATTATTGACTCGATCCGGCAGCCCCAATTTATTTTCCGCCCAAAAGTTAACGATTTTTCTTGCCAGAAACCTGCAGAGTCGGAGAATCAAAAGAAAAATTGGAAAAAAAATTGAATCATCGAAAAATGCCCAAAATTGGAAACATAATTTTCATGCTAATGCAATTATGAAAGTTTTACCTTTTGTCGGTGAGGATACTCCAGCCGTAACCGATCAGCATGCAAAAACCCATAGAAGGCGCGTACAAAACTCGCTCAGCGATAACAAAACCAACAGGGAAGAAGAGATTCGATGCAGGAAGAAATGGTAAAATCATGAGTGCCAGACTCATTATGAGAATAACCGAAGTTTGTCGGCTACGTGTAAAAATTGCTGTTCCCAATAGCCCAAATAGCGTTATGTGTGCAGCGAGAGTCGCGAGGTTTCTCGGATCGAAAAAACTCTCGATCAATGGTATCGTTCCCATTGTCCAATCGCAGCACAAATCGATCGGAAGAAATAGTAATCGTAAATTAACGGCAGCTAAATAGTTGTAAGTCAGTTGTCTCGTAGGTGTAGAGGCGACTGACGCTGGATTGTCAAATCTGTAACGTCATTAATTATCATTTTCGCATCACAAAACAAAACAAACAACACTAAATTACATCAAAATTTCAATAATTTGCGATTCCTGCTAAATTCATTCTCTTTGGGAATGAAAACGAAAGGATTTTTGACCCTAGAACGCTAATCTTTTCTTTAACTATTCCGATAATCTGGAAAATTTTGGAAATTTCATGTCTTCGGTAAAATTTAACGAAAACGATTCAACTTGGGCTCATTTTTTTCGTTTTTCAATGCGCAGGATCACGTGAGGCGGGGGCGTTTCGAGTTGAATTGAAAAATCAGTCAAAAATGCGGTAAAACGATACCAAAAAAAATTATTTCAGGCTTGCTGTCCAATTTTCAAATTGCACGGATACCGAAAAAATGCTGATGAATGGAAAAATTCGGAAAATGAAAAAGAAGGAAAAATTGTCGTGAATTGGTGGAAAAAATGTCAAAATTGGGTCATTTTGAATATTTTATTGGTCATCCGTTTTTTGGCAACGTTGAAACCAGCAGGCAAAGTTTTATTTGGCATCGTGGGGGAGGCACAGAAACAGCTACTTCGATACGAATCTTGGAAACATTAGCCACACGGAAAAAAGTGGTAAATATTGATTTTCAGTATCAAGTGTCAAAACGAGTAGTGTTTCCGTCTTTTTAAAATCGTGCTACGCTGCTATTAAATGTATAATAAACAAAGTTGAATATTACCTCGTGAATACTGGCAATTTCGAGCCCATCACGTGTAATCTTAGAATCAAGAGACTAAACGTGACGAGGGTGAGTGCGGCCAATCTTTTCGTCCCTTCTCCCGACCACGTTGGCGTTATCTTATTGCCACCGAATGCTGATTTTATCGCCAGGAATATATCCAATGCTCTGACCTAAAAAACAAGATTTTCATTATCGTCGTTGAGCAAAGACAAAGTGACTTGAATAATTTACACATTATCCAGTTTAACCCTTCGTAGTCACTGTGGGTAAAATCCACCGAGTGACCAACTTGTGACGTAAATATCTCCTAGTTCCCGGTAATTAATGGGGCTGTAATCGTCATTTAACGACAGTTTGTAGTGTCGATTGCGCCTTGGCGAAGACAAGTATTACCGCCGCTAACGCTAAATCTCTAACATCCACTCTGAAATCAACCCACTTCCAATAACGGAATTGATATATTTTTTCAATCGTGCGCTATCCTACTATTTTTTTCTTAAAAGAACCAGATCTGATGAATATCAGGTCCAAATTTTAGGCAAAAATATTGAAAATCCACAAAGTGACGATTATTTTAGTGAAAAAACTTTTTTTTCACGTTTTTTTCTTCATTTTGGATTAAAAAAAATATGTTAGCCTTGAATTTCTTTCAGGAAAGTTTTTCGTATCTGAACCGGAATGTCCAAGGGTTGTTCAGTAATTTTTTGAGAATTTTCGGGCTGATAGATTGGTCACGATACAGGTTCGAAAATGGACTGGGTAGAATCGACCCAGTGTGACCACCGAGATCGGTGGCGAAAGTGTGACCACGAAGGGTTAAATGATGTTTGCAAAAAAAAAATCTGTCGTTTTTCGTTGTGTTATGATTAAAAAGTAACTGACCCTTTGGACGACGAAAATTTCGTACAGAACACAGACTGCAGTTGCAGTGATTCCCTGCTCCTTGCACAACATCGCAACGAGCACGCAAATCATTGACAACGAGAGTGAACGCCATGCTGCAAATTGAAATCAATAAAAATTAATATTGCGATTATTTCTTACGATGAAATAAACAAATTCTTTGTTTTCGAAATTTGTCCAGTCTTTACCTGTGGATCTTTTACTTCGACAGGCTTTAGTGTACGTTATCAATGCAGCCAAGTAGAAGAGAGACGACAGAGTTTCTGCTCTCCCAACTACGCCCGTTACCTATGGAGCAAAAAAAAACAATAAATGAAATTCAATCCCAACTCTGAGATCGTCGTGAATCGATTGGCTGACTTCGGGCTGTCAATTTTTCAAGTAAATATCAATCAAGCACCAACGATCTGGCCAAAAAAAAACAGTAATTTGTATAATTCGTGTCTTGGGATTCTTGCAAATCGAAAATTATCAATTTCACGACAAAAAAAAACTTCCGTGTGCCAATTTCGGAATTTTTCTCGATCGGAGAAAAAAAATAGCGAAAATGCAATTTTCATATTTGTCATACGAATGAATGCGGTGAAGCGATTCATTCGAAAATGGTTTAGTCGATGGGGAAAAATGTCAAGACGACAGAAAAATTGGCTCGTCACACGCTGAATCAAAATAAAAAATTCACGAAGAACTTAATGATGAGAAATTTCGATAATTGCTCTAATATCGAAGATTCCGGAGACTCGAACGTGGTCGTTTTAAATTAGACTCGCGAGTGAAAAAATGATTGGACTCTAAATTCGAACCCAATCGATAGACGTGCGAGGTAAAAATCAGAAAATTACAATGAAAAGCTTCTGATTGAACGTGAGCCAATTGATTTCTGCAGATTTTTCGTAAAGCAGTTTCAACAATCTTCAAGTAATTATTCAAAAAGATACGCTCTGGTGACACGAAATGTTGCTCTGAGCTGGCCCGAATCCGTACGGAAGTGAACGGAGGAAGGAAACAAAGCGAAACTTTGTACTTGAAAGGATTTTCCGAGGCTTTAACTTCGAGGGAATCCGAAATGGCAACGGCTCTCCGTGTTACCCTTGCAAATTGAGGGAAGCTCGTTCAAACGTGAATTCGCTAGGTGAATGCAGTTTGGCAATGAAAATTGAATCTTGGCAGTTGAGAAATTGGTAGAAATTGGCTTTTGGAACATGCAAAAACGACGATTTTTCAAATTTATCTTTTAGACAACGTCTGATGATGACGTTAAAGTTTGCATCGTTGATGTGCAACGAAATTCTTTTTTCATGTGCCGAAGCTCATTATGAAAATGCAGAATGTAATTACGAGGCGAAAACGATCGATTTTTCCGACCCAAAAAGTACATCGGCTCGAAAAATTTGGATAATCTTGAAAGCTCAACAAATCATCAATGAAAAGAAATATTTTTCGTTGCGACGTTGCAAACTTCAGACTCATAACGTCCGTGCAATCTTGGAGGCTTCAAAAAATGCATTCTTTTTAAAAACTGAAGGCTTGATGCGAAGCGCTGAAAATTGTCACGATTGACTTATGTCCTAACAAAACGTTGGACCTTGGACTGACTGAAAACGTTTGAATATCTTTTCTAAAATTGACAATGAGCTCTGACGAGCCACGTCGTTGCTTTTCGAATGAGAACGTTCGGCAAATTTCAGTATTTCGCGTTGTGGGAAGATTCCAAGTGGCGCGAAAAATCAATAAATTACTTACAGCTTCTGTGTGGATGGGATGCACGGCAAACAAAAGAGCAGACACAAAACTCGCTATATCCGGTAGAAACATCAAACAGGTCCTGTGAACAGTGATCGCACAATGGGTAAAACAACAAATGACAAACAAGGACGGAGATCAAAACAGACAGGGAGAGAGAGAGAGAGGTAAATAAATTTAATTAAACTTTTGATGAGACTCACCTGAAATACAGTATACAAACACCCACATGGAGAATTACATTAAGTAAGTGGTATCCCATTGGGTCGAGTTGATGAATCACGTAATTCCAGCGAAAAGTGAGGACACATAATGGCCTGTACGATTTGTGCGATTGTTCCTGAATTGATAAACATCAAAAAACCCAAAATTCATTATGGAACAAGCCAAAATCATCGTTATCGAATTTCGTTGCAGTTTCCATCGAAAATATATTTATTCTAGAACTTTTAATCGCGTATTTCATTCAATCCCTAGAACGTTATGACGCCGAAGATTGCAACGTTGGAATGCACCGAAAAATATTTGAATTTATTGATAATTCGTTCAATTTTCAACGTCATCCCAAATTTTGAAGCCAATATGCTCTTCGAGTGGCAAAAATCAATCATTTTATCATCGTAATTACATTTTGCACTCGAATAATTATTTTTGCTAGAATAAAAAACGAATTTCGTTGCATTCCAACGATGCAAACTTCAGAGTCATAGAACGTTAACCTTTTTTTTACCTATTCCGGGAACGTGGGGTCACAAATGACCCCAATTTTGGAAAGCATAGTTCCGGTAAAAATGTCAACGAAAAGTTCAACTTGGGCGCATTCTTTTCGTTTTTTTCACATGCAGATCGCGTGAGCCTAGGGCAACTTTGGTGGGGGTCAAAAATTCGTCAAAAATGCGGTAAAACGCTGAAAAAACGGTAGAACAAAGGGAGAAGGCTCGAGATTTTCTAGGGTTAAACATCAAAAGTTATTTTCTGGCTCTACGGAAATGACGAATCATGAAAATCCATCGATAATTAAGAATCATTAGTAATTGAAAATTCATAATTATCAGTTCGCTGTGTTGAAAATACAGAAATCTTCGTGCATTATTCGATAATCTTTAATAATCGCTGTCAATTTTGCTGAAATCGATCCCGCGCATTTGCGAAAATCAAATTAAATTTGTGAATTTAATGTTTTTAAACAATTCAGATCTCTGAATTGTACGCCAAGAAAAGATTCCAACGAATTTTTAAGGGCTGATTTAATTATTTAATCCTCGTGTTCCATTTCGCACCGTGTAAAATTGTTGAATTATTGATTGACAGCTTTTCAGTGCTTTCTTTTTGTAATGTCACAGAATGTTCATGAAACGTGCTAAAATATAGTGTCTTTAACGCTGGAAAGACTGACTGCCTCAATCTCGATAAGCCAGAAATACGTGCGACCATAAATAAGACCCGAAACCAGAATTCATAGAATTAGATATTCTCGTTTCTTTCGAGTTCGAATTCCGAATTAAATGTAGACGCTGCAAAATCATAAGACGTGCATTCCCGGAATATTTTTGCATTGGAAAGCCTCGAAATTCTTTCCTTTCGCGGTCAGCAGAATCGAGATGGTTTTTTGCAACAAAAACAAACAAAATCGCGACAAAAAGTGGGACCGTGAATGTGTCAATACACAGAAAAATACTTTTTCCTTGATCAGCTTTCCAATGCTTAATAAAAATGTAAGATCGAGATGTTTCCGCGTTCGATAACAAGGCTGACAATAATTTATGTCATAACCTGGCTAACCGGGCGACAGAGATTTCTCTCGTCAAGTGGAGAAACTTCCGGGCAATTGAATTCGGGATGAAAGGAAGGGTCGCGGAAATAGACGAGACGCGAGAGTGAAAATTGGAAAGAGCGAAGGGTAGAAAGGGTAAGGATGAGGAATAAGGGTTGGGGGAGGGGGGGGGGGGGAGGAGGAAAAATAATCGAGAAAACGGTAGCGATTTGTTAGGGAGCATGTCAGGACAAACTGTCGAAAAGTGTGAGTAGAGAAATATGAGGAGGGAAAATGGAAGGCAAAATAACAATAAGCTGAGCGGTTGAATCGACAAGTGGCAAGAAAGACGAGAGACCTCGGGTGATGGTCGTCGCGGGAACGCGAATGGAATGAAATGAATCGGAATAGATCGGATTTCGGATTGCTTCGGAATGAAGCGAACAGGAGGCAAGAAAGAGAGCGAAAAGGGGAGGGAGAAGCTTCGGATCAATACGCGCGAGGTATGGCGTGTGCGAGAAGTAAGTGGAGGGGGGAGGTCGAGAGTCGAGAGTGGTCGAGAGAGTATCGAGTGGTGGGGGTGAAAGCGTTTCTCTTTCCCGCTCGCGCCGCTTCCGACGAGCCGACCGAGAAGCCTGAAGCACACACACACGCGCGTTCACACGCACATGCGAACGATTCATCTTCGCAGGGATCGATCTATCGAGCCCGCGAGAGATTTAGTTACAAAATAATCCCTTATGTTATCGCTATAATAGAGATTTGTCATCGACGATCTCACCTTGTGCATCGGGGTACCCCAAAAGTCATTGAAAAATACATTTTTGAGGGGTGTATGAGGTCTGAGATCGCGATTATCCTTAATCGCTGAAATATCGTCAAAGACGAAGCCGCAACCGAGGCTGTTGGTATAAACTGCAAAGGCGAAAGTGGCCACAATCGCCGCGAGAGCTCCTCGCGCAGGCACTCCCATCACAAATACATCGATCCGCTAGTGTTTTCTTTGTTTTGTTTTTCTTTAGACTTTTTGTTTTACCGAAGCACCAATTTATCCACCTCTTTTATCTTTATGTAGATATATAGATATATACACACATATATACATATACAGTTATATCGCTATGCACGTATATGTATATGTATATATTTATATATTTGTTTATCTGTATATAATAGTGTAACAACTAATCGTAACGCGTCGTACGACCTCCCGGCGTCTTTGTCATATTTCATTCAAGCGTCCGGGCAGCCTAGCGTTCCTTCCTGACTCTTTTCCTGCATCACAATTCGACCCTTTTTATTATTACATTCACCGTTTTCACTTGAAACCTCCACGTTTCACGTACCGACGTAAGCATCAACTCGCGATAAACGCACATTCTTGTATCGCCAACTATTATTGTTTTCCGGTTATGAAAAACACGACCAATTACAGTTTTATTTTTGTCTTTACGCGTGTTCGTGTGTTTGCGTATTGTCGGCTGCTCGTGGATGCACGTTTTAACGCGGCACCGGCGCGACCACGTATGAAACCTTTGCGTGCCTTCCACTGTCCCAGGCCAAGCTGTCAAGCGCCATGGACCTTCCGTCCGCCAAGCAGACGAGATATTGGAGTCGTCCGGTAACGCGCATGCGTCTTCCGACAATGCTTTTTTTCTCCCTTTATCACAACACCAATAATTTATATTGAACATTTGTTATTAATTGTTTCGATTGATCTTAGAAATTTCCCAGGTTTTCATTTCTCATCTTGAGAGAGTGGCTTCCAGGGAATTTGCTCGATTGTGTGTGTTTTTGAACTTTTTTCCGGTAAAATTGAAATGTATTTTGTATAAAAAAAAGAAAAAAATATAAGCAAAAAGTTTTTTGGATTTTTATTAAAATTCTTTATCAATACGACAAATTAATTGAATTTATTTTTGCAATCCTCGGGATTATAACTTTTCGAATGGACCGAAATGGCGATTACGCGATAATAATACTGAGGCAGAAATATATCGGAAAGAATTTTCTGTAATTATTTGAACTCGCTTAACTAAAATTTCGTCGAGAAATTATTCGAAATTGAAGGAAAATGGGAGATTATGACTTTTATTCAAATTTTCATTACATCGCGCAGTTATATGAGAATATCAAAAGTGTTGGAAACGTTACCGGCATACGGTAAAGTTTACTTTTGCCGTTGGAACTACCCGCTGGCGCGATCTGTCGTGCGTTCAACGAACTAACAGTTCAAGCTCGTGGAAGCGTGGCGCTGCGATCGCAAGCACCATGCGGTACGAGGATGATGCCAGTTTCGGCAGTTCCAGGGATAAAAACACGTGTGCGTCCCCGCGCGGTCTTTATTCTCACGTTAAAACTTGTATTTTGTAATTATAATTGTGCTTGAAATGGGTGAAACTAAGCCAACCAGAATGGAAGAGGACGAAGAGGTCGCCGAGGGTGATACTGGCAAGGAAATGAGCTACGAGGAAAAGTTAACGAACGTCAATACGATCGCTAAACCAATGGCCCCGAAAAAGCTAACCAAAAAAATTTACAAGTGCATAAAGAAAGGTACGCGTCTCGAATATCAAATTTTTACGACGAAACTCTAAGAAATACTCAAGTTTAAAAAATATGGAATATTGTTTTTAGCCATAACTTGAAAAACAATTTTTCCAAATTACGTACACGAGCACTTTGCATGTATTTTCTCCCTCGCGCCTTCAGCGGTCAATTTGATTCCCAGCAATTATTTTTCTCGGACCTTGAAAAAGCCCACCAAAGAAAATTCTGCTAAAAAATTAATCGTGCAATGTGTGCAATTCAACATTTATTTCGATCGTGAAATTTTTTTCAGCGTCGCTCAAAACATAAAATTTAATTTTTCTTTTGTTGTGGTTGAATTTTGATTTTCAAAAAAGTTGTCTTGATCCCGTGAAATCGTTGAATTTTCGCATAAATAATGATTATCGATATTTCAGCATCGAAACAGAAAACTTACCTGAGAAATGGATTGAAGGACGTACAAAAACATCTGCGCAAAGGCGAGAAAGGGTATATAGTTGAATGTTCAAAAATGACTTGAAAATTGAGTTTTTATTGAAAAATCATGCCATCACATTGTTTTTTTTTTTCGATTGGATATTCAAGGTTGGTTGTGTTTGCGGGCGACGTGTTTCCTGTGGAAATAATGTGTCACTTACCGATAGTCTGCGAGGACAAGGACTTGCCGTATTGTTATACGCCGTCGAGGCAAGACATCGGCACGGCGATGGGAGTGAAACGCGGCAGTCTGATGGTTCTGATAAAAGAGCACCCGGAGTACAAGGAACTTTACGACGAAATTGGCCAAGCGATGAGGCATCTTGCTTCGCCCCTCTAGCTTAACAAGTACAAGATAAAATTTTACACAAAGATTTATTGTAATAAGGTAAATAAGGAAGAAAGAAAAAACGATAATTCTCCGATGAAATTTACGTTGTAGGCGTAACTAAGCGGACAAAAAGGGCAAATATACCTTTTTTTTGGTTTTTTTTTCACTAAACCACAAACAAGTTACATACTTTATTCATCAATTTTTCTTCCCCCTAGAGATCATTAATCTTTTCCTTTTTTTAATAACACGCCGCTGTCACATTCGTTTAATTTCTTGGGCTTAGATGTAAATTCATGTGAACGATTTTCTTGAGCAAATAATTATTCTGCTTGTTTTTGGTTTCGATTATTTTCTCTGAGCTGAATTATGACGTTACAATTTGGGAAGAAGGCAAACGATAAATTGGACGTATCGCTCTGTCGTCACAAAAATCTTATTTACACTTGAGACACATTTTGCTTGTGGCTCGCGCGCGACTTTCCTGTCGGTTTTATCATATTTTTTCGCATTCCTAATTAAATACAAGACATCGAGTATTCTCACTTATCGGTTAATGCCTAGGACCGTCCGCAACACTTGTCATTGATGAAAAGTCCTTTGCGGATTCTTTTTACTTAATTTCACATTGCCAAGCTCCAATTTTCGCGGTAAGTCTTTTGCTGCATGCTCGACGAACGTGCGACGTCTCTTTGGAGAAACTGGAGCAAGGAACACCGTCACGCACACCTCGCAGGAACAACCGACCCGTCACTCTTTTTTCTTTTTCTTAATTCACTTATTTCTTTATTATTTTTATGATATTTACTTTTTTTTTTCTTTCTTCTCATCTGTAGAAAAAACGATCGTAGAAGATAATTCTCAGATTGTCGATTGGTGGATAAGGGCGCGAAAAATGTCGCTGCAGTTACCATTTATTTTGTTTCTTTTTGGCTCTCATCGATTTATACTTTGGAGTTAACATTTTTATTGAGATTTTTCATCATTTTCTCTTAAAAATGCTTCACACGTAACTTCCCAGGGACAATGTCTCGCTGACAAAATTTCCATATTTTGCTGTTTCAAATTTCGATAGATCGTCTGGGAAGGGAGTGTGAAACATTTCTCACGAGACTAGAGCCTCTACAGCATCGAATGATCTTGACGTGCACATCGCTTCAATAAATTAGAATGACGAAAACAAAAAAAAACATTTCCTTCTGTTTTGTTTTAAGAAAGTTACGCAGAAAATGGAATTAATGGACAGAAATATCGCAAACTTGGCAGAAAGTTAGATAATGATGTGAAAATAACTCGTACCAATTTTTGTGAGCTGAGGTGGGTTTTTACGCGAGATATTTGTAAATGTTTGACAAGCCTTGACGACCAATTTAACATGGCCTGTTATGGCAAGTCACGGAATAGGCTGTACGTTATTCTTCATATCTCCGTAATTGATGGATAGATTGAAATGAAAATTAAACATCAGAGAAATTAAATCCTCATAATCATTTGCCACGCTTAAAAACGTTCAAAGGTGACTTGTAACGGGAATGATAAAAACTATGAAAAGCACTTGCAGTGGATTTTATTTTTCGATTCTCCCTCAAATATCGAAACAGCACGTATTCGAGTTATATGTGCGCGAAATTTGAAATTTGCCAGATAAAATAGCAAGTCAACGAAATGTGACATCGGAAGATCGATTACTACTAAGGTCAAATTTAGTCAAATCTTTTTATGACTAGCTCGGTAGCTGCGTAACTTCCTTAAAGCAAGAGAAGAATGACTCTTATGGAATTTACGATCTATTATTTGAAATTCTCGTCGTGTAGCACTTGAATTATTGCTTCGTATCCTAATTTATTTATACTCAATGATTTCGTTAATTGTCTTATTATTTGTCACGCGATAATATGACCCAGGGATTTGTATCACAAAAAAATGCGCCAAGTTTTTTGGTTACAATTTCGAATCCGATGATATGACTCGCTGCAGTTCATCCACGTTTTTTTCGTATTTTTTCTTATTTCTTAGTCATCACTAACAATATCAGTAGAAAATTTCCACGTCTTTCATTTATAAACGTTTACATTGACATCGAAATTGACGTAGCCGACATTTAATCAGATTTTCATATACTTTTATCGTTTCTTTTTTTCGGTTTTCGCGTAAACTTTTATCGCTAATCGTTCGTTAGTTTCTCCGGACTGTGGCAGGCGCCACGCTTTTTTATTTTCCGCTTATTCGTCGCTTATTATTGTTATTTATATTATTTCTATTATTATTATTATTATCGTATATTTCATCATTTTACAACTCTCCTGCGAGCCCTTTGTTTCAATTAATACTTCTGACGATATATTTGTCGGGTGAAAGATAACGGATGTGTCGCCCTGTATGTGTGTGTGTGTGTGTGTTGGTGGAATTTATGACGATGCACAATAAATAAAAGCTTTTTTCTTTCACCCTGTGGGCTCGAATTGTTTAAAGTCTCTTATCACTTGCATTTTTGTAGACAATCATTTTTTTTGTCCAACATTAGATTATTTTATCCGTTTGTTTGGTAAAAATGTATTATTCCTAAATTTGCTTATTGCTTTCGATCGAGGAGTGAAATGGGAAGAAGAAAATTCGGTTACGAAAACGTCGATCGCATTAACGAGTCGTAGCTGCTTTTCAAATTCTTCGTCTCACGAATATTTTGTGTTTCGTTCCCACTTTGGTATTTGGCGGTTCGACGATCATTTTGAAAAATGTCCTCGACACTCGAATCTTGAATTTTTCGTCGCCCTCGTTCGAGCTTTCATTATTTTCGAGTTACCTTTTTTTCTGGAAATCACGTTTACCATGTTTTCGTAACTCAATAATCAGCAACGACTCAGAAACTTTTCGGATACGCGTCATCCTTTATTCGGAACGTTTTATCGAAAAAAAAAAAATGGGAAATAGATTCTTGCGTATTAGAATTGTGAGTCGGTAGACTAATGTACGTTTAGACATTCAGAGGCTAATTTTTTAACCTTTTTCTTGAAAATATGACATTTTTTCAGCACAATTATTAACAACTGGGAATGTTTGTTCGGTTTGGAATATTTGGACTCTTTAATTGTTTAATTGATCGATGAATGATATGCCTTTTGGTAGTCGCTATTTTTTTTTCAGTTTCTTGTTTTCTCGCTTTTTTTTTCGTCCGGAGCCAAAAAAACGTTGCCAGAAACGAATTACACGAAATAATATTTTCGTTTTGCCATCGATACAAATAAAGGCTCGCGGGGTAAAATCTGGAATTTTGCTTTCGCAAATGACTAGTAAAAAATACTTTGGTTAATTCTCTTGTTGCGCGAATGGCTACGGATTAATGTTAGCCAAATTTTTTCTCCTTCTTTTCTTTCAAACTCACCCAAAAAAGCCCCAACTAATTTTTATCTATCACGCTCTCACCAGAACACAAAATTCGTCCTTGAGGATGCTTCTCACGTGCATTTCTAAGAGTTTTTTTAAAATTGACTAATTTTCCAAAGAAACTTTTCGCGAATCGTGTCAAATTTTAGGGGGCTCCACTTTTATATCGAATTCGCGATTAAGTTTACACAAAAATCCGTTTATTTTGAAAATGGTCGATCAAAAATTTTTCACTCGACGATTTCTTAGCGAAATTGGGAGCGTTTGAAAATTTTGGGAATCTCGAATTCCGCTCGGACAGAAATACAGAAAATTTTCGATTTATTTTTGGAAAAACTCGTAGAATTTTGTCGCGAAATTCATGCACGAGACATCCTTGAGGAAATGCGTCATTCAACGATATTATAAATCCTTCAAAAAAAAATATTCGTGGGGGAATAAACCCGAGAATCTCAAAAATTGCATTTTCAATTACAAATTGTGCGATGCGGATAATCATCAGGTCTGAGAAAATTCTGCATTTTGATAAAATCGTAACGTCGTCGTTGTCGGGGACGCAACGAATTTTTATTACCATCATCCCGCGAAATTTATTTGAATGAGTGTTGGCGTTGGGTCATAATGTTTCATTTTTATCTTCGGTTTTCTTACTTTGCTCTTTAACATTTGAAATTTTTTTTTTATGCCGAAAAAACTTTCCTGATTCGAGGATCGCAAGCGATTTTGCTAATATCACGCATTCGTGTTAATTCAATACAAACTAATCGTGGGCGCTAAGATTGTTCGTTATCACGTGACCGTTTTCGCGGAGTTTTTAAGGCAATGTGTCATACCGATCGAGCCGCCATAACTGTAAAAGGGACGCAGTTTTTTGTTTATTTCGTAAATTTAACTCTTTAAAAACGTCACAAATCGTTAGAACGAACATTTTCATTGTATTTTTTTATTTCGATCGTTTCAATTTTGTGTCAAGAAGTTAGGGAGGTTTGGGCAAACTCCAAAGCAGCCGATACGTTTGCAACATCGCCTTAACATGTTATTATCACGAAATCACTTTATTCAGGATTCTTTAATAATTTTGCGTAAACATTTTCGACACCGAAACTAACAATTTTCTCGTAGGAAGAACATTTTTCTGACGTTAAGAATTCGATATATTTCATTTTCAATTTTTACATTTTCGAATCGCGTTTTGTTCATGAAATGCAAAAAATGTTTTTAGGATTTTTTTTTTAACAAAAATCGCGCTATTTTTTAAATTTGAATGTAAATTTAATTCAAATTAAATTGATAAATTAATAAATTAATAAAAATATTAATAGAAATTAAATTTAAATTAAAAAAAAAAAAATTTTAACAAAAATTTCTGGCTGTCTGCAAAAAAAACTTCTGAATGCATTTTTTTTGCAACTTTTTAACGAAACGTGCGACTTCAATTTACACGGGTTTGGATGGGGAAAATTAAAAATTGCAAATGTCAAATTCTAAAGGTCCGAAATTTTTTTTTGAACACGAAGTCGGTTTTAGTGGCGAAAACGTTTATACAAAATTTTGTAAGAACCCGGAATAAAGTTGCTTTGTCATAGTAAAACCTTGAATGAACCCCGTTCGTTTGGAAGGTCATTGGGTGTTATGATCGTGGGTTTCTGACCGCGAGAAGTGACGCTTTTGGCCTTTGTCCGAGCGAAAACCTGCTGGTCACGACGGGGATTTCGGGAACCCACCATGGCGCCATCTATCGGTCGTAATATATACACAAATGTTTAAAATTTGAAATTCGCATTTATTCCGCATTGACGTATCCACGATGCCTTCGTTATTTTGAATAAAGTTATTAAATTTATCATCTATCACTGCGAGTAGAAAATTTCAACGATATGGAACCGTCTGTTGGTTTTTTGCCCAAAATCTCTTTTTCAAACACGTGCAACGAAATGTTAAGTACGTTTTGATGAAACACGATTGCAAAGATTAGATCGCGACTATTACAATTGCTTCGTTTATATTTCGCACTTTTATCAACCATTTCGATGAGTTTTGCCTTTTCGGCGATTCCCGAATTTTCACAACGTTTCGGCCTACGCGGACTTGATTTTACAAGTCGACGATTTTCCGGATCGTCGCGGAATCACGATTCTCTGGCATTTCTCTTTTTTCTTCTTCTTCGTAACCTCGAAAATTGGGTTATTCATTATTTCGCCACAAATGTGTGTACAACATGAAATTTGGGATTTCTGGTTTTTCCCTTTTCTCTGTAACTGATGGCGACACCTCCCCGGCGACATAATTCTTTTTACAAGAATTACGCATTGACTTATCGACTGCAAAGTCGTAGACTATGATTTTCCGCGCTTTTATTATTTTAAATGGAATTCTTAAGTATAAATTTGTAGCAGTATCAAAATAGTAAAAATAGTGCAGATGAATATTATTAGCACGGGTAAGATCAGAATGAATCTGAAGGAGCGGCTGATGCCGCTTGGCTCTTGTCATACGGCCTCGATGCTTTCGTTGGTCGGGTCGAAGAGTGGACGATCAGCTGGAGTCTCGCTGGATGAACTCGTGCCAACTGTTTCTCGCCGAGTTTTCGTTGAACCCGAAAAACACAGACAACCCGATTGGTTCCGGTTCCGCTTCAACGTTGGCTTGTTTTCCTTGTCCTGCTCCGCCAAACACTTTTGATAATAGTCGTAATCCTTGAGATACCTGACGGTCAAAAACATCCGAAATTATTCCAACGTCACGACCACATTTCGACAGATTTCTAGGTCAGCTTTCAATCTTTCTATGAAAACTCCCCGAGGCTGCAAAAACTTCTCGTCGATGCAAATGCAAATGGAAAACAAAAGTACAGAAAATTGTTTAGCTCGTTTGATTGTTGCGCTGGGAAGGGCGAAACGTTTGACGAAATATGGACAAAAGTATTTGCTTTTGATTACCAGACCGGAGGCCAACGATGCTCGCTGAGATATTCTTGATTCTCTGGATGAAGAAGCCTAACGCTTCGCGGTGACATTTTGCAGAGTTTGTTGTAATTTACGGATAGATGATTCATGCACCAGTCGGCCAATTGATCAGCATTGTGCAGCTAAAACGAAAGATTCAACTTTAATTGGTGAAAACTCAACGAAAGATTTTCGATTGAATTTTTATTTACCTTACACGGCTCCAACAGCCTCAAACAATTTTCCACTGCCTCGTTTCCCTCGCTTTGTGACAATCTATCGAGATCCTCGATCACTCGGTTCTCGACGAGATTAACCAGACGAGGAAGACACAACCTGTTGGCAAGTTCCAGCAGATTCAGACATCTCGCTGAAGATATCGCTGGAACCTCGTCCGTGTACAAGTAACACAGTAACTTGTGGAACGTGTACTCTCGTACACCGGGAAAAACTATCTGCAACGGAAAATCATTCATTATTAACCCTGGAACGTCAACTTTATTTCTTGGATTAAGTTTGACCCTTCGTGGTCACACTTCCGCCACCGATCTCGGTGGTCACACTGGGTTGATTCTACCCAGTCCATTTTCGAACCCATATTGTGACCAATCTATCGGCCCGAAAATTCTCAAAAAATTACTGAACGACCTTTGGACAATCCAGTTTAGATACGAAAAACTTTCCTGAAAGAAATCCAAGGCTAACATATTTTTTTAAATCCAAAATGAAGAAAAAAACGGGAAAAAAAAGTTTTTTTACTAAAATAATCGTCACTTTGTGGATTTTCAATATTTTTGCCTAAAACTGGGACCTGATATTCATCAGATCTGGTTCTTTTGTGAAAAAAATAGTAGGATAGCGCGCGTTTGAAAAAACATATTAATTTCGTTATTGGAAGTGGGTTGATTTCAGAGTGGATGTTAGAGATTTAGCGTTAGCGGCGGTAATAATTATCGCCGTCAACGCGCAATGGACACTACAAACTGTCGTTAAATGACGATTACAGCCCCATTTATTACCGGGAACTAGGAGATATTTACGTCACAAGTTGGTCACTGCGTGGATTCTACCCACAGTGACCACGAAGGGTTGACCCTAGACGTCAACTTTTTTTTTTTTTTTATTAAGTTTAAGTTGACTAGGATCAAGTTTCGCCCGAGGTTTGGTCATTGTATACGTTCAAAATTAGACTTTTCGAAAAGCAAATCTGAATTTCTGAAAAACTTGGATATAATTTCTTGAGAAATTCGATATTTTTCGGTCGTTTTCAAGTCGAGTGATGGAATTTCTGACAAAAGTTTGTTTTTCGAACGTTTATCCAAATTTCCAACGTGTTTGAGTTTTTTATTGTTGTTATAGTTGCGAAAAGTAAAACATTTTCCAATATTTTTAGAGACTCACAACTTTGGCACTGCTTTCGCGAAAATCTCCGGAGAACATTGCCTTCATCATGTCGCATCTGGCAGTCAGGATAGCTCTGTGAGCTGGCATATTCCCATCGTCGAGTTCGAACACAACGTCGGCAAATAAACCTGTAAAAATCATTGAGTGCGATTGTTGAGTTGCATGCATTAAGAAAACTCTATAAAAATTGATAAATCGACGCTTTGATGACCGTGCGATTAGCAGAAATTTCAATCAAACTTAAAAATCTAATTTCGTTGGAAAATTGTTCAATCAATTGCTCGGAATTAATCCATTCTGCAGAACGACAAAGTTTTTTATCAGCTTGTAAATATTTTTTAATTAATTTTTTCTCGATATTTGGGACAAAAATTTCTGTCTTTTTTTTAAATTATAACAAAAATGGGTTTTTATTTTACACGTTACTTCGAGAACGAAGTTGCTAAACTCATGATTGGTTAATGAATTTGAGAACGAAAAAAAAATTAGTGTACCTTGTTCCAGACAAATGTCTTCGAGCCTTTGCCTCACGACCTGTTTGTATTGATTATTGAGATCGCTATTCATGAACTGTGGTCTCGCTGGTATACTCTCAAGAACCATCATCAGTTGTGGCAGTTCAAGAAATTCTGCAGCCTGTCTAATTTCCTGCGAATTTTATTCACACACTTGGTTAAATTTGTCATTCCGCCTTTGCACGTGATGATCGTACGAATATTTTTAATTGGTATTCAATGGGTTCCTGATTATTCATGATTTTTTAAGCCTGATCATGATAATTGACGATCCAAAAATGGGCAGACGCTACGAGAAAGTTTGCTGGTGATTATCGAACGAAAAATACATTCAGAAATTCCAAAATTTAGTATAAACTTTCTTGCCATCAAAACTCACGAATTTCTCCAATGAAGAAACATTTTCTGACGTTTAGAATTCGAGATTTGCATCTTTTGATTTTCCCCATCTAAACGCGTGAAAATTAAACTCACGTTTCGTCAAAAAGTTGCAAAAAAAATGCATTTGGAAGTTTTTTTGCAGCCAGAAATGGTACGAGCCGAAATTTTTTAAGAAAAATAAACGGAACGCGATTTCGATTTACACGCGTTTAGATGAAAAAAGTAAAAAATTACAAATTCAACATTTGAAACGTTTGACGACCGAAATTTTTTCGCCATAGAAGAAAATTGTTAGTTTGGGCGTCGCGAATGTTGATATAAAATTATTGAATCCTCAGTAGAGTAATTTTGTGACGAAAGTTAAAAGGGACTCGATGAAAAACGATTCCTGAAATGTTCGGAGGCTGCAAAATGATTATAAACAAACGTGACGATATCGATCCATCCGTGTGCCCAGGCATGAATTGTGCTCGATCAATAATTAACAAATCAATGAACAAACAATAAACATACAGACATGGCGCGTCAATGATTACAAATGATGCGAGTCGACGACATGGAAGAGTTTGCTATATGAGAGGAATATCATTCAGCGAAATGTCCATGCTCGATGATGAACACGAGATGCGAGACTGCGATACTAATTCATCCATAATGAGGTCCTCGAAGTTTACCAATGGATTATTTCGTCATCACGATCCGATAAAATATACTTTGACACAATATTAGCGACAGAATATCGCCAGTCGTTCCTAAAAATCGTCGTGTCAGTCACGTCATCCGTTTTTTCTCCTTCATTCTACTTTTTTTTCCTTCCGAATTTTTCACGATGAAATTGAATTTTTTTCGTCCTGTGCGTTTTGTTGCGATCGACAACTGCGACGACGTGATTAATAAATGAAAACACACCGAAAAGTTCCATTTTGAATAAAGAAATGATTTTCATTCATTGCCGGTTGACCGTTTTGCAATTTATCGATAAATAATCGTAATTTTTTTCAATTACCACGATTTTACACGAAGAAATGTGTACAAAAGAATTGCGATGATTTTTTTTCGAAATATTGGCGATTCATCAGTTCGCGGGAAACGATTTTTTTGTCTGTTATATTGTGTCAAAGAATATTCCGTTACGCATGGCCATTTGGTTTCAATTTGTTTTGATTGTCGTAGGAATGAATAAAATTGAATTGTTAAAATGACGCCAAAGTGGTTTTTTCTTTACGTACCAAAGCGCGGCGTTTGTCACGAAAAAAAAAAAGTAATACTAACCAGCAGAAGACCGATATGAGCTGTCTGAAAGAATAGAGCCGCGTTAGTCAAATAATCTCACGTCTGAATAGCTAAAGAAGAAAATTTCGTAGTCTCGCAGTTTTGTAATTGCCCGCGGTAAGAAAAAAATCAATTGAACTCTTTCCTCGTCCATTCGTCTCATTTTTTCGCCTTTTTTCATCATACTCCTCAGCTTCATTCGATTAATCGAACGTACCTGCAAGTCGTGATATCTTTTGTCCAAACTTCCGGTGTATATGAATTGCAGACATTGCTGAAGAGCCTGAGGCGTTATTAATTTCGACAGTGTCACCAACGTCGTTGGCTGCTGAACTCCGTTCGAATTTTCCGCCTATAAAACGACAAATCGATCGTTCAGACATTGTCAAAAAATCATTCCTTTTTTGAAAAAGTTGCAGTTAACAACAACAACAAATATCACCAGAAACCAGGTCGAATTTTGATCCAGATAAGCAAAAATTTATAAAATTCAACGTTTAAAAAGTATCGGCCACATTTTTCGGATTTTCGGATCCGTTCGTCTCGAAAATGGTCCCGAATTCATAATTTTCATGTAGGAAAACTTCCGCGTACGTTTTGGGGAAAAAATCCCGCGCACCAGTTGCCAAATACGATAATAAAAATAAAAATAAAAAAATGAAAAGTATCGTGAATAAAAACCGAAGACAACTCTGAAAAAATGCATTGAAAAAATTCGCAGTCATTAAAAGGCATCGGCTCAATATTCACATGATGCAGGTCAAAGCAATCATGAAAACGCGAGCGTTAGGAAAAACAAACACATCTCGGGTCTCGAACGAAACGAGGCATCGTATGGGACGTGAAATGAATGATTTCGTGTTCGCAGTAGCTATTTGTAAGACTACCACGGTCAAGAAGCACTTGATGCGTTTATTCCATGGTTAAAACTAATTTAGTTAAGTGGCACCTTCGGTCGCGGTTCAGCCCGCATCGAATGAATCCGTTGAGAGAGAAGAGAAAGAGCGAGAGGTCGAGAAGGCAAAGAGAGAAGCAAGACTTTTAGCCAAAGACGCAGAAAATTGAAGAAGAGTGCAGCGTTAAAAGTTCGCATCGTTGAAATGTAACGAAATTCTCTTTTATATTTGGCAGAAATAATTATTTAAATGGAGAATTTAATTACGATGATAAAATAATCGATTTTTGTCACGAAAAAAGCATATCGGCTCGAAAAATTTGGATGACGTTAAAAATTGAACGAATCAACAATAAAATAGAATATTTTTCGCTGCATTACGTAGCAACGAGAGTTTAAACGAAATAAAAGAGCCTCGACACGATAGTTGATGTTTGATTAAGCCATAATCAATCTGTTATTGAACCTGCTACGAACTTCCAATTGGCTTCGTTCAATTGAAAACGTCATGTCGTACGTTACCTCGTACAAAATACTCTGTGACCAAAGATTTATTAAACTCATCAAAGAGCCTTGATAACGTTGCATGCAAAATTTGATATCGATAGAATTCCTTTAAATTTGCACTAGAAATCGAGATATTTATTTATAAAAATCGCAATTTACCAACATTACATGTTTCAATTTCAAAATTGCGGAGTCTCTGAAAACTTTGCGTACGCTTTTATTTCATATCGAAGAAGTTTTTCAGTTTTATTATTATTTTTCAGTTTTTGAAAAAAATCGTGTTTTTTAGTCGATTTGTAACAACTTTTTGGATAAACTTGGCCTTGCAAACCATTTTGTATGTAAGGAAACTGAAAACAAACATTTTCGTCGCTATGAAACGTCCTTAAAGCTTTGCAATCTGCAATTCGCTCAAGATCTCGTGGTTTTCGCTTAATTTGTTACCGAATCTACATCGTCGTTGAATCAACGAGTAAGGTCAATTAATTACGACGAAATTTAACGAAAATTTATGCGGGCAAATGGACAATTGCCTCGAGCTACTCAATTCAAACTTGACAAATTGATTCGGAATCGTCAGGCTTTCGAAAATCCTTGCGATTGCAGTCACACATGTGTATACTTACGAGAGTTACACGAATATTTTGAAACGCCGGATGACTGAGTTCTCTCATTGCACCCGCCGGTTTCCTCTGGTTGTCCAGCGTTGGCAACACCTGGAAGCTCGATCTCCGTTTCAGCTGTTCCCAGACTCTGGATATTAAGAAAATTTAATGCGAATTTTTCAATATTTCTTCAACTTCTCCAAAAAAATTTCAACTTTTCGTTGAAAGGAATTAAAAAACGATAATTACGATTTTATTCGCGTACGAGAACGGCCGTGACTGATGAATTTTGTAACGAATTGATTTTGCATGAATAAAAAGAAAAAAAAATGAACTCTGCGTTTGCAAACGAGCAACAACTTACTTTGCAGATTTGGATTGATCGTTTCGTATGAGGCACTCGGTGTCGTCATTGAAATCGCCGACCGTGGCCTCCCCGAAAGTGCTGACCTAGAAGAAAAAAAAGGGTAAGAGCGAGTTACGCGATAAACATTTAACGTGGGAAATTTACAGAATAAACAAAAAAAAATTGAACGAAAAGGAAAAATGTACCATGCTCGATTCGCTGGAACTTCGAGGCGTCAATTCTTGCACGAGTTCCATTAAAAAGAGACGATGGAATGCGGGTGAAGCTGCAGCGAGAAGACAACGATGGGCCGAGAAAGAACAATTGCCAGCGATGAGATTCACGTCCGTGTGAACCGGTCGCATCCACAGAGTTTTCATGTTTTCCTCATAAGAACTTGGGGCGAGACATACTTCCGGTGGAATTGGTTTTGGCGGACAAAATGGGGCCTTGAACAACAAACAGGCAGAAAGAATCAAACAAACGTTTTCAAGAAACAATAACGAAACGTTCAAATTCTCATTAACGAATTACCATCACAAAACTATTCTTTTCAGGATTTTTAAATAATTTAGTTTGAACATTCTTGAAACCAAAATTTTGTCCTAATTTGATGGAAAATCTTCTGCGACGTGGAAATTCGAGTCGCGTTTCTTTTATAAGTTGCAGAAAAATGTGTTTAAAATTTTTCTTTAAAAATTTCGGCTCATAGTTTTTTGGTCATCTGTAAAAAAAAAATCCTAAATCCATTTTTTTTGCAACTTTCCAACGAAAAGTGTCGTTAATTTACGCGGATTTAGATGCGGAAAATTAAAAATTGCAAATTACATGTATATAAAATATATATTTAATTAACAATTAATTTAATTAATTTTTTAATCAATCAATTTTAATTTTTTTTAACAATAATAATTTTAATTAATTAATAAAATAAAATATAAAAAATATATAAATTGAAAGCGTCGGAAAATTTGTCTTAATAGAAGAAAATTGTTAGTTTTGGTGCCAAGAAAGTTTATAAAAAATTCAGAAGGGACCCGAAATCAAGTCGTTTCGCGATAGTAAAACCTAACAGAAGAAAAAAAATCGTAGATTGCAAAAACGTTTTCCTTTTGGAAAATCGTTCGAAATCCCAAGTTTTTATTTTTCTGGTAAATTTCTTTGAGGAATTTTCGATGCGAATGATTTAGTACCTGAAGCAAAGGCCTTTGGACTCTCTTGAGGTTCGTCATCCAGAATCTTTGCTGTCGTCGTGCTATGAGCGCAGCACGAATCGAGTTTTCAAAGACCTCGTTAACCCCGTAATAAGTAAACACACTCGCCTCGTAGTAAGAAACACCGAGTTCTCGAGCAACTGCTCTCGCCTGGTCCGGCATGACGAGATCGCTCTTACGAGTCGCCCTGTAAAATATTTTCATCATTTTTCAAAACTAATGACAATTGGATTGCTCGTGAATCTTGAAGATTTTTGATTTTCTGCAAAAATGCTGGGACGTTGCAATAATGGAAAATGAAGAAAACAGGAAAAAGGTTATTATTGAAAACACTTGCCTCACGAATGGGCTGCGATCCCGGAAGTAGCTGAGATACGTTTCGTCTCGATACATGTAACGAAGATCGTTCTTGCAGCCAACAAGTAGGATTGGAGTTTGTGGACAAAATCGTCGGATTTCTGGATACCACATGGCTTTGCAATTTCTCAGAGAGACCGGATTCGTTATTGAGAAACATAGAAGCACCACGTCCGATCTACACAAAACAATAAATGTGTATCGACATGGATATAAACGTCAGCTGCTGTTTTAAGGGCATACGGCTATTCCATAGGGCGCGAGAGAGCAATTGGAATGTTGAAAAGAAAATTGGAGCATGAAAAGTTCAAGACTTAATGGCAAGTTGGACTCCAAGGACTATACGAAAGGTCCGTAAATTTGTTTTTTTTTCTTGCTTCTTCGAGTCTCGAGAGAGACCATGGAGAATCTTTATAGAAGAAATTTTTTCCAATTGTCAAGAATTACCTGCCGTAAGCAAATCGTCGATCTTTCTCGTGATCGCCAAAAGTGTCCCACAGACGTAACGAGACGTTCACATTGTCGACGACTTCCCACGATCTTTCCAGCACCTGAGAACAATTCTTATTTTGTAATTAACTTTGAAATTGTTTCGGTTCGTTTTGATTGATGTTGAGTGATGAAAAAATGTCAGAAATTGTCTAGATTTAATCTTTTGTGATGAAATTAAACGAGATTTACCGCCAAGTTAATTGACCTGCATAAAATATTGAAAATGATTAATCAATCGACAAAAATAATGGAGCTTCGTACATAGACGATGGAAATTGAGGTCTGTGTCGGAATTCTCTGTTTAAAAAGGACGATCGTTGAAAATTATAGTTTCTTGGAGCAGAATGAATTCTTGGAATGAATTCGAAAACAAAGAGTTGGAATTTTATCAATGGAATGGAACGATATGTGTATAAAAGCAATTGAAGGAATTGTGTTGGTTGCTTACGTCCTTGTAAATTCGGTACTGGTCGATGGCCCAGACGGTGGGCACGTGGGTGGTGAGCAATTGAGACAGTGACACGTGTTTGTTGCAAGCTCTTGCGCAAATCAGCCTGGTCTTGCCGACTGCGGTGTCCCCCACAACGACGCACTTGACCAGCTCCTGATGGGGTTGCTCATTGTCCATCACCGACAATCACCCCTTTTTATCAAATTTTTTTTTTCACGTGCCAGTCTGGATGATTTAAACAAATCTTCTTCCTCGTGCGCTCCCGCCTCGGTGTCAACTTTCGATGCTGACCTTTTTTCCTTATTTCTCGCCTCCAACTCCTGTTTTTCTTCTTTTTCGGCAGCTTCTCGGTCTATCGGTAAACTCGACCACCACATTCGATCTGTTGGCAAAAAAAGCAAAACCCTCAATATCAAACGAAAAAAAAACACATTAATTAACAATTTCTTGAATTTGGAGCAGAAACACAAACGTTTTGTAACTTGAAATTTTAAAAAAGAGACACTAAAACGTATTGCGACTTTCGAGGGGGTTCATTTTCATTGAAAACAAATCAAATGAGCTGTTTTTGAATAAGTTGAGTATTTTCGTAAAAATCCGTCAATCGCTTTTCGGATTTAGCCAAAAGAAATAATGTCAATTAATGGTGATGGTCTCGAATTTAAAAAATGGTTCCGAAACCTCATTTTTCTATGTGTCTCAGCTCTTGATGAGTGCGTAGAAATTAAATTCTAGTTATCGGTTTATCAATATTCCCAACATGGAATCGTTGAGACGTTCGGAGAATCGAACTTCATTTTTCCAGCTCGTTTTTAATTAAATTTGAATATTGAGGAAATCTAGGAAATAGGACTCCAAGAAACAAGACAAATTAAGCTATTAACAAACTTTAATTGATCGAGATGTCAACTGGGGATCGTTGAGACGTTCGGGGAATCGACCTTTATTCCTCCAGCTCGTTGTTGTTAATAAAATTTCAATATCTATGAAATCTAGGAAATGGGACCGGAAAAAACGAGACAAAATACAGTTTTAATCAAACTTTAATTAATCAAGATTTTTACTTCTAAACGTTACGACGTTCCGAAAATTGAATTTCACTTTTCCAGCTCGCCGTTTTTCATAATATTTGGATATCTAGGAAATCTAGGAAATGGGACAGGAAAAAACGAGACAAAATACAGTTATAATAAAACTTTAATTAATCAAGATTTTTACTTCTAAACGTTACGATGTTCCGAAAATTGAATTTCACTTTTCCAGCTCGTTGTTTTTCATAATATTTGGATATCTAGGAAATATAGGAAATCGGATAGGAAAAAATGAGACGAAATACACTATTAATCAAACTTTGAGAAAACAGAATATGGGAAAATGAGTTGAGTGGGCGTGTTTCGAATCATTCCAGAGGATCAACTATTTTAGGTCCTATATACAAAATGTATATGCGATTATATAGACACAATTTACTTGGAATATAATGGTACAGATTTATCACCCAATATATACATGATAGATATATAAAACGTGACTATTGATTTGACCCAGGGGCTTTCCTCGTCCTCCCTATATTTAGAATCGAACTTTTGCAACCTCGACCATTTCATCTTAACCCTGAGCACAAATCATATAAATCAGGATCGAATCAATAGTTCCATGCACTATATGAACGAGTGAATCGATGATTCCTTGAAAATGAAAAAAAAAAAAAAAAACAAGCGTGACCATTTTTTCCTCATTTTTTTCTCGAGTTATACCAGTCGATTAATATCTCACGTTCATAGGGTAACAACCGTGATATCAATGTGATCAATAACCCGTTCAACACATCATGCACGAAGCTAGAAAGCAGCGTGGCTCGACTATATATTTTAAAATTCCCAACGATTACGATTCTAGGAAAATTCTCTGTTTTGTCGTTTGTCCTTCTTCTTGGACTGTGTCGTCAACGTAATTGCTCGACATAATTGACAGGTCAATTATATCAATAGAGGTCACGAATTAAATTAATCGCCTCGAAAAATCGAACTGGCTCTGTAGAATGATGTTCGTTCGATAGAAAATATTACGCCGTGCATAACAAATTGCTTCTGCATCCAAATTGAAATTTTTCAATAGAGGATTCGTCAGAATATGCCGGAATTTTTTGAAAAAAAAAAAAAAAGTTTTTCGCTCATTTTTCATTGATGAGTCTGTCGATTGAGAAAATGGATAATTCGGCCATTCCGAGAGGACTTTTTCAATGGATGCATTTTAAATGTCACCGCATAATTGCGAATCAAATGTTACTGTGAAACCGACTGATGCGAGCCTGGTGAATAATTTAACGAGGAATACGGTGAAGCTCTGAAAAAAAAAAATACAAAAGTTCTCGTTCCACTTTACCGCATTGACGAAGTGCTGCGGCGGTTTACACGTGCGTGTGAAATAAATTATGCTAGCCGAACAACTCGTTGAAAATTATGAGGTTCAAGGTCGCCAGACACACGACACGTTGATTGTAATGAGCAATTCAGTATAATGTGCATTTTTACGAATAATTTTTATATTTTTCTTAATCACCTTCCTTTCGGAGTGAAGGTTTTTTCGTTCCGATCGTTTTGAATCGTCAAATAAAGGTCCAGACTGGCTGAGCCTTCGATTTGCTACTTGATCTTCTAAAATTTACGCCCGATTTTGGTTCATAACCATTCGATGATTCAGATTTTTTATACGCAATTATTTTTTTTTTGTAAAAATGACTCAATTTCTTTTTAAATTCCGTTCGATCGCTCGTCGATTTTTTTTAAATCGATTATAATTCTTGAGACAAATCGAAAGAAAAACAATTATTGTACTTTTTTCTGCAGGAATTGTTTGTAACAAAACTGGGTCGGTTTGGGTGCATCGTCGAAATTCAATCAGTTAAAAAATTCTCAATTATTTGTTCAGTAATGTTTAGCTGCATGAAAACATCGCGTATCGAATCGAAAAGGGTGCGGAGACGAAACGTAGGTCAAGTTGATACCGAATGCTTTATATATATATGTATAAATAAATATTTATGGACATGAGAAGAGAAAATGGCATGCGGTATGGGTGGAAACGACAAAGGCTTTGCCGCAGTAAGTGAGTCCCCGTGTGTTTGAGTGCGCAAGGACTGGACAGTTGTGTGTTATCGGTGGTGAGTCAAAGGGGGTCGATAAGCTTCGTTGGGTTCGTGCAACCGCGGCCTCCACCCTCGACAAACGTACATGTAGTTCGAGGTGCGATACAAAAAATCTTTCCATAATAAAAATAATCCTTTACCATCCATCAAAAAAATGGGAACCACTCGTGATGAGGCTTTTCGTTGTGTGATATAAAAAGATTCGAAACAGGTTTACGAGAGAAAAAGCGCGAGTATAGGCATCGCGTGGACTCGGGCAGGTTGTCTGTGCAGAGAAAAGTTTATTTTTGTGCAGAGAAACTTCAGTGCTCGCAATTTGCACATACTTTACAACAAAAACTATAGAAAAGCTCGAAACAAATAGAGAGACTCGGAAAACAAGAATTCCAGTCTGTCACGAATTGTTTCACCTTTTTTTTCGATTTAATTTAGACTCGGGTCTCTTTTCAATGGTTCGGAAAAACTGCTGTTGAATATTTTGAAATTCTGGGGGTCTCCAGGGATTTATGAATGGAAAACCATTTCCAAGGGTCGTCTCTGTTTATATTCCTCGATTCCAACCGTCCCTTTCGAACTCCTTCGAGGGGAAATGTTCTGAAGAGAATTCCATTTCTTTACTCGATCAGAAGGTTTCTGTTTTACATTTTGCAGACCAGAAGTTATCGATTCGTGCGATTGTTTTGCTCTCAAGGAATGAAGCTCGGACCCTTTTTTCCAGCTGCGAAAGAGTCCACGAAAATGGTTTTTTTTTTTTATATTCAAATTTATTCTGTCACAAAAATGAGAAGAATCGGACTCACGGGGACTCTCGCATTTCTGAACGATACTCCCCGTGCTATATTGTGTACGTGCGGGGGATTCGACGCTGCTGGCGCATTGCAGAACACGCGTCGTTGGGGTCAACGTTACGGGAGGTTAAAAAAGCTCCCTTTTCCCTATCGGATGTTGGCTCTAGCCTCGAACGGCCAACATTTCTGCACTTTACTCTGGATAGTGACGATACTGATCCCTCCGCGAGTTCAGATTTCTATCCCTATATTTTTCCTTTTATACGATCAGTCTTTTCAGTTCGATAGCCCGCTGGAATCTTTCGCTCGAATATTATGGATCGGGGCGAAAAAAAACTGCTCACCCCAGCGGGATATCGATCAACCGCGCGAAGCTGCGATGGAAAATATTCAGGCCCTTGGCTCGTGCCGCAATAAAGTGAGCGGAATCGTTGAAACTTCTATGTGTACGAGTGAACGTGCAAAGACACACGTGCAAAGCGAATGTTTCTCCACAAAAATTTCACGTCGTTCGACGAAACTTTGAAAATTCCGCGCAATAAATAAATGTTAATTAATATTTGCAGGTAATTATTTCTAAATACTGTACAGAAATTATGATGCTACTCTGATTTGAGCCTTTGTCGACACACTCGGTCATTTTTACCCGAGGTTTTTAAATAAATTTATTTGAGGACTATACAGATGAGTCCGTCAGGATTAACGATTTTTCGTAAAGAAGCAGATTTCTCGCGCGAACGAATGATCTCTTCGGAAATCTCAACTGAGAACTCATTTTTCGAAAAATTGCATTTCGATATTCACAAATATCGAAATTTGGAAAAATTATGATTTTTTTTTTCAGAAAAACGAGCAATTATTAAAAATTATAGTTTTTGGCAATTTTCTAAACTGCTCGGATCGATAGTTCCGGGTCCAAATGACCGAGTGTGTCTATAAAGTGGCCAATTTTATGGTCTTAGCAACGATTTTATGAGAATCTTTCGTAATTCGTAAATAAGCAAATTCCTCTCGCGAACGAATGATCTCTTCGGAAATCTCAGCTGAGAACTTATTTTTCGGAAAATTGCATTTCGATATTCACAAATATCGAAATTTGGAAAAATTATGATTTTTTTTTCAGAAAAACGAGCAATTATTAAAAATTATTGTTTCTGGCAAATTTATAAACTGCTCGGATCGATAGTTCCGGGTCCAAATGACCCAGTGTGTCTATATAGTGGCTAATTTGATGGTCTCAGAGTTTAAGAGAAATTCAATTGACACTTTTTTCCCATAATCATGAATACGTAAAAGTCGATCGATAAAACTAAAACGTCCGCTTCCTTATTAGCTGTCTTGACAAGATAACGATGTCTATTTTGACAGGATTCCATTCCGACATCATAGACAATCGATTCCGGCCGGTTTGATGAGGTTTTTGTTTCAATAGAAAGAAGATGACACTCGATTCGTACAAAAGGTGCGACGATAGAAAGCCGCACGAAGTAGCGAGAATGCTCGTGTGAAACCGAGAGGGAATCATCGAGTTTCTGCGAGAGCGTTGCGCGGCGTTCACCTGTCGAATGGAACGCGAACTTTCGTACGAAAGTCACTAGACGTGCGAATTCGGTGAGAAGGAAAACCAATAAATTTTCTTGCAAGTGTATGAGAATTTTGTAGAATTTATTCCATTAGAAAAGACTCAATCGTAATTTGTATAAATGATTAATATTTTAATGCCCCATATCGGTGACTGAATAATTAAACATAATTAAAATTCATTCTAATGTAATAAATCGAACAATTTCCCATAACGCCTGAAAATAAATCATTAATTTACCTTAGTGAATTATTAGTTCCGATGAAATAATAACTTGGTAATTTTCCGCGATATCACAATGCAATGACGAATGAATAATAAATCGGTTAAAAGCATGAATATTCATATCGTCGTATGACACATTGGTGATGAAATTACGCTCATATTTTTTTCAGCATCAAAACCTTCGTGGTCTGAGAACAAATTTCCATCGTTTATGTTAAGAAAAAACCTCTTCGGACTGTTTTTTTATTTTTCCCTTGTCTCTAAAAAATGTTCTCTCTTTTTTACCAGTTTTTAATGTAAACGTGTACAAATTTATGGAAAAAAAATTTCAAACACCTTCAAAATAATGTTGTCATGAAAAAATGTTTTCTAATGCAGAATTCTCGGAGAAAATTCACTGGAAATCTAAACTTGTTGATCGAACGAAAGTTTCAATGATTTATTGGTCGCCAAATCGTTCCGCTTGTTCCAATAAAGATCGTCCTATGCATTTTATTTGTCGGCTGCGTTAATATCGCGTTGAGTCGATAAATTTCAGTTCGTTGGCTCCGCAAACTTGGCTTCCCATTGGCCGGCCTCGAAATCACATAAATATGAAATGTTTTTCAATGAAATTCGTTCTCGTACAAAATTGGAACAATTTCCAATCGCGTTAGGGAGTAACGCAAAATAATTTGTCGCCATGTGATGTGTTCGATAGACATATATATACGCGAAGCTAATTAACGGGCTCAATAATTGTCACGTGCGAGGCGGCAACGATGGTGATGGTTACGTCGAGAGTTTGCGCGCGCATCGAAATGATTAAAAAATCTGTGTGTGTTCGCTTACAAATTGCGAGAAAATTCCTCTTGATTCGTATTGGAAAAAAACGACGACGTTTTCTCGAAATTCCAAAACTCCGAAACTTTCTGTTGACTACGATTTTTCAAAATTTTCTTCTTCATACACAAAAAAATCATGAACGAACGATTCGTCTCGATTCGAAACAGTGATTTTTTCCAAAATTCATTTTATACTTGACTTTGAAAAACGTATAAAATCTAAAAATATCTTTAACGTAAATCGAATTGTTTTATATACGAAAAAATGAAAAAAAATCATTCAGAAAACGGGATTAACTCGGTCAGTCAGTTCAAAAACCAAAAGTTATCCAAAATTCCACTGTCCTTCAAAATCGAAACTTTTATCCATACGTGTGCATAACGATAGTTCTGTAGAAACGAATGGTAAAAAAAATTTACTCGAGTTGGAATGGGTCAAAGTTTCGAAACGTCACGATGGTGACTCAGAATGCCCCATAAATGTATTTACGTGTTCATATGCATATGAAGCTTATGTGCCTTGCATAAGCCGCGTTCCTACACATTGGAGGATTCAACGTTATGAGTATATTATGTGGAGTAATAAACATGCAGCATCTCGGTATATCCCCTTGAATGTAATACTAACGATAAAAATTTCTCCACAACGACAGAACCGCGTGATTTCGTCTCTATTCGTCATTTTCCGAAATGTAAAAAGAAACAAAACAAAACAGTTGGTAATTTTTTTGCTGTATTGCGCAATAAGGCAAACAAATTTGGGAAACTTTGAAAGAGCGATTCTGCGTCAAAGCGAACGATAAATTTTTTTAAGGTGATCCATCGGCCTGCGGTTGATAAAAAAAAAGTTACACGCTGTTCTCTGCTCGTTGGAGAACGAGAAAAAAACTTTTATTCGCCCTAAAAATCGTGCGTGTTCCATCCCCCCTCCTGCCATTTTTCTTCCGCGCGTGGACAGAATTAAAGTCGGAGAATTCTCGAAACAAGAGAGAGAATCGAAGGCAGAGCTTGAGTTTCGGAAATTTTTTAATAAGTATTGCAAAACTGTCAATTTTCATGAAAATTGAAAGGAAATTAAATTTTTCCGTGTGTACGTGCCAAGTTTTCCAATTTTCATAAAAATTTACAGTGTGCAAAGAAAAATCCAGGAAATCGAGACGATACGCGTGGCAAGATTTTCACCGAGTTGCGATACGTTCTCGAAATCGAAAAGCCGGAGAAAACTTTTCTCTGTACTCGGACGGTTCCCGCAGGTGGTGGAGCGGTCACCCAACCAGGTATTGAGCTGGCCATGGCCATTTGGGAGAACGCCAGAGCCAAAGACTGTGTGACCCATCTCGATCAATGAAAACATTTACTCATTCCGTATGCAACGAACGTTATTGTTGAAATTCAATCGATATTGCCGTCAAGTCTGATTGAAAGCATTGCTGAAGGTTAATCGAACGTTTTGTAAGAGAATCATCTGTTTCGTTATTTCGTAGCCGAGTCTACATTAGCGGAAATGTATATCGATATGTATAGAGCTACGTAGGTTCATGTGTTTCAGTGCAAATGACCTGGGGTCTCGGTATGTGTAGAACGCGTTATTCGGAGCATCGATTTCACCCTGAGCCGCCGATGCCCTTAGCCTCTGCGGCTCGAAAGCTCAGCAAAAACAAAGTGACAGTCGATTCTCGCGAGTCTTTTCTTTCGACAATTCCGCCATTTTCCCTGTCACGTTACTCGCTAATAAAAACTGATTACAATCCAACTCAGAAAAGACCATGCAAAGTAATCGGGAATTCAATTAATTGAGTAAGGCTGACCGGAGGGTAATTAAAAAATGATTAAGGTTGTGTGAACTAATTGTTTCCTTCCAATGAGACCGTTTTTGAATTTTCATCACGACTCGTAGCGCGTGCGATCAATATTTCGGAAAATTTAATATTTTTCCGTAAACGAATTGAAATCAATTGATTTATCAATTTTACCAAGTTACTCCAAAGTCCCAGGTTTTTTCGTGGCTTTTGCATTAGCTCTGGCGCATTCGGACCCCATTAATGTTACATTGCACCTGAGTTACATAGCTCCAGCGTAATTACCGTTACGTTACGAGCTCAAATACGTAAGTGCAGATGGACACACAGTACATCGCCTCACTCTTACATAATGATAGTCAGCGCGGTTGAATGACGCGAACGAACGAATATCTCGTCGAGGACTGACATACGAAGTCTACACGACATTGTGTGTCACTATTTGTGGGTGCTCGTCTTTGTATCGGTTCAAAGTATATCGTAAAACTCGCGTTAAGCATATACTATTGTAAACTCACTAGCCTTATGCACGTTCTAATAAAACGAGCAAAACTAATCGACATTGCCGAAGAAACCTGATGCACTTGGCACTCCGATTAAAACGATTTATTCTCATTGCGACCTTATAAACTCTTAAGACGAATGCAAACTAATTGGCGAATTTTATACTGATGGATGATGAATCAGTCGCTATCTCGCCACGTGAGTGCAATGGAAAACGCTGCAATTTTCGAAACTCAATATTTTCGATACCGTTTTACCAATTTGAAAAAGCCCCTGTCAGCAGATTTTTGCAATCGTGCCGCATCCGCTGACAGAGCCTTTTTCTGATTAAGCAAACGACAACTCGGAATTTTCATTTCGAAAATTCGAGCTCACTGATCCATCCTCTTAAGGCGTTGCCATGCGAAATTATGTCAAAAACATACAAATTTTTAAAACAATTGAAATTTCATAAAATTTGTGAATATATTTAGCATCATACATGGAAATACAATTTTTTTCAGATTTTCCTTCTAATCAGTTCTCGAGTAATTAAACGCGTTGGAGTTCACGTGTGTAAGCGATTGTGTTGTTTTCTTATATGTATATATGAATTACACATTGCGGGCCTAAGAATTCTGCTTTAATGCTCGATAATTAGATGGAAAAAAAATCTGTAAAAATTTGTGTTTTTGCACTTCGATGTTAAAGAACGTTATCAACAAATTTTATCATCGATTTTCCTGCCGGGACTCCTCAATTTTCGTACGGTCGAAAAATGCTTTATACGTTTTTGTGCTGATGTCAAAAAGATGCATTATTGATGAACCAATGGGCGGTGTTGTTGAGGGGAAAATGGGAACTTTTGCATGCGTCGTTCTTGAATTTTCTTAGCGGGGCAATGATGCATGTTATTTATTGAAACTATGAGAAAATTTCGAATACATCTTATGAATATTGTGATTGCATCGACACGCTTTCTTGAAAAATATGGAAAATGCCACCCATCGGAGGTCACCATCGGTCGCGTGGCTGTTGCGTACACTCCCGAGGACATAATTTTCGTTTGACATGAATGGGGCTTTGAATTGACTTTGAGCACATTCCCCGACGAAAATGAAATTCGCATTCAAGGGTGTTTGAACTAGGGAACCAAAATGTTGGCCAATTTTTCAAAATCTCGTTGCAAAATCAAATAATACTCTGAATAATTCAGGAAAAACAACTAAAAATATTTTTCGGATTAATTTTGGGCACGTATTTTCGAGTATTTTTTTTTAACATTCTGAAATCAATAAAAGTTCATGTCTGCAATGAAAATCCTTGAATTCAACGGAGAAATGGTTTTTCTCGAATATTTTGAGTTTACATCGAGTAAAAAGTTCGAAGCCGTTTATTTTCTTCAGTATATTCTTTCGAGGATGTTCGTAAAACGAAATTCCGCCGATACGTCGATCAAACACAACGGAGTGAAGAAAAATTATTGAAAATTTCTACACCATTCGTCCGGGCATTTGGCATTCATCCGTTTTTCCAGTTCGCAACGTGGGTACATTTTTTATTCTTTTTCCAAGCGATTCCAGCGAAAAAGAGGGCGAATAAAAAATTAATCTCTCCGATCGGATCGGAGATTCTCATCTATTCGTAATCAGCTGTAGAAATTGACCGTTTGAGGAAATCAGCTTTCGTCCGTTCAACAACACAATCCCCCTCCCGCTCAGTCTCGCGAAAACCGAGTCTGGGGACTGAAAGAAATATTTCCTGTACTCGGTTCAATTGCCTCGGCTCGCGCGATCGAATAAAATGAACTTTGAGGAAATTGTACACGCGCCCTGATGCCTCATGGACTTGACGAACAAACAGAAATAAAAATAGTTGAAAAATCACGATGTTGAAGTTTGCGTCGTTGGAATGCAACGAAATTCTGTTTATTTTTTTAGCAGATTTCAAGATTCTCGTTCGATATTTGGTCAGGACGATAAAATGATGTTTTTCGAGGATCCAAACGCAATATCAATACGAAAATTTTCAAGGTTTGGGAAATTGAACGAATCATTAATGATAAAAGTATTTTTCGTTGGACTCCAACGTTGCGAACTTCAGTGTCATGAAAAATCAACTGAAATTTCATAGTTAATTTGGCTTTTCAGGCGAAAGAAACGACTCGTCGCGGCCTCCATCCGCGTTCACGAGAAAATCCTCCGAGATTCTATATAGTCTCGTAGGACGCGGGCGCGAGATTTCCAGAGGGTGACGTCCCGTGACGTAGACGTGCAGCAGCAGGGACACCTCCATCGAAACCGCACCCTGACGCTTTTCCCTCCACTGCTCCAATCAAATATTCACCGTCGCGTTCCTCGACAACAGACTCGAAACACGAGCACAAATACCCATGAGAAAAAAAGGCGTCACTGAGAGAAAACCAGACACTGTGCGAGAGAAGGGATCGTGAAATTTGCCTGAACGAGCTTTAACTCTTTAAAGCCGAAGTATCGATGTCACCGGTCAAGAAAATTAACGAAATGGGATGCTGCGACGAGAGCAATTTCGAAAAACTACAATTTTTCGATTCCGAATCGCAACAACATGGAAAAATCGATGAAAATTGTGAAAACAAAAATTAAGCACGAGATCATTCGAACATGTGGACGTTCCATGGTGTTGATAACGAGAATGCGGGCTGGTTAATGAAGGGAGGAATTTTCTCGGGAAATTTGCTACCCACCTCGTTGCAGCTGTCGAATCGTAGCCGGGAAGCGCGCTGTCACGGTTTCGGAGCGACAGATCGCGCTGTCATGTTAAAACACACACACACGCGAACCGATTCCCTTTAATAATATCCAGTACGAACGCACACAGAGTTACTGCTGTTTATCGGCACATGTGCAAAAATACGTAGGGCGCATATATGAAGAAACTGCTGCTGCACGAATAAATCGATGATGCTAGAGAAAAAGGGCGTAACTTTAAGGAAAATATTTAAAGAAATCAATCTCCTTTACGTCCTCTCATCTCTGAGCTCATTACAATATACGTGTCCGCAATACACGAGGCTAAGAAAACTCTCATGGCTAAAATACAACAGCAGCAGTCTCTCTGCGCACCGTGTTTGTGTTACGAGCGTGTCACGCGTCGTGTGTGTGTGTGTCAGGAAATACTGTAACGCCGTGTCGAGACTTGTGCAATAAATTTAAAAAATTCACCTTTTGAAAAGAACAAAAAACACGTGCAGGACGTACGACCAAAATCAAAAACAAGAATCTCATCAATGCAAAGTGTTGCCTGTCATTGGAATAAAAAAAAAAAGCAAAGTCTCATTCAATCCAAATCGATCGTTTTTGGGACATAGTGAGAATTGGAGTTTTCAATATTCGAGAAAAAAATCAACACGACACGACCAATCGATCTTGAGTGCAATTGCACCGATGCAGTCGACTTGCGATTATGAAAATTGACACGAAAGAAATTTGCCGAATAAAGTGTTTTTTCATGTGTTTATTGGTTAAACAAATGTCACGATTTTTCGCTCGTGTCTGTTGAACTTTTTTTTTCATTAATAAAAAAGAACTGAGAGGGGAGAGAGAGAGGGAGAGAGAGAGCGCTTTCGACGGAACACACCGGCGATGTCGCGGTTTCAACGGGATCGCGGACGAACGCAGACTGACTCGATTTCGTCTCTGTAGGTTCCTATCGTCGCTCGCGGTGTCGTCATGACTCTTCTCGCCGCCTCCTCTCTTTCTCATTCACGCTCCTATCTCTCGCATCGCGATACACAAAATTTCTTCCCAGATTCACTTTTTTCGAAGTCTCTTCCTACAATTTCGTAATTCCAACATTTCCAAAATCCTGTGACTTTTAGGGAGCTCGAGCGTGTGTGCGTCCCTTCGAGCAAAATTGACAACAACAACGGCGTCGAGTTAAATGAATTTTCTTTGCAAGAAATCTCAAAAAATTCCCCTGGAGAAATTTCGTAATTGAAACAAGCGATTGTCGTCGGATTAAAAAAATTTGAAATTATTTGCCGTTCGCTTTTCCGCGTCGAAATTTTTCGAGCACATTTGCTCCCGCTATTGGAATTTTCACATTTGGCATAAAAAAAAAGGTTTTGCAAATGGAAATTTCGTGAAAACGAAATATTTCGCGGTTGAGAATTTGACTTGAAGCTTCAGGTCAAAAAACTTATTGGAGTATTTCGTTCCGAATGCTTGACTATTTTGTTTTTTTTTTTTTTCGTTAGTTGAGTGAACATTTCTAGAGAGCAAATCGAAGCTCGAAAAAATGATTTGAAGTAAAGTCCATTTGAGTCGGGCTCACGTACATCAAGATACGGATTTTCTCTGCGATTATATAGCTTGCTTGCCTCTATGCTTGCCTGTCTCCGCTCAGAAGATTTCTCTCGCGTCTTCTCGCTACTGGTTTGCTCTACTGCTGTTGCTTGCTCTGCTGTTTTGCTCCTACTGGCGCGGTACGTTGAGCCATCGTTTTGCCGAAGGCAGAGAAAGGGAGAGCGAGAAACAGAAGGAGAGAGAAGGGGAGAGAGAAAAAGCTCTAGAGGTTCCCGGTGAAGCACTGAATGAACCCGTTGTGACCCCGCAACCAGCCGTTCCAACACCCCCGACCACGCACCATCAGACGTTTCTCCACCGCCAAAACACAGTTTTTCACGACGAGGATCCTTCGTTCTGGCCTTTTTATCAAAACTAATCGAATTTTTTATTTTATATCTCCGTTCCCCATGCTTCGAATTTCTCCTCAATGGGATTCGCGTCTTGATACTGCTAGAGTGAAAAAAAAACACAATAATAATTTGTAGCATCGAGGGGGCTGAGAAAAATGTGCAATTATATAAATTGAATTCGGGAAATTTCTCTTGTCTGCTGATAATTGAAGAACAACGAAAATTGAGTCGAAAATCTTCAAGTTTATTGGACAGTTTTGTCGATAACTCGATTTTTAGCCATTAGATGAGAAATTTCCAAGATTGGAGAAATCTTTTTCGTTTTAGCAATTCCAACAAGAGGCCTTTGTAGGTCATGAGTTCATGAATACCCATCGTCGCTTTTAGGGCCAATTATTTCGGGGTAGCAACTCGGAGAAAGCCGAAGTTGATCATCGAGAAAAGAAACAATTCCAAGTGCCGGTGATGCATGATTTTTTCTTTTTCACTTTTCAGACAATTTCGCAAACGTTTGTCAAATGTTCGAGAAATTACAAAATACTTTCCATATTGAATGAATATTTTTTGCTCATTTTCGCGATGCGACTGCGATCGAAAATTCACTTACGGGCAAGAATGCGATCGAGTTTTGTCTTGGGAAAAATCGAAGAGAATACGAAAATCAAAGAACCGAGAAATTCCGCAATTTTCAACTTTTCATTCATCGACTCTCGTTACCCCGGAAACTCTTCTTTATCATTACGTTCGAAAGTCTCCGAGATGCGCAATGCACTGGCGGAATTTTCTGCAGAAAATAACTCAACGGGAATTGCAAGTTCTTCAACTGTTAACCGGTAGTCCGATAAGGCATAGGAAAGGGCGAATGGAGATGAGCCAAACTCGGTAGCAGGATTTGACAAACGCGGAATCTGTCATTATGACCCCGTTAAAATTTTTTTTTAATAAGCAAAACAAATTCATTCCAGTTTCCAGATACGTTTTTTCTGGGCACTGTTTTTCTGGTGCAATAAAAAATCGTCAAGAAATCAAGTAATTCAATGATGACGATAAATAATTACGAGATCTAAATAAAATTTATTTTCTGGCCGATTTTTCCGAAATCTAATGAAATCTTCAAAATGAAAAACAAACAAAAAATTCCACGTTTTCCTCTCCATTTGACCGGATTTTACAATTTTCGTTCGGTTCGATAAGAAAAAAAAAAAATGAATAGAAACGAGAGCTGGTGAAGAAAGCGCGGAGGGCAATTGGCATGCAAATATTTGAGCGTGCCGGGATCAACGACGAGACATGAACGATTCGTTAACAACACCCCATCACGTTGCTGCTTGCAGCAATTGAGGAAAAAAATGATAAAATCTATTTTAAGGAAGATTTAGGGCTATTGGTTTAATGCCTGCACATCCTCGACGCAGCTCGCGCATGCTAAGTTCGGTGTGACGTCGGAGAACGAAAAATCAATCCAGCCTGCCAGAGGTGTATAGAGTGCGGTAGGGCAGCAGCAGCAGCAGCAGCAGCAGCAGCAATCGCAACTGTGTGCGTGTGTGCACCAGAACAACCCTTATTTTTTTCTCTCTCTGTCTCTTTCTCCCTTTCCCATCCTCTTTGTCGATGCATCGAGTTATTGGATCTAAACGAAGCCACCATCGGGCAAATCTCGTTTATAAGCCAGTCTGCTTGTCATTTGATGTTGGTACACAAATTTCTAATTTATCATCGAACCTTTATTTTAGGGTCCAATCGTCAATTCCAAATACCCCCGAAAGTCGCGCAATTGTGTTTATTCAGGAATTCCAGTTTTTCAAAAATGGCCAATTTTCGCCTGAATTTCGGTGATCGTCGTCATTCGGAATGAATTTTTATTTTTATTAATTCCAATACCGATGAAAAAAATCATTTGATTCATTCAGAGCATTGGCGACAGTTCCGATCGATAAAAAAAAAGAAAAAAAAATTCAATGTTGAGTCTCATTTTCGTGTTTCTCGTACCGATTTCGAGTTTCGAGCCAATTTCTTCAATTTTTTTCACTTGGTACTATACAAAAAATAGGTATTGGAATTATCGATCGCGGAGAGCGTGCTCGTTGAGAGCGATTCAAGTTTTCCTCACCAGATGGTAGACCATCTCAATGAGAACTCTCCTTCGGTACGAGTGTCGATACCGCCCGAGTTTTTGGCTGCAATAAAACGATCCCTGTCCACAAATGAGGGGGTAAATTTTTGTGTATGATTTTCATATGAATATATATATTTTTGTAAAAAATCTGAAAAGAACTTAAGTTACTACTTTACACGGAGGATTACGGGGCGTTTGCGTAACCACGTGCTTAATGACATTTCAACCAAACCACACGGTGCAAAGATGCTGAGAGGCCCTTGCAACGATTTTAAATAACTTTCGAATTTTCTAGGGAGAGCACTGTTCGTCGTTCGATGTGGCTAATCGATATTGAGCTTGCGAAACGATCCTTGTAACCCACTGAGCTCTTTTGCCAGAGCCGAAGCCGAAGTTGGCAATCGCACTTTCTCGTCGGTCCGACTCAGCTTCTCTTCGCGAAGATACCAATCCCGATTCTTCTCAATTTTTTTCTTCCAGCCGTCTGTAGTTATTTAATTGAAAAAAATGTCTTTCGTTATTATGAAAAGACTCTCGAATTAAATTTACTCAAATTAATAAATTAATTTAATAAATTAATTAATTAACTAAATTGATAAATTAATTAATTAATAATTCAATTAATTAATAAACTAATTAATTAATAAGCTAATCAATTATATTAATTTATTTATTAATTTAAATTGAATTGAATTAAATTAACTGATTTCGTATTTTGAGCTCATCGATTAATTTCCTATTGATTACAAAGTAATTAATCGTTTCGTTCGTTTTGCGAATGCCAATGCATTTGTTTGAAAAATTCATCGATTCAGTTAATTATGGAAAACGCTATTATTTATTCATATTGAGTTGAATTCACGAGTCAATTGATACAAAAGTTTGGTTCAATTAATTAAATAGCCGAAAATTCAATAGAGTAATTAATTTATTGACATTATTATCAATTTCTTTAATAAATTTTGGGTATATTTCTGTTTACGAATTGACGAACAAAAAATTATCTTACAAATTGATCGAGTTACTTAATAAATTCATGAAGCCCTCGTTCAGTCGGAGGAGGCAAAAAATTTCAACCGAAAGGTCAACACACACACTCACCATTGAGTTCTTCGAACGTGCCAGCCTTGCCACCCCACTCATTTGGCAAAATGTCCTTGTTCAAGTAAGGATGCAATTCCTCGCCCCCACCAGTATGAAATCTGAACTGTATTTTTAAACAATAGTAAAAATTATTCTCTTCAATTCGACAGCTCGTGAATTTTCAACATTCCGGACTCAAAAATGCGTACATTTTGAATTTCATTTGGAAACTCTTATCAGTTGCGATCATTTTCGACCTCGATTCGGCCATGAAGATTCAAAAAGTTTGGGACAAAAAAATTGTACAAAAAATGCGTACTTTCAAAATCGCAGATCGCGAGGGTTCAATCTGGGTCAGTTGGACGTGAAACGTTCTCGTATTATGAAAAAAAAAAAAAAAACTATAAAAAATTGTGAAAAGAGGAGTTGCGAACCTTCTGAATCAATTTCTCCTTTAAGAGTGGATAAAAAACGTTGAGAATGTTGTTGATGAAAGGAGGCACGTGAATGTAGTGAACACGATACAGGCGCATTGGCATGCTGTCCTGGGTTGCGAGCATTGCACGACGTACAAGATTTTGAGTCGGACTGCATTTTGCAAAATGTGCGGCTGTGAAACCCTGAAATGCCAAATGTTTGGGACCGTTACAGAGGCTTCCGTGTTTTTGTTCACACAACTCCATCGACAGAGATAAATCGTATTGCGATATCAGATTTACGTTCTGCATCAGATTACAACTCATCGTGTTTACCTCGAAATCGACAACCATTACGTTCGACAATCCTGCTTCCTCAACGAGTCTCGTATCCATTACCATCAACATACGTCTCGTTATGGCCTGAACGGAAAATTTCTCAACCGCCTTGTCCACGAGTCTGAATACAGTGACCCGATTGCCTTCATCGGTCAGTGACGGTAGGACAAAATACTGTCTAAAAAAAAAAAGGATTAAAATTCACAAAAATCAGTCAACACCTCGAAATTCTCAACGATCGTTCCCGAGCTCTCGTTTTCCTTTTTATTTTTCATTCATAATGATCGCGTTCGGAATCTTAATGAAGAAAAATTAATTTGGAGGAAAAATGATGAGAAATCGGCAAAAAATCGCAGGGATTTTTTCAAGCGATCTCCACAACTGCACCAAAATGCAGAAAAAATCGATTTTCAAAAAAAAGATGCAGTAAAATTCCCTGAATTCCTGCAATTCGCGTCTTGATTCGAGTCCAGTTGGTATTTTATTAATTTTTCTGGAACTACCGCGAATAGAAAGTGCGAGTTATACTCTAATCGTAATTGATTAGGAATTACAGAGAGTCATATAGATGTTGTGTGGATGCATTTCACGAAGGACGTGAACCAGGCTGAAATGCGATTTTATGTAGGTGGGAGCGAATAGCAACGAAAGCCGAAAGCCAGCAGCCACAACAGGTTCTGTAAGAGTGTCGCAATTATTTTGAGCTACTCTTGCAAAGCAATGTGGTCCACCGAGGCCTACTTTCATCACTGATGAAACATACCGCTTTGAATTTTGCGTTCGATCGAGCGATATGCACGTTTTCTTTTATCGAACTGCATACTCATCGAGTGATTCATATTTCAAAATTACAACGATCCATTCCGCGGAAATTTCGATCTACACTGAAAATTGAATGTTGTCAAAAAACGTCGATATGTTTTTGAACACCGCGAGCTAAATATTTTTGGATAATTTCAACATTTTTGTTATATTGACAATATTTTTTTAATTGCTAACAGAATCGTCAGCAAAATTTACAATTGGAATGACAAAAATTGACTTTTCGAAAAAACCGTCCAGAATATTTCGTGCTGCAATGAAAAATTTTTTGTAAAGTTTCAAAAATTCGTTTCGAAGATCTTTTTCAACAAAATTTTCTTTCCAGTGTACGTTTCGCTGATTAAAATGAGATTTCGAAAAAACTTTATAGTTTTTACTCTTTATTTTTTTCATCAATCTTTGGCAGAGCTCCGAACTCGATATTTTTATTTTTGAGCATCAAATGACGTTTCAATTTGTAACGATTTGTTGATTTTTAAGAACGAATCATTATTAATCATGTGATTATCATTTATTATCATTTCAAGACACTCATTGTTGTGTTGGAATGGCAGAGAGTGTTAATTTTGTTAAGACTCACATGGATTCGCAGCAGGACTGTATATCCGGCAAGAGTGGATCTCGATTAGAGAAAAATTCCGGCAATGACGAGCGTGCACTGAAGTATCTTTCCAAGACTTGTTTGCATCTTTCCACGCTGTTTTTACACCCGAATAGAAACTTTTCCAATCTGGCGTCGTCTGTAAATCATGGAAAATTGCAGCAAAATCGTGTGCAATTATTGTTTTCGTTTTGCAAGAAAATCGCTGTGACGTTTCTATGAGAAATGTTTATTAAATTAATTCCGTTTTATTATTATGCTCACCCATGTGCTTCGGTAAATGAGGCTGTTTCGTCAACCACTCGCGGATCGCTTGAATGTCTCGTTTTCTCATTTCCGGACTCGGTGGCAACTCCTCATCGATTCTCATCTGTTGCTTCAACGTCGGTGGCAACAGAGTCATTGTTTTCTTCGCGTCCTACGCTGCGCAATGATATTCTTCATCGAAAATAGAACGAGCAGTTGTCGAAGCATTTTGTGCGATTGACAAGAATTAATTATTTCTTATAGAGCTGAATGAAAACGAAATTCACGTTTTTCTTTGCCCTCACGGAGAAAACGGATTCGTTTTGTTTAGTAAGAAATAAAATGTTTTGGGAAAATGTTCTATACGAAGGTTAAGAAGCAAAAGAATCGTTGCACCAATTGCAAAACAGCATAGTATTTTTTAACACTTGCAATTTTTCTTAGCATCAATTATAAACAGTTCTATATGAATCAGAAACAGTAATGCGCGCGATAATGAATTTCAGGTTTGTTTTCATGAACAATTTACTATGTCAGATACGAATTCAGTTATGAGTGAGAATATCTCAAATTTTAAACGTCGACATAGTAAAATTCTATTATCCCAATATGAATATATATCGAACATGTGTGAAATTTTATCACACGTATTGTTTTGTTTACCATGACCATTGCGATTTTCTTTAATTGCTATGCTAAATTGATAAATCGGTTTTAATCTGATGATCGCGTTTTACTATGCTGTTTAGAACGATTTGTCGAACTGCCATCCAAGATATTGCTGTAATTTCCGAACTGTCCTCAAAATACTATAATTTTCAACAATAAGCAACTGGATTCCTAGTATATTTCGTAATAATTTTCGACTTGGTTTTCTCCGTGCTCTCAACGCTGCGAGGGCTTTGAGGTGCAGTTTTTCGTGAATTTTCTTTCATCAGAATCTTATCTTTGGCTTTCGACTGTACTCCTTTCCGTTTCCTTCAAAGTTTGCCGTCATCCAAGAGCCCGCGAATGACAAACATAGGCAAATACTTGTACGCGCGTCGCAAATATTGACCCGTGTACTTATTACTTGCAAACCTCGGGAGTTTTTTCTCTTCATGATGACTCGTTATCTCTTTCGCATATTTAGCAACGTTGGAGAATTCGCGACATCTTCGATCCATGGATTTGCACTATGCAAATACCTTTTACATAATATTTTCCAACTTTCAACTCGTATTTCCCATTTCGAGACATCGCGAAAAATTAATGTCAAGAAATTCAATGTTTATGCTCGTCGTTTAGCAAAACATGAAAATTCGTCAAATTTTCGTTTTATCGCAAAATATTCCACCCATAATAACGATTTTAATTTTAAAAATTTCGTTAGTTTATTAAAAAAGTGATTTTTTTTTTACGTTTTGGAAAAATCCACATTAGCGAACGTTTTATTGAGAATGATTTATTCATTAGATGCTGATTAAGTTTACGGAAATTCGATCAATTTGATGATATTTCGTAAATTTGTATTGAGATTGAATTTTCAGTAATTAATGCGAATTATTAAACAAATATCGATTCTCCACAACATCACAAAGATTCTGTTCATAATTTCATTCTTTAATAGGAAAATTTATTTATTTATGAAGTTTAGCGATCAGCAACGTGACTCGATTTTCAAAGACTTTTTTTTCGTTCAAAATCTAGAGCCCTCGATAGTGCATAAAAGAATGAAAATTCGTGATCCAAAACAACAGCATCAAATCGTTCGTGTCGCACTTAGAAAGTTGAAACCATTTTCCACGTATAAAGAACCTTCCAATTTCGTCTGTAATGGACATTTACTCGCCGGTCACAATCACCACATAAAATAAAATTGTTTTACGAGAACGCCTCGAATTTCAAGAGTTCAAGATTTAGTATCGGACGTGATCGAAATGTCGGTGGCAATTATTGTTTCTCATTCAACAAAATCGATCTGTTGCTGCACGATTTGTTGGTTTTTTGACTTTTCACCAAAAATTCGATCGACTCGAACGATTTATATGGACAAAAAGAGTTTTCATCGATCAATTCTATAGACACTGTGCTGATAAAACCTGCAATCGTTCGAGTAGTCAACTTGGACGATAAATATCGCGAAAAGCGTATCACAGGAGTGGCCGAATCGCAGATTGCTTAACGGAGCAGAAGGCAATTATGTACGAGTCAAAATCCTTTCACTCAACAATTTAGCTACCGCAGGTTTCCGCGTCTGAATTGGAAAAAACTGGTTGTGGATTGAAATTACTGAGCGTTTTATCGTCCAATCAATGAATTATGCAAAGTTTCCCAATTTCCTCGTGCATCGAAAAAGTTTTTCTTGTATAAGTGTAAATAATTGCTAAATATTTATAATTTGAATCGCAGCGTGTAATAAAAAGAAGGAAAACGCGAATAAGGAGACTCGATGTAACTCACCTGCAGTAAAGAATCCCAAAATTTCGTTCTTTAAAGAACTTCGAATCGGAAATCACTGTCGAGAACAGAAAATTACAGTTGGCGAAGACACTAACAATATACAAGTTTCGTGAAAATTGGAGCCGAGAGATTTGACACTTGGTGGTCGTCGATGTCGATCGAGACTACTTTCATTGCGTACGCGTTTGGGCATTGCAGTCCCACCCCACTTAATCCAACCCCACTCGTTTCGTTAGTCCCTGGTCCCCACCCTCGTGATAATTATTGCCGCAGCCTCTTTCCCAATGTTTCGGAATATTCCGTAAAAACTCGGGTAAGAAGGGGTTCGTCGGTTCTCCTTCCATATGCGGTGGAAATCCCAATGATTGACAGATTAAGAAAACCAAAGATCGCAGAAAAGCCACCGCGCGCATTTCCTTTGTTAAAAATAATTTTTCCATCGTAAATTCGCAGCTTAAATGAAATTTTTTTATTTTTCAATTATTCTTAAAGTGTCTAAATCCAACACGAAAAATTTCCGGCATCTCCGAACGTTTCGAATGATTGTTTAGCATTTAGCAGAGACCTGGAAATTGCGTTGTACACAAAATCCAGAAAAACGCACAATTGACGGTGCACCAAAGTGCGGAACGAAGGGTCAAGTCTTTATATTATTACAAAGTGCATTGACGTTTTCTTACACCCGAGACTATCGAGTGAAACGACGAACTTTATGGTTGGATGATCACTGTTGTGTTATTATTTAAAGACACTGGAATTACGGGGCAATGTAATGTGATTAACAAATAGCAATAAATATAGTCAACATGAGGACGTTAATAAACGATGATGATAATGATTTGACTTGTGCATGTGTAAAGGATTCGCGTGCTCGTGTCATTTTTCAAAGATGGAGAAAGTTGAAACTTTGGCTAAGTGAAGCAAAAGTTTTTATAACAATATCGTTTTAAATTGACTGTTTGGTATCGAAAAAAAAAGAAAAAAAATGCAACGGCAATTACGCAATTATTGAAATTCCAGCAAAGTCAGCCGAGGCCAATGAGAATGGAAATTGCGCCAGCAGACGAGACATTAAGCAAGCTTGATCCGTCAGCAATTAAAACGAGAATAATTGGATCCAAAACACGTTGACCTCTATATACAATAAACGTGGGCTTTTGTTTTCACTGGTTGATGACGAATCACGATGTCGATCTTAAAGCAACGTCAGTGAATTACAAAACTATATATTTTTGGTTAAGAAAGTAAATTTTTTTTAATCGCTCTCAAAAAAAATGTTAGTCGACGAAATTAAGGGGGAAACATGGTCGCGTTCATTACTCTATGCAATAGTGCTTGCATAACTTGCATTTGGTGTTTCTTGCTGTCGATATGGTAAGAAAATTAAACGTTTCCATCAATGCATACGCCAAAATTTATTTAACCCCCAATTCAAATTCAAATTTCGGCTGCACACGCGAATTTTTTTTTTCCTTTGGCTATGATCGTCCAATTTCATTTTATTGCTGATCGTTTCCGATCCTGAAAAACTGGGGACTTTTCAACAGTTTTCCAAAACTCGTCGAAACCATGGAAGAAACCGAGTCGAGCGAATGCTGTGCCCGAAAGTACGAAAATAGACGAGATTCTTTCGAAAGTCTCGAAAATCACGAAATTAAACGGCAGAATGGAGACAAGCAACTCCACTATTTTGCTCGCGAAAAAGAAGAAGATGCAACGACGGGGCACCGTTATCACGACGACGTCATAAACCTTCCTCATCGAAAGTCACATGACTCTGAAATTCCAGCGCTCGATCAATCTCCAGCCTGTCGCCATTGCAACAGTCTCCACAACCTTAACAACCAGAGACTCAACCAAGACATTCGTATCTGTTGTGGAAAAAGATTCGACAAAGCGTTAAATTGCTCCCTGAAAAATGGGAAAAAATTCAGTCGCAACGAACGACCCGGGCTCCAAGTTCATCGTCAGAATCAAACGATATGTTTCAGCTGCAAAAACGAACGATGACGAACTTTGGAAAAATTTGTAAAAAATCATACACGAAAAACATTTATTCCCATTAATAATTAAACGATTAATCATCGATTGGCGTTTCCATCAGTTTTTATATGCATCTGTGTTTGTACATAGCAAATTTCTGCTGGAAACATCGAATGCGAACCTTCAAGTTTTTTCCTTCGCGTTCCACTTGTATTTGCAATTTTTTTCAAACGACATTTCGAGCTTAAAGCACGAAACAGATGGGCGAAGATCCAACGGAACGAGATTCACGCTCTGAAAAGAAAATTTTGGTACAAAAGATCGATATTTTATTGGATACGTTTGACTGAACATTTTTTGAAAAATCGCAAAAGTGTTGTCGTCGCCGCAAAGAATATTCTAGAAAGTTTCTTCGTAGAGTAAATTTTTGTGATTCCAATCGTAAATTTTACTGACAATTCCGTTAGGAATCAAAAATATTGTCAAAATAACAAAAATTTTGAAATTATCCAAAAATATTTAGTTCACCGACCTCAACAAATTATCGACATTTTCTTTTGACGCAATTCAATTTTCATTGCCTGAAAAAATAACGAGTCAAAGGGCAAACGATAAAAAAAAACTACGAAAGAGTTTCATAGATTTTTAAACTTTGTCAATTTTTATTTTTCCATTCGTGATTGATACAGTTATACAAATTTCAATGAGGATGGAGCTAATCACAACAGCAGTTACTTTGTTGCGTTGAACCAATGAGATCGTTTTCTTCTTCTTCTTCCGAACATGCACAAAAAGTTGGTTTCACGAAATGATCGTTGCAATTTCCATCAATACCAGTCGATGAAGTATTTTTATCAGTCGCCGGAAGTGGACAAGTCTCGCTGCACTCACCATTCGAATTGACATCTTTGCGAATTTTCAACAACTTGGGAATCATGCACTGCAAAATTGTGAAAATCAGGAAGGCGCAGAAGCAGGTCGAGGCACAATGATAAATGAAAATTTGTCAAGATTTATGATGCGGTGCCTTTGAATCAGCAAAATCATGACCGATTAACCTCTAAAAACTTGGATTAGCATAGTCTTCGTCTTACCAGGGCTCCGGTAACGAAGCAGCACAGGCACGAAATGCAGGACGTGCACAGAGAAACGACGATTACTTCATACATAATTGCTCGCGGTTAATTTTATTTCGAAATGGGTAAGAAATTGATGATTTATCGCAGAAATTTTGACAGCATTGTTTTGTCAGAAAGAATTTTTAATTGCCTGTTTACAATTTCCACCACCAATCGTTGCAGTAGGATCTGTTTTCTCCTGTTTTTTTTTTTTTCATCGGAGTGGGAGACTCCACTGAGGAGAACGTTTTTCTTCTGATAAGGAAATTTGGACTGGTGAAATTTTTCTAGCTGGTTGACAATGGTGGTCATTAATGTGGCGATTCCACGTTGGACAGCTCCAAATCAACGTAAATCATGGTATTAGTGCTGGAATTGGTCGGGATCGGTGTTTTGGGCGCCTGTCTCTCCGTTTTACTTTGCATAATCGCTGAAGGCACGGTAAGTTTGTCGAGAACCAGAAAAAAATAAAAATTACGTGTGAGAAAAAGTGAATTTTTGAAAAACACGTCGTTTCGTCGCTATAAACAGCCTCGAGAAGTTCTCAAAGCGATTGGCTTCGAGAAACACGAGCAGAGAAAACCTCAAGTGGCCCAATGGACTGATCAGCAATCATGGGAACACGAGGCAGTGACGATGGCCGAGAAATGGCCACGAAATAGTGCTGCCAAAAATCTTGGATCCAACTCCGAAAAACCCTCCGTGGATTTTCGAGATTCTCAACGCAAAAGCGATGGTTCGGTTCGAAATTTGTACCTCAACAATAAAGTGACAGCTGTCAAAACGGTCGATCTTCAAAGCGCGGTGGACGCCAACGGAAAACTTTGCGAATATTGCCGAACTTTAGAGATTCCGAATGGAAAATCAACGATTCAGGGGAGCACAAAAATGACTAAAGTTCGGACGAAGAAACTAAAATTTGTATTGCCAAAATCTCTCATAATTGACAGTAGTCGAGCGAAAAACCATCAGATCGGAAATCATGGAATCTCGGACGAGGATTTTTATGAAGGAATCATTTGCAGGCATTGTTATTTGGAAGCTCTGAGAATAAAAAACAATAAAGCTGAGCAAAAAGTATAGATTTATAAAATTACGAGTGTGACAATATTTCGTGAACATTTGTTTGTTTTTTTTTTTAACAATCAATCCAACTCAGAGTTGATGGACAAATCCATCATTCGTTCTTCACCGAACCCATTTTATGGGCTGAATCATCCTCAACGATCAACTGAACTTTTCTCTCGGTGTCTGGTGATATTCTGTACGTCAACGTTCCTTTGGGCCTTCGACATGATTGTTGAGTATCTCGATCGCTGTCTAGAACTTGCATGAACTTTTGTATGGTCGAGACTTCCATTACGATCGTTGATTTAGCGTCGGACGATGGCAACGGAGCCACCAGTTGGATGTCGTCGGTGGATGTCAATTTTTCCAAAGTTTTGAAACCTTCCTCATTCGTTTTCATTAAAACACTTTGAGAGCCCCCTTTCATCAGGATGCTTAAGAAAACGAAAGTCCAAAGAGTAACGCGTAAAGCGAAGTAAACGAATGGCGACAAAAAAAAACGAAAAGTAACGATACCCCAACAATTTATCCTTCTTCTCGTTCTTGCCGTCTTTCGAGCCCTTCGGATTCGACTTATCGCGTTTTTTCCTAGTGGATTTGTTGCCTGCATTCCCAGGTTTTCCGCTCACATTTTTTTTGCCGTCAGACTTTAAAGTTTTATTTTCACAACTCTTGCTTTTCTTCACGTTTGGTTTTGCATCTGGATCGCCGTGTGTCGGACAATTGTTACGGTTTCTTCTGTACTGCCACCTGAGCCACGACAATTTTTGCAATTTTCATTAACGAACAAGTTAATTTATAATCCAGGAGGTTAAACTGTGACAATTACGGTGCAGAAATTCGATTACCACAACGCACAAGTCGTCATTGTAGAACTGAACATAAAAACACAGTTGAGAACTGTGAGCATCAGCAGAGGCTCCAGCATTCTGAGATCGATCACTTTTTCCGCAAATAAGAAAAATTCATTTTAATTTAAATGCAGTGACGTTACAGTCCGAAATTCGTGTATCCGAGAAATATCAAGAAAAACGTTTTTCTTTTATCATCTCGTCGAGTACGATCGTGTTTCGTTTTTTTTTCTTTTTATATGCCTTTGGTTGATATAAATCGATGTACGCACGGTGCACTGTGTATAAATGCATGGGAGTTTTGCGTCTCGGTGACGTGATAGATAACCAAATTCTTCGTAAAACTATAATTTGTTGATTCAATCGTTAAGAATGATTAAAAAATAATGGTGAACCAAGCAAAATCTCTCGATCACCGATGAAATGTTGGAAATTTTAAGCCTGGGTGTATGCATCGCTTGCATATCGTGTTTGTGCTGTCTCTGCACAGCTACAGTGGTAAATAAATAAATTTAGTCTGGAAGTGAAAAAATCCAATGAATCGAAATAATTGGATCGCTGAATCGTTTAGATCGCTGTCCCGGAATTAATACATCTTCACAGAGGTTCGATACTCTATAGAAATCAACAACAGCTCGATGCACCAAAACGTAAAAGCGATGATACTTTTTGTCCGGGAGAGAGAAAAATTAGTCTCGTTTTTGCCAAAAACACGAGCGAAGAAAGCGAGAGCGAAGCGTGTCCGTGCGCCATGACCTGGGATCTAGTTTCGCTTTTGGAAAACCCCGAGAGAGGCTGCGGAGACATCACAAAAACAAGGAAATACTGCAAATGTCCTTCGTTTTCCCAATTGGTTGGCAACGCGCAATTCCCAAGCAAACGTCTGCCTCGCACTTGATCGGAATCTTTTCACGTATCCTTGTAATTATTTTTCTCGATGATATTTATAAAAATGAAAAAATAACAATTTTCCATAGTTTTCCATTGCATTTCGCACTGAGACTCTGAGTTTGTTGAATAATCAAAACTGCCCGTGGGTCAGCAAAGTTTGAGGTCAACAAATAATTTCGTGGATTTCCCAAAAATTTGGATCGTCCAAATCCACGCGATTGCGTCTCAGAAAATTCAATTTTGTCCACGAAATTTTGTTAATTCTGCAACGTTATTTACTTTCAACGCGACAATGAATTAGGTCAATTGCGAAATTTGACAAATTCCATGTCACGCGTAATAAATCCGGAAGGCGATGATCGATGCGTCGAATCTACGAGCATCGTTTAGTTTGACCCAGAGCCGGAAATCCGCAGTACTAAATGGTGTGACAGTTCATGCGAGTCGTTAGCAGAGAGATACCTTTTGATATTTGGTGACAGGTCTCGGTGAGTTGCCGGAATAGTTTGGCGATGCTGGGCGAACCGTCACGGAATATTTGATCGAAGGGGACGCGGTGGATATAAAACTTGGCAGCCCTTCTGTATCTCTATATATTTATTTATATAGAAGGATCGAAGGACGCACGGTGGGTCCTTTGCGCCGCGGGTGGCCAACAGGCTCGTAAACACCAAACCTAATAAGCACAATAGCAAACTATAATAATAAAAATGATAATAATAACAATAGCTCAATGATATTATTATACATGGCGCGAAGGGTCTTTCCGGTGTGCATCTGTGTGATGCAACGAGATTATCAAACAGATAGTTGACTCGTCTTTGGTTTCGATTATTTCGGATGCGGTCGAAGAACCATTGTTCGCATTGCGTACGCTCAAACGTATAGATATACAAGTGCGTGTGCTCGGTGAATATGGATGATGAAGGGATCGAGGCCAAAGGGCCAACCACGATCTCCAGGGCCTCCACGTGTCCATGGGGCCCATTACCACCTATGGTGCCGATTTATTCTCCCCAAAACGCCTTTCCGCGAGCGTATAAAATTATTAATCATCCCCCTACTCTGTCTATCTCTATATTTTTATAAATTGTTACGTCTTTCACCGTTTTAATCGCTCACTTTCAAAAGAGCCATGAATGGACGAAGGTTTAGCCAAAAATTTGGCAGCGTGTTTCGGTCAGCCCTGAGAAATCATGAAACGAATGAAAATTGTCTCGAGAGCAACGAAAATAAACTAATTTAAAAAAATGAAACTATAACCGGAAGTTCTCGAGTGACAAATTTCGGATATTTGCCCATGCATGCGTTGGCAAGAAAACGATTTTTAGTAGCTTTTTGGATTGCAGAGTAAAGCGAAAGATGGAATCGAGCGAGAGGACCAGGAAATGGAAAAATGAAAGGTCGAGACCCTGCATATTATATACTTGCCGAATCAGATTGTGGTCGTGCATGTGACTTTGTTTCGTAACAAAGAATAAGAAGACCGAGGGGTCACAGCACGAACACTTTGCGTCCCATATTAAAGGCATTATGTGAACCTTAAGGTATCCAACTGCGAATCCGTCGACACTGGTCGTGTGGCGAACGTAACAGATTTCGATCGTTCAATTTGAATAACTTTCCCATGGGACCCTGCTACGAAGCCACCATAATTTTGGACAATTGACATTTTCCCAGCCAAAGAAATCGAAAACGATATCGTTTTTCTATTTTAACCCAAAATAATTGTGAAACTTCTTTCATAGGCCACGAAATTTTTGAAGAAACTAGAGCCGCATGTTTTTAGTCGTTATCGTTTGCGGAAATTTCGTCAATCCCATTGACAGTTTCGTCGTCGTCGAGTTAAATTCGTATGTGAAGAAAACAAATTGCGCCACACACGTCGATCACGCACGATGAATTATCACGCAGTCACGTTCGAGTGAAGGAGAAAAAAAAGAGAAAAAAATGAACGTGAAGGAGTTTGTAGTTTTTCTTTTCTCAAATCCCGTGGACATTTTTTGAGAATTTAGAGAATAGAAGGAGGAAGAAGAAATCGTGTGAGGTGTATCACGGTCACTTGTCGCTCCTATTGTATGTGAAATCGACCGCAACAACGAGAACGCGAGGGAGAAATAGAAGAAGGAAAGAAAGGCAAGTATGAGGGCGGAAAGCCACAGAATCAAGTTCTTTTCGTGAAAAACTACGAGAGGAAGAATGAGGGGCAAGAAGAAGGGGAATGAAAAAAACATTTCGAGGCATTTTTTCTCTCCTACTGTTCAATCACACATGTCACACGCTATTTATCGCATATCGAGAGCGTGTATTTTCACATTTTCTAATTTATTGACGTCGCATTGTCCTCCCTCCCTTTTCGTATAATATTTTTTATATACAATGCCTCAAGAGTACGCGAATGCAGACCGCACACCACGATCCACGATTCGAGAACCATCGTTTTTTATGAACTCTCCCACGTCATTCATTATTATGAACTGCATTGCCTTTTTTAAATTTATCTTTATTATTCTGCTCCGCATCTTTCCACAATAAAATCATCTCGCATTCTGCATCTCGCACCAGATTCTATTTTTTTTTTCCCATGCACTTCAACTCACTAAATCTTTCTACCAAACTACAAAAATCTTCTCAGCTTTCGATCGAGAATGCAGTTTTTCATTTCTCACAAATACAAATTTTACTCAGTTCTGTATAAGTTTAAGCCAATGACCCACAAAATGTAACAATTTTTGTTTACCTCAACGTTTATATCCAGGACGTGAGGCCCTGAATACATTTACAGTAGGAATTCGATGTTTTTTAAATATTTTCATTCACCGAATCTTTATTTTTTAAATCCTTCAATAATCGATCACGTGTCACAGTTATATACGAGCAACTTCAAAGAATTAGTAAACAAATTTTCAAAAACATCTGCAATTTCGACAAATGAATGACCGCGATATTCCCGTAATTTGGTATTCGGAAACTTGCACAATTACACGGAGAGAATATTATATCAAAATTTACTATGTTATTATAGTTCCCTGGTACCAAGTCATCGCTCTGAGAAATTTAAACAAAAACATAGTAATTTTTCAGTCTTTTTCGATCGAAATCGCGAAAATTATGACATTTCTCGCTCTTTTTTAGATGAAAATTTACCATGTTTTTGGTAAAATTCCTCAGAGGGACGACTTGGTACCCGGCAACTATAAAATCACATTAAATTTTGATGTAAAATTCTCTCCGAGTATTTATAGTGACTGTGCAATGATTTTTAACAACGATATTATATTTTCCGTTTTTAGAAAAAATGAAAATAAAAAAATGATGAAAAATTGACGGATACCATCGATTTTTCATTTATTTATTAATTGAAACGACATTTTCAGCAGTAAGTGTCAAAGCTACTGCGAAAGGATTGAAGTATATTCTTCATTTTCGAAATGTTGTTTGGAACTTTTCTGTCGGTTTTCACCGTTGGATCAATGATCCATGAAAAATGACTCGACAAAAAAATCGTCGTATTTAAAAATACTATTACACGATAAAAACGACGAGTGATGAATGAAATTATGAATGAAGTTGGGAAACTTGGTTCGGTGTAGTAGCCACCGGTCACTCTCGTGATAATTTGCCATGGAAATGAAAGACGGTGTCGCTTCCAAGTATCGAAAGGTTGCGTTGAAAAAGCTTCGGGGCCGAAATCCCTATGGACGTATTGATACCAAGGTAATTACAGGAGTGACTGGTGACAAAACCCGATACACGTCTCTCGAGAGTATGAGCCCGAGGAGTCAGGTAATGGGAAAATTCCATCAATTGTCGAAACTCGGTTACAATGGCTCTTGGTTCATTCAAGGGTCCAGACGTTGAGGAAGATGGAAATAGTGAGAAGGTATAAGTGGGAGGGTCAAGAGACGTTTCATTGAGCTTCTTGGGCCGTTGCGAAGCAATTTTCCAATGTATCAATGGCCTCTTGGACCATTCGGAATTCCATGCATTTCGAGAATCGTTGAAAAATGAATGAACTCTCTTAAAATGACTCTCTCGAAACGTGAATTTTAAGCAAGTCTACAATCGCTTTTAAAAACTTCGTGTCATGTTAATTTTTGCTAAATTTTACTACGAAAGTCGAAATTTCTGTTTCTTTCGTGGATTGAAAAAATGTTCAATTCCCTTGGCACGTCAAAAAATGCTGGACGATCGATTAAAACTTCTCTTTATTGGACAATTAAAAATTTTATATGGCCTAAAAAAGTTTGAAGACTTCCCCATGAATCGTATAGTTTCTGAGCCAGAAACACTTTGGCCAGCGATCGAACAGAAAACGATGGGGAAAATTCCTTCACTTTTTCTTCTTTTTTTTCTTTTTTGATTTCTCTGGTTTTTTCGCCGTTTTGATGAGCTCGACCGGTGGCGGGTTCGGCTCACTCGGAGGCGGAGCTGGCGGCTTCAGAGTTTCAGATTTGCGGGTTAAGGGCGGCCGCTGAGAAACCGGCCGGGGTGTCGGTGGTTTCGGTGTCCTCAGCTCCAGCTCGATATTCCGTTTCCTCTGGCCTGGCGGTGCACTTTTCTTGTTTATACGCAACAAGTATATGTTTTGATTACCATCGGTTATATGATCGCTGTTGACTTCTTGAGAATGCGATGGATCGGCCAATGACGGATGAACCAGGATCGTTCGGTTCTGATCGTTCAAGTCTTTTCCAGTTTTCGTGCCTGCCAACTGCGACAATTATCGAAAGATCAGAATTCTTCGGAATGAGAATTGGCTCTTTATTTTATTTTTAGGATAAAAATTAGCTCGGGTACTTTGCATGAAATACTTATGTTGAAATTCTATTATAGTTGCGACTATACGAGCATGTGAAGACGTCAAAACGTCGAGTCTTTAAAATTAATGGTCCAATAAATTGTCAGGGTGATTCAAAGCTCCGGCCAACATCAAAAACTTGATACAAAGTTTGCAATTCTGTTTAAATGTGAACCGAGACCAACAATGTTAATTTTTTGACCCCAGATGCGCGCTGCGGCGTCCCATGAATCGACATGCACCCTCAACAATTTTTCAACAACACTTTCTGTTACGAACGTCGTAATTTTTCCCTGAAAGACTTTCGAGCGCGAATGATTCGTTTTTCTGATTAGTCGGAGTTTGGCGTATCGATTTCGCTACAATCAAACTCTCGTACAGTGAGGAATTAGAGTACCCAAAATTCTAGTGTGTGAAATTTTGTTTGCTTTAAGAAATACTTGATAAGCGAAGGCTTCGGGTTTGTAGTTCGGGTCATCCTTGCCGACGAGAGTTCTCGAGCGAATTCTGAACAAGATTTGATTGTTGTCACCGGCGTTGACAATTTTTGGTCCTTGGCTATTCGAGGGTCTGCGGATTTCTGGGATCGCGCAATCGCAAGGAGGATCCCACGCTCCAGCTTTGCGCTTGGACGATTTGTTCTTGTCTTTTTCGACGCGTATGATCAATTGGTTGCCGATCATTTCGGCACCGATCTCTTGGTAATACTTGGGCGAGTCGGTGAGCTCTTTTTCCGATTGTTTCGCCGAAAGGTCCGACGCGATCGGCAATTTCGGAAGATCCATTGGTCGGCATCCGCAGGCTTCTTTGCTCAATGGTTACGAAAGCATGCATGAGAATTCAAACTCTCGCTACGCTTCAAATTGCACTCGGATGAGCAACTCGAAGCGCAACTCGGACTGCGATCTACAAACTAATAATTCAGCTCATAAAAATAATTCTTAATCTAATTTTCCACGTACTTTGCGCTCCGCCGTGTTTTTCCATTTTTATAAGATGCTAATTGCACTCTGCGAATTTAAGTGAAAAACCAAGAAATCCGAAATTGTCAATTGAGAGGAAAGTGTCTGCGATGGAAAAAGCGAAATCGTACTCTAATGTTTATCGAAGAAGATCGAGAGTTTGGTGTGTAGATGAAATGAATGTCGAACAGCTTCGTGGCAATTCCCATAACCCCAAAAACCGTTTCGGCCTTCAAACTTTACACGTGACAAATTTCCCGTTAAAATTCCAATCTCAATGACAGGACAGCGATGATTATCGCGACTCGCAAATGTGGCTGTGCACTAAAGAACGCGCGATCGGAGGTTAAAAAATCGTCGAGCAAAGAAGAATATCACGATGAAAATTTATTCGCTTTCGATCAGAATTATCCGTCGTTGAAGGATCCACCTGTTCGGCAATGTTGCTGTTGCGGCGAGCCGGAAACACCGGCAACCGATCGCGAGAGATCGGTGAACGAAGCTCCGCCGAAAAAACCGCGAGAAAAAAGTGTTTCCCATATAACGAAATCGAAATTACCTTTCAAGGAGATCGAAGCGATAATAAATAACAATCGGATGGTGTTGAGAATCCAAAAAATCGCGGTTCAAGACGAATGGGACCCGCCCTGCGACTGCGATGATGAAAATTCTAAAGAAAACAATAGCTCGATGGATGGCGATGTTAGAAGCGAAAATTCTATGTCTTCCCGCCTTTACGGCGATAACGTTCTCTTCAGAAAGGTGGAAGACCATGTGAAACCGTCGGCGGTCCTCCGAGAGAATTTCCTTGACCCAGGAGGGACGCCTCGGCGTACGATCACCGTGGTTTCCCATCCGAACGAAGAAAAACCGCCTGCGATTTCTTCTGCTGGCCAGGAACCCGACAAGAGAGACAAGAAGGACAAAAAGGATAAAACAGACAAACCAAAAAGTCTTCCGAGGCCCATAGAACTGGAGGAAAATCCAAATTTATTCATCCTGAAAATCAGAAGGAAAAGCGACTGTGCGGAAGGCAGAGAAAACATCGATCTCGAATTCCGGACTCCTCGGCCTTGGTTACCGCAACCAAAAATCGTCAAAAGACCGAAACCACGACCAGTGATTAAGCAGCCGGTTCCCATCCCAGAAGAAAAAATCGAACCGGTAGCGAACGACCCAGTTCTGAAAAGGTCCTCGAAAGACAAGAAAGGAAAAAAAAAGAAAGGAGGAAAGAAAAAAAAGAAATAAAATGAAGTAATTCGTCGGGTGGTTACGTGAGAAAAACGATCATGTTCGTAGGAAAATCGGAAGTGAGTCTCTGCGTGTTACGACCAAGTGTGCAGAGAGAATCGATTCGCTGCTTCGGGAAACCTTTAATAAAGACCATCGGGGAAAAAAAACATAAAAAGATGAAGAAAAAATCATAACGATTTTCCCAACACGGTAGTTTCACGATCGCGTTTGATTCTTCGTAAAATTAGTCAATTAAAAACTCCATCAGAATTTATTGTTTTTTTTTAACCTCCACTAATTTAGAATGGAAAAGGAAAACGTCTGGAAAAGACGTCGGACCCTCGCTTTGCACCCCGAGGCTTAGGAATCAGGTCAATTGAGCTTAAGATCGGTTTCTCGTAGTTGAAAATGAAAAATCAATTTGTGCTCATTGTTGGCAAGGCTCAGCGAATCGGCTATTCATCGATTATAAAAAAGTAAACGCGGCGCGTTCATTTTTTTTCATTTGGATAGAAAAAAAAACCAGAGATTCGTGAAAACTGTTAAAAATGTGGGGCAGCTACTGCAAGATTGGGAAAAATCGACGTGGCGATGTTCCGTTTCGACAACAGGTGTGTAACGCGCCCCATGCTTGGGCGGAGTCATGGAGTCTCTTGGCAAATGCTTTTCATTGCTCGTTCGGTCACCCTCCGTTTAAGAAAAGATTCAATGAACCAGCTTCGAGTGATCCTTCAAACCACTTTTCGCTGCAAATTCTAGAAAAATTTCTTTCTCAACAAATTCCACAAATTTTGTAGTTTTGAAAAAAAAAATTTCGTGCCTCCAGCCTCATACCTATCTTGGCTATCCGATGCCGTATCGTAATTAACACCGAACCATTACTTTGGAAACATCCAATAAAATAGTGCGTCCATCAAACTTTCATGGTTTTTTGGAGTCGTTGATTACGATCTTGCGCTCGAAACTCAAAAATTCAAAATTTCAACGTCTTTATTTTTTAAAACAAAAACCGTCCGACAAAATTTTTTGTAAAAATTCTGTAAAATTCTTCGAAGTATGTGACGTCCGTAAAAAAATTGACATTGCGATGCTCGTGGTACTTTGGAGGAAAATAATTTTATTCTAAAAAGGTACAAAATTGGCTGTTTTATTAATTTGATGCAATTTATCAATTAAAAAGTAATTGCTGCTTCAATTTTTTTTGCATACCTGAAAGAGCTGATCAATCAGATGATTTGATAAATAATTCTGTCTAGCAGTTCAATTCAGTTCAGCAAATTTACCGTTTTTTGCACACGAACCAGCCAAACGTTTCTGTTCCATATAAAAAATCGTTTTAAACCTCGAAAAAAAATGAATTCGACAGATTTTCAGAGTAGACACATCGAGTGAATTATTGTGAGTGAAAAATGATTATCACATCGCGCCATGGACGATCGACTCTTCATACTCGAAGTACAAAGACTTGTGACAAAAAAAATAGGGTTTTTGACTCGTATATACTTTTCTATGAAAATTTTCGGAGCTCCACCTCTTTCGTAAGAAAAAAAGTGCGTTCGTGCTCCCGATGATCCTGAAATGCAGTCATTGTGGGCTCTCGATGGAGGTATACGCGTGCAAATGTGTGGAAACGCTAAATACTTCGAGGCCATATAATAGCCGCACATTCCTTTGGAAAGCTAAGGAAAGAAAAATGAAATTCATCAAGGAAAAGCAGAGTGTTTGCCTTTTCCAGATCGTTCTCACGAGCTCGAACTTTTCTTACACACGTAAAATACGTAGTCACAGATATTGCGACGTCCTGCAAATAAAATGCCGTTCTGCCCGCAGCACTGCGTGATGGAAAACGCAAACTACGCCCTTTTGAGTGTCAGCAGTGAAAACGTTCCTCTGTATAGAGATTTACGCGTTACTACAGAGCTCGCAAGGAGTCAGGTGTTCTTCTCAATGCGGTGCGATCCTCTCTCGTTTCATTCATTCTTCTTCACAGCCACCCGCCCACTACGAGCCCATTTTTGAGGTAAGAATGAAACAGCCCTGTAAGGTTGTCACGATCAACAGAAAAAAGTCAAAGAAAAAGAAACGATTCGACAATAAAGTGCACACAATTTATAAGTGTCCGAAGAAAAGTGGAGTTTTGTGGGCCTGAAGTCACAGTGCACTTTGTGACTTGATGCATCGATGTATCGATTTCATATCACGGATATTTTTTTCAATTCTTTTTTTATTCGCGATTTGAATTTTGAATTCTTGGAAGAAAAAAAATAGTAAATCTTCATTCACGGAGAAAACGAATTCGTTTTGTTTAGTAAGAAATAAAATGTTTTGGGAAAATGTTCTATACGAAGGTTTAGAAGCAAAAGAATCGTAGCACCAATTGCAAAAGAGCATAGTATTTTTCAACACTTACGATTTTTCTTAGCATGAATTATAAACGCTTCTATATGAATAAGAAACAGTAATGCGCGCAACAATGAATTTCAGGTTTGCTTTCATCAACAATTTACTATGTCAGATAAGAATTCAGTTATGAGTGAGAATATCTCAAATTTTAAACGTCGACATAGTAAAATTCTATTATCCCAATATGAATATATATCGAACATGTGTGAAGTTTTATCACACGTATTGTTTTGTTTACCATGACCATTGCGAATTTCTTCAATTGCTATGCTAAATTGTAAAATCGGTTTTAATCTGATGATCACGTTTTACATATGCTGTTTAGAACGATTTGTCGAACTGCCATCCGAGATATTGCTGTAATTTCCGAACTGTCCTCAAAATACTATAATTTTCGACAATAAGTAACTGGATTCCTAGTATATTTCGTAATAATTTTCGACTTCGTTTTCTCCGTGTTGTTTTAAAAGTCTCAATGGATTAATCAATTTAATTTCCATTAATTGATCATTTCTCTACAAAAAAATTAATCACTTTACTTTAGACTTACTTCAGATTTTTCCCCGATGTTTCGGCAGTATTTATTCTCACTGGTTGATTTTCCAATTCAAGTACCGCCTGCTTTTTCGTACGTACGACGAGAGATAAGAAAAACCGTTGAAATTATCTACTCATTACGCAAGAGTGCAGCTCGACTCGTGAAACGGAGGAAAAAATGGTTAAAAAAAATTATTCCTACCAACGAATTATCCTTTTCGAAGAACCTCATCAATGGATTCTCTCATTATCGAAACCTGCCCAAAAGCTTCATGCTTCTCGGACGTCTAAAGTTTTTCATGTCCATCGTTCGAGCGACTTCGAACAACTGTTGAAGCTCCGCGAGCCATCAAGGAAAATAGTTGCCGGGTGTTCGGTGAGAAATTAACCGACATTGTCACGTCACTTGATCTTTATTCACTGTTGAGTCTAACTTCGCTTATCAAGAAACGGGACGTGCAGAAAGGGGAGAGACGAAACTAACTCGCGACGACTAAAACCCACTCGCAATGACAGTAAAAATTCAAATCTATTAGAAAACAATAAATCTTTGAAATTTCTTACTTCTCAAATATAATTCTAGGCCGTGTAAAAAAAAATGCCTAAAAAACGTCGAAGCGAACGCCAAATTCGACCCGAGAAACGAATAATTGTATTAAAATGGATGAATTTTTCTTCGATTGGTAAAAAGTCATGCCCGATAAGAGCTCATGAAGAATTTAAAATTCAATTTGAAAAGAAAAAACAAGAAATTTACAGACTGAAAAACCGACTTTTAACGATTTTTCGTCCAAAAATACGAGAAATATTTTTTATTAATTTAAAAAAATGACAATAAATATTTTTTCGTGTTTTGTTCTCGCGTTTGTTACACATCTGAAATTTTTAACGTACCGCGTTAGGATATCCAAGTTTTGCATATTGTGGGTGACGTCCCTTCCAGTTAACGCAATTAATCCGTCAGACGAGAATTCCTGGGCTTATTTCCACTCAATTCCTTGTACCGTGTCCACTTAATTCTTTGTGTGTTTCAAATTGTTTTCCAAATTGTGTTTTTATGTTATTTTTGGTGACAAACTGCGTTCTTACGTTTGAATAAACGGAAATTTGTTATAGCTAACGAGTTTCCTCTTTCGTTACAATATTTCCACTGCCATCAGGCAACTCATGCAACCAACGAAACGCCGAAGAACCACTCGAAGCAATGTTTTTTTTTTTTATTCATTATCGCAAAACGAGAGAAGTCACGAACATTCGTCGGAAAAACCGCGCCGTTATTAATTTGTAATAGCGTTGATTGACGTCCACGTGCTTCCCGATATTCAAAAAGAAATTATTAGTGATTTCTCTTGTTAACGGATTATTGTTTAATTGGTAATTGGTCCGCATTCCGCAAATATAAGGAAGAAATATTGAAAAATCATTGATTGAGTGTTTTTTGAAAGTTTCTTAAAAGTCTTCGACTTGATACTCTGAAAAATTCGACACATTTTGGAATCGTATTTTTCCTCCTCCAAATTGGTTCCCTGGAGATTTCGTCCGAGAGTCATGAAAAACTTTATTTTTCAATTCCAAATTTAGGATTGAAATTTCTCTCTGAATTGCGAAGGAGAAATGTCGGTTTTTATTTCGAACCAACTAACAATTGAAACGATTTCGTGAAAATCGATTTTCAGGCTCGAATTCTATTCAATTATTTTCCATACATTTGATTTCAATATGAAGAGCTCGGTTGAGTCCAAATCAACGTAATAAAATCTTATCGGTATTGTAAAGAGCAAAAGTTCGAATAAGTTGAATTCGAATTTAAAATGAATAGAAAATTATTCGATTAATGAGCCCAAGAAACAAAAGTGGCAGCTCTGCGCGGGCATTCGCAAACGTCGCGTTAAAGAAACGCTCCGCATGTTCCTGTATTTGAAATACGCCATTGAATATTCATTGAGACGAGTTATACAAATAAAAAAAATTGAAAATGTCAAAAAGCTGATAGATTGCTAAGATCTGTGTCGATATTATTTAAACAAGTTTCGTCTTCCTCATTTCGTTGCGATGCAAACGCAAATTCATATAAAGTTATTTGTACTGTCGTTAAATTCGCTCCACAAATTATTGGTGAGAGGATCAAATCGATCATGAAGAAGCAATAAATGAAAGTTTGCCCCGTATATATTTTCGATAGCGCAAGAACGGACGAGAGTTTTTTTACGTATGACTTTTCATGCGAAACATTTTTTCACGAAAAAAACTGTCTACAGCAGGTTTTTTGTTGATGAACAATGTTAATCGTCGTGCACGTAACGTTGTTCACGACGCGTTTGATTGTTCCTCGTCTTACCGAGTCTGGCACGTGAACGCGTAGCGTTTATGCAATTGCGTAATCATTTGTAATTATACAATTATCATGAAGGTGATTATTGCAATCAAATATGACGAATAGTCCGGCAAAAAAATTTCGTCGCAATAACCAAATATTTTTGTCGTGTAATCGAACGATTAAAAACACGACTGAATACTTTGCGGGAATCACTAAATCGCCAATTTTTTAAATTACGAATTTAATTACACCAAAATTAAAATCAGACTGTTTTTTTTTCTTTCTACATATATGCACAAAGTATTTAGCGTATTTAGGAAGTGAAAAAATTAGCGATCGAGTTTTGCGACGACATGATTGGAACGACGCGTCAAGTTGAGCGTTTCGTTTAAAAAATTGAGTACTCTGCGACGTAGCAGCGAATTAAGTGTGGGACATGGCCTAAGGAAAATGTGCAACTCTGTAATTTGAATAAATATTTTTTTTGATAACGAAAATGGAGTATTTTTTCTGGTGAATGAAATATATGTTGATTTAATTCGGCGTAGCGTGATAATAAACTCTTCCGCGATAGAGCTCGTACGTCAAACACGAGCGATCGCAGACTATCTATTCAAATTTTTTTCGCATATTACGATAGTCTACTTATTTTCAAAATAAAATGAAAACAACTTGTTTTTCGAGCTGCTCAAAACTCATGGCGTATATATCTTTGGCCCCATTCTTCCGGATGATCGTTGCTTCTTTTTGATCGTGTGAATTATTACGCGCGATATCGAAAGGCGATTCGAACAGGTGTTCTGAAAAACGACTTCGTAGAGTCCTCTATTATAGTTGACATTTGCTATCGAGTTCAAGCTTCTTTTGAAGAATTGCCAAACAATCATTTCGATGAAAAATGTCATGGGATATCAATCCCTTTTCTGGCCCATTGACACCTTTTAATTTACAACAACGACGAAAATATTTTCTGACAACGACTATTACGAAGGTTCATATAGAAATAAATCATTTTAGTTGCCCATTTTCATATCGTTTCTATTTTTCATTGTAATCGCAATACCGAATCGAACGATACTCCTCAGGTATATATGCTCGTCGATCAAGCGTTTATTCTCACAGTTCACTTCCCACCCACTGGATCAAGACTTCTGAGCACCTGACGATTCCATTCGGTTCAGCGAAAAACGTCAAAATGGCTATCAGTCTATACACTTTTATTTTCGCTGTGACACTAGCAGTTCTCGCTGAGGCCCGAACCGCCAAGTACTGCAACGTCGCAACATGCGGAACATCAACACATACGACGTGTTTGTACTCGGTGAGAATACAAATTTTTACTTTCGTTGATTTGGCTAAAAATCTTGGAAAAAAAACAAATCTCTCAAAAAAGTCTCTTTGACAAATTCTAAAAAGTTTAAAATTTCGGTGACCGCGTAGCCTGAGAAAATATTTTGTGAAATTTGTTTTTGAAAATGTCTCGTGCACAGGAAAAACCCAGCAATACATGCGGCCAGGTCGTCGTGACTGGTTTGACTCCAGCCCAAATTAAGGAGATCGTCGATGTTCACAATTCGTTCAGGAAAAAAGTTGCAAATGGTTTGGAAAAGAGAGGTAATCCGGGACCCCAGCCAGGATCGAGGAACATTGGACCATTGGTAAATAAATGAATAAACGAAAAATGATCTATAAAAATTAAATCACTCTGGAAAAAAATTGTTTCATCAACGAAAATCACAATTTTTCATTCTTGAACTCTTTTTCCATAGACCTGGTCCCAGGATATTGCGGACATTGCTCAAGTTTGGGCCAATCAGTGTCAATTCGGACACGACGCTTGCAGAGATCTCCGTAAGTTGTAATCATCGTCACAGACAATGATTTTCGATGTTTTTAAAATTCACTCCAAGCCAAAAATAATGTTTTTTTTCTTTGTACAGCGCAATCGCAAGTTGGACAAAACGTCGCGATCTCTCAAGTTTACGGACAGGAATCGAAATCCCTTACTGAGATGATTAGCGGTTGGTACAATGAAGTGAAGGACTTCAACAAAAACATGGTCTCCAATTTCCAGTGAGTTTAAAACGTTTATAATTAATGATGATAATTAATGATTATTTTAATTGTGACTGAAAAAAAACAATTTTCTTGCATTTCGAGTGGAAAATTTCGGAGAAAAATGAAGAATTCAAATGTCAGAAATTTGGGAGCTCATCAATTTTCGAATTTTAAGTTGCATTGAGCTTTTTTTTTAATTTTGTCATGGATTGGGTGATTAATTTCTACCACTTTGCAGAAGTGTCGGTGGACCCATGATTGGTCACTACACCCAATTGGTATGGGGTAATACGAAGCGTGTGGGCTGTGGTTTCATCAGATACAAAAACGACGGACCATGGGTCTCGTCCTACCTCGTGTGCAACTACGATCCCACCGGAAACTGGATCGGCCAACCCATCTACTAGAAAACTCTTGGTAGACGAAAAATTCACGGTTGAAAATCGAGCCTGCAAAACGCTCCGTTTGACCAACGACTCTCGGCACTGACTATTCAAATCAGCATCATTTTTTTCCTCGACTTTTTGTAGCCATCGTTTCTGAACTGGATTATTTGAAAGTCCACTGTTAGAATTTTTATCGTAATAAAGCATCGTAAAATACGATCGACGTTTTTATTAGCCCATTATTTTGGACTTTTCGTAAATCGACGCAGACCTCAATATTTTTCCGATCCTTATGAGCTCTCTGGCTCCTTGAAACTTCAATTCAAACGCCTCGTGGAATAACGACGGTGTAATGGTTCAAGATCAAGCGCAAAACCGTCGATTCCCAACATTTGGTTTCAGCTTCACAATCGAGTCTCATTAGCAATTGACAAAAAAAATCGCTGCCCCTATCGAGAATGCACGATTGACGATAATTGCATCGAACTAATTTGCACGTTCGAGTGACTTCATTTTTTCTCTTTATTACCCGAATACTTAATTTTTATTCGAATACAATTTGATAATTCCGATGCGGATTAGAATTTTTCCAAGTATTTTGATTGGTTCTTCTACTTTATGTCAAATCATTGATCAAATTCGAAAAATGTAAATTATTACGAGATGCAAAACGTTTTTTTGTGAAATGTTGTAATTGGCAGGCTTTTCAAATTTTATGAGAAAGGCAAAGCTTCACCGAAATTGAGACATCAAAGTCGAAGATTTCCGTCAACACACACGTGACACTGGAAATAAAATAGCGAAAGTCTAGACATTAAGTGTTTTGTGTACGTGTGCGAGTAAAAGAGTCCAGATAAAAAGTATAGACGAAAATAGAGAATGAAAAGTCGCTATTGTTGGCTCTTCGTTGGGAAATTTGGAATTTCTCTCTCCGTCAGACGACGATGTAAGCAGACTCGGCTTTTCTCTCGAAAATTGGATCACGCCATTGTGACCCGATCATTCGACCCTCGTGAGCTAGAAACGAGCCAACGAAACTTGCACTTCCGACGACACTCACTTTTACCGTTCTCGTCGAATAAATCGTTTAGTACCGTTTAGGCTAGACGTTATTTATGACTTTTCGTGATGGGGGCTCTACTCGACTTCCAGGCACGTTATACGACGTCATTATTCGAATCCTCAAAATAAATGTATCTTCCGAAATATCGGAATCATTGACAAGCTGGTGAAAGAATCGCTAAAACTTTGTGAAACTCATTTTTTTCCAAATATTGACACAATTTTGTAAGAAAAAAAAAATTCACTGATTCATTCGGCGATGATTCTTCTTTTTCATTTCTCAAGTTCCTGGCACACGGAAACGATTTTTTCTCGAGAGATTCCGATTGGCATTTGAATTTATTTGTTTTTTATTCCATTTTTGTTTTTCGATTACAAGATTTCGCATTTTCGGTTTGGAATCCATGAAATTATTCAATAGTCATGCACAAATGCTGGCGCAAAATAATTCTCTAATCACGGGAATGATGTTTAATTTCCACGGTGGGCTATTGCTTAAGGATTAACGATGAAAATCGTTTTCACAGTTTCCTAGTCGAGGAATTCGGAATTTTTGAGAAAAAAAAAGAAAAAAATCGATGGGTGCATAGAAAATGTAAAAAAATTATTGACGACGCGTGCACTCAGAGAAATTTTTGGTTCCGACTACCATATTTGGGGACAATTATACAATTATACTATTATACAAATACAATTATAATATAATCAACTATAAAATAGTTGTCCTGATAATTTTTTATGGTAAATTTCACCACAGAGCGTCTAATAATACGTGTATTGTATCAAGAACCAGTGTCTTTTCTCGCAGTGTGGATGCTGCGTGCGTGAATGTGAAAAAACGTAGATGGAAGTTTACGTGGAACCGGGAATATGGTATGAAAGTGGGAAATACTTCGTGCAAAGCTGGAAGGAAAGGACTGGGGGGTCGAGAAGAAGTCCCAGATGATTCGAGGCCCCAGGACAGGAGAATGATTTCCAAAGGTGAAGGAGGATGCTGGACGATCGCAATCGCGGGTATTGAGAATGGGATCGGGATGAAGGAAGCGAGGGGGTGTATCGAGAGTGGAATAAAAATGTCGACTGGCCCGCTCCTGAGGAAAAGGAGGGAAGGAGGAAGAAGGTTAAAGAAAAGAATTGGCTGCGGGTGGGCCTGTTACGATAAATGTTTGCCCACGTCATTGTTGCGCATCTCTCGGTGTGACACTCGACGTCACAACCATTTTTAAAAAGTGTTTAGGCCCTCTAATAGAGCTCGGCGGGAGCGAAGAAGAAAGAAAGGAGCGAAAAGAGGGAGAATCGAAGCAAAAAGAAGTATCGACAAGACGTAAAAGCCAGGAGAAAAAAAAAACGTATTGCCTCTGATTTCCTCAGGGCGTAAACGCGACGTAAAAGAGACACATCTCCGTGTCTCATCTCATTCATGTCGAAAATGCCCACCGGGGGCTACTACCGGACAACCAGGACCCACGTTGCGACCAACTTTGTCCTTTGATACTCGCTCACAGTTATTTTCATAGACGCACATACAAAAATCAATATATCAGAGAGTCCGTGCGCCCCGGGAGTTCTCATATAATTTCAACCATTTCTTCGCACCTTTATACATTATATATATATATATATATATATCTATTTTGTATGTACGACACTTTTCCAAATGTATCTCCGAAGGTGAAAAGCTGACAAAAAAAGTGCGGAAATTCGCGATCATCGGATGTGTATGCGACGAGAAGAAAAAAAATAACTTGCCATTGTCCGGGGCGATGCGGGAGGCACGTAATCCCGATTGATGCTTCGCAGCTCGAAGAAATATTGCGAAACAGCAGGTCGTACACACTTGGAGAGTTTTCTATCAATCACCGCTTTCCGGAAACAACTTTTTTCCATTCGAATTTGTCGTCATCAGCGCCCAGACCTTTAAAAAGGTTCGATCCAATCGATTCATTAATTAGATTTACATTTTATATAGAAACACCGCGTGCGTGTGTCGATCCGACGGATCTTCGGGTGCCGCATTCCAGCCGCAATGAATTTTACAGCTGCGGATCTTACGACCTCTAATTTTCTTTCCATGTCGGAGTCATCAATTACGATAATTGCAGAACAGAGAAAAACGAGACTCGTTGAATAGAACAAAATAATAAACATTCCGCGAAGTCATTACACGGCGTTTAGAGACTTGCTCCGCGAGTATCGTCAATTTGTTCCGTCATTCATCCAAATGTTACGTAATCAAATATTCAGATCACCACCGAGGCCTGTAATTGACACGTTTTTATTATCCGCTGAAAAAAAAACCTCGACAGAGTCGCCGAACAAATCCTCTGTCCTGGATTTTCTAATATTGACATCGAAGTATTTTAAATCGTGGATTAACACGCGTGTATTTCGAAATCCGAGTGGTGGCGAAGGGCCAATACAAGCGAAGAGCCTCCTTAAGCCTTCCCACCAACGTCAGAGTTAACAAAGTGTAATCCGTGTAAATAGGGGATGAAAAAATATCCGAGAGATTAGGAAAGTGCCCGTGTAATCCGGGAGTAAGCGACCGTTTAGGATCGGGCTGAGTGAGTTGTGGCGACATTTTTCGTAGTGCCACCGATACTCGAGTGCTCCGAGGAGCATGTACATCAAGAGTCATTGGAAAAAAGACACTTGGTCGCACCAAAAATGGTCAATGTTACGTCCTTCTGTGACTATCCACCGTGAGCCATGGGCTACAGAGACATAAAGAGTCCAAAATGTTCGTGCTGGTAGCCATAACGATGACGTTAGCGGAAGAAGAGAATAGCAGGAGAGGGGAGACAGTTAGGGCAAACGGGAAGAATCGAAGAGGGTCGTCCGCGGGGAGAATACGAACAAGTGGGCAAAAAGGAGAAAGAGAGGGAAAAAGTTTGCCTTCTCTCGCAATAACTATGCCTTGGGGTTAACTGTCATATATCTGTAGGACCGTAGGGGGGTGTCAGCGAGAACTCGAACGAATGTCCCAGCAGGGTTGCCAGGCATCTTCCTTTCACTACCCTAAGCCAACAATGAGAGTGTGAGAATCTTCTTATAATCCTGTCACATATATAACATATACATGTATGTATATATATATATATATATTTATGTTTATACGTACTCGATATCAATAACCACGAGAAAACATGAAATTTGGAAAATTCATCGTGACGAAACATTTTCCATCCTTGCCATTTAAACTCGAAACTTCGATTTTTTTTTTCATTCCATTTCTTTTTTACTGGTAAATATGCACAGACGAAGCGATGGGGATGAAAAAAAATGTTCAACTGTTTAATTCGTGCATTTTTGAGTAATTAATTTTTGGACTTTGAGCGTGCGCAGACACGTATGGTCTTTTGATGATTCTTCGGTAACACGTTTGCTATAGATATAGTCGATCTAACGATATAGGAATTGGGGCTCTATACCATATCATTTTTTTCATCGTGATCGTCATATTTCGGGCTCGTATATTTATATAGACGAGTAGAAAACCCCTCGACAACTCTCTGAGGGCGGCCTATGATGGGACACCGCAAAATCGACCATAACATTCATATGCAACCCCTGCGAACATCGACGCAGAAGTGAAAGAAGGCTGATGTGTGGAGAGCGAAAAAAAAACGATAGGGCTCTGCGGTAACCAACCATTCGACAGAGGGAAACTCGCACCCCTCTGCGTGCGTGTGTCGCGGCGTAATTGAAGAAAGGGCATCAAGTTGGGGGGACCCACCCTTTTGCACATGTATGCATTTATATGTGTGTATATCGCAGCTCCTAGGGGGAGGGGGTCGCTCAGTGTGACGCCATCTTAGATTTAATCGAGAGGAAAATGGAGACTCCTTCCTCCCTTTTTGCCATTGCTCTGCGGGCATGTAATTTTGCGAATCACTATATACATATTTATGTGCGATACTCACATTCGGAGAATGCACTATTTCCGTTCGAATTGGTCGACGTAATATGTATACAAATTGTTTGAGGAAATCGTACAATTTTATTCAATTATTTTTATTCATCACTAGCTTTAAAAAAAAAAGATTCTCACCAACGCATTCTCCGATGCAGTTTCATCTTGAATAAAAACGAGCACACGAAATATTTTCTTCCGCTGACGAAGTAATCGTGACTTTTCTCCAATATTTTTCAAGGCAAATTTTTGCCAGGGAAATTCAAAATGTAATATTTTCGCGGATACAGTTGGTTCGAGACATTTTTTCGTGTATTTGAGAATAATAAATTGAATTTTCCTTTGGGAAACCAAAATTTAATATTTTCGCGGATCAAGTTGGATCGAAACATTTTTTCGTACAGTTTTATCCACTTATTTTGATTGATGAGGAGCTTTAAAAAAAAAGATTATCACCAACGCACTCTCCGATGCAGTTTCATCTCGAATAGAAACGAGCACGAAATATTTTCTTCCGCTGACGAAGGAATCGTGACTTTTCTCCATTATTTTTCAAGGCGAATTTTTGCCAAGGTAAACCAAAATTCAATATTTTCGCGGAAAAAGTTGGATCGAGACATTTTTTCGTAAATTTGAGAATAAAAAATTGAATTTTCTTTTGGAAAACCTATGCGGAAAAAATGCCGAAGGAATTAACTTATTATTCGGTACGGAGAGGAATTGCGTAGGAAGAGAAATAAATATTTCGTGATTTTGATTGAAACAATAATTAGATAAATTTATTATCATCACATCACGTATAAAGATTATCTCGACAAGAGAGTAAAAAATATACAATATATATATATATATGTCTCTTAAATCTCTTCATATTTACAATTGCTTCGATAGCGAAATTGAGCTTCGTTACAATAAGGAAAGCAAGATCCCCCGAAGTTACTCGAGTCTTGAACGTCGTACAAAAAGACATGAAAATATTTACACAAAAATGGTAGAAACATTGGAATGTGATTTTTTAAAACAGACTGAGACGGATATTTTTCAACTATTTTTCGACCATTTTGTTGAGGTAGAAATAATTCCCGTTACAATGGATCGACGAATCAAAAACTGAATAAATAATCAATTATTTGCTCAATTTTAGCAACGTTGGAAAGCCAAGTTCCCATTTTTATAATTCCTTGCACACTCATTCATCTTGATCACGACGTTTGTCAATCTTTGTGAGACGGAAAGAAAAATCGTTATCGATTTTTCTCGATATATATAGTAAGTTACAATTTACGATCTTAAAATAATCCAAATCAATGAAATTCCTGGCTAAACCGGTCACTGGTTGGACGTTACATTCCCATGGATATAAAATCATCAATAATTTAGGTGAGTCGTTTCTCGCACGAGCTCCAAGAGGAATAAATAATCGGTAAAATGGGAAACTCAAATTTCCACCAGTGACCGATTTCGTCCGAAACGCCACACATATTTATAAATTTCGCCTTATAACCAACTTGCAAAATTATTCCGAGATACACACCGAATTATAGCAAATTACGTTCAATCCGATCGTTCTCAAAATATCCACATGACTATTACATTTCCACGTTCATTTATACAATACAAAGATAACTCGTGAACGGCGAGAAATCTTTCGCAATGATTTGTCGCAGTTGAGCAAAGTTTGGAAATTCAATGTTTCCTCCATCGTATAACACAAATTTATTGACTTTGAAAATTTTATCAAAAATATTGATGTGTCATAATCATCATTGCTTCGTGACAAATGCGAATTTATATTTTTCCATTTTTATAAAACGGTTGATATATCAAAGTCCTAGTCTTTCAAGCATCGAAAAGTGTTTGCTCGATATTTACATTAAACTTTATAGAAAAATACAGTTTCGTATATATTTTTCTTTCTCTTTTATATATAGACTTGATATTATTGTTGGGAAATTCTTTGATGGTCGCTTTTATCGTTAAGTTCGTAATCCGTTTACGGAATTCTTTGTGCATTTGTACAGATAGTTATTCTAATATATATATCTATGAGATTTCTCTCACTTGATTTACGTACAAACGGAATGGTGCCACGCAGGCACGGGCTGTCCCGACGGTAAGCACGTGTAATGGGCACCACCATATCCAAAAATGGTGCCAGCGAAAGGTTCCGGAATAGCGCGATTCTGATGCGTTCTCTGATGTTTTTTGAGATGATCTTTTCGCCCGAAAGATTTGCCGCACATGTTACAAGTGTGCGGCTTCAGGCCGGTGTGGATTTTCCGGTGCCTCGTCAGCTCTTCGTTCCTTGTGAACGCCTTGTTGCATTCATTCACCTCGCATTTGAACGGTCGTTCGCCTGTAAGCAAAAAATGAGGAAAATCGAGATAAGTCAAGTGTAACGGAGTCGGATGATCGGACTAGATTGAATTTCGCGCATATCTATGAATCATCGAACAACGAATGGGATTCTTATGGGACGTACCGGTGTGAATTCGAACGTGTCCCTTGAGTTGACCGTTGTTGCTGAATGCGACATCGCAATGTTCGCAACGGAACTTTTTAGGCCGGAGTTTCTTTTCTTGCTTAACAGCGATGTCCTGCTGATAAAGCTGCTCCACAGCGTCTTTCATATATTGTCCATAGTTTCCGAATGGTACGGAAACAAGACCCAAAGAAAGGTTCGCTTGATCGAGTTGGCTAAGATTGCTCAGCCAAAGGTCCATGTGCGGCGCGACATGTTTATACGGAGCAAAGAAACCAGCACTGGTCGGTGCAAAACCGAATCGCGACCTCATCTCCGCTGACATTGGATTCTCCCCCGGAGCGTTGATGCAGCACGGAACACCAGTGCTGTAGTAGCCGGTGGTTTCTGCGCTCAGATTTGCGTCAATGGTCCGATCCGAAAAAGAATTGCTTCCGGATGCGGAAGGCACGTGGCAACTTTTTTCGGATCCAGACAAGAAAAGTTTCCTTCTCGCCTTGCGGACCCTCTCGTGTGAGACGTAATCACTGCGCGCACAACAATCCAATTCGCTGCTTGCGCTCGAAGAAGAAGCAACACTGTCTGAATCTTCTCCGTCCGATCCGTGTTGCTTCGCACAGTTTCCAGACTTTTCATCTCTTGGTATTTGCTCCACTTCAGGGCGGATTATGTTGTTTATTAGGAATTTGGAGCTCGCTTGACGGTTCCATGGTCTGAAAAACCCTGCCTGATTGTATTCACCGACAATGTTTTCATTTGACCCTTCCATCGCGAAATCGACTGGTTTATCAAACCGATTCGTACGATTCGCTTGCTTTTAGTCCCAAATGAACGCGCACAATATCCACTATGTCGATGTCACTGAATATTCATTTCGGCACTGTGTGTAAAATTTGAAAACGAAAACTGTCTCAAAAGGCACAAATTTCAAGTTTTGGCAAAGGTTAGCGATCTCTGGAGTCTCGACTAACACTGTTGATTCCTCCGAACTCTCCACCGGTTTTATAGGGGACGCAGAGTTCAGTGAAAAGTCAAAAGGTAGGGGTTTTTGGGAAACACCCCTCGGTCCACGATTGGGAGATTTTCGACGCTCCGAACCCTCCGTGTACTATAGGGCCACTCTGAATACCCCCTCCCTTGCGCCCTCGTTCTCATTGACATCGAGAGTCTCGTAGCTTCTCCCTCTGCCTTTCTCACCCCTAATGCTTTTAGCAACAGTTCGTGCGGCAATGGTCGAATGGTTTGGGGTGGTGGAAGGCTCGAGGGAAGGCGGCGGTGGGTTTTTTCGTAGGCCCTGCTGAAGGCGCTACGTGCGTGTGCCCCATTCCGTATTTCTATTGTCATTTCAACAAAAACTCATACATACAGCAAGCATCCTACGTTTCAACGTATTACTATCACAAAATTACGTTATTCAGTATTCTTTGATCATTTTTTAATGAAATTTGACACCAAACTAAAAATATTCTCCGATGAAGAAAAATTTTCTGAAGTCAAAAATTCGTGATAATTATTTACCCATTTTTAACTTTTCCCATCTCAACATCCCATGTGAATTGGAGTCGCGTTTTGTTTACGAGTAGCAATAAAAAAATGTATATTTAGGATTATCCTCGAAAAATTTCGGTTCCATGGCCTTTCTGGCTGTTTGCAAAAAAATCCTAAATACTTTTTTTTTTTAACTCGATTTTTGCAACTTTTAAACGCAACGGACTTCAATTTACACGCGTTTAGATCGGGAAAATGAAAAATTGCGAATGGAATATCTCAAATTCTCATTTGTTCATACATAATTAGTAGTTTATGCAAAGTTTTAAAAGGACCTCAATTTAATTCGTTTTGGAATTCCTCATTCAGCCACTGGTTCAACTTTTTTGCCTTTTTTTTTCGATTCAATCATTTTTTACCCAAAGTTCAAAAAGATGCAGAATTCGTTGCGCATACACGGTGAAAATATTGCATTCGAAATTACTATGTTATTATAGTTCCCTGGTACCATGTCGTTCCTCTAAGAAATTTTAGTAAAAACATATGGTAAATTTTTATCTGAAAAAGGGCGAAAAATGTCATAATTTCCGCAATTTCGATAGAAAAAGAATGAAAAATTACTATGTGTTTGCATCAAATTTCTCAGAGGGACGACTTGGTACCATTCAGCAAAAGCATAGTAAATTTTCATCTGAAAAAGAGCGAAAAATGTCATAATCTCCGCGATTTCAATAAAAAAAGAATGAAAAATTCTTATGTTTTTGCTAAAATTTCTCAGAGGGACGACTTTTGGCACCATTTAGCAAAAGCATAGTAAATTTTCATCCAAAAAAAGGCGAAAAATGTCAAAATTTCCGCGATTTCGATAGAAAAAGAATGAAAAATTACTATGTTTTTGCTAAAATTTCTCAGAGGGACGACTTTTGGCACCATTTAGCAAAAGCATAGTAAATTTTCATCTAAAAAAAGGCGAAAAATGTCAAAATTTCCGCGATTTCGATAGAAAAAGAATGAAAAATTCTTATGTTTTTGCTAGAATTTCTCAGAGGGACAACTTGGTTACGAGGGAATTATAATAACATAGTAAATTTTGATGTAATATTCTCACCGTGTATTATAATTAGTCCAGATCGTTGCAGCTTATTTGGGTCCACGATGGCGAACACCGCGCGCCGCAAGGGTGCGATCGACGCTAGCAAGTCCGGCTGCTAAAGTCTCGACTATAGAGCTTCGTTCTTTTTTGTTGCACTTTCGCAGCGCAGTCGAGCGCCAAGGGGAGAGGAATATTAGAAAATTCGGGAAACAATGTCTCGGCGTAATATAATCAGACGCTCGTGGATAGCGTCGTGAAAAAAGAGTCGATCGCGGAGCATGAAAGATTGAGGAAAAGCCTATGGAATTAAAAGTTGGTCGATCGAAATGGCACGCGAACCGATACGATCGAAAAGAATGGTTGGTCCCTCGCTCATTCCCGGAGCGATTAAAGCATTCTGCATCAGTCGTTTCTCTAAACGAACAGCATGTACAAACTTGTGGAGCTTGAATGGGCTGCCTAGCCGCCAAAGCATCGCCACTCTAAACACAATGCCCAGAATTCGAGTGAATGGGATCCAGCTCGTTGAGAGCTTCGTGTCAGGCGCTCGTCTCTTGTATGTATAAAATGCCTCTATGACGCTATCTGCTCTGACACATATAGAAATATATATTCGTGTCTACGTGCACGCGTGTATACGTGCATTCAATTCAGAGGGTGCAACGCGGGGGTGGAGTCGTCCCAACCAGTTTTCCCTCTTCCTTTCTCTTCTCCTTTGCTATACGTCCTGCTACCAAACGCGCTGATTTATTGTAACACTTGGAGCGAAACTACCCTCTGCTCAAAACGAACGATCCGGACTCCTCTCAGGCTCGATATATATATGTATAATCATGGGATGCTGACTGCGAGCACCCAGCACCGTCCAGCAGCAGAAAATATCTTCGATTTTTGTCCCGAGCTACTCGATCTATGCTCGAGCTTACATACGGCTCGATTCCGTAACAACGCTCCTGTGTCCACCCTCTCAGCCCTGTCAAAACGAAACTCGAAAGTATCAAAAATTTCTGGGCCGACGTTTATAACGCTCGTTTTCCATCGGCACGTCTAGATTCGCACGGATAGATTTCCCGTGGCCATGGGAATCAAGATGCGCTGCAGACGATGCGGTTATGAATTTCCGGGTTCGCGATCTTAAGGAGGTTCCGTTAGTAGAGCGATAATTAGATTAAAATCTGAAAACGAAATATGTTGTTATTTAGGCAGCAAACTTTAATCTCTTTCAAAATTATCCTAGATCAACGAAGTTTTACTACGAATTTTCCAAGTCGAAAGTCACTTGATTTAACTTTGGCTTTACGCAAATTTCTTAGCCTTATGAAATCAGAAAAATATTTAAAATACTTCGCGATTAGATAAAACGCGTATTAAAATCTCAATTTTGAAAAAAAAAATCCAATAAAAAAAAAAGTGGGGTCAACGGATGTTTGGAAGATATTTTACTAGTTAAAATCGACCGAATGCTCGGAACATCTTATTGTTTAGGAGTTCGACAACGGATCGCTTGCTAAACGAAAAGCAGATCGTCATTTTTTCTTGGGCATTTAGGGACTTCCTTAAATTTACGTTTATTTACTAACGGCTGGCTAGATGGCATCGAACGCGATCAGGAACACAGAAACCTCGTCGTTGATGTAGTTGCAAAATCAACAATCATTTTTAATACTAATTCACCAAAATTCAGTAACTTCAAAAAATGTAAAACTTTTTTTTTGTGATAGAGTATCGAAATTATTGATGGGTTAAAATGAGTCTCGTAGCATGCTCCATAAAATATCCAACATTTTCGGACTATTTATCAATTTATGAGAAATTTTATGACCCTTTTCCATCAACATTTTGAGAACCGCTCATTCTTATTGTTTCGAAGACATTTTCGATGTAGCAATTTGTATTTTTCATTTCCATTTTCTTATATTTATGCCAAAGTTTTCAAAATGCACGCACTGTTGAAAAATCTTTTTATTTGTCTCTGTATTCACGAAGACTACTATGGATTGAAATATTTTACAACCCGCTACGTCTAAGCAAGTCTGAATCGCAAAGTACATTCTTGTGAGCGGTTCATTTAAATCGGCTCGGTGTTTCTCGAGCAGAAAAAGGTTTGGTGCTGGGTTTATGGCCACAAACCCGGTGCTAGTCCCCGAAAGGAAACAGCTTATCAATTATACCTCAATCGTCAGGATTAAAGCCTACAATTGTGGTGCAGGAAAAGGCGCCATGTGGCATAATCGTGACCCACACCGATTCACCTGTTGTTTTCCCACAAGGCGCAAAAAGGATTAGCCTTCTGTCTGACGTTTGCCCCTTTTTCAACAATAACTCTGACCGTCTTTAAATTGGTTAAGCGGCTTTCTTATGGGAATACACTGTTTGATGATTCATTTTTCTGGTCTTTCGGGGAAAACACGAGGACTGGAATGAAATTTATACGATCTCTCGTGACAGTCGATCGACGCAAACCGTCGTTCTCAATCCCCCGAGTGCCAACATTTTTAAAAACCATTTTTTTTCCCTCCCATGCAATAAACAATTTCACTTTGACGAGTTTTAAATTGTGGCAACGATCGACCAGCGCAGAATTTCTTGGCGTTGTTACTTACAATAAATATTATGCCAGCGTCTGTCAATAACGAAGAATCACTGACACACAAGAAAAAGAAAATAAAGAGCGATTTTCCCACGGAAACTATATCGTGAACGTAGCAAATTTGAATTTTTTCCCAAACTTGAGATTTCCATTTTTCAACCTGCTCCTCCGAAATTCAATGCGATTCTTTGCCACATTGGAAAAGGAAAATTCTCTAAAGATACTCGGGAAGACGCAAGATCCAACTAATGTCTCAAAGAATTTTCCTGTATTATTGCGGAATTCTGACCGATCGATGACACGCGCGTACAAAATTTTTTCTACCGTTTTCTCAATTTGTGTTACATCCCTTCGAAAAACGAAAGAAAGCTCTCTCTCTTTCTCTACTCCGTCTTTCTATTTCTGGCGCTGAATTTTGGTGATCTGTCTTGCTCAGAGTCTAAAGAAAAGTCACAACACGGACGCGGTAATCCAATAAATACACAAACCAAACTAAACTGTATCCATTTTCATCGGACTCTACACAAGCAAACATTCGACTCTTTGTTATTCAACAATGCAAAACTCTTGAGCGCCAAAAGTCAACATTCGAACAACGATTGACGAAAAAAAACAATCCAAAGAACAAGACTTTGGACGATCGAATTTGAACTCTCAATAAAATGAATAAAAACGAGGAAAATGTTGTAACGGGAACAGATTTTAGACAAACTTATGAAATAAATTATCATAATCATCGATGCAACCGTGGAAAACTGTCGATAACCGTTCAGAAGGCGTAAAAACGATCGATTTTGAAGAAAAAAAAAAAAATTAATCAACCGAGTTGCTCTGGAAACATGTTCGTGTTTTTTTTTTCGAGATCGAAAGTCAATGGAAATGACAGTTTGATGCGTTTTCACGGATCAAGGCCAAGCTGTCCACTCTGGAATGACGAATCGGTCGTACTTGAGCGTGGGGATTTACGCCATCGCGTCCCGTCGCATATATATCCCACTTTTTTTCTCTCTTTTATCAATACGATCCAATTTGTTGGGCGCGTATACTTTTTGCGTGAAATCCATGTTTTCGTAACCATTTCTGCGTGCACTCGCGCCTTTCTCTGCATTCGTACACAAAAGCGCTGCTGTTCCATCGAATCCCGAGATGTCCATCGAGATGATCGATCGCTCGAGTGCGAACCTCTTCATCGCGACTCTCTCGATCGTTTCCGGTGACCCTTCGACAATATCAACTCTCTCTACATTCAAGCTGCTGTCGGTTTCTACACTCTCTGCCTCAAAACTTCGCTTTTTCTAACCTTGACGAAAACTTAATTGTCCATGCTCGTTGAATCTTTGATAAGAGCCTATGGATGAGAGAAATTAATTAGTGAACGAAAAAAAAACTCTGCGATATCCTCACATCCAGAAATTGAATCACACACGGAGGGAATATTACATCAAAATTTACTATTTTATTTATCGAGTTCTCTGGGGTCAATTTTTATCTGAAGAACGGCGAAAAATGTCACAATTTCCGCGATTTCGATAGAAAAAGCATGAAAAATTACTATGTGTTTGCATAAAATTTCTCAGAGGGACGACGTTTGGTACCATTTAGCGAAAGCATAGTAAATTTTCATCTAAAAAAAGGCAAAAAATGTCAAAATTTCCGCGATTTCGATAGAAAAAGAATGAAAAATTACTATGTTTTTGCTAAACTTTCTCAGAGGGACGACTTTTGGTACCATTTAGCGAAAGCATAGTAAATTTTCATCTAAAAAAAGGCGAAAAATGTCAAAATTTCCGCGATTTCGATAGAAAAAGCATGAAAAATTACTATGTGTTTGCATAAAATTTCTCAGAGGAACGACTTTTGGTACCATTTAGCGAAAGCATAGTAAATTTTCATCTAAAAAAAGGCGAAAAATGTCAAAATTTCCGCGATTTCGATAGAAAAAGAATGAAAAATTACTATGTTTTTGCTAAAATTACTCATAGGGGGGACTTGGCACCATTTAGCAAAAGCATAGTAAATTTTCATCTGAAAAAGAGCGAAAAATGTGGTAATTTCCGCCAAAGAAAATTTTACCAAAAACAGTAATTTTTCATTCTTTTTCTATCGAAATCGCGGAAATTATGACATTTTTCGCCCTTTTTCAGATTTAAATTTACTATGTTTTTGCTCAAATTTCTGAGAGGGACGACTTGGTACCCGGCAACTATAAAATCACAGTAAATTTTGATGTAAAATTCTCTCCGTGTATCAAAGAGTTCAAAGAGTGCGTGGACCTTTAAAAATTTTCTAACGCACCGAGCTCTATATTAAAAAAAAAAATTGACCGTCATAATATTTCAACTTTTGCGAAATCTTTTCAGGCGAAAGTATTTGAAATTTTTATGGAATCGTTTTTCACGTCAATATTAAATTTTGATATTGTATTTTTTGTTTTTTGATTCCACTGCATGAAAATGTATCCGAACAACCAGAATGTAATGAATTATTTTATTCCCATTGGCTGCGATCGTTTGGTCCCGATTAAAATTTGAATCATCGGGACGGAGAGTGGACTTTTCGCATCGTGTGACTTGGATTTTTTGACCAGAGTTGAGGATGTGGCCTTTCCGTGGCAGGCAAACGCAGCGAGGGTAGGGAAGAGAAAATTCGACCCTTCCCCTTTACGTTCACAGCCCACGCCCCTCGAGCAAAGCCCTCCCGAATCGCACGATCCCCTTCGTCCACCATATACAGACAAGCAGCAGGGTACATTCCCCCTACTCGATTTTTTTTCCACACACACACACAAAAGCACATTTTCGTATGTGTGCGTATCTACAATGAATAAATATATAATATATAAGAACATCCCGCGTCGCAGGGGCATCTCGGGCATGCACGCATGTACCAAGTGAGAAAACTGCGCGAGCAATGCCAATTTTTCTAGGCGTGCAATCGACTATGGAAATTTAGCGAACAATGTTCAATTACTTTTACGATCAAGTTCCCAATATACGATCGTAAAAATAATTAATTATCCTTTTATTACTTAAACCCAAATAATTTCGAAGTAGGATCACGAAAATCAGATTTCTGAAAAGATTTCCAAAATGGAGGCTGACTGCAGGCGGATTACAACTCGTTCTCGTGATTCTTTTCTCCTAAAGATTACCAAGAGAATTTTGATGCCCGAAAATTTGGAATTCCATCGTAACAATGAAAAATCGGCGGAGTAAGAAATTGTTGAAATAAAAATTAGCAATCGAGTGCCGCGATCGATGAATTTTTGCCAAGAAAATGAAAATTATGAGGCAAAGTAGAGCTTCATAATGTTCAGATAACTATAATTATTCACGGAACGTCAAACAGCTCTAAAATCTTGTAAAAATTGTTCGAAAGGGAAGAGAAAACGAGCCGTCATTTTTTTAAATGTTTTCGAACACTTTTGAAGGAAAACTCTACGTGATAGTTCTCACCACGAGTCAAAGTGCCCCGCACCGTAAAAAAAGGAATTTTTTTGGAAAAGATCGATATTTTGTTGGATCGTTCGACTAAACGTTTTTCCAAAAATCCCGAAAATGTTGTCGTTGCGGCAATATTTTAGAAAGTCTCTCCAAAAAGCAAATTTTTGTCATCCCATTCGTAAATTTTGCTGTCAGTTTCGTTCGAAATGAAAAAAATTGTCAAAATTACGAAAATTTTGAAATAATGGAAAAATATTTAGTTTACCGTGTTTTTAACAAAATATCGACGTTTTTTGACAAAATTAAATTTTCAGTGAGAGACCAAAATGATTTAGGCTTTGTAAATTCGACTTGACTCGAATTTCTGTCATTCTAATCGTAAATTTAGCCGACAGTTCCGTTCGAGATGAAAAAAATTGTCAAAATTACGAAAAGTTTGAAATAATCGAAAAATATTTAGTTTACCGTGTTTTTAACAAAATATCGACGTTTTTTGACCAAATTTCATTTTCAGTGAATGTATCTGTAATTTACATATATATAGTCGATGCATATATGCGCGTGTGTGTTGGCATAGCGAGATAAAAGGGATTCTCGAGGTCGTGGCAAGCCCCATGAAAGCCCTCTCGCGTACATTCATAGTTTTTCGTGTGGTTTGTACACGTTCGTGGGGTTGCACCCTCGTGGAACACATCGGAGACTCTGTAGTTTTGGAAGTAACACGCAGAGGGTATAGAGAAAGAGAAAAGATTGCGTATAGTCGACGCCCCTGGCATGGCGGGCGAAATTTTATTATATGCCCACTTCCAGTCGAATGAACGCGACGAGTCGTTTTAGCTGACAGGGGGTGCGCTGAAAAAACCTTGTACCACCGCCGCTCCATATCACAAAACAGGCGGGCAAGAAAGGACCAAACCGCGATGATTTATTTCGTCGAAAACTTAAACGGGGGTGACCTGCACGAAACGCGGTAAGCGGAAGAGAAAGACGCGCGGAAAGCGTCAAGAAAAAAAAATGAAGAAAAATTTCAAGTCAAAAGATTCCCGCGACATTCGCACGCAAAAACGCTCTGCAAAAAATTCGCCGCGCGCTTTCCTTTAATCCGAAATCTCGCCGATTAAAAGCGAATTTAAATTTGTTTCAATTTGTTTTTGAAATTATAAACAAAATATGAAAATTGTCTCGCGATCTTTCGGCGTCGATCGGAGAAATTCATTCCCGACCATTCAAACGGTGCAGAGAATTATTATTATTATTTTCGACAGAACGAGTTTCGACGACGCTTGTAGGAAATGAAATGTTCGTGCAAGGGATACGAATCTTGAAAAGCGCGCTATTACATAATTGAGGGAAATTCGGTGGAGTGCGCTCGAGCGTGAGTCCTCACGATCGCCCTCCTCGTGATTGAAGAATTCTGTATCATCGGGCCTCGTGCTGTATCAACGTGCGCACATGCTGCATGGAAAAACGCATTCTATAAGCCAAGGAAGAAAAGAAAAGAGAAAGAGAGAATGAATAAGGAGATAAAAGAAAAAAAAACGATTTTTCAAAAGGAAGCACGCGCGGGTTTCCTCAAGATTCTCATTCTTCTTGTTCTCAGTTTCTTTTCTTCTTCACCACGTGGAAAAGTCGCTTCTTCTGCTTTTACTTTTTTTATTTATCTGTGACAGGAGTCACCTGAGTCGCTCGTGAGTGTCGTTCGCTGGCCCTGTCAGAAGGATTCGGGTGGCTGAAAATCGGTGGATAGGGGACGAGGAGAGGGAAACATTGAATTCCGGGTGAATCGAAAAAGATCGAGGAGAAAACCTCGTGGCTGCCGCATCGCTTTCGGGAACCGCTAAAAGACAGCGGCAAAAGAGAGAAAGCCACACGATGCCCACTTTGCCTCGACCGAGACCACAACACAATGTCCTCACACCGTCCTGCATCTCCGCACAATGAAGCAGGGAAAAACGTTATATACGATTATTTATTTCTATATACGTGTGTACTATATAAAAATCGATAATACACACAAAAGTGTATATACAGAAAACATAAACGTTCTGAATCGCCTTTTGCCGAAACTTGCCGATGGAAACGGGCAAAAACAAAAACGACTTAATGACTGGAAAGAGTGAAGTAATTAAAATAAATCTTCATTCTCATTCTGCACTTCTGCTACGATCAAGTTTGGGAATTTTGTGCTTTTTGCGGGATTTTTTTGAAAACCCAATCTTTTTGACATCGATTTCACTTATTGAAATAGAAAACCGTTTGGTCTGCCCCAAAAAACCCCAAAAATCGGTCCAATCTGATCGAAATCCAGGGAAAAAAAATGACGATCAATTTTGGAAAAAAAAAACATTCAATTTCGGGAATTTTGTGCTTTTTGCGGGATTTTGTTGAAAACCCAATCTTTTTGACATCGATTTCACTTATTGAAATAGAAAACCGTTTGGCTCGCCCCGAAAAACCGCAAAAATCGGTTCAATCTGATCGAAATCCATGAAAAAAAAATGACGATCAATTTTGGAAAAAAAAAACAATTAATTTTGGGAATTTTGTGCATTTTTCGGGATTTTGTGAAAAACCCAATCTTTTTGACATTGATTTAACTCATTGCAATAGAAAAACGTTTGGTCTGCCCCAAAAAACCCCAAAAATCGGTCCAATCTGATCGAAATCCATGAAAAAAAAAATGACGATCAATATTGAAAAAAAAAAACAATCAAATTTGGGGATTTTCTACTTTCTTGGGGATTTTGTTAAGAACCCAATTTTTTGACATCGATTTAACTTATTGCAGTAGAAAAACGCTTGGCTCGTCCCGAAAAACCGCAAAAATCGGTTCAATCTGATCGAAATCCATGAAGAAAAAAATTAATTTCGAATCAGTGGAATTTCAGGTGAAAAATTATTAGCTGTAGGAATTTTTTTTTTTCGGAGCAGTTTTTTGGAGCGCGTATGCTGTGCGATCGACCTTTACGATCCGAAACCGTAACGAGGAGTTTTTCTTCCGCTTATCGGCTGTATTTTTTTTTTTTTTTCGATAAAATGGTACAAATACATTGAAAGTTTTAGTACAAAACGTACGTAGGAAAAGCGGAGAAAGAGAGGAGTAAAAATGTCGTAGGCACGGGCCATCTGGCCCGATCCTCGTGCGGCGTTTGTCGCACATATATATTGTCGAGATCCTTAGACCATAGACATTTTCAATGTCACGAGGCAAAACGCGCGGTCGTGTCGGTTTATGTTGCCTTTACTTTGGGTAAGAAGAGCCACTCACGCGTAAACCGTTTCTTTTGATTAATGACACTCGCAGCAATAGACAAGCGTTCGAGTTCGGCCGCGTGAGTGTGAAACGCACCCGCAAAGAGGCGTCAAACGTTGTCACAAAAAGGTGTGACTTTTCGCCGCAGACGATATGTTGAAAGAAAAAAATGATGCCAAGAGATCCCGACAAATTTATCGTCGAATCGCGCGCCACTTTCTCATGTTAATCATTTTAATTAAAATTTCTCAAGTCAAATTTCTCAAAAATCAAGTTGAGAATCTATATCGCATCGGAAATCTCATAAAACTAAAAACTTTATGGCTCATGAGTTTATTTCGTCAACCATAAACTTTTATTTTTATTCTACCGGACTCGCGAAAATTCTGGGGTCGGTCAATTTTTCTTAACGCGACGGATAATTGATCAGTACAAAAGTGTTCGGGCACTAATAAAAACGAAAATGGAGCGGAGAACATGCATCGAAGGATTAGGATCATGGGCCCTCGCATTGTCAACCCTTTTTCCAAGGGACACATTTTCCCTGAAAGCCAAACCCGTGCGAATAGATTCAGCAGCATTCACTTTGAAAGCGCGTGAAATTTCTTCGCGGCCTGATGCAGCCTTTCTTTGCATATTTCCTTGGTCAATGATTCTCATGGCGAATCTTTAATACAAGCGAGCGAGGGCTCGTGCATACAACATAGTCGCGATGCTTATTTGCATAAAATCACAATTTCTCGGCGGATGACTATAGCGTGCCGGATTATCCATTAATACGAAGCGCGACAACATTTTTTCAACATCGTAATTTACACGCTGATCGATATTTTTCCCTCGGCCTCATTGTCCACCCCGCAATAATCGCTTTGTCAGCACTCGTGACCCCACAAAATTGAATTCTTCATAAAAAAAGTTTTTTACTCCAAAATTTGAAGATGTTTTGAAAAAATCGAATTTCCAAAAACGCTTCGAGTCATGTTTTCTCGAATGGTGAAAAAAAACGTTTGTGTTTGATCCGGAATTCGAAAAAAAATTGTGGAAAAAGTGTAATTTCTACAAATTGAGTAGATTGACTTTTAATAATCGAGAAAATTTCCCAAACGCTGCGATCCTCACGCAACTCCAAAGAATATTCCGAGCTGGAAACAAAATTATCCGCTCCTATTCGTTTTCATGACACCGAAGTTCGCAACGTTGGAGTCTAACGAAAAATACGTTGTTCCATTAATTGTTTGTTTAATTTCAAAATCCATGACAATTTTCGTACCGATTTTGAGTTTGGATTCCGAAAAAATATCGTTTTTTTTTATCCTGGGCCAAAAATGGAATTTCGTTGCTTTCCGACGATGAAAACTTCAACATCGTTTGTTTTCAAGTTTTTTTTAACGAGAACGGACTCAATGAATGAACATGAAGAAAAAAAAGTGTTCAAAACGAAGCATCGTCGATTTAATTATCGCCCAAGATTCCCACATGCTTGTACTGCATTAATTTTTAACTCATACAACGCATAATGGTCGAGCTGCACACTGAGAGAAAAGACACTGGTTCTCGATACAATACACGTATTATTAGACGCTCTATGGTGAAATTTACCATAAAAAATTGTCAGCACAACTATATTATAGTTGATTATACTATACTGTATTTGTATAATAATTTAATTGTATTATTGTCACCTAAATATGGTAATCTGAACCAAAAATTTCTCTGAGTGCAAGATGCAGCTCGCGATGCAATTCACAAAGCACCCTTAAATCTTAATAACCTTTTTAGAGGGTTTTTTTTTGTTATGGAAGACGATAGAGATATCTCATTCGAGTCTTTTATGTACATTGCGCAAATCGAATCGCGATTTTCGTCGAGTTTGTTAGGTACAAAATAAAATGGAAACAGATTGTGAGCTGCTCGAGAGTCTATCGCAGGGTGCAACGCAGCGAATTGCGATTCGTCACACGACAGCCCTTCTCGACGAAAAAATCCTCCTAACGCGATACAGCTCAATGTATTCGTATACGTCGTTTATAATTCCGGAGCCAGGGCCAAACTCTTGAGCTGTTTAAGTGTTTAGCACCATCGGAAAACCATGCCGAATTTATTGAGACTATTTTTTTCATCACTTCCTCATGTTCTTCTATTTCTCCTTCTTTCCTCACCTCGGTGGTCCAACCTACCACATCTGCTGGCACAGAACTCTCGTATTAAGGAGTAATATACTATTGTAAACTCGAACTGCCTTATAATCGAGCGAGACTAAAGATGATCGTGATCTACTGTAAAAAAAAGTCTCCACCGCGTCAGGTCTCGTGTTTAATATGGGACTGGGGCATTTTTCCTTTGCAGTCCTCGGAGAAAAACCCCATTCGATTCTTCACCGTTCCTATGAGAAACCGTTTAACTCCACAGACATGCAACAATCGCCTTCTGGGCGATAAAAACAGATGCAGTCGAGATGCTGGAGCTTTTTTTTTTTCATTCAAAATCGTTCGAATTTCTTCTGCTTCTTAAAGGATTCGAAACGATTTTTTTTACACGATTTCCAATTACAGCGCAAAATTTGAAAGTCTGAATAAAAAATTTCCTTGCCTTCCCGATCTCCGAACGCGTTTCAATATTTTTAATTCAAAATCGTTCGAATTTGTTCTCCTTCTTAAAGGATTCGAAACGATTTTTCTTACACGATTTCCAATTACAGCGCAAAATTTGAAAGTCTGAATAAAAAATTTCCTTGCCTTCTCCATCTCCGAACGCGTTTCAATATTTTTTGTCGAAAATCGTTCGAATTTGTATTCCTTAAAGGATTCGAGACGATTTTCTTTACACGATTTCCAATCACAGTGCAAAATTTGAAAGTCTGAATAAAAAATTGCCTTCTGGATCGCGTTTCGATATTTTTTGCAATTTTGAATGTCAGTTCGAATGCTTATCAAGGTTTTTTTATTTATCTAATGGATAGTGAATATTTTCTCGCAGAAATCGTAAATTTTCATTTTTATGTTGACCGAGATATTTCTGTAATTTTTACTATTTAATTTTTCTTTCCATCATCGACATTGATTTTGCGTAATGAGAATCACAATCCGAAGACCGATCGACAGCGTAAAACTGTGAATTAAGTCTCGGAAATTCAGTAATTTTCAAATATCGTTAACGATAATTTTTTTTCGTGCAGTACGAGAATAAAAAGTTTGCGAATCATTTGCAGTCGATGCGATTGTTTGTCTTTTTTGAATAACGCGTTCGTCGTCGGAAAAACAGAACGAGCGAAAAATCAATTTCCAAAGGCCAGAAGAAATGACATGGAGAAAGACAAGAAGCGGAGCGAAAGTTCTGGGGCGTTACGCCTCCGGAGAATCAGCGAAATCGGTCAAATATTGAGAGTTTTTTGAAGAAAAAAAAAAAAGTATATATTTCAACAAATATTTCCACTCGAAGAATAAACGTTCGTGTTTGGTACGTCGAGGCAGTAGAGATTGAAAAGTCAAGTGAGATTGACAATGGGGCTGAAGAGCCACGCCTTGACACGCCAATCCTCTCTGATTTTTCTTGATACAAATATATATAGCTATTTGTAGAGCAAGAAAAAGCCATAGGATTTTTGAAGTACTCGATTGCACGTGTTATTCCATAGAGAGCTAAGCCGATGTGTTGGCTATTATGTACGAAAAAGTCGGGCAGAGTGTAGCTGCGAGAGGAGGGAGAAAAGAATAGACGAAAAAAGACGTGAACGTGTGTCATTGGTAAAATCTGGACTGGCAAACGAGATCGAGAGAGCGAGAGAAGGGAACGGGATCGATTGAGGAATCTACGGTGTGAAGTAAATTTGACGTTAACTAAATAAACACGTTGATGCCGCGCGGCGACGTTTGAAGTGGTGGACGTGGTGTCGCTGGCTTTAACGACCAACGCTTAACTTTCCAGAGAGTAGGAAAGAAAAAACGTGCTATTGTGGCATTTATACGGCGGCGTCTTTTGCTCACGCTGCGGGATATTTTTCTCTCTTTCTTATTGCTCCCTGCTTTTACTTGTTTTTCCGTCTTTCTCTACGTGACTCGATCTTTCTGACCTCACTTCATCGCTTCGATTCTTCCCCGCGACATCCTCGCGTGTGGATATTTGTGTATATAAATGTACAACCGTCCAAGTTTGTGTCTCGATTATTACAAGCACTTTGCTCTCCTTTACCGCGGCAAATCGCACTCAAAAGACAGCCCCGAAAACCGCCATTATGCACGATATATTCACGCGATGCAAAAAAAAACCTCAAGAGAGAGAAAAAGCGATTTTTTCTCTAGAAACTGTTGGAAAATCGACGAGAATGACTCGTTCAAACCGAACAAGCGATGTGTCGAAAACCATGTGTTCTCCTAACAAACAATAAAATTCGACAACGCGCGCAGACACTTTTTATATTTGGAGAAATCCCTTTGCGATCTCTTTAGCGTTTATGGACTTACAAACGAGTGACAAATTGCATGTCGTGCAACACGGAAAACCTGAACACGACAAACCTTTTTTCCACAAACTCTCGCCGCTTTCGTTCGTTCCTAAATTTTCACTTTTAATCCAAATGCGTTACTGCGTTGATTTTTCGAAATTTTTAATCGACGAATCAACTTCAGCAGGTTTTCTCGATTGAGATAATGATCGAAGGAAAAAATCACTAAAGTCCATTATTCAAGTGTTTTTATTTGTTATTTTATTGTTAATTGTTCCTTTTTGCTGCGATAATTCGCACAAAATCGAACTTTTTCCTTGACCAACCAATTACACTCACGAGCAGCCCCGAAAGTTAGTTTTGTGAGAAAAAAACATTCGAAGACAATAATGACGTCATCGTGTAATCGATACGCGGTAAAGTGGTGAAAAATACAAAAATCAAATCAATCGAAATAACTGTAAATACGATTCTAGTACTACGAGCGCAACTTTGGAAGGTCACGTGACGGAACGGAACTCTCGTTGGGCTTGGATCTCATTCGCGAGATGTCACTCATCGATCGATCTTGAACCCCTGAAACGCAGTCAAAGAGATCCCAATTTTTTGCGAGTAAAGAAACTCCAAATTTTCTTTTTGTTTCCAATGAAGTAAAAACCTAAAAGATGGCGGAACTTGAGCCGTTTTATTGGCTGCGCGTAAGGATTTTCGTTGATGGGAAAATTGGGGCCATTTTTCAGCGCCGGTTGAGCGAGCATTGGCGAAAATTTATAAATCTGCATATATGAGAAAAATCACGAATTCATTGATAGTAAGAAAAAAACGTTTGAGTGCCCTCGGAGTAAAAATTTGAAAGAATCGTTCGTAAAAAATTTGGTCCAGTAGAAATATGACAATCGGGAAATTCAAGTCGTTAATTATTATGAAATTGTACTCAAAAGTCGAAACTCCTCGTTGGAGCGAAATATTGGAGAAAATAACGAGGTGGAAGCGAAAAATTTGATCAATGGTCGCAGGTATTTTTTGTACGATGATTTTGGATAAAAATGACCCGACCGTCGGTTAAAATGGAACTGACGTTGCCGAACGATGATGAGCATTTTTTGCGGATCGAAATTTTAGATGCTACAGAAAAGATTTTCGAGTTTCGTGGCTCGAATAAAACGTCGATTTTCTTCAATTAATTAAAATCCTAAGGTATTTTGATGACAGACTCACGCGTTGCATGAAAAATTACGTTTTGGCGGTCGAGGATCATGAATAAGTCGAGACCAATCGGAAATTCATTAGAAAAATTATCAGGTTCTGTATTAACCGTGACTTTTCATGTGTATTCTTAGAGTAGCTCGATTGATGAAAGCTTTGGGACAAACGGGACATCGCAACGCTCGCGACAAATGTTGGTTGAGATGAGTGTTGAGTATCGTTTCGTTTTTGAATATTTTCTTGCAAATGTTACACTTGTGTTGTTTGTCAGCGTCTTGCGAGTGTTCCCGAGCGTGAGTTTCGGCAGCTGCGATCGTGGGGAATTGGCGAGAACACACTTGACAGTCGAAAGTTGTGGGTTCTTGATTATTGGTGTTTTTCGTCGGGTCGCTACGCCGTGGAATTTTATCCTTAACATCGACCGCCGGCATCTTTTCAGGGGGTTGAGTCATAAGTTTCGATTGCGCCAATTTCAACACCGTAGATGAATTTTTAGTCGGCGTCATCGACGATTTAATCGAACTCGATGTTATGCTCGTGTGCATCACTCTCGTGTGCAATCTGACGTTTCTTTTGGTGTCAAACTTCTGCGAACACAAATGACACTTGTGCGGCAACTCCGGATCGTTGCTCACATGGAGTTTCTCGTGTCGGTCGCAAAGCACGCGCGTCGAACAGTAAGCGTCGCAAATCGGACAGACAAAACGATGATGTTTTTTCTTGTGGAGATACAAAGACTGCGCCGACTGAAACATCTCGTTGCAAATCAGGCACGACCTCTCTCTTTTGCGCAAGCCAGAATTCTCCTCTTTCGTCTGAACTTCCGAACTTTCGCTCTGTTGCTCCTCCTTTTTCGCTGCCCCGAGAAATCCCGCTTTCTTCGATTTCGGACAAGGTTTCGGTCTCACTTTCTCTATTTGTATCGTCAATCTGTAAACCCGCATTCCCGATTCCACAGATTCCGGACAGGTCGATCCATCCGGAGCCCCGTTCGGCTCCCGAGTCTGTTTCACTAACGAACCCATTTTCTCCGAGGCACAATCAGCCTATGAATTTTCATAATGTCGTTAGTAAATTTCCATGGGAACGTTTCGCGGGCGGAGGGATGGCAATTTTTCATTGAATAAATAAACGAGCGAGCGAACTTTGCGGACTTTAAAAAAGTTTTTAAAAAAATTTGTCGATTGAAGCGAATAAATTTGTGAAAAAAAAAAAATTTCATCAATTTTTATTTTGCTTGCATTTCAAAAACTTCGACACGATTTTTTTCTCTCATTCTTGTTCGGAATTGATGAATTTTTAAATTTAATTGGTAAAAATTCGTTGACTCGATCAATCGCTTTGAGAAATTTTGACAATGTTGGGAGAAAACAAACTGATCGAAATTTACGATGCAACGAAAATAAATATTCTTACGTTGACCATGTCAAAGTTGTCGAGATTATTTTCTGGAACCCACTGTTTACAAATACGCCGATCCGATCATGATCTGGAAAATCGTTGAGAATTAAATATTTTAAATGTGTGGAAAAATACGTAATTACGAGAATCGTGGATTGTGAATCACGAGAAAAATTACGAATGAGATAAAATTATTGCTCAATTGACGGTTTACCTGGGCCTTTGAAACGAAATAAAACCAATTATTTATGTATGGATTTGTTTTTCAACCAATTTTGTTATTGAATTGACGAGTTAACCTCAAAACTTTCGACACTTTTCATATTTTTCGGCGTTTGGCAGTTTGGCCACGACTCGGCACTCGCCACACTGTGACGGGCTGCACAAAAATCATCCGAGAACTCGATCGGCAAAGCAAATATGCACAATCGATACAGCAATTCTCTGCTGTACCATCTTAAGGTGAATTGATAAGAATCAAACCGCGAAAAGTGCTTTTGAAGATTTTTTTTCCAGGCGATACAGATGCATACGGGGAACGACCTTCAAGCGACATTCATAAAAAGAAATCAATCAAGTTTTCTGCTACTCCGAAACCATTTTTATGGATGGAAAGAAAAAATCGACTCAATATAAATAGATTCGTTTTTGTATAAAATTGCATATGCCAACACGTTACGAATAATTTATTTCGAAGTAAAACGAAATTTTTTTTTGCGAGATAGTCTCCGCAGCTTATTAGCGCTTGTCATCGCCGCAGCAGCGAAGGAAAACACGATAGAGTATCGGAAAGACCGAGCAAACAATGTTTGATCCATAAAATGCCAGATTCCTTAGACACGACTCGGTTTCGTGTGGGCGCGAGCAAATGAATGTTTCCCTCGAACCTGGCAGGCAGAGCATGTACGCCATCTGACATTAGTCTTTCGCGCCTAAGCACAACCAGTGGCTGACAGTTTATTTTCTTTCGAAAATACATTATGTTTCCGTAAATTTCTTTGTCAATAGCAAAATCGCGTGCAGTCGCATCGACTCGAAAATTCGCGATAAAACTTCTAACCTTCCAAATGCCTCAAAATCACAATTTTCGTATAAAACAAATTGATAAATGAATTGAAAGAAAAAAAAACGGAAAAAAATGTATGCAAATTTATCGAAACGTGCCGAATTCGAGAGACGATACGAGACGCTGGCGACGAATTCTCTGTCGATTATTGCTCAAGGTATTGAAATGCTGGATTAAAAATCACTTTTAGACTCTTCTTCGAGGTTAATTGTTCCTGAGTGACCGTCAAATCCAGTTTAACAATTCAGCATCATATTCACGAGTGTTGAAATCTTCTCTAGACAGCAGTCCAAGACTCGATAAAAATGTTATACCAAATAAGAGCCTCGTTGATATTTACATGCGAAATAAAACGAGCGATCGGACGCCTGGGAGCACGATGGGCGATAAATATCCGGAACTCACTGTAAGGACCTTCTTCGAGTTTATGAGAACGGCATATCAGGTAAAATCATAAAAAATATACATAAAAGATGAATTTCGGGAAAACTATTACGCGGAAATACGTCGAGTAATATTTGATCGCGAAGCTATTGCAAATCGAGACTCCCGTTGTAAGTGGCGCCAGTGTCGGCGCTTTGAGGGACTTTCTTGTTGTGCCGCGGCAACCATGAAAAATTTAGATTTTCATCATTTTTTTTGCCTCCATTGCATGGAATTTCGATAATTATCGACAATTTTTCACGAGGGCGTTAAAATAAGTTGGAAATTGGTTTTTCAAAATTTGCGGTGACCAAGGTCGACTGATTCGCTCCCTTAATAGGTGAACGATAGCTTCGAAGATCTTGCGAGTATTCTGACGGCGAATAGCGAGATCGACTGGAGCGAGTTGGCGAAAATTGACTTGAATCTCGATCCGACCAATGGGGCGGAGAAAGATGATGGCGGTACGATCGATGAGAGCCGCCAAGACAAGGGCATTTGTACGAGCGAAGAAAAAATGTCTCTGGTGCATCGGAAAACTAGCTCAAATCTGGAAAATAATGGAAGCCAGAATGACGAGAGCACGCGAGAAAAAATCTCTTCGAAAAGCTCGCAGTGCCTCGCGTCAAAAATCGAAGGAAATAATTCCGAAACAACAAACTCGCTCGTTCTCGATGACGAAAAACTTGGCTCGCAATCTCCTTTGAAAAAAGGTAAAAATTCGCTGGCCGAAATGCCGAAAGAGGCGAAAGAGCATCCTCTGGCTAAATGTATGAAAAAAAATCTGAGCGACATCCTTCACGAGGGTTTATTGGACTCCGTGCTGCCGTACATGCTCCCGAAGCCTGCATTTTCCCAACCGATCATTAAGAAGCCTATGAGCTCTGTCGAGCCAAAAAAAACGGCCTCGTTGGGCTCCCACGTTGAGGGAAAAGGTCAAAACGCCGTTTCAGCGACTCGCGACAGAGACAAAAGTAAACAACAACAAAAAAAGCCTGGCGAGTGAGTGAAAAACAAAAAATTCCATAGTTTTTTGTGCTACAGAAAAAAAAAGTCTCGTTGCGCTAGTTTTTACCGCGTTGATTCTTGTACAGAAGCGAGGTGGAAATTCACGTTTGCGACGAAGCGAAAAATGTGAAAAAGGATTTCCGTTGTCCCCAAAAATTGTTGATAACGAAAATGCGGTATTTCGCGGACGTCACTGCCGGACAAAAACTCGACGAAATGGACATTTCTGTCCATTGCGATATCGTTATATTCGACTGGCTAATGAGATGGGTGAAGAAAGAAATAATAAAGAAATCAGAGTGGCCGATATTGGAGGCGAGCAACGTCATACCGATAATGGTATCGGCGTCGTTCCTTCAAATGGAACCGCTGTTGGAACAGTGTCTCGTTTTTTGCCACGAAAATATGTCCGAAGTTCTAAAAACTTCGACGATATTGACGTGTCTGAACGACAATCTTTTCACGCGGTTTGTAAATTATATTTTTCCTTCGTCCTCATTATTTTGGAGAAACGTCGATTTTTCTCAACTTTTTACAGATGAATTTATAGGCTGGCCGATTTATTCACAAACTCCGAGGTCGAGTCGCTGAAAGACAAAAAAGACAAAATTCAGAGTCGATTATTTAGCAAATTAATCGTTTCTCTGGTCGACCTAACGCCTGACAACGCGAGAGGACATTTTAGCTCTTTGGCAACTTTGTTCAAGTGCGGAAAATGTGGGAAAATCGTTACTCGCTCGGTATCCGATTCGGTTGCTTGTATTCCGAGTGCCATGAGACTCGATACCCGAGGCAACGTCCACAGCAAGCACACGAGGTACGCGAGCTCCTCCGCCCGAATGGCCCAAAAACCGACAAATAATTTATCGGCATTTGGTCGAGTTTATTTTTATTTACGATTTGTCAGTACTTCGAGAAATATTGTTGAATTTTTCGTAGAGATTTCAACTGGACCCTCAACGATTACGTCGTGACTTTACGCTCGGAATTGAGGTCCTGGCGCAAAGTTTATTGGAGACTTTGGGGCGATTGTCATTACATTTTCTGCCGTGAGTGCGAAATCTATTTCCCTGTCAATCAAATGGATTGGTGCTCTTACCATTCCGAAATTCCACAATTTTTCGCCAACGAGCAACAAAGAACTTCGCCGTTTCCAATCGGGCGGTATCCCTGCTGCAGTCAACGAGCTTATCGCTTCGAAACTCTGCCGAACAAACAAGGCTGCAGATTCAAGGTAAAGTCCGTGCCAGCGCTCGTCCATCCAATTTTCAAGTTGCGCGTCCTCTGAAAAATACAAAATATTTCTGGAAAACTTTCCTTTTTACTCGTCGCGAAAAAAAAACATTTTTACGTTCGCTCATTGTTCGGTTTCGCGAGGACAAACTGGCAAATGACAATTATTTCGTAGGAACACATTCCTGGCACCACTTCCGGTTACGAGGCTGACATTTTGACGATTTTTGCAACGTACAGAGACGTAATTGCTCTGGATCCGCCCCAATTGTTCTTTCCGGAGAATATAACGAGGCTCGTGGCTCGAGATCCGAGTCTACAGCCGGGAAAACTGTCTTGCAAGGAAGCGATGTGGTGGGATGGCATAGAGCTCGTTCCTTTCAGACCCAAGCTCGGTCTCTTGGGTAAAGTTTCATGAATTTCGATAAAAACGATTTCGGAGTGTTCCCTTCGGAGTTGAGCCCTCGAATATCAAGTTTTTTGTTCAATTGAGTTTGTTTTGAGTCTCCAATGATTTTTTTTGAGTCGATTCTTACCGTAGGAAAAATCTGGGGTGGCTCGGGAGTTCGTCGGCCCTGTCAGCCCTCGGACGGACAGAAATCCTCGCGTAGATTGCGTCAACAAGGTTCACAGTTGACCGGCCCTTCGTCGGCATGTTCGTCGGCATCGGAGAGCGATGACGAGGACGCCGCGACCGGATGTGGCGAGAGCAGCATCGACGAAGACTCCGACAATAGCGAAGAATCTCGCGCTTGGCCCAACTCCAAGAGAACCAACAAATTCAAAAAGAATTCCCGATACTACGCGCCTAAAAGGTGAGAGGGAGAAAAAACATTAATTCCTTAAATATCGAAGCGAAAACTGACCCCGAAACCTGCAAAGAACAACGTGGCTCTCTTCTTTTCTCAAAAATCCCAACCGTGCAATATTTCGAAGCGAAAAAAAACGAAACAAATGGTTTTTCTCAATAGAACGGACGGCGGACGATGTTGGAGCGCGAATTTGCTGGCACGTTACAATCAGGACAATCAGAGAGATTACGAGGAGAAAGCGAGCGCTCAGATGATCGCTCTGCTCACGAAAAGGACAGCGCTCGAGAGTAGCCTCTTCCCAAAAAGTATAAAACACTCACAGAATTGGAACAACCAGCCGATCGGTACGAACAAATAAATTTCCATCAATTTGTTCTTTTTTTTCCACTTTTCAAGCTCGGTCGATGACAAAAGAAAAGATTGAGTCGAAAATTCGAACCTAATGGTTGATTTTCTGATGATTGTTGATAGAAATTCCTCAAATCTGTTTTAACCTTTCGTGGTCACTCTGGGTAGAATCCACCCAGTGACCAACTTGTGACGTAAATATCTCCTAGTTCCCGGTAATTAATGGGGCTGTAATCGTCATTTAACGACAGTTTGTAGTGTCCATTGCGCGTTGGCGGCGATAAGTATTACCGCCGCTAACGCTAAATCTCTAACATCCACTCTGAAATCAACCCACTTCCAATAACGGAATTAATATGTTTTTTCAAACGCGCGCTATCCGACTATTTTTTTCACAAAAGAACCAGATCTGATGAATATCAGGTCCAAATTTTAGGCAAAAATATTGAAAATCCACCAAGTGACGATTATTTTAGTGAAAAAACTTTTTTTTCACGTTTTTTTCTTCATTTTGCATTTAAAAAAATATGTTAGCCTTGGATTTCTTTCAGGAAAGTTTTTCGTATCTAAACCGGAATGTCCAAGGGTTGTTCAGTAATTTTTTGAGAATTTTCGGGCTGATAGATTGGTCACGATACGGGTTCGAAAATGGACTGGGTAGAATCGACCCAGTGTGACCACCGAGATCGGTGGCGAAAGTGGGACCACGAAGGGTTAAAAAGTGTAAAACATGCTTTGAATTTGAATTTTCGTTTTTCATTAAGGAGGCACGTACGTCCGGCTGGAGGCTGAATTTCGCGAGCAATCGATGCAATCTCACAAATGCAAGAACTCGACGCACGTAAGGGGTTCGGGTCGAACACGTTCGTCAAAAATACCATAAGCTCGTGTCTTCATTTCTTTAATAAATAGTACAGAAAAAAGTAATAATATTGTAACGATCGCTTAAAAAATAGAAAATTGTACTTGAGTCAACATTAGCGACGACGAATAATACTATAAAATAAATACGTCCGCATGAAATACATTAAAAACGATAAACGAACACGACGCACTTTGTTAAGTTAATTTTCCTACGAAGTTTTTTCATTTTATTGTTTAGACGGAATCCGCCGTTTTGGCACTTTCTGAATTTTCTTTGGGCACCGGCCAGATGAGGTCGCTCCGATCCAATATTTTGTCGAGCTCCGCATCCGTGTAAACTGTCGAAAACAAAATTGAAATAATGATTTTGATAAATTTTCAATCGAATCCATTAATTTCATAGAAATTTATGCACAAAAAAGCCAGAAATTTCCAACATTTTTGAAACTTTGAAAAATTGTTTTGTTTTTTCTTCTCGATAATTTTATAGACTCGATCTTGAAAATGCACTCACCCTCTTTCTCAGCCGAAACTACTTCGCTCTCCTTCGAGTCCAACAAACGCTTGAGCTCCAGCAAAGTATTGGCGTCTTTTAAATCAATATTCGTCTCTTTGGAAATGACCATTTTTTCGAGTTTCCGTTTCGCCGAAGCTCGATTTATGATTCTTTCGTCGATCGTGCCTTTGGTGCACAAGCGATACACAACGACCGGTCGTGTTTGCCCGATTCTGTGACAACGAGCCATCGCTTGAAGATCGCATTGAGGATTCTACGAAAAACAAAAAAAAAAAGAAAAATTTCAATTAAACCGAAAACGATTTAAAAACGAAGAATTTCCAAATGTTGCAGAAATTCGCTCAGTATTTGCCTGAAAAATTGAAAAATCTTCGAGTCACTTTTTCGTAAATTCGATAAATCGCCAGTAAAAGCGGAAAAAAACGAAAAAACGCACCCAATCACTGTCATAAATGATGACGGTATCGGCGCCGGCGAGATTCAGTCCAACGCCTCCGGCTCTGGTGGAAATGAGGAACAAAAATATGTCGGAATCTTCGTTGAAGGCTTTGATGTTTTTCTGACGAATTTCAATGTCTTGTCGACCGTCCAAGGTCAAAAAACGCCAGGGTCGCAGGTTGAGATAATCCGCGATGAGATCAAGGATCATAGTCAAGGTGGAGAACAACAATACTTTGTGACCTTGAGCTCTGAGTTTATGCAACATGGCGTCGAGAACCAAAAGCTTGCCCGAAGCTTTAACCAAATTTTCACTTATTTCCGGTAAACCGGCATCGTCCAGGGGACAGTGCAGCAAATACGGATGATTCACGATCTGTTTGTACATTATTGCTGCGGACGAAAAATCGAACGTCAGTAAACAAACCCAAAAAGATATTTTTTAAAAAAGTAGAAAAAAAAAGAATTTTTCGTCTCATAATCCCAAAGCGACTTTATTGAGGATTTTTCCAGAATTTTGTACACACACTCGTGGCAAAAAAACCAACAGTTCGCTCCCATAAAGAAAAAATGTCTGACGTTTGGAATTTGAGATATTAAATTTCGAATTTTCTGTTCCGTTGAAAAGTTGCAAAAATCGAGTAGCAAAAAAAATGTGTTCAGAATTTTTTTGCAACTCATAAACGAAACGCGACTTGACTTACACGCGTTTAGATGGGAAAAGTTAAAAATTGGAGATTAAATGTCTCAAATTCTTAAAGTCGGAAAATTTTTCTTCATGGGAGAAAATTGTTGGGTTTGGTGTCAAGAATGTTGACGCAAAATTATTAATGAATAAAGTGATTTTTTCAAGACGTCAAGTTATTTTCAAGAGATCGAAATCGATTGCGATTAAAACGCAGAGAGTGTGGCGTCCTGGGGTGAGATCAATACTCGGTTGGGTGACCGCCGAGCCACGTAAGGACTGCGTTTCAATCGCTGAGGTAAAAAAAATATTCTCACCGTTATTGCCGAAGCGAAGGCGAATGAAAAATTCGCTATTGCGTGAGTTAATGTTGGTGTATTGTCGCCAAATGTTTAATTTCTTGTCGTCGCTGGTTTCCTTGACTGGATTTTGCGCGGCTTGTATGCGACGATGCCAGGCGAAATCTTCTTCGTCTAGCTCGTCGGTCGGCAGCTCAGACTGGAGGGAAGTTTCAGCCGTTGTATTATAAACGTCGGTGTATTCGGAGCTGTACTTGTTGCTCATCCTGCAACGTCTCTTCGGCCTAGTCGGGCCGTCCGGCAAGATCGGTGGTCCCTCGTCGATTTTAGACAAAGCTTGAAGGTCGTGGTTCAAAACCGCAGCGTAAAGATCGTGCTGCAGCTCGGTAAGCGGCGCGTAAACGATCATTTCCTTCTTCGGTGGAATGTCGAGACAAACGTCGGTTTTCTCGCGTCTCAACATAAAAGGCTTCAAAATTTCACGCAGCGTCGATAACACGTGCTTCTCTTGCTCTTGTTTCAATACTTTCTCCGTTCCGTCGTGTTGCTGCAGCTCTTCCGCGTCGAACCACGACTGGAACACCGCGAGATCGTCGAATATTTCAGGAAGCAGAAAATGCAGCAGGGACCACAACTCGTCCAAATTGTTTTGCAGCGGAGTCCCCGTCAGCAAAAGACGGTTCATCGACTCGAGATGCTGCAGCGACCTGGACAGGATAAAACATTCGCTTTAACCAAAATCTCGTGCACACACATACAATGAAAATCAAATCGTTGGGGAATGGCGGAATTTCAATATTTAACTCGAAACCGATGATGCTTTGCCCTGGAGACACGAATTTTTCATTTTTGAGAAGTTTGAAGCCTCGGTTTCGTGTCCAATTTGCAGGAAATTGATTTTTTTCCTTTTTTACGTTATTGAATCGCTGTAACCAAAATCTCGTGCACACACATTCAATGAAAATCAAACCGTTGGGGAATGGCGGAATTCCAATATTTAACTCGAAACCGATGATGCTTTGCCCTGGAGACACGAATTTTTCATTTTTGAGAAGTTTGAAGCCTCGGTTTCGTGTCAAATTTGCAGAAAATTGATTTTTTTTCTTTTTTACGTTATTGAATCGCTTTAACCAAAATCTCGTGCACACACATTCAATGAAAATCAAACCGTTGGGAAATGACGGAATTTTAATATTTAGCTCGAAACCGATGATTTTTCGCCCTGGAGACACGAATTTTTCATTTTTGAGAAGTTTGAAGCCTCAGTTTCGTGTCCAATTTGCAGGAAATTGATTTTTTTGCTTTTTTACGTTATTGAATCGCTTTAACCAAAATCTCGTGCACATATACACATTCAATGAAAATCAAACCGTTGGGAAATGACGGAATGATAATATTTAGCTCGAAACCGATTTTTCGCCCTGGAGACACGGATTTTTCATTTTTAAGAAATTTGAAGCCTCGGTTTCGTGTCAAATTTGCAGAAAATTGATTTTTTTCTCTTTTTTACGTTATCGAAACGTGAGGATCGTCCGTTGCTCGATTTTTGGAAAATTATTCATTTAATGTTCAAGTTAAAACTGAATCTTCGTACTGGATCCACGAATATCCGACTTTTTTAACGAGTTTCCGTAGAAATATTTAAATTAATTTTAAAACAATAATTTCAGGCTTGAAAAATGAGTTTTTACCTAACAAGCAGGCACTTGTGATTCTTAATTCGTTGACCTTCATCGACGACGATATATCGCCATTTAGATTTGGACATGAACGTTCTTTCTCTGATGATGTATTCGTAAGTCGTGATGACGATGGGAAAAGTGCTGTACGTTTCGGTGACTCGATGTTTGACCTTGATTTTCCTCATCGCTGCTTCGCGATCTTCCGGTTTGCCGTGGAACAAAACGACCGGTAAATTGGGTGCGAATCTCGCAAACTCCGAGATCCAATTCGGTATCGTCGACAACGGTGCAATTATCAAGTAAGGACCGTTTTGACGTCTCTCCAGGAGATGGCAAAACAAGGCGATCACTTGGACCGTTTTTCCCAAACCCATTTCGTCCGCCAATATTCCGTTGACCCCGTTTTCGTACAGCAATTTCAACCATTGCAAACCCTCTTGCTGATAATCTCGCAAACTACCAGTGAAGTAAGTCGGTGTTTTAAACACTTCCTCAACCCCCTCCTTGTCCTCCGAATCCGATTGAGAATTCAACTCCGACTCAATTTCTTCCTGACTGAGATTCAACTTTTTCGTATTTTCATTCAATTTTTTCTTCATCTGTCGTTCGGAAAAATAAATCAATGAGTTAATTCATCATCGTTCCTCCAAAAATTACCATATAAAATGCAACTTGTCGAATTTTATTCAATTCCCAAGCAAAATTAGTTTCCTCCCTTGAAAATTCGAATCGAAAAAAATGCGTAACTCTGAATTATTTCAGAGTTTCTCACGATTTTCATTGTTGTTTATAAAAATGAGTAAAATCCTTAAGAATCATGAGATTCCCTGAAAAAATTGGATTAAAGAATTGAAGATTTTTCACTTACAATTCCCAAGCAAAATTTACTTTTATCCCTTGAAAATTCGAGTGGAAAAAAATTCGTAACTTTGAATTATTTTAGTGTTTCTCACGATTTCCGTTGTTGTTTATAAAAATAAGTAAAATTCTTAACAATTATGAGATTTCCCGGAAAAATTGGATTAAAGAATTGAAGATTTTTCACTTACATTTCCCAAGCAAAATTTACTTTTATCCTTTGAAAATTCGAATGAAAAAAATTCCTAACTCTGAATGAATTTAGTGTTTCTTACGATTTTCATTGTTGTTTATAAAAATGAGTAAAATTCTTAAGAATTATGAGAATCCCTGGAAGAATTGGATTAAAGAATTGAAGATTTTTTACTCACAATTCCCAAGCAAAATTTACTTTTATCCCTTGAAAATTCGAATGGAAAAAAATTCGTAACTTTGAATTATTTTAGTGTTTCTCACGATTTTCATTGTTGTTTATAAAAATGAGTAAAATTCTTAAGAATTATGAGAATCCCTGGAAAAATTGGATTAAAGAATTGAAGATTTTTAACTCACACTGGGCGAGACGTATTCGGTGAGATCGTATTTTTTGTTGCCACGAGTAGCTCGCTGGGGTCGCTTGGTAGAGGAATTTTCAGAGTCGGGCTCTGCATTCTCGTCGGTGGCTTGAGCAGTTTTTGGTTTTGAGGAAGTTCTGCCGCCTTTTCTTTTAGGTTTAGTAGTCTCTTTGGAATTGATTTTGTCGATAATGTAGGAAGAATAAAATTGGCTTTTGGTGAGAAGATGCATAAGACGCTTGTAAGTTTGTTCGCGCTGTTGATTATTGTATTCTTCCTCCGCCTTTTTCTTAGCCTCGTCTTCAACTTTGTCAATGATTTTGCGCTTTTTTCCCTTCTCGACGGTCATTTGCGCAAGGTCGATGGGAACAAATTTGACATCTTGAGCGATAGGAATGGCGGTCGATTCGTCTTTTGGCGAAGAGTCTAAAAAGACATGGAGAAAAATGACAATAATGGTGTGACGAAAAAAGAAGGAAAATTGGGCTCGAACCTTCAGAAGCGAATTCGGGAAGAGTAAAAATGCCCGATAGCCCGTGCAGAAAATGTAACGATTTAAAAAACGAGCTATACATCATTATTCAGCAAATTTAGAACCAAAAAAACGAGGAAAATGTCTGCCGAAAAATCCATTCTGATGTTCGTTTGTTTTTTCATCGCGAACGAGCGACCTGTCATTTTTTTTCTTTTTTTTTCACGTTTCAAGCGCGACCGATTTTCTACATCGAAAACTTTGAGGTTTCATTCATTTTTTTGTTGTTTATTATCTTACCGGTGATCGAACCGGCGATACTTGCGAATCCGGAATCTTCGGCAACGCCGATACCCTCGGGGACATCGATTTTGTTGTCGTTCAGCTCTCTGAGAACACCGCCGTTGCTCGTTTCCATTTTTCCACTAGTTTTTCACTTTTTACTGGGATTTCGCTGAGATATTTGAGATTTACCGTTCATATGCTTTTTCTTTTAACGTAAATAACAAAAAAAAAACAATTTAATTATAAGAGAAAAACAAGTTACGACGTAAACAGTAAACAGACACGACGAGCACGTTGCGAACTGGACGCGAGACAAACGAATAATGCTATGGCAGGATCCCCATACCAGAAGCGCGGGTAAATTTCCCGCCAAACCCACACGAACCGCAAGGCGCAAACGTGTTGGTGCCCCCCTCCCATGCGACCATCTGTTGCTGTGATGAGGACGATGAGGACTCACGCTCACGCCTCACGCGCCAAATGGCGATAAAAGTCGATCGTTGAAAATTTTATTTCCATACAAAAATTGTCGTAACGTTTGTTCTTTTTTTTTAAAAAACAGTTTACACGTGTCTCGGTCAGCGAGTAAAAAATTATTGAATATCAAAAATTTCCGATGCATAAGTGGAAAATCATAGAATTCAACTATAGTATAAACATACATTTTATCTTTCGAGTGTGTGTGCGTGAGGAATTGGGATTACAACTGAAGGTCGGAAAAACAAAGGACAAAAAAATGCCCGATAAATTTTAGTTCCCGTGAAATGTCATGCCTATATGTGAACGCACGAAATAATATTGGATTTTCCGAAATAGTTGACCAAATAAAAAATATATAAGCAGCACTCGATTTATTTATTTATATTCATGGATAAATTTATCTCTTATGCACCCTATAATTATGATGACCCTCCTCTCGGCATTCTCTGTCGGTGTAAAGAATACCGTGAAATCGCTGAAAAATTTGTTGCGCACACAGTTGGAACGTTAGAACGACCAAGTTGTGCCAATTTTAACGCAAAAGGTACATAAACATTTTCAGACTTTATTTTCCAACACGAAACGAGACTTGAATTCCCAGAAAGCATGAATTTTCGACTCATGCAAACACGAGTTTCGGAAACAAATTGCACAAAAAAATCTCTCGTTTAACAAATTTTCCTCAATTTCGATTCTTTTGCTTTTCCAAAATCCAATAAAACGGAAACAGCGTTCCCCGATCCTGTGAAGGTCCGTTGGTTACAAAAATTAGCAGAGATGCAAGCGAATCTTGCAAAACCTGTTAAGAATCCTGAGGATTCTGACGATTCCGACTCCGACACATCGGTGCATGATAATAAATCGTAATGAAAATTTATAATTAAAATGGATACCAGCGCGTACGAACTTTGTGTAGAAATTTGCAAATGAAAGTCACAAATAAAAATACCTAAAAAACACGAGGACTCCAAATACAACGGGCTTGAGGAATTTTTCAGTCTGTTATTATTAATGTGAAGAAAACGCGAGATCTGTCAGTATAAAAAACTACAACAAACTTGCAACGGAAACGTGTATGGATCAGATAATCATGCGAGGACGTAAGCCTCGAACGATTTTGTGTCCAGCTGAGATTATCGATCGAATCCAATACAGACCGGAAAAGAGTAGGCGCGCCCTCGGACGTTTCGGCTTTGAAACTCCAATTTTTGGCAAAACCCAAACATTTTTCTTGCGACGAAAATAGATTTTCAGTTTTATAATGTAAAATAACGTTTCACGAAAAATGTCAAGAAATTGGGCCTTTTTCTTCAATTTTCTTTGTTTTTCTAGGACATTTGATGACAAAAACTCTGAAAAAGCATCAAAATCTTCTGCTGCATGGTTGTTTGGTCAGGACGAAATAATTGATAAATGACGAAACAATTTTCAGCTTCATATCATTTTATTAAATTTCTAATAATTTGTTTACCTTTGAAAAAATTTCTTTTTTTTTCCGAAATCCGTCACGAATACGTGAAAATCGAGAAATGACGGTATTCGCGTGAAAAAGCGCGGGAATTATTGCTTTTCCATGATTTTGATTTTCCAATAGACAAAAGTAATGTACACGTTCAATTTTATTTTACATTTTCCGAGATTAAAAACAATTATCTCGGGCTCCCTCTCGTCCGTACCAAAAGGCTGCTAATAAATTTTCAATGCCATAAAATTAAAGTTTTTTTTATATTACATGTCGTAATTACACGTATATATTTATAATAAATATGTTTCGTGCGCACAGTTATTTACATTCTTAAGGAAATAAATTTATTTCAACGTGGGAACTGATTTTAAAAAAAAGTCAGAAAAATAAAGGCCAGAAATGCTGGCACAAGGAAAACTGAAAGTTCGCTCGAATTCACTTGGTGATTCGCTCACGTTTTCGATGAAATAATAATCGTTGATAAAATTGTTTCCGCGTCGTTTTTTTTTTGCATAATCGCGTCTCTTGGGCTCGAACAGGAAAAAACTCAATTTGAACAAGGCTCGATATTTCAAAGATGATCTATCACGAGATTAACGATCGATAACTTGAGCTGCGCTTTAGTTTTTCTGGGTAAACGACTCATGTATGGTTTTAATTTGTGTAAAAAATGCCGCACTTCAGTTCTGATCGGCATGATAGTTTTGCGCGTTCTCGCGCTCATGCTCGAACGCTTGGAACGTTTTTTCAATTTTCTAACTTTTGGAATTTCTCCTTCCTCGGGTGGATTCTCGGCGACGGGGACTTCCTGATAGACGTGGACCTCGCCGTCCTCGTCTTCGGCGACGTAAGAATCTTCCAATTTCACGTAATCTTCGTCGAGAACTTCGATCACGTCTGGCATCATTTCTTCTTCTTGCTCCTCGAAATCGGACACGTAAAACTCCTCTTCGATCTTGGCTATTTGATGATTTTCCACAGTCAAAATATCCTCGATATTCTGGAGTTCTTCGTTGGCCTCTTGCATGCTTTTTTTCATTCTTCTACGCCTTACGATTTTAGTGTCTCTCGCTTCGTCCGGATTTTCTACCTTTACGTCGGTCTCGGCTTTCATTCGCTTCGCCTGTTTCCTCGCGGCTTTCACCGGCTTTTTATTGGCTTGGGCTTGCTGCTCGGGCAAATCGATCTTGATGAGGAAACCCGGTGGCATGCTCGAAAGACTGTGAACCGGAATCGGAGCGCCGAGATTCGAAATGTTTCCTGTGAAAGGTAAAATGACTTTTTTGCCATCGCTGGTTATCGCCATGTTCGGACTATTCGTATTGGCGATGGTCAACGGTTGGAACTGGTTATTGGCGAATTGGATTTTCCAGTTAGTTGCTGGAATCGGAACTTTGCTCAGGCGGTTTTCAATGTTCAAATGATCGATTTTTGGTATGTTTATCGAGGTCGGTCGTTTCGAGCGACCCCGTTTTTTCGCGAGCGGCGCTGGTTTGTTCTCGACTTTTGGCTTTTTGCTAGAAACCATCGGTCTGCAGGAATCTTGTGAAGGGAGTAACCTGATCTCGATATTGTCCTCGTCCTCGTTCTCCTCGTGCTCGTACTTTTCCATCGATGTTTCCGACTTGTTCATTAGGGCGAGGTCGTTTACGTCTTTGATGGTGGGGACCGCGTCGCACGGACCGACTTTGTGAAAAGTTTGTCCGGTCAAAAAGTGTTTGGAACAGAGCACGAGTTTTCTTATTTGGTTTGGTGACATTTTCAACAAATCCTCGCGTCCGAGAAACTGACACCATCGCAAACATCGGCCGATTTCGTAAGCCGGAAACGGATGAAATTTATAGCCTTCGATTTTGTTTCGTGGATCGGACCGAGAGCGACCGCAAGCTGCGCAAGCTTGACTCTCGAGTACGTCGTTCGTCAGTGGCTCGTACTTAATCTTCTCCCCCATTTGACTCGCTTTTGAGCTGCTCGAAGTTTTGCTCGGCGAACGAATCAACTCGTTCGTTTCCTCGTCCAGGTAAATCGTCGGGACCGCGTTGTCGCAGAGACGAGCTTTGAAGCCAGTCATGAATTGTGTTTTTTCAAAATGATTCGAGCAGATGTAACAGTACAATATTTCTTTCCTCGTCAGCCGGTAATACGAATCGATACCGACAAAATCCAGCCATTTCAAACAGCGGAATTCTTCCCCAGGAAAATGATGGAACGTCGTCCCGTCGTAGTCGCTGTCCGGGGGATCCTTCCGCGATCTTCCGCAGAGCACGCAAGTTATATTGTACAAACTTTGGCTCGGATCGTAAATCGACGGGACGCCCGTACAGTTCAGCCGGTCTTGATACTCGTTGAGAAAATCTTTCTTCTCAAAATGCTTGGAACACACCATCCGTTGCAACAATTGCTTTTTCGTCAATTTGTACAAATCCTCTCGACAACAAAATTCCAACCATCGTCTGCATCGATCCTCGTAGTTCACCGGGAATCCAAAAAACATGTAATCCTCCTCACGGTTGTTCGGATTCATTCGCGATCTACCGCACACCACGCACGGATGCGGCATTTTCCTTCACCACTTTTTCCTTTTATGCCGTACGTTTATTTTTCTTCTCCGAATATTCGCATCGTCCCGAGCCGCCTCAGGCTACGGCGAATTCATCGTAAAAACTCCACGGACGGTGCGATTAGATCGCTAATTTCCACAGGGATGTTCGGACATCCTTGAGGTACATTTTTTCTGAAGATTCTCAGAAAACTCTCAATTTCCAAACCCCCAATTTGGTTCAAGTCGCTTCTGAAAAAAATCATTTTCGTTTTTCATTGCTTGCCAAATGACAATAAATCGTTGATTCAGGCTGTACATCGGTCGGTACAAGTCGCCGGTGAAGGTGAAAAAGGTTGCCGCAGAATTTTAAGGGGAATTTTTTCTTTCCGTTTGACTATTTGACATTAAAATGTTCCTGGCTAATTTTCTCCCTCCAATCGCCACCCAGCAATGCTAAGGAATTCGAGAATCAAAAATTTTTAATGGCGTGAAGACAACTACGTAATTTTGTAGCTCTAGAAAACATTTTTCATGGATTTGTAAGTTTGTTTGTCGAACTTTAACCAGATTGCACGGTTTTTCACGTGATTTAAATTTTTCTTCCCTTATGCAGATTTAAAAAATAGAATTCTTGATTTTTTTGCTCATTTTGACGTCGTCGTTTTATCGTTTTTTTGGTTTGGAGAATATTCTCGCGATCAGAAGATTTGTATTCGTGTGACTTGAGATTTAAACGTCTTTTATTTGATGGTGGCGAAACCGAAATGAAAATGTGAGAATAATGCTCGTGAATTCGTAAGTTCGTATTTTTGTTTTTACTCGATCGACCTATATAACGAAACACCTATTGGATGGAATGCGCGAAAAATCGTGACGGAGGTTATGTTTCAACATCGGAGCGTCGTCAAAAAAGTTGTATCGCAGTTTTATGTATACTCACGAGTTTATTTGGGATACAACGAAATTCCACAATCGTTGGAGAATACGCTTGATTGTGAAGAGTTTTTCGTGTTGAAATGATAAGATTTCGTTTTTGGGATATTATTATTCGTATAAGTCTATTTAGCAAACAAATGATGTCGATTAAAGAATGATAAGCCGAGCGTCTAATCAACGAATTTCACCTTCCATTGGAGTCCGACTAGCGGAAAATCGGAAATAAAAAATGGCGACTGAGGAATTGAGTTGAATAGACGGCAGCACAGTCTTGAGGTAATTTAGTAAATTGTAGTTCGTGCATTTTGCCAAGGTGTTGCGCCACCGTCTTGTTCCGGCGGACGTCGCGATTGACTCACCTATAAAAAAAATGCCTCATCGCGTCGAGTGCGAATAATCAGAATACTTTTGCGGAACTGTCGTAAATCCGGGAGATCTTTGGTGAAATAATTACAAGATCGAACGTATCGTAAAGCGAGATACGAAAACGTCGATTGCATAAATCTTGCTGAAAATTCTCTACAAAAGCTTGAGTCTTTTCGTCTCGCGCGGGCGCACGCGAGTCGTTCGTTTCAGTGGAGAATTCTCTCTTTCGTTCGGGCGTAAACCAACGATCGTCCCTGGAACGCGCCCCACTTTCAACCCCTAGCGGAAATAATGACGTCATGAATGAAAGGTTTTTGTGATAAAAATCGGTTTGGGAAACGACAAACGCGGCGTCCAAAGGCTCGTACGCATATTAAATTCGGGGGCAGTGTGAAATTCCTCAGTATATACATGTAATATATACGTCAGTGAAGTGCTTCAACGTACCAAGTGTCGTGAATATAAATCGGAGACGTGATCCGAGTGTAATAACATCGTTACATGAAGGTAAGCAAATTTATTTGCACTCCAACTCTTTTCCTTACGCCAAACCATTGTTTCGGCCTCGCTCGCCCCAATTCATAGTTTTATTTCTTTACTCACTATTAAAATACACACACATATAGAAATATGTGGATGCATATGTGTGTGTACTCGCAAACATCCGTCTTCATATATATATATGTATATATATATGTATTTTTGACAACTCCCCTGAAATATCGAAGCAAAATGAGCCTCCGTTTTATCGAGGCTTCATCTCCCCCGTGTTCGTAACAATCGCAAAGTTCTTTTCCAATTTTTCATCATTTTTCAAACACCTTTCCCTCGTATGACGCATTGTTAATATACAATCGCTGCGCTCGTGAAACACCTTGATGACTCAGAATCTTACGAATTCGAACTCATGGGCTAACCTTCTGTCAATCTATCGCGTATCACTTGTGAGTCGTGCTGAAAATAATTCTTGCAGTGAAATTCTTTGTTTGACCTCCTTTTCTCGTGTCTACAATTTCCAAATTGTTTTTCCATAAAAAATCATGATTTTTCGTTCGTTGATCGTAATTTCTGACTTACGAAATTACTCAACATTTTTCTCCGGCAAATTTCGTCGTTCGTAATCGTTCTCTCGGCTCGATCGTAACACGAAACTCTGAAATTCATACCGTCGGCTATTCCACCTCAAAATATCGCTCCCCGCAATAGCAAAAATTTGTTTTTGTCACAGAATAACATTTTGTAACGCGGCGCTAAAATGTCTGACCACTTTGGGCCTATAACGCTGAAATGGGATCCAAAAAATTTGGAAATACGAACAATGTCGGTAGAAAAAACTTTGGAGCCTTTGGTGCTCCAAGTGACGACACTCGTCAATACCAAAGGTCCCAGCAAGAAGAAAAAAGGCAAATCCAAGAGAGCTAGCGCCCTCGTCGGCACCGTCGAAAAAGCCACGGCCAACTTTATCGAAAAAGGCGAACAAATCGCTTACGAGAATCCTGACATCACTGCCGAAATGCTGTGCGCCGTCGAGGAGGTCAGAAAAACTGGAGCCGCGATGAGCATCGCCGCCAGGTAATTGTTTTACTTTTTTTTTCTCATGAAAACCACAAAATCTTGATTAGCGAATCTCTCAAATCGAGACCTTAATCAATATTTTCGAGGATTTCGATCCTAGTTCAAAATTGGACCGTCAAAGTTTGCATTGTTGGAATTCAAAGAAAAATTATTCTCTTTTTGTCATTGAAAATTGTTTGAATGTAAAATTGCCTTTTTTTTTCTAGTTTGTTCAATTTTTTGGGTGTCTAAAATCATTTTTCGATTTTTATTGTCATTCATTGGGATCGGAAATCGTGCCCTTGAAGAGTAAAAAATAGGGAGAAAACTATTTGTATACATAAATGGCTTAGTTTTTTAAACGATTTGAATCCTGTCTGCGAACTTGTTTTCTGTATGTCTAGAATGATGCTGAAGTTTGCAATGCTGGAATGCAACGAAAAATATTTTATTTTATTGTAGATTCGTTCAATTTTCAATGTCATCCAAATTTTTCGATCCGATAGGTTTTCGGGTGGCAAAAATCGATCGTTTTATCATCGTATTTATATTCTCCGCTTAAATAATTATTTTCGCGAAATATCAAGAAAAATTTCGTTGCATCCCAACGATGCAAACTTCAGATTCATTTTCAAGAATGCGAATTGAGCACTCGGTCGTTTGAGTTCTCGATGTATTTTTGTAACGTGCGAAATAGTGGAGTTTGAATGAACTTTCTGGGATTGTGAATGAAATGACTCTGGAGTTTGCATCGTTAGAATGCAACAAAATTCTTTTGAATCTTTGGCAAAAATAATTATTTACATGCAGAACGTAATGACGATGATAAAATAATCGAATTTCACCACCCAAAAACATGTTGGTTCGAAAAATTTGGTTGAAATGGAAAATTGAACGAATTATCAATAAAATGAAATATTTTTCGTTGCATTCGAACGTTGCAAACTTCAGCATCATGTGAATGAAAAGATATTAATGAAAAGGTTGAATGATTGAACAGAGAATTTTCGGAGGATCCGTGCTCTTCGCTGAAGCGTGGAAACATGGTGAGAGCGGCAAGAAATTTATTATCAGCGGTGACACGTTTGTTGATTCTTGCGGACATGGTGGACGTGCATTTGCTGTTAAAATCGCTGTACGTGGTGGAGGATGATTTGAAAAAGTTGAAGAACGCCTCGTCGCAAGGTGAATTATTGGAGAACATAAAACAATTTGGTAGAAACGCAACAGAGCTGATGAATCAAGCAGCGAAACGTCAGCAAGAATTGAAGGATCCACAGTTGCGAGATGACTTGGCAGCCGCACGTGCGGTCTTGAAGAAGCACTCGACGATGCTTTTTACAGCTTCCAAAGTTTACGTACGTCATCCGGAACTAGCAGCTGCCAAGGCGAATCGCGATTACGTATTGAAGCAAGTTTGCGAAGCTGTCAACACTATGAACGACGTAGCACAAGGAAAAACACCCTCGGACGGTCAACATCCTTACGAAGGTCCCGGCGAACTGGCTGCTGCTCTCGACGACTTTGACACGAGAATGTCCATGTCGCCGCTCGCTTACAACGAGGTTCGGACGCGTCCGAGCCTCGAGGAAAGACTCGAGAGTATTATCAGCGGTGCTGCTCTCATGGCCGATTCCTCGTGCACTCGCGACAATAGACGCGAACGTATTGTCGCCGAGTGCAACGCCGTCAGACAAGCTCTTCAAGATTTGTTGAGCGAATACATGAATAACGTAAGTTTGGATCGTCACTTGGCATTTTCCACTCGGCCCTCGTGTTTCCATCTCACATTTTATTTCTACTATTTATTCGTCAGTACTGAACGCGTTTTTTCCACCATAGCTCATTCTTACATGATCCTTAATTCGTCCAATCATTTTTCTTTTCGTAACTACAGTTACAGCTCGCCCGGGCTGGCAAAAGGGTAAATATTTCAGATCCTTCCTTTTGTGTGTTTTTTTGCAATTACATTTTATCCAAATTTGATTTTTTGCTTTCATTTTTCACACTTTTGGTCGTTTGACGTTTTTTTGACGCTCAATCTCACGATCGAAATGCTGCAACGCCACTCTGCTTTGTCCTCCCCGTAAAAAATTCCTGCCGTTTTTTTTTCTTCTTATAACTTTGGTTTGTTGTCGAAAAAGGAAGAAAAAAAATGCTCGCCTTTCCACAGTCTCGGAACAACGGAAATGGCTTGACGTTGTTGACAGAATTGCAAAGAATTTTCGAATATCTGGTCCCAATTTTTTGTCCTCTAATTTTATAGGATGAAGCGAGTTTTTTAAAGCCCTGAATTAACAAAAAATGTCACAGTAGTGTGCTAAAACACCGACGAGACACGCTAATCGAGAAATAGTCAGTGTGGCTTGTCCACAAGCTTTGACCTTGGAGTCATTAATCGCTCGGCAACCAAATTTACACTCTACGCACTTGAGAGTAACAACGATGTTGAAGTTTGCTTCGTTACAATGCAACGAAATTCTGTTACTGAAATTCTAATTCAATATTTGGTCAGGACGATGAAACGATTTTTTTTTAGCATCCGAACCCAAAGTTGGTACGAAAATTTTCATAGTGTTTTAAAAATAGATGGAAAATGTATTTTTGGTTGGATCTCAACGTTGCGAACTTCAGTGTCATAAGTAACGAATTATTGAAAATTTATTTAGCGACATTAATGTAACGAATACACTTAAGGACGTTACGCAGAAAATAGAATTAATGGACAGAAAAATCGCAAACTTGGCAGAAAGTTAGATAATGATGTAAAAATAACTCGTACCAATTTTTGTGAGCTGAGGTGGGTTTTTACGCGAGATATTTGTAAATGTTTGACAAGCCTTGACAACCAATTTAAAATTGCCTCTTATGGGAAGTCACGGAATAGGCTGTACATTATTCTTCATATCTCCGTGATTGATGGATAGATTGAAATGAAAATTAAACATCAGAGAGATTAAATCCTCATAATCATTTACCACGCTTAAAAACGTTCAAAGCTGACTTGTAACGGGAATGATAAAAACTATAAAAAGCACTTGCAGTGGATTTAATTTTTCGGCTCTCCCTAAAATTTAGCAACGACACGTATTCGAGGTTATATCTGCGCGAAATTTGAAATTTGACAGATATAATAGCAAGTCAACGGAATGTGACATTGGAAGATCGATTACTACTAGAGTCAAATTTAGTCAAATCTCGGTAGCTGCGTAACTTCCTTAATAGACATGGAGTTTTTTGAACACAACGAGCGCACATGTTCACGTACTCAGCTGATGTACAGTAGAAAGCGAAAATCGCAAGGAGGTCGATTTTTCGAAAATATTTTCGAAGCGACGTTGAAAATGAGAGTTTAGCTTTTACTGAGTTAAAATAATGATCGCTCGTTTGTTTTGACACGACAGATGGGCGTCAAGGAACGAACCGACGGTTTGGATCGAGCCATCGATCACATGAGCCGAAAAACCCGAGATTTGCGCAGGCAACTCCGCAAAGCCGTGGTCGATCATGTCTCGGACAGTTTCCTAGAAACCAGCGTACCGCTCTTGGTTCTCATCGAAGCTGCTCGTAACGGACGCGACAAAGAGGTCGAGGAATACGCTCTCGTTTTCACAGAACACGCCAACAAACTCGTCGAGGTAAAAGTCCAACGAAAATCATTTTAAAAAACTTGGAACTCGTTGAAATTTGTCAAATTCTTTTTTTTTCAATCTCACGTTCAATTTTTCGATGGCAAAGTGAGATTCGCGACTGATTATTTCGTTTTTTATTCCCCAGGTGGCGAATTTGGTTTGCAGCATGTCAGGGAACGAGGACGGTGTAAAAATGGTGCGTTACGCAGCGGCACAGATCGAGAATCTTTGCCCCCAAGTGATAAACGCTGCGCGGGTATTGGCAGCGCGTCCGCGGTCAAAAGTGGCACAGGACAATATGGAAGTTTTTCGTCAAGCTTGGGAAAACGAGGTGCGCGTGTTGACCGAAGCCGTCGACGATATTACAACGATCGATGATTTCCTCGCCGTTTCTGAGAACCATATCCTCGAGGACGTGAACAAGTGCGTGCTCGCGCTTCAAGAAAGTGACGCGGATACTCTCGACAGAACTGCTGGTGCGATACGAGGACGTTCCGCTCGAGTATGCAACGTCGTGCACGCCGAAATGGACAATTACGAGCCCTGCGTTTATACCAAGCGGGTTCTCGAAGCTGTCAAAGTTTTGCGCGATCAAGTTATGCCCAAATTTGCACAGAGAGTCGAGGTCGCCGTCGACGCTTTCGGCAGCAATCCACCCAAAGATATCGACGAAAATGACTTTATCGATGCCGCCAGACTCGTCTACGATGGCATACGAGAAATCAGACGCGCTGTCCTCATGAATCGGGTCAGTATTTCAATAGTCCCTTTTCCCCATTCCTCTCCCTCCATTTTGCTCCATCAATATCCTTAAATCTTAACCCTTCGTGGTCACAATTCCGCCACCGATCTCGGTGCTCACACTGGGTTCATTCTACCCAGTCCATTTTCGAACCCGTATCGCGACCAATCTACCGGCCCGAAAATTCTCAAAAAATTACTGAACAACCCTTGGACATTCCAGTTTAGATACGAAAAACTTTCCTGAAAGAAATCCAAGGCTAACATATTTTTTTAAATGCAAAATGAAGAAAAAAAACGGGGAAAAAAAGTTTTTCTACTAAAATAATCGTCACTTGGTGGATTTTCAATATTTTTGCCTAAAATTTGGACCTGATATTCATCAGGTCTGGTTCTTTTGGGAAAAAAATAGTAGGATAGCGCGCGTTTGAAAAAACATATTAATTCCGTTATTGGAAGTGGGTTGATTTCAGAGTGAATGTTAGAGATTTAGCGTTAGCGGCGGTAATACTTATCGCCGCCAACGCGCAATGGACACTACAAACTGTCGTTAAATAACGATTACAGCCCCATTCATTACCGGAAACTAGGAGATATTTACGTCACAAGTTGGTCACTGGGTGGATTTTACCCACAGTGACCACGAAGGGTTAATGTCTGGTCCGAAAAACTGTTTTCTTTCGAAAAAAAAAAAAAATACATAAATTTTCGTATTCTAAATGAATTCCTGAACTTTTTCGTTCCACAGGCTGACGAAGATCTCGATCCCGAAGACGTCGAGCTGGACGATCAGTACACACTGGACACTCGAAGTAAATCGAGCGCTCAAACGGGCGAGCACGGGGTCGACGAGTATCCGGAAATAAGTGGAATAACGACCGCGCGTGAAGCGATGCGAAAAATGCCGGAAGAGGACAAACAGAAAATTTTGCAACAAGTTGAATTCTTCAGGAGTGAAAAATTGAAGTTTGACAAGGAAGTGGCCAAGTGGGACGACGCGGGCAACGATATAATTGTCCTCGCCAAACACATGTGCATGATTATGATGGAAATGACGGACTTTACGCGCGGTCGAGGGCCCCTCAAAACTACGATGGACGTCATCACAGCAGCCAAAAAGATTTCCGAGGCTGGTACGAAACTCGACAAACTCACGAGACAAATCGCCGATCAGTGCCCCGAAAGCTCCACGAAAAAAGATTTACTCGCTTATCTTCAACGCATCGCTCTTTATTGCCATCAAATGAACATCACGAGCAAAGTCAAAGCTGACGTACAAAATATCAGCGGCGAACTCATCGTTTCCGGTCTCGACAGCGCCACGTCCCTCATCCAGGCAGCCAAGAACTTGATGAACGCTGTCGTTCTTACCGTCAAAGCTTCCTACGTCGCATCCACCAAATATCCGAGACAATCCACCGTCACCGTGAGTTTTCAACATTTTTTTATTCGCCCAACCAAACATGTTCGAAACAGAAACCAATCGTTCGTAATTTATCATTTTTATTAAAGATTTTTTTCAATTTAAAATTTTGAATTTCATTAAAAAATTTAAATTAAAAAAAAAACAAAAAATTTTTAATAAAAAATAAAAAATTTTAAAGAAATAAAAATTTAAAATCGATTTTGCTCAGTTTGCTCCAGAAATTAGAAAAAATACAAAATTAACAAATAATCGAACGGTTTTTCTTTCGATATTCTGCAGGATTCTGAAGCTTGCATCGTTGCAATGAAACGAAATTCTTTTTATATGTGGCATAAATAATTATTCAAATGCAGAATGTAATTACGATGATAAAATTATCAGTTTTTGCCACCTAAAAACGTATCGGCTCGGAAAATTTGGATGAAATTGAAAATTGAAACGAATCAAGAATAAAATAAAATATTTTTCGTTGCATTCCAACGTTGCAAACTTCAGCATCATTATTCTTCGACCGTTGCAATCGTAGCGTTTCCAGCGTTTTCGCAAATAACATTCAACTTTATCACTAATCGCTCGTGCCCTTTTTTCCCTCGTATCTTTACGCTTTCTGGATCTTACAGTATGTGAGTATCGCCGCTAAACCCTTAATGACTTAATCGCACACGATCTAGAGCTCCGAAGCTGCGCTAAAGCAAAGTATCGATGTTTTTTTTTTTAAATCCGTATCGTAATTACTAAATTTTCGAGAAATTGAAAACTGCACAAAATTTTAATCGACGAAATGATCGCAAGTTGTCCGCGCAAAGTTTTCAAATTCGAAAAGCGGAAAATAGTTACATTTTGAAAAATCGAAATTCTATGATTTTACAGTCACCGATCGTGGTCTGGAAAATGAAAGCTCCGGAGAAGAAACCGCTGGTACGTCCGGAACGACCGGAAGAAGTGCGAGCCAAAGTGCGCAAAGGTTCGCAAAAGAAAGTCCAAAATCCGATCCACGCTCTATCGGAATTCCAGAGTCCAACGGAGAGCGTTTAAGACGAATTGACTGTTTCTTGAAAGAGAAGAAAATAAAAAATACAGGTATCGTAAGAAAAATACAAAAAAATAAAAAGTTAGACGCGCAGGAAGCTCCGTAAATGTGAAGCGACAAGAATCGTGAGCAATCTCGTGCGCCTAGTCGATTTCCACACTTTGAGGACTGTCGTCAAAGAAAGCCGATCTAAAAAAAAAACGAAGAAAAAAAGAGTTAAAAGAAAGCAAATTGTCACTTTGTACGTTCGTGTTTTTGCTGGGTCTCGTGGGAAGAATTCCGAAGCGTCGTAACCGGCGAATCCTTTGATAAAATTCTATACTCGAGTATTTCGAAATTTCGCTCACATTTTTACAAATGAATTCCTACATTAAAAGTTCAAATGTTTACCATATTTTTAAGAGCTTCGTGTACGAATTTTCGACACCTTTTTCCACGTAACAAACTTAAGAAACAAGTATTCGAAATAATATCTTGTAATCATGGGGACGAAAACTATCAAGAACGTTCGAAAAATCAATTCAACGTTTTGATGACGAGCGTCGATGGCGTTTATTGCTGCACGACGCTCCATTTCCTCTGTTTTTTCTAATTTTTTCAACGATTATTGTAACTCAAATCAGCAACGGAACAAACTTGCTAATGATTTTTTTTTTTTCGTCCAGTATTGCATCTTTAATCAAGAGACTGCTGATCGAAGTATTCGAAGTAAATGTATATAAGTAAATATAATTTTATATTTATCGGTAAAAATTATTTACACATTTTCTTTTCATTTATATATATCTATATTAGGGTGCTTTTTTTTTCGGCGACATTTTTTTTTTTTCACTCCCATCTCGCATTTTTATAGGGAATACCTTAAAGAAAATTCCCTGAAAATTTGAGCCCTTAATATTAATTTTAAGTACTCGCCCAAGGCGTCCAATGATTTCCCCTTTAAAATACACGTAAAGTTCGATTTTTCTTCTTAAAAGTTCTACAGATCAGAGGCATTTAAAGGTACGATCTTGGTCGACGAACCGATTTATTCATAATTGAATGCTCTACAAAAGTGTCCATTGTGACGTAATTGTAACTCGAACTGGCGAGGTCGTACGGGTCACTAAACCCAATTTTTTCATGAAATTCTCGTTTTTTTATCTCTATCTCGTAAATGACAAGAGCTACAGGAAAAATAGGAATGACAAACTTGAAGGAAATTCAATTTCCTACAAAAAAGTATCCGAGCACTAAATCGCTAACATTGATATTTCTTGAGATATTGGGCTTTTAAGTTGAGGTAGTATGGAATTTTCGTGGATTATTGAGCTAAATTGTATAAGTTGTTAATTTATGATTCTTTATTGTCATTCAAATCATCAAATATTCATTTGTTAAGTTTTAAATGATTGAAAAGTTGAATAACTGAACGTTTTGAAACTGGAATTCGAGAAAAAAACACATTTTCAAAGTGCCCAAAATTGTTTTTTTTACTTTTCACGAATTTTTCGATTGATTTTCCCCTGATTATTCTAATTTACTTACCAGTAATTGAATATCTATACATTTCTAGTTACAAATATGTTGTAAATTTACAAAAATTTTGTAAAATTTGTAAATTTCTAGTTGAAAATTTTGTAAATTTACAACATATTTTCAACTAGAAATTCATAGGTATTCAATTACTGGTAAGTAAATTAGAAGAATCGGGAGAAAATCAATTGAAAAATTCGTGAAAAGTGAAAAAAATAATTTTAGGGACTTTAAAAATGTGTTTTTTTCTCGAATTTCAGTTTCAAAACGTTCAATTATTCAACTTTCCAATCATTTGCAACTTAACGAATAAATATTTGATGATTTAAATGACAATAAAGAATAATAAATTAACAACTTATACAGTTTAGCTCAATAATCCATGAAAATTCCATACTACCTCAACTTAAAAGCCCAATATCTCAAGAAACATCGATGTTAGCGATTTGGTGCTTCAATACTTTTTTGTAGAAAATTGAATTTCCTCTAAGTTTGTCATTCTTATTTTTCCTGTAGCTCTTGTCATTTACGAAATAGAGGTGAAAAAACGAGAATTTCATGAAAAAATTGGGTTTAGTGACCCGTACGACCTCGCCAGTTCGAGTTACAATTACGTCACAATGGACACTTTTGTAGAGCATTCAATTATGAATAAATCGGTTCGTCGACCAAGATCGTACCTTTAAATGCCTCTGATCTGTAGAACTTTTAAGAAGAAAAATCGAACTTTACGTGTATTTTAAAGGGGAAATCATTGGACGCCTTGGGCGAGTACTTAAAATTAATATTAAGGGCTCAAATTTTCAGGGAATTTTCTTTAAGGTATTCCCCACAAAAATGCGAGATGGGAGTGAAAAAAAAAAAATGTCGCCAAAAAAAAAAGCACCCTAATATATATAAAAACGTGCGAAAACAAGAATGACGGCAGCAGGAACAAATAATTTTTGTTTTCTTTAAAAATAATCTGCTCTGCGTTCGGTGACGTGAATCTAAAACTTCCTATGTTGCGTCGAATTGCACTGAAAAAATGAAGAGTGCACGTCTCGTAGCTGCCAGCGAATCATGCGAAAGTGCGAACTGACAAATGGCAGCTCGAATTTACAATTGGCAGCGTTGCCAACACGTGGAGGATAGGTTATTCGTTTTCCTAAAGAAATTTTACACCCCGATCAAGAATTCTCGTCAGAGAATCTCGCGGAAGATGGTTCATCCGTTTTTCGATGAAAGGGACAAAAAAATGATAAGTAATTGTAAGGGCGATGAGTTTTATCATTTGACGAGCAATTACCGAGCGCTCCGAGGTCCAGGCCTAAAGAATTCATTTCTACACGTTTCTATCGGATTTTTATAACGTTTTTCCAAACGTCGGATACCTTCCTCACATATCAGTCGTTTTTTCATCCAAACAATCTTTACCACGACTTTTTACACTTCCAGCAAACGTTAACTTCACCCAAACTGGTATCTCGTTCTGTAGATTCAACATTTGGCAGTGTGAATAGATTATTAGTATTTAATTTATAGTTTATACATATATATGCAAACATATACATATACATATACATAAATATGATACGTACACATTAGGTAACAGGAAATAGTTATTAGAGTAAAAAGAACGCACCGCGTGTATTAACAATATTACGAAAACGAAGTTAACGAAGTTGAAATATTCTGATGGCGATTGAACTTGACGACTGAAAACTCGTCAGTGTCAAATACAATAGAGATTGAATTGGGAAAACATTATTGAAGAGAAAACTGAGATTTTGGTAACTGTCGATTCGTAGAAATTGAGTCGGTATCGAAATTAAAATTCCTGGTCAAGGGGTGAAGAAAAAGAAGAAAAGGGAGGAGAAAAAATGTGTTGAACGTAGCATATTTATAATTAATCATTCCCTTTGCATCAATGTTTATTGCAATGCATTTAATTAAGTTTTCCTTCCGCCACGAATTGCACTTTAGAGGGGGAGAATTCATGGAGACAGAAAAATAAATCGCGTTTCTTTTAGCATTGCGTAGGAAAACATGGCACTATGAACTTTTCGTTTCGCGTAGTTATTGCTAAAGGAGAATGCAAGAGACGAGAATAAAAATGAAATAAATGTATTATCCGAATTGATGGATTCGAAATACGCGTACTATCTAATCGTAGCGATAAGATAACCACGATAGTCGTCGATACGCTGCCAAATATAAGGTGATGCTTGTTTTTTTTCTCATTCACGATTTTCACGACGTTTTTATCGCTGTTCCCTCTATGGCTCCGAAGGGTCGAAGAGATCGTGAGGAAAATACGAATTTGTCGAGCACATCTGTTGCATTTTTTTATGACTCTGAAGTTTGCATCGTTGGAATGCAACGAAATTCGTTTTTTATTCTAGCAAAAATAATTATTCAAGTGCAGAATGTAATTACGATGATAAAATGATCGATTTTTTCCACTCGAAGAGCACATTGGCTTGGAAATTTGGAATGACGTTAAAAATTGCACGAATCATCAATAAGTTCAAATATTTTTCGCTGCATTCCAACGTTGCAAACTTCGGCATCATCATTTGTTTTTTCTACCTTTGTACCAGCGCTACGGTTTTGAAAAATCCATCTCAACGCTATTACGTTGTATGATAATCTTTTTTATTGCTCCACTACGTCAAGGACACTGCGAATCATTCGGTAGAATCAACGACCAACAACAATACGTGTGTATCGACTCTACGATCTACATTGACGATATTTACATTTATATATGAAGAAATAACCATTCAACAATGTGTCCAAACGTAACTTATACCATCCCATTGTAAACTATGTGTAATAAAATTATTGGATTGGAAAATAAAATTTTACACGTGATTACCAGCCCTAAAGATTATGTTTATTTAGTTTTTTTGTCTTTTTTCTTTTTTAATCCTTCTAATCTCACAATCTTTGTACGCAATATTTAATACGAAAAATTTAATAAATTGACGGAACATTTCGGAACAATTACTCGGGAGAAAGCAAAATCTTTCGACACCCTTTCGCCTTTTTTCTCCAACAGGATGAAAGGTGTGGAAAAATGTTACTTTCCAAATTTACGGCTGACTTTTCGATCTTAAATTTTTTACATAAACGCAACAAAATCTGAAAGCTTAAAAATTTGGTAAAAACATCCTTTTTTTCGTTAAAAACAGTCCAACCTCCGTAAATCGATGTTTCCAGGACGAGGTTGGGATCACAAATGATGATAAATCATTACAATCGATTGAGTGTATTTTGTTTCCATGCTACAGTCATAAAATCTCTATAAAACAATGACGTGAAAGTGAGAAAAACAGAAAAATAAAATAAAACAAATCACAATTGCCTGAATTTTCAGGCATCGACGTATTGTACAAATTTTTCAGCTAATCCCTAAAAAGTCGTTGGAGATAATTGTACAATTTATCAAGTTTTGATTTCCGCAGAGATCTCGATTCACTTTGTCAATTTTTGTCGATAATTTCAAAGTGTGATTTCGAAATTTTGTCCACATGTTAAAAAATAGAAAAAGAAAAATATGATTCACGTTCAACGAAGTTTGCACATTGATTTGTCGCGTTTTTATGGTCGAAGTAATTCATTTCTATCGGACGAATGGAACGAAAAAGAAAATATGGAGAAATTGATTTGCAATTATTTAAATTACACGTTGATATGGACTGAAATGAATAAAAAATAAAAATGAACTTTGTACAATGACAACCATAATCGTCGATCGAGTGCTTTCTCGTCGCTCGTCGAGTCAACGAATTACACGAGATTAGACAAAAATCGTAACTCGTGAAAACGTTGAAAAAAGTATTGAATGGAAGACGATGCACGGCCAAGATTAGTAGCGAAATTTCGTAAGATTGACATAATATGTTGTTAATATCATTTTAAGCGCAGTGAATCGAACGCAAATTCCCAAACATTCTGGCTCCCATTCGTATATCCTAACAATAATATTTCGTATGTATTTCAACAGTGAAATTTCATTCATATCCTAAAATCTAGACTTAATTACTTTTGTTCATTTTATTTAATTTTTTTCGTTTTTCTATATATATATATATATTTTTTTTCGTTTCTTTACAGTTTCTCGCATTTCGGTGGATTCGTCAGAGGAATCGTTCTTGGAAGTGAGCAAATTAGTTATCGATCGCGATCGATTGGTTGGTCTGTTCGCCAAGAGACACCAAGACCCAAATTCGCAGCCCGCATCGTCGTCGCTTGGGAAACCAAGTTTCAACGAATTTTTTACGATGAAATTGCAATCGTGTGAAAAATGATTGACGACTCGGTCAAAAGGTGGAAAAAAGTCAACAAACCGCGAGGTTTTCTTGGCGAATCTTGGATCGCGACGACGGCCTTGTTCCCCGATACAAAATCCCATTTCGTATTCCAGATCAATCAATTTTTCTCATTTTAAGTACACGAGTTCTTTAAATTAATCTAATCGTCTAATTGATACGGTTCAGAGTCTAGAAAAGTTGTTCCGAGTCGACGATTCCTTTTTTCCTCGTATTTCGGTTATTTTCGTTTTTTTCTGTTTTCGTTAACTAGAACGCAATCGATTGAGAAATTCAAGTTCGTTTTGCAGCAGCTTGAAGAAAAAGTGAAGGCGTGAGTGGGCGCTCGTGTGTATTTTATGTGGAAACTTGGATTCGAAATCTCGGTCTGATTTTCTCCGATGTTCCGAGCCTGAGATCTTGGAATTTTCATTCAACATTTTCACCATCTCCAAAATGATCGTTTGGAAAATCGTGAGAAAAGACACGCGACAGCTCACTTGAAAGTACATAAAACTAATGTTATTTCATATCGAGATATCAACGTTATCGTGGCGTTAGTTTCTAAATCATTTGTTTTTTTTTCGTTTCGCAACGTTTTAGGCTTTTTTTTTGTCAATTGTTTCAAGTTTTTTGGTTTTTTTTTGGTTTTTTCAATGTCGATTTCTCTCGTTATTTTATTTTACTCAATTTTTTTTTCTTCTTTTCGAGCTATTTTCTAACGTCAGGCCAACTCGTTGTTCCTGTATTTTTCCATACGTACTAGAATCCTCGAGACAGCACGGAACGTCTCAATCGAATTTCCATCTTTCGCGGGCTTTATTTATTCTACTCGCAGACTTGTGAGTTATTGATTGTGATGATTGCGATTACCGCCGGGCTCGATCTCGCTCGACTCAGCGACCCAATTTTATCTGCTTTCTTATCGGTACACATTGCCAGACCTTCTACGATGTTTCACTCGTTAATTCCTGCGTCGTACTCACTGGCGTTTTAAACGATGGGACGAATTCGGCTGCGTCTGGATTCAACGTGCTCTAAAAAAGATTTAAAAAAAAAACGCCCATTTTTTTTACAAACTCCGACATGAATGATGGGAAAACTTTCTAACTTTTATGACTGAAGTTTGCAACGTTGAGATTCAACGAAAAATATATTTTCTATTAATTATTTATTGAATTTTGAAAATCGTGGCTATTTTTTGGGTCGATTAAGTTTTTTGGTCGCAAGAGAGAATCGTTTTATTGACCGGATCAAATATTGAATAATAATTATTGGCTCTGCTGAAGAATAAACAGAATTTCGTTGCATTTCAACGATGGAAACTTCAGGATCATATTTTTTGCTCATGGATCATCGACACCCCACGATTTTATTTTCTGAAAGTTTTGCTCCGATTTTCCATGACTCTGAAGTTTGCATCGTTGGAATGCAACGAAATTCTTTTTAGTCTTTGGCAAGAATAATTATTTAAATGCAGAATGTAATCGCGATGATAAAATGATCGATTTTCGCCACCCGAAAAGCATATCGGTTCAAAAAATTTGGTTGAAATTGAAAATTGAACGAATTATCAATAAAATGAAATATTTTTCGTTGCATTTCAACGTTGCAAACTTCAGCATCGTTAACTTTTCTCTTATTTTTCATGAATGATTATTAAAATATTCAACGTTCCTAAATTTTCATACGCTTTTTTAAGCAAAGACTGTCGATTCGTGACTTTCTTTACCTGTTTCGCAAGGTCACCCCCTTGAACTCTCAAACCACCGAGTTGCTGACACAATTCGTGACTATTGTCTCCGCCATTCGCCGCGTTACACCACGCCGTTGTCGTTTGATTTCGCTGATGTTGCCTCTCCTCCTCAAGCATCGCTTCTAAACATTCCTCCATCAATTCTTCCTCCTCCAATTGTTCCAAAACCTGGAAAAAATCCCAAAATTCATTCAAATCTTGCCTCATCCCAAACTCTATTCATTACTTAAAAAAACGAGTAAAAATTTCATGGAGAATCGAAAATCCACCGACCGCTTAATTCAACTCCTCAATAAAACAAAAAAAGAGGCTCGTTTGACGAAAAATTAAACGAAAAACTGATGCATTCACAAAAATAGTGAAAAAGTATTTTCACCCCAACACAATGTGATTAGTTAATCAATAAAAATCCTGTTGCACGTTTTTCTGGAGAAAATCAAGTTGCAGCTTCTTCTGGGCAAAAGTACCGACGATTGACTCAAACTTTTTTCCACTGACCGTACAAAACTAATCGCTCGTCTCAAACTTTTTATTTCAAGAAATTCTGACCAAAACAGTTAAATTTTTTTCTCCGTCTTCTTTAAAGCACCTAAAATTTTTGGTGGCTCGTGGTCGATCGCCGGTTTACGTTTCAGTTTGACAGAAAAATTTGCATCCGTCAAAAATGAATTGAGAGAGGAAGAAGAAAAAACTTGACGTACCTCTTTGTCGAATTCTTCTTCGTTCTCCATCCACATGTACTCCGAGAAGTCACTGTCGACGACGGGTTGTGCGTCGAGTTCCGGTTCGTCATTGTCGAGATAAGCTATGACGCTGGTTTCGTGACCGTAATAGCCGTTGCCAGAGCCGCTGTTTGGAATCTTCATCTTCATGCCAGATTTGTTGTCTGATCTAAAACACATGGTTATCGATATTTCAATGACTCGATCGTGACGAATTTTGAAGTTGATGAAAAATGGAAAAAAGCGAGTCTTTCGAGGGAGAATTAACGTTGATCGCGATTATTCAAGTTCTGAGTGAATTTTGGAGGTAAAATCGAGAGCCATATGTGGGAAGCGATTTGTAAATATTTTTTATCTCGAGTTATCCAGGACTGAACGGAGGTCCAACTGAAGCGAGAGCAGCTGACGTGATCGGCTTGAAAATATCGAGTTATTATTATTTACATTGACGTTCAGAATAAAAATAAGTGGAAAAGTGGTGGGGGGAGCGGGAGGGAGGTTGAAAAATACGTACAAAGAATGCAGAGAGATTTTTTCGATCTCGATACATAGATATACGTGTGTGTGTGTGTATTAGTATATATTTGTATGCGACAGAAAGAAGAGGTACGGGGTCGAGCGAACGAATGAGAATAGAATACGATTTTTTACGTGTGTGTCCAGGGTCGTCGATTTATTGGGCTTGTGTACGGGGAATAAAAAGTAATAGGATGTGCAGCAGCGAGAGCAGCAGCGAGAGACTCCTTCAACGAAAGTAATCCGAAAAATGGAGCCTTGAATAAACGAGAGGAGGGGCTGGTCACGAATCACCTTGAAGAAGAGGAAGCGAATATAGTGGGTTTCGAAGAGCCTACACAGCTTCGAGTGAATCTTTTTTCAACGCTTTTTTTTCACATATGGCAACAACGCGTTTGCTTATTCTGTCTCGACCCTCGTTTCGAAATCTCATCCCATATGTTTATGTACCTCGGGTTCGAAAAACAAATCGAGAGTTGTAATATTCGATGAAACTTTCGAATTTAGGAGCCTAAATTGGCAATATTATATATTCACTGAGGATTTAGCCGACTTTGTGGTTCTATCGATTCATAATAGATCGAGATAATATGTCAAGATAAACATCAAATTTGACAGACCGACCGGAAATTAGAAACACTGAGAGGGGGCGGGCTCAAACTATGCGTGCAATTATCTTTTTTTTGACACACACACAGACACGTCACTTTTCCGAACGATCGGCGCAGTGAACTTTTATTCTCTTTATTTGTGTTACAAATCCTTCTTCGTACACTCGTCTCTGTCAACTCGAACCTGCTATTTTCATTATGGTTTTCAAGTTAATGCAGCACACCCACGAACCTCTTTATATCACAGTTTACTTCTTTCTCACCTCACTAACACGCGCGCAATTGTTTAACGTATCATTTACCTTTTTTTTACGCAGTAAAAAGAATGTAACAATCCGCGTCGTAGAACAAATAATTCTCGTTCTCCTCTACGTGGGATGCTCGCCGCTCAGTGCTGCCACCGTGGTGCGACGATTTTTAACTTTATTCCTTTCCCAAAGGTGTCGAATTATATTTTCGCGCAACATTTATTAGTTTATCCCGAAAAATAATAAGCAGGATTCGAAAAATGATTCAACATATAAAGAACAAATAACTGGAAATGAAAGAAAATGTTGATATTTGTTTAAATTTCATACAAAATTTTTATCTTCTGCCAGCATGAATCTGCCTCCTTCGCAGCTGTTCAAAAAATGTAAAAAAATAAATAAATAAAGAACGTCGAATTAAGTATATATTTGACAGAAAAGGACCAAATTTTCGACTCCGTCGATATTTTTAAATCGGAATTCAGACTCTAACGCGGGTATACATGACGATTCGAGTTTTCCGATTAATTAATTCGAAAGATTTCGTCAATATTTGTGCAATGTGCAAGACGAGATCATTTTTTTTTGTCACATCGTCGGGATAAAAAATTCACTAAATTTATTCTCAAAATTTTTCTTTTATGGGAATGAATATTATTTTGTTTATTTTCTTTCGAAAGTACACGACAGGTAAAAGAAATTATTGTTCGCTGATCAGGGTCATTTTGGACGGTTCTACGACTATGCGCAGCCGGTGGCATTCGAGACTCGACATTAGTCATTATGCACGATGAGCGATATCGGAAACTTCGCAATAGAGAACAAACAAAAAATGTCTATTTTATGGATTTATGCTGCTATTAATTGAGAAGAATGAGATAAATAATTGATTGTTCATTTTATTATCAAGATGTGAGTAACGGGATTTATCCGTTTACGAAAGTTGATCGACTTAAGAATAGGAATGGGAATTTACACAAGTTACCGACGGTCGGTAAGTCGCTAGATAGACAGACGAAGAAAGGACATTTGACTAGCGCGGTGATATTTACATCGCTGAATCGCTGAGCTCTGGCCGCTCTGGCTAGGCTGAAGGTGAAAGCCGATTGGTCGAGTGGGCTGACGTGCGTGTGTTGTTATTTCGTCAAAACAAAGCAACGTCTCTGCTCTGAGGTCGGTAGCATTTTGACGCGACAATTCGTGGCAAGTGCGTCGTTCTCTTCGGCTCTTCGGTGGCTCAAGGAAAGCTTCGCGTTTCTTCTCGTTTGAATAAATAAAATATAAATCTTCTCTAGTTGAAGCGGTTTTCAATTTCGTTGACCTCGGTGACAAACGTAACTCTTTTCCAAAAGCCTATTCCGCGATCTCGCAGGACGCGCGCGCAAGGGGAAAAAGGATTCGCCAAGTCGAGCGCGTCTTCGAAATTGTTTTGTTTTTTTTTCTTCCTGTTTAGCCATTCGCAGGCGGGAAGTCGCGGAGTGTGTGAAAAAAGTTGATATTTTGTGTGAATTATGTCGTCGACGGCCAAGTTTACGTCGGACGATCTTGGTGGTGAGTTTCAAGCTTTTTAATGCCATCATTATTATTATTTCTCGTAAGCAAGATTGTAGCATTTTCCTGCTACATAGTTATACAGCGCGGAATACACGACAGCTGTCAGATTGACGTAGCGGCCATTTCGCGTGGCTCTATTCGGCACGTAAACAAACCAATGCACCGCGTAGATCAGATCATGTTGCGTCGCAATTCGTTATTTTCTTTTTTTTCGTTTTTTTCTTGTATGACAACAGTTGAACGATACTTGCTAACTTTTTCCTCGTACGATCGTGATTCACAGAAACAAAAATGTTCTCGATCGTTTCAAGTTTTACGCGTTTTCAACAATTTTTTCTCGTCTTTTTTTATTTTTTATTATTCTTTATTCTTTTGTTGTTTCGTTTTCATCTCGCTCGACGCCTTCTCGTGCTTATCTTCAAACATAACGATTTTCTACGTTGCTGGCTTTTCTATATATTACAAAGTTAAACGACAGGCACGTAATCGCGTGTACAACGCAAGACTATCCTTATGTCAGGGAGAAAGGAGATGAAGTTTAGCGTGCTGGTGACTTTACACGCTTTGTTTCTCCTGAAAAACTAAACTCGGTGAGCGCAAACCGAGGAATAATGATTTTTCATTGCTGCGTTCAACTTTTTTTCTACGTGTTGATCGCTCCACGGACCGAAAATGGCCGCTTCATTGGAAATAACTTTAGCATCTCAAGGTCATTCCTGTCGATTAAGACCAAAGAATTTTCTTCGTTGACAATAAAATAAAAAATATTCCTCAATTTTCCGAAATATTCAATATTTTCTTCAAGGGTTTTCAAAAAAATTGGTGAATCCTGTTTCCCTCTGTCCAGAGTCGTAAATGACGAAATTCTGATCCCACATTGCTCCGAGCTAACTCCCGGAAATCCCTTTTGGTTCCCCGGGAATATGGAACCGCGACATTTTTTCGCCGATCTCGACAAAGCGATTTTATAACCGCAAAATTCGAGCAAATTTCGATAACCTCAAATTTTCGACGAAATTTTGTCAAATCCATGGAAGTTAATCGTGCAGTGAATTTTCTTGAATTCCCGAACAAAAGTATCACCAAAATTGTCCATCGGATCGTTTTCGAGTACGAATTTTCGCAAAGATTTGCTCGGCGTCCAAATTCAGGTGCCGTGAGCGGTTTGTAGCGATAAATTCGCTGGAGACGCTAGAAAAATTGTAAAAAGTCAATATTTACATATAAATGCGGATAACAGCGGTCGACACGTGCGTTCCGAGTTCACAAATGCGTCACTATAGAAAATAGAGCATCGGCGGCGAAAGGGTGGGGGAACGGTTCAACGGTAGTGGAAGGGATAAAGCAAGAGAAGGCGTAACGACGCGAATCGACATCGACACGCGCGTCGAAAATTTGCACTTTTCCTCGTAATTTCTCCCAACAATTCCTCCAATAATTTTTTTCCTAACAGTTTTTTTTTTGCGTCGGTATTTTAGAGAGAAGAAAAAACGTGCACAAATCTTTTACGTCTGATGGGAATTTTTTTCAATCGATCATTAACGAAGAATCGCGCCCGTTTGCTTTCGGGACTTTGCGACGCGATCCTTGTGCAGTTTTTCAGTTAAACACGAAACTCCGAGCACACGAAATCCACACGGAGATAATGGAAAAATATGATGCTGAAGTTTGCAATGTTGGAATACATCGAAAAATATTGAATTTTATTGAAGATTCGATGCAAACTTCAGAGTCATGGAAAAATCGGAGCAAAACTTTCAGGAAATAAAACCGTGGCGTGTCGATGATTCATGAGCAAAAAATATGATCCTGAAGTTTCCATCGTTGGAATGCAACAAAATTCTGTTTATTCTTCAGCAGAGCCAATAATTATTATTCAATATTTGATCCGGCCAATAAAACGATTCTCTCTTGTGACCAAAAAACTCAATCGACCCAAAAACAGCCACGATATTCAAAATTCAATAAAAAATATGTTTTTCGTTGAATCTCAACGTTGCAAACTTCAGAGTCATGCAAAAAATGTGCATTCTGTGGGCTGAATATTGTCCAAAATTCAAATTTTCGCGTATTTCTTCGCTGTAACTTGTAAATATTCAATTTTCGTCATGCACAGTCAGAATTTTTCGGCTCAATCATGTTCTAAATGTTCACAATACATTTTGAATGAATAAGTAAAGCGAAAATCATGCTTTTTTCTCGCGATGGTAAACTCTTGCGAATTGCAAGTGAGTTTTTCAATTATCCATAAACTTTTAATGATGCATTGCGTGAGAGTTAAAGAACAAGGATGCTTGTTATCGCTGGGTGTAAATTTATACGTATACACTGTATGACTAGTGCGGAGCTGTAAATGGAGCTCTCCCTCGTAGTCTTATCAGCGATAAGAAAGAGAAAAAAACGACCACGATAGTATTTTGCAAAAGGAAAAGAAAAAAATCATAACAAAAAAATTTGCGTCGTAAAAACATGGAATGACAAATGTCGATAATGCAACAAAGATAAGTCTCGACACTTGGTCATCGATCGATTGCGACAGCTGAAAAGAAGAAGCGAAAAATGGTCGTTTTCAATTTTCGTGCCTAAAACTAATTTAAATGTATTTTGACTTTATTTTTCCAAAAAATACAGCAATCTTAAAAAAATATTGAAAACAGTTTCGAATTCTCCACGAAATTTAATTTTTGAAATTGTCATTTTGAGAAATTACGATCAGGCATTAAAAAAGAGAATAAAAAGTTGTTGCTTTTTCGGTTTTACGAAGCGAGGGAATAAGCGGAATGGAAATTACGGTTTAACGGGGCCAATAACTTCTTTAGAACTCGCGTATATACATGCAGCACAAGGCAGAAAGATTGAACGAGTTGGTATTCGATGTATGTATATTAAAGTTGTGCGCTTTTGGCTGGTCGCTGGTTTATTCCGATCGTTTTGAAATTGCTAAAGAAAAACACAGGGACAAAGGCCTCATTGCCAGTTTATTAATTCTCCTCGCGTTAAATGATCCTGAAGTTTCCATCGTTGGAATGCAACCAAATTTCCAATCCCAAATTTGGCAAATAATGTCAAATAATCCCAAATTTGGCAAATAATGCCAAATAAATTTTGGCGAATAATGGAAAATTTGGCATTATTTGGCATTATTTATTAATCATCAAATTTAATCAAATTCCGATGTTTTTGGTTTGGTGACGGAATCTCCTTAAAGGTCACTCAAATTTCTTTGTTGCGTGGAGTGTACGCTGAGATGAAGACGCAACTAATGAGAAGATTTGCGCGATCGAAAGTTTATTTTTAGATGCACAGAGCAATAGGATACGTGACCAAAGTCAGGAACGCTTTCGAGCGACGAGACTTTCCATCGAAAGGACGCATCGTTGGTCGGCGACCTTGAGAAAAACAAACTTTTGGCACTCTCTTCCATTCATGGAATCGCGTGTTTTCGTTCTTCATGAATAGTCAAAGTAAAAAACACACACGGAGCTTTTTTGTACCAGCTGGAACTAAATGATGAGCGCTAGTCTTAATGCCAACGTAAATAAACGGCGTAGTTGCACAAAGATGAGTGTAATTGGCAGTTCCCATGGACAAAGAGACTTGTAACGTTAGATCTTGTAATGTATTCGCATAATTGAAACGTTTCGTCTTACAATGTTGGCGGGATTTGTTCTCGGGCTGGAAAGGACAAGACGGTGAGGATGTTGGCTGTTTCTTTGGTCACGTACCCCGCGTAACACTAGCGAAAAGTGAGAGGGGAGGATATTTAGCAGGGTCTACGTGACTGGAGTCAGGGACGTCCGGTTGAGACACATTAGACGCGGTAAACGCGCATCAGGCTGCTGTTATTATTTTTTTTTAATTGATGAATATCGACTAGCGTGTGAGTGTCGATCGGACTGAAATCTGTGGAGTTGCTTGTGTCCAAGAAATGTGCTAATCACTAGCGCGCGATCGACAGTCTCATTTGACAAAGAATCGCGTTTTCTTCGTATGACTCGTAAGTTTGCATCGTTGGAATGCAACGAAATTCATTTTTATATTTGGCAAAAATAATTATTCAAATGGAGAATTTAATTACGATGATAAAATGATCGTTTTTTGCCACCAGAAAACATATCGGCTCGAAAAATTTGGATGACATTGAAAATTGAACGAATCTTCTATAAAATAAAACATTTTTCGATGCATTTCAACGTTGCAAACTTCAGCATCATCCAAAATTTCGTACCTTTCAAAACATAAAAAATCTGGAGACACTTTCTCATAGCCTTCCAAATATTTTTAACGGATCGAAAATAAAGTTTTACAAATAAAGGAGTATCGCGATCTCGTGTACTCGCAACTTTTAGATGTTTTTCGATATTTTGCTTGCATGACCGAAGACTCTCAATCGAAATGATCCTGAAGTTTGCATCGTTGGAATGCAACGAAATTCTGTTATTTCTTCAGCACAGCCAATAATTCTTGATCCGGCCAATAAAACGATTCTCTCTTGCGACCAAAAAAACTCAATCGACTCAAAAATGATAATTGAGCCTCGTTAATTTCCAATGATTATGTATTGAATTGTCGATGCGGTCGAGCTCGTCTGGAGTTGACGGTTTTCGAGTTTCTTCGCGAGCCATTCGACCCATTGTTTTCCAGAGTCAAGCCCTTCGTCGCGACAAAAGTTGACACGCCTCGTAATTATTTAAAAACGTGAATATCCTCCGGGAAACTTTTACCTCGCGGCTTTTACGCTCTCCACCGAGCCGAGACGAAAAAATAAACATTTGCCCTTGCTCGCTAGAGTTTATCGATCCGGTCCACTCCGAGATTCAACACGTTGCACCGGTTGACATATACAGGCTGTCCCAAAAGTCACGGCCAGAATTATTCACACAGCAAATTGTACGTGACGTTTCCTGAAGGAAAATATGATGCTGAAGTTTGCAACGTTGGAATGCAACGAAAAATATTTTATTTCATTGTTGATTCGTTCAATTTTCAATGTCATCCAAATTTTTCGAGCCGATATGTTTCCGGGTGGCAAAAATCGATCGTTTTATCATCGTAATTAAATTTTCCATTAAAATAATTATTTTTGCCTAATATAAAAAAGAATTTCGTTGCATTCCAACGATGCAAACTTCAGCAGCGAACGCCAGACGCTGCCGTGCGAGCCCATTCGTTCCAGCTCAGAACTTTTCTCTTGGAAATCTTCGAGATCTAACTGCTCCATCAATATCAGCCGACACTCTGAAGACACCCTGTGTACATACACGTGCACGAAGAGGGCGAAGAGGCTTGATTCGCGCGCATATAGTTACATGACCCCTCGCTTGATTTCAATGTACTCGAGCTCTATTGGCAGAGGAGGTTCGAGACTCGGGGTCATTACGCATCTATTTTTAAGCTAGGCAGACCGTGAGGCAGCTCATTCAACCATCCGTATACGTATCAACTCTAATAACTACTATAACACGTTTCCTCATTGAGTTATACTTTTGCTATTCATTTTCTACCTCCGACAGCCTTTTTGCCAATTGTCGACAATTCTGTGCTCAACAACATAATAATAACTTGGCAATTATTTCCTGCGAGTTGTCTCGACGAGCTTTCGACCATTGGAAACATCAAAAACACCTCGATTTTTCTTATTTTACATTTTTTTCCATCGTTTTTTAACAAACGAAAACTGGAAAATCATTCCACGATAAAAATCTTCGATTCATCGTTTGATTCCTCGTCGACCTTACTGCGTGAGATGAAAAATTGTGAGTGGAATTTCGTTAGGATATTTTTTGTCATTCACGAGCTGCACGATTTTTCCGAAATTTGTCCCAACTCCACAATTTCATAGTTTTCAATCACGTGTTTCTTGTACTGTAGGAAAATCGACACGAACCATTGTTCTTGCGAACTCGAAGCGTGATCCAAATTCCCCAGACACACAAAAACATTCCACTTGACTTTTATCGCGGAAATTGAGTTTCGTGACCAAGTTACGAGTCTCGATAGCATATCCTTTGTTATCGTTGCTATTAGCTCGCTCGTATCGCCAACGGAAATCTCCAGCGTTTTATTTTCATATACGATTCTAATTATATTCTTCGTGTATTTATCGTTCGGCTCCCTGCGGACGTTCGTGGTGTTGCGTTCAGTTTTTAAGCGTTTTTTGTATTTTTATTTAATCTCGGAAATTCGTGGTAAGTTATCGGAGCCGAACGAGCGTTTCTGCTCGTACAACAACATTTATCCCTGCTCAAACGAGCCAGACTTTTCAACTGACAGATGTTTATTCTCACGCACTCTCTCGAGTACAAGTAATCTCCCCTTTTTTCCATCTCGACTGCGTTTTTATTTTCCTCCGTTTATGTTTTTCCACGAGCACCAATCCACCACCACGGATTTTCCTTTTTTTTTTTTTATCAAAATTCAACTTGACGATTTATTTTTCACATTTTTCAATGCCACAATTGACAAAACGAGGCTGGCCACGAGGCCATGATGGAAACATACAAAGGCTCGAAGAAACAAACGAAAATCAAGTGAATCTGATGGAGAAAAATTGAATTACGATCACGCGGCTTTTCGAAACTTTCGCACTAATAATAATTGTTACTCGTTTCCCCGTAAAATCCAAGAATTCGGATAAAAAATCATCATTTCGCATACGAAAGTTAATCCTAAAATGGCAACCTGCGCATTTTCTCCCTTCGCGAGTTTTTTTCATCACTCTACCGCATTTTCGACTAATTTTTCGACTTGAAGCAAAACTGCCCCATGCTTACGTGATTCTGCGTTAAAAACGAAAAGAACGAGCCCAAGGTGAACCCTTTTCGTTCAATTTTACCGGAGATATGAATTTTTTTCAAAATTGGGGTCATTCGTGACCCCAGATTCTCGAGGAATCTGAAGTTTGCATCGTTGGAATGCAACGAAATTCTTTTCAGTCTTTTTCAAAAATAATTATTTAAATGCAGAATGTGATGACGATGATAAAATGATCGATTTCTGCCACCCGATAAGCATATCGGTTCGAAAAATTTGTGTCGACATTAGAATCGAACGAATTATCAATAAAATGAAATATTTTTCGTTGCATTCCAACGTTGCAAACTTCAGCATCGTAACGAAATTCCGTTTTTTCTTGAGCAGATCGCGTCATTATTCTTCAATCGTTGTTCAGGACAATAGAACGATATTTTTTCGGGATCCAAACCCAAAATCGGCACGAAAATTGTCACGAGTTTCGAAACTTAACAAACAATTGATAGCAAAACGAATTTTCCGTCGAACCTCAACGTTGCAAACTTCAGTGTCATTTATTCTCATGCGTTTCGTTGACATTTTTCAATATAATTTTTGTACTGGTCATTCGTGACACGATTTTCATTTATACGTCATTACACTCGACTCAATGCTTGCTCTGTATATACACTCGTCGATGATTCACAGGCAGACGCAAAAGTGTGCCCCGACGCGTTGGCTCACTTCGGGTCGTCGAACTTTTCTTATACTTCTCTGTGACACGAATTAGCTCCTTGTGACGTGCTTTTTGCGTTTCAACGTCGAACCTGCCTTCACACATGCTATTCATTCTTAATTTCGCAAAAAAAAAAACGTCTTTTTATGCGGCGATCCGGTCAATTGGGAAAATAAAACTCTGTCCATTTTGTGAAGGCGGCGATTTTTTATTGTATTTATATCGCGTAGGAGCGTTGACCTCGATTGTAAAACCGAGATTTTGGTGTTCGGATTTTGTTGTCGAGATGACGCTCGAAACGCGACAACTTCGAGCCCCGAAAACCTGGTTTCATGCTCTCGGTCGATTCCCCGATGCAATAGGGAAAAAAAAACAGCGCCGACTACCGAAAGTTCGATAAAAATGAAGAAACTTGAAATTTGCTGGTTAACAGATTGTAAAATGAGGATCAAAGCAAGTTTTTTAAGGAAAGAAGGAAAAAGGCAATCGGACGTTCGACAGAAATTTGGATTTTTCTCCAGTTTTGACCCAAACTAATGGATTCAGAAATTTTTTTCTAATACGAACTTAACGCACGAGAAAAAAGTATTTTGATGGAATTTTTCGTTTATTTTCCGGAGGTGCAGAGTCCTGGGTGGAAGTAATTCCAGCACCAGCTGACAGAGTCACGCCATTACCATTCGGAAGCGGTGGCGAAGAATACTTGCGTCTTCTGCGGGAAGCCCAGAGAGATTCGACGCACTCATCAGCGAGACATTCCCTCGCCTCTTCCCGGCGGGACACGCCAAAGGGCAGGTGAGCATTTTCCTCTTTTTGACTCTTCGTCTTCGTCTTCGTACAAAAAAATAATTAAGTTTTGTGTCATTTTTGGTGACGACACGAATTTCTTTCTTTTCTGCCTATCGGAGAAATAAATTACGATGCAGGCCCTTCAGGGTTCCTGACATTTCAAATTTTCCGTTGGGAAACTCGTGGACAAATTTGGAACAAAAAATAATAGGAGCCCATGTCGAGAAATTGATTGTAATTTGTTGATTTTTGAAAATCAGAAGCTCCGGATATCAAAATTTTATCATTTTGCATGTGAAATTATTAATTTGCTAAACGTTTGAAATCTCGTAACGTTTTTCGTCTGGAATTCGCGATAATCTGAACGTACACGAGGCAGCAGCAACGATGAGCAAGCACCGGACAAGTTCTGCTTTGTTTTTCTCTCCTTCTGCCTTTTTATCGTCTTCTCCAGCGATGTATTCGAGTCAGGGATTTTTGTATGCAGCGGAGACTAGAAACAGCCCACGATAGAATGAATCTCTTGATTCTTGTCGCCTCGATTTATTGCAGACGTTTAAATCCCACGTGGGATTGGTTGCATTCGATCCGTTGCAATATTCAATGGGGAAAAATAAACATCGTTGGAATTTGACGATGTTTGTTTCCATCTTGTCAAGACTTTTTCTCCTCGAATGAATTATTTCGAAATTCGTTTATACAAACTCATTGAAAGAAACGAACGACTCACCACGCGCAAATGAAAAAAAATGCTGAAGTTTGCAGCGTTGGAATGCATCGAAAAATATTGAATTTTGTTAAAGATTCGTTCAATTTTCAATGTCATCTAAATTTTTCGAGCCGACATGCTTTTTGGATGGCAAAAATGAATCATTTTATCATCGTAATTACATTTTGCATTTGAATCATTATTTTTGTCAAAGATAAAAATGAATTTCGTTGCATTCCAACGATGCAAACTTCAGAGTCATAAAAAAAAAAAAAAACAATGTTTTCAATCTATTTTCAGCCCGAAAAGTCCACCGAACAGTCCAAACACCGAATTCTCGACCGAAGATGATCTCCGAGGCGTTTACATAAATTACAGTTGCACCAAGGTCAGTACGAGCAACATAAAAGTCGAACTAAACCGGAAACGGTATCGGATTCACGATGAGAAGCAAAAAATTCATAAACTTTTGTGATTTTTATCGAAAAAACTATTTTGCTTTCCTTTTTTATTTCCCAAACGTCGATTTTTTCTTTTCATTCGTTGTTTTCTTTTTTTAACGTTGAAAAATCGTTTTTTCCTATAAAAACGGTCCGTCGTTGGATACGTGACGAGTTTTTGGAAGCTCGCGACGCTATTTTAGTCTCACAATGGTTGTCGTCGAATTTGCGCACCAGTTTATTGACCAACCGGGGTTTCTTGATGACTCTGAAAACGATGCACGTCTCCCATGCGTCATCGCACTCTGTTTGACTTATCTGCGTTTCTTATTCGCCTCGACCTTGTACGATATCAGGCAATAATCTATAGAGTATAGCAGCCGCGCGAGACCGAATCAATTGAGCCAAAGACCGGCCGTAACGTCGCCCCACTCGTGCCTATCGAAATCTTGACTCGAAAATTACGATCGATTATTCGTATAGACTCACAGCAAACGAAAATTTCATTCCAGCAACAGTGATTGATTGAAAAACGTCACGAAAGACCGTTGGGAAAGAAAAAAAAATGATAAAAGCAACAAAAACTCGAGAAACGTCCAATGGAAATGGAATAAAAAATAATTTTTTTAAAATACGATACAAAAAATAGAAAACGATCGTTTTTCTAACGAATGCAACGAAATTCTGTTTTTTCTTCACCAGAGCTCACAATTATTATTCAATATTTGGTCCAGACGATAAAACGATCGTCTCTCCAGTTCCAAAAACTCAATCAAGACGAAAAATAGCAACGATTTTCAACATTCAACAAATAATTGATAGAAACAATAATTTTCGTTGAATCTCGACGTTGCAAACTTCAGAGTCATTATTTTCAAAACGATGGAATGAAATATTCGGTGGAAAAAATTGGAATCGATGCGGCTTCGATTTTGGAAACTTTTAGTTCCAAAATGTTGATTTTTTTCTCGACGTCTTATTCGTGAAGCAATTTAGACGAAATTTTGCAAAAGTTACGTGCGGGAATCGTTAAACGAATGAAATAAAGTGAGCGAGAATTGTTTGTTTTTTTTTTCTAAATTCAATGAGTCGTCCATGAAATTTGTTCATGAAAGTCTAGTTTCGTCAACGATTTGACGAAACGATCGATAGCGAATCGATGTCCAATGGCGCGTATGGAAAATCCTTTTTCTCTCTTTCTCTCGGTCTCGCTGCTTTGTGAAAACTTTGTCAGGCTGTGCAACATCGATTAAGGGGGTCAGGGCCGAACCCTGAACCTCTCGATTACTCACTTATAACCCGATGCACCGGTTCGCACGATTTTCCTCCATGTTTTTTACACTCGATCCTCCAATCTTGCGATCGTAGTTTATCAACAAAACCGATGACTCGGCGTTGAATAAATCTACTGCGCAATGTGGACCAATTCGTCGTTAAGAAAAAACGCAAGCGACGATAAAATCGTCGACCAAACAGCGATTTTTTCAATATTTATTTCAATTTTTGTTCATTCTATTGACGAAAAATGGTCGAATTTCGTGTTTCGCATTTAAAATCTTTTTATTTATTTCCGACTAAAATGATACAGTAATTTTCTCGAATCCCCGACTCGCTTCAAGGTCACGCACTGATCGAAGCATGAAAAACATGGCGACGACGTAGACTACGCAATTATTTGATTTTTTAATCGAGCTAAATATCGAAAAAAATAAAAATAACGAAACAAAGCTTCGCTGCGGTATCGTCCGTTTCATAGACGATGGGCAAACCGCACGTCAAAGCCAATACGATCGCCAAGATTGAATTTCCGTTTGACGATCATCGAGGTGTAATAGAATTGTCGATATCTTTCGTTCTTTTCCTCCATTCGTTTTTCTGTTTTCCAAATACCTCGGGATAGCTTGCTCGATGTTGTTTACGCGTGGGTTACGTGTTGCTCGTGGATTTCTCGCCGGAACAAACCGGTCTCGTCTATATAACCGAATATCCCCGCGAGCACGAGAGAGACCCAACGATTCGCTGTTTCCATGTACTTTTACGGCGAAACGCGCACTCTTGCGGAGCAGAAGCAAATAAACGGGCACGCGATGCTTTTGATTCGCTATTTCTGCTGAAAGATTTTCAAATCGAGTCGTCAGATTAATTCCATCGAGTTTCCAGCGCGCATCTCCCAAAATTATGATTCTCAAGTTTGCATCGTTGGAATGCAACGAAATTCTTTTGTATATTTGGCAAAAATAATTATTCAAATGGAGAATTTGATTACGATGATAAAATGATCGTTTTTTGCCACCAGAAAACATATCGGCTCGAATAATTTGGATGACATTGAAAATTGAACGAATCAACAATAAAATAAAATATTTTTCGTTGCATTCCAACGTTGCAAACTTCAGCATCATCCAAAATTTCGATCCTTTCGAAACATAAAAAATCTGGAGACCCTTTTTCATAGCCTTCCAAATATTTTGAACGGATCGAAAATAAAGTTTTACAAATAAAGGAGTATCGCGGTCTCGTGTACTCGCAACTTTTAGCTGTTTTTCGATACTTTGCTTTCATGACCGAAGACGCTCAATCGAAATGATCCTGAAGTTTGCATCGTTGGAATGCAACGAAATTCTGGTATTTCTTCAGCAGAGCCAATAATTATTATTCAATATTTGATCCAGCCAATAAAAAGATTCTCGCTCGCGACCAAAAAACTCAATCGACTCAAAAAATTGCCACGATTTTCAAAATTCAATAAATAATCAATAGAAGAAATATTTTTCGTTGAGTCTCATCAACGTTGCAAACTTCAGAGTCATTCACTCGAAAGCTCCATTTTCATCAAAGATGGCGCTCAAATGACTCTCCGAACTATAGACGAGAAGAAAAGTGAAGATCCGAAGAAAACGTTCCATCGTTGGGATGAGTTACACGCGCTCTCACACCCACAAAACACACACACACACACAAATTTTCACACAAAGGTTCGGGAAAGGAATGAGGGAAAAGAAGCGACTCGCTTTTGTGTGTTGGCGAATATGGTTTTGACGCGCGGAGTAAAAGAAACATTGCGGCTGAGGGTACGTGCATCGATATGACGAGTCATAGTATCGCCAACATCCAATCGTCGCGCTCGCTCGAGCTCACGCGATATCCATGACCGCGAACATCCATTTTCAATTTAGATCGACGCTGCAAAAGAGAAAGAGACGCGACGATGAAAAAAAAGGAGAAAAGAAAAAAAAACATTAAGCGACAAGCACTGACACGTTTTCCGAGACCGCGGGAGTCAATCGATTCCGATTTTCATGCATCGCATTTCCAGTTTTCGCTTTTTTCCAAACTTAATGCAAAGAGAAATTACCTCGAAATTGAATCTTTCATTAAGGAAGTTACGCAGAAAATAGAATTAATGGACAGAAAAATCGCAAACTTGGCAGAAAGTTAGATAATGATGTAAAAATAACTCGTACCAATTTTGGTGAGCTGAGGTGGGTTTTTACGCGAGATATTTGTAAATATTTGACAAGCCTTGACAACCAATTTAATGGCCCCTTATGGGAAGTCACAGAATAGGCTGTACATTATTCTTTATATCTCCGTAATTGATGGATAGATTGGAATGAAAATTAAACATCAGAGAGATTAAATCCTCATAATCATTTACCACGCTTAAAAACGTTCAAAGCTGACTTGTAACGGGAGTGATAAAAACTATAAAAAGCACTTGCAGTGGATTTTATTTTTCGGCTCTCCCTAAAATATAGCAACGGCACGTATTCGAGGTTGTATGTGCGCAAAATTTGAAATTTGACAGATATAATAGCAAGTCAACGAAATGTGACATTGTAAGATCGATTACTACTAAAGTCAAATTTAGTCAAATCTTTTTATGATTAGCTCGGTAGCTGTGGAACTTAAATAAAATAAATTTGACCAAAATGACTTTTTATAGGTCGTTTTGTTAATTGAATATATTATTCATTTATTTATGTCAACCAATTTTGTCGAAATTGATACTTTGATGGATTTTTATGAAAATTGACAATTTGCACAATTTGACAACTAAAAAACGACATTTTTATGCAGTTTTTTCGTTGAAAAATTCTATCATTATTATTATTATTTTTTTTATATCAAGTGAATCGTGTCGAAATTGATAATTTGGTGAATTTTCATGGGAATGGAAATGGAAAATTTGGAAAATTTCAAAATCGTCATTTCGTGCTCGATTCGTTGATGGGTTCGCGTTGTTTATTTATTATTTACGTAGTCAGTGACAGTACGGAACAATATTATTGCGCGTTTATCTTAGAAAATAAATTGGAATTTGCAGTTGTGCGCAGATTCGGCCAATTTGACGTGCCAAGAGGTTAGGGTGTGAACGAAATATGCACGTTGAGCGAAATATGGCCGAAAATAGTCGGATCGCAGGCACAACATTCGCGAGGCGCAATAAATTTTTGAAGCGTGTCGCGTTCCATCGCTGCAACGTGTGCGAATAATTATATCGGCTGTTCCAAAAGTTTTAGGGACCTCGCAATTTGTTACTGTCAAAGCCAACACGACGTTCGGGTTCTCGTCATTGGACGGCCCCTTTTTTTTTACTCCCACCCCAAGCCGAGCTCCATTTTTGGACCAGCCTGTACGCGCAAGTACACGTGTCCGTAAAACCCGATGACAGTATTTGCTCTCGTTTTCTACTGGCAAATTTTCACTTCCTCTTCGTCGACTGAGTCATCGGACGACAGTTGGGCGAGCTGCCGGACCTCGGGGATGGATTTTCTGTGTGGAATCTTCTTAGAGGGAAATCCGATTTAATTTCATCTCGCTGAACGAATTAAATTACGAAATAAACGTCCTTCGTTTTATGTTTTTTTTTCACTGTCGTTTCGTGAAGAATTATTTTGTTAATTTTGAAAACGCTGCAGTTTTCCGAATTCCGATCGATAACTCTCGAAATTCTGATCTTTCCGAGCACGAAAATCCCGCTCCAAATACGTTGCGATTCATAAAACAGCGAGAGAGCGAGAGATCGATGCGAATTGGCCTTGAGCCAAAAAACTATCGACTCGTGCGAGTTTCGTATTCGCCTTCACACGTGGATGGTCCATCGTATACGAGCATCTCGCATGTACGGCTTCCGTACGCATTTACGAGGCTCGTATTTGCCACGAAGCTTCATGTGTAATGAGCCGAAACAGCTCAACAAACAATGACTCTTATCTTTGTTGTTGGCGCTTGGTCGATTGCCAAGATGTTTCCGAACAACGTAGCATCTCATTTTATTTCATCGCATACTGCACAAAGAACTCTATCGTCTCAAACGAATTTTCTTGGCCCCATTAAATTCTGGTAATTATCAAATTTCCAGTCAAGTTTTCTAGAGATTTCCGTGGCAGTTTTTCGAATTTCACGTTCATCGAAGCGACCAATTTCTTTTGTCTCAAGCACAAAGTATTCCCTTGTGAAGTCAACATATTTTCGTGGCATGCAATTTCCACGAATAACCACTTAGAGGCGGTGCCAGGCTAGATGTTTAGAACTAGGAATAAACATCTATGACTCGGGGACGTATCGGAGGGCCCGAGGTCCTAGCCGAGGAGCGGGGAAGTGCAAGACGAACACCGAGGAGTTCGGGTCAAAGGGCTCGAACGACACATTCGTCTTGGGGACACCAACGGGAAATATTGTCGAAGAGCGACACGAATTATTAGAGAGTTTCATTGTCTAACAAAAGTCACATCAATAGATCGTCCAAGTCACAGTCTTGTACTGTTAATTATTATTTCAGTATCTCTTGTTATATCTTGAGTTTATATCCATTTTGCGTATTGGCATTGTAATAAAAATCATTGTGACAACATTAAAAATATTATTTACTACATATCAGAAGTGGGATACACACACGTGTTATCCGTTGTGAGAGTGATCTGAATAAGTCGAACTGTGAATTATCACAAGTGATTGTGCGTACGGAAACGACAATGGGAAAACATCGTTCGACTGAGTCTAGGCGAGCGAGTTGGTCGCTACGCCCTGAATGATCACGCGAACATCGTGGATCGAACAATCGAAAACGGAAAGATGGGCACAAAGAAAGGTCGTGGACCAGGAATCGATTGCTGAGAAGGTATAGCTTGGGCCTGGAACGAGCGAGTTCACGGGGTAGAGGTTTGGACTTGATGTACCTGGCCGTTGTGCCGAAAGGGATGTCCACCACCAGCTCTCAGCAATTTAACTGTGGTCACTACCTGAGTGACAATGTTTCTTCCGGAGTTCGATCCAGCGAAGAAGTCTGTATTGGTACGGATGGGATGACAAGGTAAAAATGTATTTATCCGAGTGCAGACTAGGGGGAATTGCAAAATTATAGTACGACAGGATGATAGAATCATTTGAGGATTTGGAAAATATTGTCACGAATTATTAAAACAATTCTCGGGTGAGAATTATAGTTTTGGTCAGTTGATACTCGAGGTATGCGAATATAAAAGCGAGTCAAGGGTATACAAGAGGATCAGAGAGTAGAGTTTATCATTTGTGGAATTCACGATGAAATCTTTGGATCGCTTTATTAACAGCCAGGCTGAGAACGATCCGATCGCAGAAATTATTCAAATGCTCAGTATTTTTCGAACAAAGACGAATGCGTCAGAGAAAACAAAAAAATACAAAGGATCAAATGAATCTGTGAAGTGTAGCAGTCAAGCGTTAGAATAACAGAGACCAAGGCAATAAAAAGAAAGGCGAGATACTTTGTCACGGTCGCCAAGGGCCAGGTCATTTTTTAGGCGCGACTGTCTGGATGAGAAGGCCGGAAAAGGTTTTTCCACAAAAAATAGCAATACGCAGTATTGAAATGCGGTTACTGCATGCAAGGCCGTGGGCCATGCAGAAGCCGAATGATATAAAAAAAAAAAATACTAAAAAATAAAATCAGGCTGTTGAAGCAGCAGAGAGAAAGAGAAAACTAGAGAAGGGCGCGTCTCAAGTGCTTGAGGTTAGCAGGGCTAGCGGGGTAGTTGTTGAAAAGCCGGTAAAGAGATGTTAGTCAATGGGACAGAGAGAGTTGGCATGATCGATTTGGGGAGTGATTGCTTATTATTAATAAGAGAAGTATACCTCGCCCAATGCAACTCGAGTCTGAAAGGATTGATAACGTTATGGTTTTGTTCAATAACACCGTGGGCTGCTTATCGCTCGGGCACTGATGAGCGTTAAAACTATATGGGATATGAAACATTTGTTCATGTATTGCAAAATAATCAAGTAAGTAACGATATTTCACTTGGCCGCGGAATTCTCGAAGTACCAAATGTCGTGGCGCAGTCCGATGCGTCAGGGATAACGTTTTTGAGAAAGAATGATTGACAAAGATATTAAATCAATACCGTAGCACTGTCTCACTCAGTATTGAAAAATTGGGTTGTGGTGACGTACCGGGGATGAAGATCGAACTTCTTGACAATGAGCCCATTATTTGTCGACCATATCAATTGTCAATAGCTGAGCGTGAAGAAGTGAAACAAATGGTATCTGAGCTTGTTGAAGCTGCCGGTATTATTAGAGAAAGTTCATCGCCTTACGCGAGCCCTATATTATTCAAAAAAATAAGGAAACGGGGGATGAACGGATGTGCGTAGATTACTGGGCTTTAAACAAAGTTACAAAACGCATGGAATATCCATTGTCTTAATAGACGACCAAATTGACCGACTAGGCGAAAAAATATACATTTTACATCTCTTGACTTGAAGTCTGGTTTCTACCAGATTCCTTTGCACCGCGACGCGATTGAAAAAAAGGGTCTTTGTAACGTTTCATGGTCATTATGAGTTTTTACGAGTGGGTTTTGGACTGGCGAATGCGCCTGAGTATTTCCAGAAGACCATGACGACGACGTTTCAAGGGACGGACTGTAAAGTTTACATTGACGACATTTTTCTATGGAGCGAGAGCATAGACAAGGGCTTTGAGTTGTTGGTTAAAGCGTTCGAAATATTACAGAGCGAACGATTTTAAATACATTTCACGTGCAAACGATTTTGAAAACGTTTTCACGTGCAGATTTTGCCAAGAAAGAATAGAATATTTGGCCGAGAAATATTGCAAACAGAATTCGTCCTGGGTAACTAAGCGTCGAAGCTTTAATGAAAACAGAATCACTGAAAGACGCAAAACAAGATTCGCAATTTTTGGGACTTGCCAGATATTTTCGGATATTAACGACTCTGCGAAAAGAATTGCACCATGCCGATTATTGCATGAAAACTGTTCTTGGGAACGACAAAGGGTCAGGAAGAAGCCGAGCGGTATATGAAAAAAAAGGGCTTTGTCTTTGCGACCGATTTTATCGATTTTGATCCCGCGATAGGGACAGAAGTGCTCACGGATGCAAGCACGATAGAGTTATGTGCTATGTTGATGAAAAAATCCGAAAGGAAGAATTACGTCATAGTTTACCAATCGAAAAATAACGTCGACGGGACAAAGATTGAGAGTTCTTACGATTCAGAAACATTTGCCGTTGTAGACGCTCTAACGAATTTTTGAGTGTACGTAACAAGGCATCAAGTTCACCGTGGTAACGGACTGTAGTGCTGTCCGCGCTACAGCGACAAAGAAAGACCTAAACCGAAGAGTGGTTCGATGGTGGGTCTGTTTACAGAATTTTGACTTTAACGTGGTCTATCGACCAGTCTCTCATATAGGACATTAGACTATCTGAGAATTAATCCGTTGCGATGTTTGACTGTTGACATTACGTCATCCGAATGGATAAAAGTAGTTCAATTTCAATATCATGAAATTAAAGTTATTCGAGAAATACTGGCCTCTGGAGACAATAAGCTTGATATACGGGAATATTTTGAAAAGTACGATCTCAAAGGGGGCGTGGTTTTCCTCGGAACGGAAACAGAGAATGAATGGCTCATTTTTTCGAACAGCACATTGCAACGTGGTGAAAATGCACCGCGATGATTCGGGACGTTTGTCTGTCGAGAAAACGTTCGGAAAGATTATGGAATATTATTATTTCGAAGGAATGGGTAGACTCGTGACAAAAATTTGTGAAAGTTTGTCTGAACTGTTTGTACTATGGAGCATCCTTGGGGAAAAACCTGGGTATCTGCACCTGATAGAGAAATAGCCATCCCATTCCAAACGTATATCTAGATCATATTTTACCGATCTTATGAAGTATTGATGGAAATACGAAAATATTGACACGCGTCAATGGATTTGAGGAATTTCGCACACTTAACGCAGTACGAAATACCAAAACCAAGTATGTGGTAATGGGTTACTGACGATTTTCGTGATTTTTTCGGTATTCCTGCTTGGATTATCACCTATCGAGGGGCGGTAAAGGACAACGTGACGGTGGAGAGGGAAAAGAGCCTTCGATGTGAAGTGGTTCAGGCCTCCCAAATATGCTGTCGGAGACGTTGTCGGTCTCGAGTTCAATGCACTACCTGCCACAGAAGAGAGCCGTAAGCTGAACGCCAAGTCTGAGGGTCTGTTCAAGGTCAGGACGGTCTTGCCGAACGATCAGTACGAGATCGAGGATCTCAGGGATCTGGAGAAGACGTCAGGGTGACGAGCGGTGGTGGCAGTGCACCAACTGATTCCATGGGTCGTGTTCGACGCCACAGCGTAGTCAGGTTAAGCCATGGATGAGGTTCAGAATTGGTAATCTGTGGTACTGAAATATTTGATAATTCAGTCCAGGTCGAAGCAACTTCATGGCGCAACGGTATGAATGATATTTTTCAGTCCAGGTGAAAGTAACCTGTTGGCACTGATTGGTATCCGATACATCAGTACAGGTAACGAATGGTTATCCTGTTGGCGCTGATTGGTATGCGGTACATCAGTACAGGTGAAGGATAGGTAACCTGGTGGTGCTGAAAAATATTCGATATTTCAGTCCGGGTGAAAGTAACCTGTTGGCACTGATTAGTATCCGATACATCAGTACAGGTAACAAATAGTTATCCTGTTGGCGCTGATTAGTATTCGATACATCAGTACAGGTGAAGGATAGGTAACCTAGTGGTGCTGAAAAATATTCGATGTTTCAGTTCAGGTGAAAGTAACCTGTTGGCGCTGATTAGTATTCGATACATCAGTACGGGTAACGAATTGGTAACCTGTTGGCGCTGATGGGTATTCGGTACATCAGTACAGGTGAAGGATATGTAACCTGGTGGCACTGAAACATTCGATACTTCAGTTCAGGCGAAATTCGCTTGGTGGTGCTGAATGGATTCGGTCAGGCAAGGACGTAAAGTGGCTGAGCTTTGAGATTGGACCTGATAACCCCAAGTCTCGAACCGGATGTTGCTTTACGGCTATTGCCATGTTCTCACCGGATTTTGTTATCCCTGTGTGGACAAATATTTTCAGAACAGCCAGAGAAAGAATTTGCGACGAGGACGTCGCGAATGCAGGACGGCCGAATGAAGTCAACATATTTTCGTGGCATGCAATTTCCACGAATAACCACTTAGAGGCGGTGCCAGGCTAGATGTTTAGAACTAGGAATAAACATCTATGACTCGGGGACGTATCGGAGGGCCCGAGGTCCTAGCCGAGGAGCGGGGAAGTGCAAGACGAACACCGAGGAGTTCGGGTCAAAGGGCTCGAACGACACATTCGTCTTGGGGACACCAACGGGAAATATTGTCGAAGAGCGACACGAATTATTAGAGAGTTTCATTGTCTAACAAAAGTCACATCAATAGATCGTCCAAGTCACAGTCTTGTACTGTTAATTATTATTTCAGTATCTCTTGTTATATCTTGAGTTTATATCCATTTTGCGTATTGGCATTGTAATAAAAATCATTGTGACAACATTAAAAATATTATTTACTACACTTGCGATCTCGATTCTTATCTTACATGACAATCCGATACGTAATCGATGAGTTTTATCATACGCACGAATCCTCATTTTACGTTGCCGTTGTTTGGAAACTACGTTGCTACTGCTTTCTTCGTCTTTATCAGCTCCTCGTCAATCATAATCTGCCATCGTCAACTGTAAACACAGCAACGTCACTCGGAGCTTTGTCCCGCGCATCTTTCTTCTTGTAATCGTCCGACGAACAAACTCGCCTTTGCGCATTCAACGTTTCCCATTTATTCCAGGCTTCGTTGTTCGTCTCGAGAAAAACAAAATGCACCTCTGTCTCAATAAACAAATACTGAGCTCAAGTGATCGAGGCTGTTTGTCCGGATCGATGAATATCGAACGTCAATGACACTGTCATCATTAATCTATTTTGCTCTATAGTGTTTGCTTTATATTGACCACTTTGTGGGCTCACTCCAAAAATCAGCTGAACCATTTTTATTTACCATTTCAATTATTTCCGCGCGAATCCAACGAAATTTTGTTCATTGCAAAACTCAGGGTTTTTCTATCACAAAACGACTTTATTTAGGGTTTTTTCAACATTTTTTTATAAACGTTCTTGGCACCAAAACTCACAGTTTTCTTTCATGAAGGAAAATTTTCTGACCGTGAGAAATTCACATATTTAATTTGAAATTTTTAATTTTCTCCGTCAAACGCGCGTAAATTGACATCACTTTTCGTTCAAAAAGTGTAAGAAAAACGTATTTAGGATTTTTTTAACAGACAGCCAAGGCTGTGAGAGGAATTTTTTAGAGAAAAATCCTAAACACATTTTTCTGCAACTCATAAACAAAGCGAGACTTCACTTTATACGCGTTTAGACGGGAAAAGTAAAAAATGGCAAATTATATATTTCAAATCCTCGACGACAGAAGATTTTTCTTCGTGGGAGAAAATTGTTAGTTTTGGTGTCAAGAATGTTGAAAATACGACAAGAAAATTTTGTAAGAATCTCCAAACTTTTCGGTAATTATCGAGAACCTTTTCGGCTCCAATGAGAATTTTGGTTTCTCTCGTCAAATGCGTTTTTTTCGATTCCTTTATTTCGATGGCTTTTTTTTTTACGAAGACTGTAGAATGGAAAAGGAAAGGGAATTCTATTTGGATATATCGTTATGAGAATAATCCAGATCATGCAGTTTGATGGTAAAAAGTCGGTCGTAACGCCGCCTTAAATAGCCTTGTGACTAAAAAGGCACATCCCCATATAACGATGTGGTAATTCTGCGTAACGATCGTCCGAGTTTCACGAAAGAATCCAACAAACCGTAACACTTTCACTTCCCATACGATGTAAGGGGATAATATCCAAATCAGAAGCAACGTGTTTAATTTGTGATTTGTCCTTCCAGGATGCCGATCTTCTCGAGAGGAGCACGGAATGGGTGTACGACGAATGGAGTTCTCGTCCCGATCAGGCCCCACCAAAGTATGAAGCGTTTTCTTTCTCTTTTTCTCGTGAAAATCGATTTTTCACTCCTTAACTAAAATTTGCACTTTGGTCTCGTCCGGAATGTTGAGCAATCAGAAAATTCCTTGCTTTTTGTCGACCCTGTTCGTTCCATTTTTTTACTTTAATTTTCTTTAATTTTGTTTCGAAAAAATTTGATCGTTTGATCACATTCTTTTAGGGCGAATTTTCATTTTTTTCGTCATTATTTTGTGCACACAAACGGCCAAGACTCTTATGACAAAATTGCACTGTTTCAGGGGCTGGAAATTCAGGCACCCGCTCGGCATGACAAAGAAGAAAAATTACAGCATTCGTACGGCTAAGATGGGCAAAATTGGACTTTTCTCGAAAGAGATGATTTACGCAATGTTCCTATCAAACATCGTGTCGCTCCTCATCGGTACTGGCTTGGGGTGAGTTCGCCAGTTCAATCAATTATCTCACATGTAATTCGATAAAATATTCAATTGGCATTAATTGGAGTAGATTTGATGAGGATGAATCATCGGGACCTAACACAGGGTCGAAAAAGCTCCAATTTTCATCTTTTTCCCTCGAATTATCTTTGTCCCTGAAAAATCTAAGAAGAAGCAAAAAAATCATTCCTCAATTATCTCACCGTCTAATCGAGTGTTCCAAATTTTTCAGAATCTGGCTGAATAGGCGAGGATTGATGTTGCCGCGCATCACGATCGAGTGAACGCGAAAACGAGCGAGAAAATACAACAGCAACAACAAAAAAAAAACAAAAAAACACAAATTAAAAATTAAAAAAAAAAAATACAAAGATTATTCGCGAGACGGCAGAAAAGACTGATGCTGGCAGGCGTCGCGGACAGCCTAATCAGTAGTCGAGCCCGCACACCCCATTTTTTAATCCTCGAACAAACGACAAACAAAAAAGCTACTTTCTACCGTGTACTTTAAAAAATTACGTGCTCGCTTTAAGCTGCGATGCATTATATAGACGTATGCATATAAAAACACGCTCGCATATATATCTGTATATATATGTCTATGTATACAAACTTGAGGAATACGAAAACGACGGAGTTGAAGGGGAAAAAAATGGAAAAAACGAAATTGTTGACGAAATGAGAGAAAAAATGCAACATGACGACGATCCTTTGTTATTTACGTGTCAAGAGGCACAAGGCGGGAGAGAGAGTGAAAGAGAGAGAGAGAGAGAGACAGAGATACGACGATGTCCATTTTGTACTGTTTCTATAATGCGTTTCTATCGGCGATATAGTGAATAGAATAAAAATTAGCATTCATAGTATTTATCGATAACTTTCGCAGTTCACTGATAAGAGCTGAGGTAGAGGAAAGGGTGGGGGTAAAATAAAAGAAAGAAATAAAGATGAAAAATATGTGAACCAAGAGTCGCGAATAACCGGGATAACGATTTTCGTAGTTGCTGGACAACTTTGTCCATTTTTGTTTTTTGGAATCTCGATTATCCAACTCACGTCTCGTGGAATGAAATTTCATTCGTGTCTTGATCGATTCTTCGTTATTTTCTGCAACTCGCAACTTTTCCACGGACAACGCGCGGCTACAAACGTCTCGGGATTCGTCAGACTCCAGCCCTTTTCAAAATGCCAATTATATCTCACGGACAAAGAATTCGTCGGATTTTTATTTGGATTATTATAAATATTTATATTCGTTATATTTCATAGAGATAAATATATATTCACATATATATTTACACACAGAAATATGTATATATAACATCCTCGTCCTTGACTCTGCCAATACTTCGCTGTGGCATAATTTTTTATGATACAATCGCGAAAGAAATTTTCGCTATTCATTGAAATATATTGAACGCACCTCTACGAAATTCGCCATCACTTGGCCCAAGGAATAAAGAGAAATGTGAAAATCTTACACGGAGCAAAAATCTCGGCCCGTGAGTAGATTTTATTGAATCTTAATTTTATTCAAAGTTCCACATTCTCTTTCTGGACACTTTCTTCCTCAATGATACTTGAGAATTTTCTTGAAAACGGTACCGAACGAGCGGCCTTGTACTCAAGAGAAAACAAACTATAAGTATACAACGATCATCAGATGGAACAAACGCGTGTGGTTGGTGAAAAAAACCTTCACATTCACAATAATTAATCTTGGAATTATTCTCATGTACCTTTTCACATAATCGATTATTTAGTTTCTATTTCCTACGGATATTTAAATATTGTATATTCACGACAACTTTTCTAAAAGGAGGCGAAATGAGGCAAAACGTGGATCGTATTTTTGAAAAATTATACGAACAAAGTGGAGCGACTCCACGCTGGAAACTGTATTTGTCTTTTAGTTCTTCCGTTAGTTAATATTTCGGTGTTATAAGGTATGAAATCAAAAATCTATGCATCTAGAGAAAGAAAAACAAATTTTTAGATACAAATTTATTCAACTTTCCACGAGATGCACTGAATCCAAATTTTTTACTTTGTTTCCATATTTTGTGTACGTGAGTATAGAATTTAAATGTTTCACAATTAACTATTATTACGAAATAAAACATTTTGTAAATTTATACGTTTTGGCAATTATTATAAATAAATAAATATCGCAGTACTCGTTCATTATTAATTAAGCATTTCCCGTCACGATCGCCTTCAATTTTCCTCAAACTTGGACCACGTTCAAGGAAAAAAAATCGATCAATTCAGAGAAACGCACGTGAAAGTGCGGGAATGAATTTTATTTTCCGGCGTTCAATTTTTTCGATATCGAGTTACGGAAACGTTGAACTCGATAAAGAACTTGAAAAAAGTGCTGGGAAAGTTGAGACAAACAAAAATATCCGTCACTTTGACGAAATCTGTTTTATCCGGTGTGCGCGATGTCAAGTTTTGGTAAAAGCTTCTCAGTTCGGCCGCTGAGAAAGAGCGCTGTATCCAAAATCCCCGGCATGACGAACCTTTCTGCTCTAACGTGTGATTTTTACTTGGTTTTTGTGTGCGTGAAGTGTGTGTGTGTGAACAACGCAAGAAAGAGGGAACGACGTGATGTTTCGTAGCCTTCGTTTAATTGTGAATTAATATTCGTACTGTCTCGAGACTCTGTACCAACTTGTTCTTTATGTCCAAGGAAAGGGAGTTTTGTGATTTCTTTCGTTATATTATCTAGTCGTTCTGTGATCTACGATAGTATCCGGGACAAGTTTTCACATGTGTACATACCAACTGTTATATGTGTTATAAACGTCATAAGGTTCCTACGTTCTCAGCTTATTGCTCTATTATATTCGTTCTTCGAACTTCCATTTATCCCGGAGTATTTTCATCATCGCGAGGGATTTAATAACGCCTCGCAAATATGACCTTGAACACCGACGTTTACAATGACTTATATCTGTAAGTACAACCTCTGACAGCTGTCATTAATCCCACATTTTTTCCATATGTATTCACGTGTCACGTCCGGACAAATTTATCATTATCATTCCGCTATTTCGACCGCAAAGCAGTCTCGTTCGCAATAGCACTAGTTTCAGTACCTTTGGACTCAAAATTAAGCGCAGACTCTCGAATAAAGTTACGAAAATAAAGATCACTTCATTGTTATCCCGAAAATTATTGATTTACGTTCATCCAGAAATTATCCATCGGACTTTTTCGTATTTCTGAACTTTTACCGAAATAATGTTATCGTTTCGAAACGTCGTATATGCAAAACATGCAATTATTTTCTTTTCAGCCATTCCTGCTTTTCACATCGTTTTTCTTCCCCCCCTCCCAAAATTACGTTATTTCGAGACTGTGCGAATGAGCGACCGTAAATTCAGTTTCTTCCGATATTCATTCGCGTTTAATTGCCTGCTGCTTCCAAATATTTTTCGTTAACCTCGTAGAACCTGAAAGCGACCCTCAAAAGTTGTGCAAATGTTGTTGTATTTTTATTAATGTATACAAAACTCTCCCGAACGGCTTTTCCGTCTCTGTGGTTCGTATCGAATGTCCCTCCGCAGTGAATCGTGCCTTTTCCTTCGCGAATTATCCTCACGACTCCGGCAGCGTCGGAGACTGATTTGGCAGCAACTTTCAAAAGTTTGCCTACCTTTTTCTTCCATCCTAGAATTATCGTTCAAAATATTTTCATTTCCCATCGATTACCGCTTTGTAGCATCCGTAAGTTTTATGTTTTTACGGAGCCGGTGCGTGAGAATTGAAATAAAATTCTTTGATTCAGATACGCAACTCCAGAGAAATTTTACGTGGAGCCGGCGGGTACAAAAGTGTTGCTGGTGATTGATCGTGTGAGTCAGCAAATCTACACCCAGGGTACGAATTCTCATTAGAGTTTTGGCATAGCATAAAATTTTTTTCTGGCATAATACAATTTGTTCATATTGGAAATAATTTACGACTCTGAAGTTTGCATCGTTGTAATGCAACGAAATTCTTTTTTACCCTTGACAAAAATAATTATTCGAATGCAGAATGTAATTACGATGATAAAATGATCGATTTTTGCCACCCGGAAAGTATATCGGCTCGAAAAATTTGGATGACATTGAAAATTGAACGGATCATCAATAAAATGAAATATTTTTCGTTGCATTCCAACGTTGCAAACTTCAGCATCATAAATAATTTGATGATCGATTTGGGAAATGTTTTCTGCAGTTGGTACTGCGAGCCAAATACCACAGACTGCCAGCAGACGTAAAATATGGGGCATTATTGGAACTATTCGTCTTCTGGCTTGTCGCTACATGATCGTCATAACAGAAGCAGAAAGAGTCGGCAGCATAGCTGGGCAGGATATCTTCAAAATAGTGGCCACCGAGATTCTACCTTACTCGAGATCTCTGCTCCACTTGAGCGAAAAACAGATCCAGAATAATACAACTTATCTCGAAATGATTAAGCTCGTTTTGAACGAGCCGTATTTTTACTTCAGTTACACTTACGATCTCAGTCACACGATGCAACGTTTGCACAACACGCCGCCCGAATTTCTTCAGGTGATTCCCATCAGAATGAAAAGAATTTTTTCCCAAATCTAGCGAATGAAGCATGGAAAATTTATTGCTAAATAATATGACTCTGAAGTTTGCATCGTTGGAATGCAACGAAGTTCTTTTTTATCTCTAGCAAAAATAATTATTCAAGCGCAAAATGTAATTACGATGATAAAATGATCGATTTTTGCCACCCGAAAAGCATATTGGCTTGAAAATTTTGGATGACATTGAAAATTGAACGAATTATCAATAAATTTAAATATATTTCGTTGCAATTCAACGTTGCAAACTTCAGCATCATCAAAATAATTGGGTTGGGATTAATGAGAACGTTTGGAACGAGGTCGCTTGAAACATCAACAAGTTTCCTCGTGCTTCGTACTTTTCGACTTCCTCACATGGCTAATTTGTTACAGATGCCTCTCCATGATCGGGCAGATCCGCGTTTCGTGTGGAACGCTTATCTCCTCCAAGATCTGACAGCACGACCAGAACATCACAAATTTTGTTTGCCCATTATCCATGGCTGTATCCTTTTTTCATTCAACACTCGCAAAGACGGCTGTGCACAAAATCTACTGGACAGAAATTCCGCTCTCGCGACTTTCGTTTTCAAAAGTTTGGAATTTCAATAAAAATATTAATTATGCGCTTTTCTGCTTTAATTGGCGAAAAAAGTGGCATTTTGATTTTCGCAAGTCGCAATTTTATTTTAGACTCTTTTTTCCTTTTCATGGCTTCATCGTTTGGCACAGAAATCAGAATTATTTTCAAGAAGAGTTTCCATGAGTAGTTTTTCGGCCAAACATTTTTCAGTAGTCCGGAAAAAGTCGTTTGAAAAATATGAAAAATGACCTTGAAATATGATTCCTTGACCTTGACACATACAGTTGTGTCGTTAAACTCTTTTGTGGTTAACGGCGCTGCATTTACCTGGGGAATCGTATCCCGCCGAAGCGTTCATCGCGCCGGAACGAGATTGTTCTCTCGAGGCATAGACTCGAACGGCAACGTGTCAAATTACGTCGAGACCGAGCAGTTGGTCGAAGCAAACGGTGACCGAAGTTCCTTCGTACAAACAAGAGGTTCCATTCCGTTGTTTTGGC